>CM051241.1:2171381-2771381 GCA_027917425.1 Gastrophryne carolinensis
CCCAAAAACGTCCCTAGAGCCTTATAGACTTTAGGTCTGTGGTTGCTCCTCATTTAGGTGGACCAAAACCCAGGGAATCCCAATTTGGGATGCTCTGTTGCATGGAAACCCCCAAAAAACGTCCCTAGAGTCTTATAGGCTTTAGGTCTGTGGTTGCTCTTAATTTAAGTAGACCAAAACCCAGGGAATCTCAATTTGGGATGCTCTGTTGCGTGGAAACCCCCCAAAAAAGTCCCTAGAGCCTTATAGACTTTAGGTATGTGGTTGCTCCTCATTTAGGTGGACCAAAACCAAGGGAATCTCAATTTGGGATGCTCTGTTGCATGGAAACCCCATGAAATCATCCCTAGAATCTTATAGGCTTTAGGTCTGTGGTTGCTCCTCATTCAAGTGGATCAAAACCCAGGGAATCTCAATTTGGGACGCTCTGTTGCATGGAAACCCCAAAAATCATCCCTAGAGTCTTATAGACTTTAGGTCTCTGGCTGCTCCTCATTTAGGTGGACCAAACCCCAGGGAATCTCAATTTGGGATGCTCTGTTGCATGGAAACCCCCCAAAAAAGTCCCCAGAGTCTTATAAACTTTAGGTCTGTAGTTGCTCCTCATTCAAGTGGACCAAAACCCAGGGAATCTCAATTTGGGATGCCCTGTTGTGTGCAGTTCGCCCCCAAAAACCCACCTTTCCCCAGTCCCAAGTCGCATGCGCAGGCTCTTGTCCAATCAGCGCCATATCTTGTGTAGGTTAATGCTGGACATACGGCCCTGTGTAAAGTGGACCAACATGTGGTCGACCCGGAGTCTACCAAGGCCAATAAAGTAAGCTTGTGGGCCATCCCGATTCTGGATGCCCTGCTGTGTGGGACCCGCGTTTACTCACCTTTTCCAGGGCTCCCATGCCGCACTTGCTAGCCGAGGGCCGCCTACCTGGCAGAGCCGAGACTCCAGATAAGCCTGGATGCAGGAGCGCGGTCAGTGGGCCAGTCAGAATCTGCATGCAATCCGTGTTGGTCTACGGAGTCTAGAGCCCACCGGGGGATTTCCTGGTAACCCCGCGGGCCAGTCCCAGCCTGACATGCACCTACTGGCCTCATAGAGACCCTTTGTTTCCCCGGGATAGAGAAGCGGCCATTGTGTCTGCGGCCTCTTTATGTGCGGGACACGGGATACCCCTCACGGCCGGGGGTTTAACAGTGAGCGAGTGTGACAACATAAGTGAAGGCGAGTAATGATCGCTAAGCCGTAGCCCATGGCCGCGCCACCGCAGACGCTAATTACCGAAACGTGAGAAGCGGCGTCCCCCTGTGACATCACACAGCCGCCCGTTATTCTCTGTTCCGAGCCGTTTTAATGCAGCGTCCAGCTTTGTAGCTCTTTAAAAAGACCTTTCAGGGCGGGGGGTTGCTCTACCACTTTATGGGGCATCCCGAATCGGGGAGCAACAAAGTCATTTTTGTGGGTGTTGTTCCCCTTTAAGCTGCAGGAAGTGGAATCACGGCGGCCACACGGGCTTTTATTATATTTTTATTACATTTATAATTATTCATAGAGCCGCATTATAATTATTATTATTAATAGTAATAATGCCCGGCAATGATAAGCTGGATGATCGGCGAGAGGCCCCGCAACGATCAGGGGGATGCCCGGTGGCAACGATCAGGGGGATGCCCGGTGGCAACGATCAGGGGGATGCCCGGCGGCAACGATCAGGGGGATGCCCGGCAACGATCAGGGGGATGCCCGGCAACGATCAGGGGGATGCCCGGCGGCAATGATCAGGGGGATGCCCGGCGGCAATGATCAGGGGGATGCCCGGCGGCAACGATCAGGGGGATGCCCGGCGGCAATGATCAGGGGGATGCCCGGCGGCAACGATCAGGGGGATGCCCGGCGGCAACGATCAGGGGGATGCCCGGCGGCAACGATCAGGGGGATGCCCGGCAACAATCAGGGGGATGCCCGGCAACAATCAGGGGGATGCCCGGCAACAATCAGGGGGATGCCCGGCAACAATCAGGGGGATGCCCGGCAACAATCAGGGGGATGCCCGGCAACAATCAGGGGGATGCCCGGCAACAATCAGGGGGATGCCCGGCAACAATCAGGGGGATGCCCGGCAACAATCAGGGGGATGCCCGGCAACGAACAGGGGGATGCCCGGCAACGATCAGGGGGATGCCTGGCAATGATCAGGGGGATGCCTGGCAATGATCAGGGGGATGCCCGGCAACGATAAGCTGGATGCCCGGCAACGATCAGGGGGATGCCCGGCAACGATCAGGGGGATGCCCGGCAACGATCAGGGGGATGCCCGGCAACGATCAGGGGGATGCCCAGCAACGATCAGGGGGATGCCCGGCAACGATCAGGGGATGCCCGGCGGCAATGATCAGGGGGATGCCCGGCAACGATCAGGGGGATGCCCAGCAACGATCAGGGGGATGCCCGGCCACGATCAGGGGGATGCCCGGCGGCAATGATCAGGGGGATGCCCGGCAATGATAAGCTGGATGCCCGGCAATGATCGGCGAGAGGCCCGGCAACGATCAGCGGGATGCCCGGCAACGATCAGGGGGATGCCCGGCAGCAACGATCAGGGGGATGCCCGGCAACAATCAGGGGGATGCCCGGCAACAATCAGGGGGATGCCCGGCAACAATCAGGGGGATGCCCGGCAACAATCAGGGGGATGCCCGGCAACAATCAGGGGGATGCCCGGCAACAATCAGGGGGATGCCCGGCAACAATCAGGGGGATGCCCGGCAACGAACAGGGGGATGCCCGGCAACGATCAGGGGGATGCCTGGCAATGATCAGGGGGATGCCTGGCAATGATCAGGGGGATGCCCGGCAACGATAAGCTGGATGCCCGGCAACGATCAGGGGGATGCCCGGCAACGATCAGGGGGATGCCCGGCAACGATCAGGGGGATGCCCAGCAACGATCAGGGGGATGCCCGGCAACGATCAGGGGATGCCCGGCGGCAATGATCAGGGGGATGCCCGGCAGCAACGATCAGGGGGATGCCCGGCAACAATCAGGGGGATGCCCGGCAACAATCAGGGGGATGCCCGGCAACAATCAGGGGGATGCCCGGCAACAATCAGGGGGATGCCCGGCAACAATCAGGGGGATGCCCGGCAACAATCAGGGGGATGCCCGGCAACAATCAGGGGGATGCCCGGCAACGAACAGGGGGATGCCCGGCAACGATCAGGGGGATGCCTGGCAATGATCAGGGGGATGCCTGGCAATGATCAGGGGGATGCCCGGCAACGATAAGCTGGATGCCCGGCAACGATCAGGGGGATGCCCGGCAACGATCAGGGGGATGCCCGGCAACGATCAGGGGGATGCCCAGCAACGATCAGGGGGATGCCCGGCAACGATCAGGGGATGCCCGGCGGCAATGATCAGGGGGATGCCCGGCAACGATCAGGGGGATGCCCGGCAACGATCAGGGGGATGCCCGGCAACGATCAGGGGGATGCCCGGCAACGATCAGGGGGATGCCCAGCAACGATCAGGGGGATGCCCGGCAACGATCAGGGGATGCCCGGCGGCAATGATCAGGGGGATGCCCGGCAACGATCAGGGGGATGCCCAGCAACGATCAGGGGGATGCCCGGCAACGATCAGGGGGATGCCCGGCGGCAATGATCAGGGGGATGCCCGGCAATGATCGGCGAGAGGCCCGGCAACGATCAGCGGGATGCCCGGCAACGATCAGGGGGATGCCCGGCAACGATCAGGGGGATGCCCGGCAATGATCAGGGGGATGCCCGGCAACGATCAGGGGGATGCCCGGCAACGATCAGGGGGATGCCCGGCAATGATCAGGGGGAAAGCCAGCAGCCGGCTCTGGAATCTTTTATATTAAGCTTATAGCTTAATCATGCTCACCCCCCCCCCCCCACTCTGCCGAGCTTTGCTCTAATGTGCCCCGACGTTTCGGCACTGTGCCTCTATCTACAACCGCCATAAAGCGAGCTTCTGTTTGTTGCTATTGGCCCAGATCCTGGCGACCGGGAGCCGCTCTTAAAGGAAAGCACGTGCGCGGTAAGACTCACTATCTGCGTCTCGCCATCTCTCGTCCGAGGGATTAAGTCTTTAACCAGTTATTCCAGCTGCGTGTGCTGCAATCTCCATTAACTCCTTCACGGAGCCTTCACACTAATAAGGTTTAGGTGTTACTGTCCTGTTAAGTCTGATATTAAAGTGGACCGAAATCCAGAAGCTTTTCAGGTGATTCGGGAGCTAAACTGGCACATGAGGTGTATGTGGCGGTTTAGCTTGTAGTGCCTTTAGATTTATTGCAGCTGTTACAGTGGATAGGGCCGACTCGCAAAGCTGATGTGTGTGTAATAGAATCGCTGATAATCGCTGGAGAGCACCGGGGGGGGCGCTGCTGCGTGGCCGCACGGCCGCCATTCGAACATCAGACTGCTTCCTGTTAGTGTTTTCATGAATATTGGGCTTTAATTAAAAGAAACAAACAAAAAAACACAGGCTGTTTTGGGGCATCAGGCCGGGGATAAAAGGTGATGCAATAAATTTCCTTCACTTTAAAGAGGGAGAGGCCTCGGGCACAACGGGGCACCATTCATAAAGTGACTCGTCTGTCCTAACACAGCGTTGCACAGTCAGACACAGGGCACCACATTCTGGCACAGGGCTGCACAGGAGAGAACAGACTGGCACACAACGGAAAAGGGCACCAAAGACTGGCACAGGCAGCACAGGGCACCACAGGACAGAACAGACTGGCACATGACGGAAAAGGGCACCAAAGACTGGCACAGGCAGCACAGGGCACCATAGGACAGCACAGATTGGCACAAGGCAGCACAGGATAGCACAGACTGCCACAAGGCACAAGCTAGCAGGGGCACCACAGGCTGGTAGAGGGCTGCACAGGACAGAACAGACTGGTAAAGGATGGAAAAGAGCACCTAAGACTGGCACAAGGCAGCACAGGAAAGGACTTCCACAAGGCACAAGCTATCAGGGGCACCACAGGCTGGCAGAGGAAAGCACAGGCTGGCACAGGGCAGCACAAGGAAAGCACAGGCTAGCACAAGGCAGCACAAGCTGGCACAAGGCAGAAATGGGCACCAAAGACTAGCACAGGCTGGCACAAGGCAGCACAAAAAACAAGCTGGCACAAGTTGGAAAAGGGCACCACAGGCTGGCACAAGGCTACACAGGCTGGCACACGGATGCACATGGCACCACATGCTGGCAGAAGGCACCACATGCTGGCAGAGGGCTGCTCAGGGAAGCACAGACTGGCACAAGGCGGAAAATGGCATCACAGGCTGGCACAAGGCAGCACAGGGCACCACAGACTGGCACACAGATGCACAGGTTGCACAGGCTGGCACAGAAAAGCACAGGGCTGCACAGTCTGGCACAGGCCACCACAGGCTAGCACACAGAGGCACAGGGATGCACAGGCTGGCAGAAGGGCACAACAGGATGGCACAAGGAAGCACAGGGCACCACAAGCTGGAACAGGCTGGCACAGGACACCACAGGCTGGCACACAGAGGCACAGTGCTGCACAGGCTGGCACAGGCCACCACATGCTGGCACAGGGCAGCACAGACTGGTACAAGACAGAAAAGGGCACCACAGACTGGCACAAGGTAGCACAGGAAAGTACAGGGCTTCACAATCTGGCACAGGCCACCACAGGCTGGGCACACAGAAGCACATTGCTGCACAGGGCACCACAGGCTGGGCACACAGAGGCACAGGGATGCACAGGCTGGCAGAAGGGCACCACAGGCTGACACAAGGAAGCACATGGCACCACAAGCTGGAACAGGCTGGCACAGGACACCACAGGCTGGCACACAGAGGCACAGTGCTGCACAGGCTGGCACAGGGCACCACATGCTGGCACAAGACAGAAAAGGGCACCACAGACTGGCACAAGGTAGCACAGGAAAGCACAGGGCTTCACAATCTGGCACAGGCTAGCACACAGAAGCACATTGCTGCACAGGGCACCACAGGCTGGGCACACAGATGCACAGGGCAGCACAAGCTGGCACAGTTGCAGCACAGGCTGGCACACGGAGGCACAGGGCAGCACAGGCTGGCACACGGAGGCACAGGCGACCACAGGCTGGCACACGGAGGCACAGGCGACCACAGGCTGGCACACGGAGGCACAGGGCAGCACAGGCTGGCACACGGAGGCACAGGGCAGCACAGGCTGGCACACGGAGGCACAGGGCAGCACAGGCTGGCACACGGAGGCACAGGGCAGCACAGGCTGGCACACGGATACACAGGCTGGCACAGGGCAATGTGGCAGAGAAAATAAGGTGGAGCCACAACAGAGATCTCATTCAGAGCAGAGAAGTCACCTCCTCGGGGCTGGCCCTGGAATTCCACATTAAAGCTCCTATCAACACGCAGAATTATTTAGACGGCGCTCCCCCACCATTGTATGAATGAATGTTCCGGAGTCTTGTTTATCTTTTTTTCTCCAGCCGGTGTTTTGGGGAATTGTTATATTTCACAGACGCGCCACAGACGGGACAATGGCTTATCCTTCAAGGCTAAAGATCTAGGAGGCGGCCGCCATCCTGGGGGAAGCTCTTCTGGGGGTTTAATGTAAAGACCCAGCTTGAAGGAAACCACATGAAAAGCAGGAGAGAAGCCAGAATGGGAGCGGCACGCCCCCTCCCATCACTGCAACCCAAAGCCCAGAATGCCACATGCTGGACCCCCCCTCCCCCCCCCCCCCGAGCCCGTTATTTATTAGTGCAAGCACTTATTATATTTAGAGATACCAAGAGGCAGCTTTTAAATTGGACCCAAACCTGGGACTGTCCCAGCACCGTGGCAGAAAGTCATGTCCTGGCCAGGAACTGAACCTGCAGCCCTCTGGTCTCAAGGCCAGAGACTATAGGGAAGGCAATAAGGACTGGAGGGTGATTGGTGGCTATAGGGAAGGCAATAAGGACTGGAGGGCGATTGGTGGCTATAGGGAAGGCAATAAGGACTGGAGGGTGACTGGTGGCTATAGGGAAGGCAATAAGGACTGGAGGGCGATTGGTGGCTATAGGGAAGGCAATAAGGACTGGAGGGTGACTGGTGGCTATAGGGAAGGCAATAAGGACTGGAGGGTGACTGGTGGCTATAGGGAAGGCAATAAGGACTGGAGGGTGATTGGTGACTATAGGGAAGGCAATAAGGACTGGAGGATGATTGGTGGCTATAGGGAAGGCAATAAGGACTGGAGGGTGATTGGTGGCTATAGGGAAGGCAATAAGGACTGGAGGGTGATTGGTGGCTATAGGGAAGGTAATAAGGACTGGAGGGTGATTGGTGGCTATGGGAAAGGCACAAAGGACTGGAGGGTGATTGGTGGCTATAGGGAAGGTAATAAGAACTGGAGGGCGACATCACATGATCAGCAACGTGCCGACCCATTGGTACTCCTCCCTCCATATGTTGGACCGGCTGTACGAGCAGAGAACAGAGGTTAAGGACTACCTCATGCAGCGGCCGGTCAGCTTCACACCGCAGCCGCTGACCAATGATGCCACGACATCACATGATCAGCAACGTGCCGACTCATTGGTACTCCACCCTCCATATGTTGGACTGGCTGTACGACCAGAGAGCGGAGGTTAAGGACCACCTCATGCAGTGGCCAGCCAGCTTCACACCGCAGCTGCTGACCAATGATGCCACGACATCACATGATCAGCAACGTGCCAACCCATTGGTACTCCTCCGTCCATATGTTGGACCGGCCGTACGAGCAGAGAACGGATGTTAAGGACTACCTCATGCAGCGGCCAGCCAGCTTTACACCACAGCCACTGACCAATGATGCGCAACGCCTGCCATTTGCCCAGACCGTTTGAGGAAACTGCTCTGCTCATTAGCTGGGAGGGCTAGGGTCTTAATGATGTCATACCCTTGACTCCACCTACTGCAGGATGCATTGCAACATCATGCTCGCATGCATCACGTCCAGCTGAGCCCCGAAACTGGACGAAGTGAAGAATTACGGAGGTGGTGCGCTCGCGCGTCAGTTCCAACCAACATTTTCTAGTAAAGACCCTTCAGCAGCGCCCCCGCATCCTCCCGTCATTTTGCGCTGTGAAATCCCCCCCCCCCCCGCCGAGGTCTTTAATTAAAGCACGTTAATAAAGAAGCGGCTCTCTATACATAGGATCTGCTGTAAACCAGATGCGCAGGCTTGGCTCGGGATGCCGCGCTGTCACTTGCCACAACTATGCGGATCATAAGTAGCATCTTTGTTAGAGGCGCGCGCCGGTGGCTGGCTCGCGGCCACGGAGGTGGCCGTCTGCTGGCCGGGGTCCCAAGAAACCCACATATATGGAGGGTGGGGGTGGGGAATGTCCTCGTATAGTCTAATATCTAGAGATGAAACCGCTGCGCGCCCCCGTCAAAAGGCTCGTGTTTTGGAAGATGGCCACTTCCTGAACCTTTCAGCTCCTGTGCGGGATTGCGGTTTAACGGCGAACGCTGGTAAAAATAGATGCCCCGGGCTGCGTTACCTCGTACAGGGCTCCAGTTATAACAAGGGTGTCGCTGATTACACTGCAACGTGTCACAAGCGCAACCCGTACATGCCTCTACAAGTCCTTAAAGCAGACCAAAACCCTTGACTATCCTGGATTTTGGTCCCTGATCAGGGATTCCCCACTGTGTGAAACCCCCCAGATCGCCGAAGTTAACTCACCTTTTCCCAGTCCCATGTGCGACCGCTCGTACAATCAGCGCTTTCGGAGCCGCTGACATCACGTCATCTAAGCCTTTGTCTAAGTGGACCAAAACCCCTCCTAAAGTCTATGAGATTCCAGATCCAGATTCGGGATGCTCCCACTGTGTGAACCCCCCCAGGTCGCCCGAAAACTCACCTTTATCCCTGGACCAACAGGGCATGCGCATATAGCGGCCGCGACCACGCTATCCCTTTATGGGATATCCCCTAACACCCACGCTAGGCATTTGTGAATGGCCGGCGTGGGCGCGCTCCCTGTCAGAGGGTAGCGGGGGATGCAGCCGTCAGCGTGCTTTGATCCACTCGCCTTAGACGAAGGAGCAGGAGCGAATCGAGCGCACCGATTAGACGAGAGGTTGCGCATGCACTGTAGGACGGGGGGAGGGTACGTCAGATTGGGTGACCTGGGGGCGTGTCATACAGTGGGGCGTCACCGATTGGGGTGCTCAGGGGGGCAAAGACCAAAACCCAGGATGGTCAAAAATTCTGGGTTTTGGTCCACTTGGTGTGAGGGGTAGGGGCAGTAGTTTCCTGCCCCCCATCAGATGGAGCTCTGCTAGGAAAAGGTGAGTATCTCTCTAATGCAGGGTCACTGATGGTGTGGGGGGGAGGTGCAGTAGTTTCCTGTCTCTCTCTAACTAATGTGACATCAGATGATGTCTGTAGATAATGTGATGCGTCAGGTGTGATGTCATCGGCCCGAGCGTGTCACGCAGACCTCACAGGAAGTCGCATGTTTCCGGATTGATCTATAGAGCGCTTTGATCTTGTAAGACGCCGCGATGGCCACGTGTGGCTCCCCCTTCCTACAAGATGGCGTCCGCATCCTGCCTCTGATTTAGCCTAAAGCGCGCTCCCGCGTCCTGGACTGGGGGGGGGGTGTCTGATTGTTACCCAGTTATGGACCTCGGGGGAGGGGCAGACTGGACGCAGGGAGCACCAGGAGAATACCCAGCGGGCTGCACCACTATAGCCATAGCATTATGTATCTGCCCCTAAAGTGGACCAAAACCCACAGCAATCGACAGCGAATCTATATGTTTGATTACCTCCCGCTGGGGCATCCAGAATCCAGATGCCCCGCTGTGTGATACCCCCCAGGTCACCCCATACACTTACCTTGTTTC
This sequence comes from Gastrophryne carolinensis, assembly GCA_027917425.1. Classification (NCBI taxonomy): domain Eukaryota; kingdom Metazoa; phylum Chordata; class Amphibia; order Anura; family Microhylidae; genus Gastrophryne; species Gastrophryne carolinensis. The sequence goes on from CM051241.1 coordinate 2,181,284, forward strand.
CTGCTCCTATAGTGCATGTGCGGGCCGCATCCCCGCTATCCCTCTAGTTGTGCGTGTGCCTGCACCAGGCGTATGTGAATGGCTTCCCGTTAGAGGGAAGCTCGGAGTGGCCGCACATGCCCTGTAGGACCGGGAAGAGGTGAGTTGCATTCGGTGATCTGGGGGGTTTCACGCAGCGGGGCATCCCCGATCGGGACCTAAACCCAGGATAGTCACAAAGATTTTAAAGCGGAACAAAACCCAGAACGGCCTGGATTCTAGAAGAATCTAGGGCCTGGACAGTGGCCTACCTGCAAAATCGGGATGCCCCGCTGTGTGAAACCCCCCCACCGCATCCCCGCTATCCCTCTAGCAGGGCGCGTGCCCATGCCAGGCATTTGTGAATGGCTGCTTCCTGTTAAAGGGAAGCAGGGGATGCAGCCGCTATCAGCTTAGCTTAGACTACGTGACGTCAGCGGCTCCGAGCGTGCTGATTGGACGAGCGGCCGTGCATGCTCCTTAGGCGATCTGGTCTCACACAGCGGGGCATCCCCGATCGGGACCTAAACCCAGGATAGTCACAATCCTGGGTTTTGCTCCACTTTAAAGCAGAACAAAACCCAGATGGACCTGGTCCTGGATTCTAAGCAGCTGGGAGCAGAGATGCCGGGGATGCGGCCGCTCTCGCTCCCCATTGTTTTGCACCAGCTTTAGGGGGGATCACACAGCCGCACACGGGATGCCCCACTGAGTAAACCCTCCACCCGTGCGCACTGCGCAAGGAAACCGGGGATGCGGCCGCTCCCCATTGTGTATCATCAATATGCAAAGCATATGGCTCTGATTGGACGAGAGCCCGCACATGCGCCGCGTGACCGGGGAAAAAGCATGCCCCAATGCATGATGGGAGCGATCACTAGGGAAGTAACAATCCCGGAGATGGGTCCACTTTAAATCGGAATAAAACCCTAAGCGGCCGGCCCTGGCTTCTAAAAGATTCCAGGGAGGGCGCAAGCTTTCCCCTGGGGCATCCCGAATCGGCACGTGCCGCTGTGCGAGTTGGTTCTAAACAATGAGGAGTGAAAGCGGGCGCATCCCCGGCATCTCTGCTCCCAGCGGCATAGATAGTCTGGACGCGGGAGCGCGCACACTCCGCAGGGAAACCGGGGATGCCCAGTCCTACGGAGCATGTGCGTCCAATCAGAGCCGCCCGTTGGAGTGACATCATTTATGAAGACGGCTCTGATTGTTTACTATGGGACGGGAGAACAGTCTCACTCCTCATTCACTCTAATCAGAGGCACTCGCCGAATGACGTCACTTCAGCGGGCGGCTCTGATTGGACGGGAGCCCGCGCACTCTGCAGGGAAACCAGGGATGCGGCCGCTCCCCACTGTGTATCATAAATATGCGCGGCATACGGCTCTGATTGGATGAGAGCCCGCGCATGCACCATGTGACCGGGGGAGAAAAGGAGCGGGGCATCCCACCCAGCATCCCAATGCATGATGGGAGACCTGCGATGAGGTCATGTGATACAGCCGAGCTTTCCCCCGATTTGGGATGCCCCAATGCATGATGGGAGAGCTGCCATGTGATGCAGCCGAGCTTTGCCCTGATTTGGAATGCCCCAATGCATGATGGGAGAGCTGCCATGTGATGCAGCCGAGCTTTGCCCTGATTTGGGATGCCCCAATGCATGATGGGAGAGCTGCCATGTGATGCAGCCGGGCTTTGCTCCGATTTGGGATGCCCCAATGCATGATGGGAGAGCTGCAATGAGGTCATGTGATGCACCCGAGCTTTGCCCCGATTTGGGATGCCCCAATGCATGATGGGAGAGCTGCCATGTGATGCAGCCGAGCTTTGCCCCAATTTGGGATGCCCCAATGCATGATGGGAGAGCTGCCATGTGATGCAGCCGAGCTTTGCCCTGATTTGGGATGCCCCAATGCATGATGGGAGAGCTGCCATGTGATGCAGCCGGGCTTTGCTCCGATTTGGGATGCCCCAATGCATGATGGGAGAGCTGCAATGAGGTCATGTGATGCACCCGAGCTTTGCCCCGATTTGGGATGCCCCAATGCATGATGGGAGAGCTGCCATGTGATGCAGCCGAGCTTTGCCCCAATTTGGGATGCCCCAATGCATGATGGGAGAGCTGCCATGTGATGCAGCCGAGCTTTGCCCTGATTTGGGATGCCCCAATGCATGATGGGAGAGCTGCCATGTGATGCAGCCGGGCTTTGCTCCGATTTGGGATGCCCCAATGCATGATGGGATACCTGCAATGAGGTCATGTGATGCACCCGAGCTTTGCCCCGATTTGGGATGCCCCACTGCGCGGTTTACACCAGAGCCCCGGCATAGGGAGCGGTCCACCAACGCGGCGTCGGAGTGCGGTTTTATGGGCAGGCCGGGGGGAGGGGCATCCCGAATTGGGAGAAGAAACGCCCAGCGCTGATTGGTCCAATGTGCTCTTAAAGGGGCGGTATCACCAATTACTGCTTAGACAGAAAGTTTCTAATGGCTTTTTGGTAACTTTATAAAGTTATTAGTGGCTTAGTAAGTTTATGGAGTTCCTCCCACTTCTGAGCCCAGCCCCGCCCCCAAGTGTAAAACGCCCCCGTCAGAACGCCCGCTGCCCCCCAGAGTCCCCCTTTACGCACTCGCTCCTGTCACCGTCTCATCTGTTAAAGATTAAATCCACGAGCCGCAATTTAGGCCCAACGCTGGTAATTAAAGGGCCGGGCGCCGACGGCTAAAGAGGGTGACAGTTAGGTGACAGTTGGGTCGAGAGCCACTTAAATTAGCAGCTTCGAGGCGGGGAGGATGGAGTAATGAGGGCTTATCCCAAACAGCATAATGATCATTATTATCTCTCCGATGTTTCCTTCGCCCCGGGGCTCTGCTTTAAAGCGCCACTGTGGGGACTTAAAGCGAAGCTCCAGTCAAAAAAAAATGAATGTCTTCCCTTTTTATGATCAATAGCATAAGCAATGAGAGGGGGCGTGTCCCCTAGGCAGATGTTATGGAATGGCATGCAGATTATGCACTCCGGAGTGACATGGAGGCGGCCATCTTGGCACGCACCTGATAATTAGAGTGGGCGTGCCAGCAACGAGTCGCACCAAACAGAGATAGAGATCTGAGCCTGGGAAACATGGAGACGCGCGCCCGTCATTTCTCACACACACACTTAACAAACAGCTAATGTAGCCAAAGACGTCTGTGTGCGAGGGAAGCTGTTACAGGGTAACAAATAAAAGCATCCGGTCAGTAGATACGATGTGTTTGAAGATTTAAAGAGGGACAAAACCCGCTTTTTGCGTTGGGATGCCCCACCGTGTGAAACTCCGGCCATCGCCACATTCAGACTCGCCTCTTCCGGGCCTGCCCGGGCTCCCATCCAATAAAAGCCTCAGAGCTCTCATTAGTGTGAATGGGGAGTGAGAGTGGCCTATCCCTTCCCATAGTAAACAATTAGAGCCGTCTTGCTGGATGATGTCACTCCAGCGGGCGGCTCTGATTGGACGCGTGTGCGGCGTAGGACTGGGCATCCCCGGTTTCCCTGCGGAGTGTGCGCGCTCCCGCATCCAGACTATCTATGCAGCTGGGAGCAGAGATGCCGGGGATGCGCCGGCTCTCGCTCCCCATTGTTTAGCACCAACTCACACAGCGTGACGCACCGATTTGGGATGCCCCAGGGGAAAGCCTGCGGCCCTCCCTGGAATCTTTCATGAGCCAGGGCCGGCCGCTTAGGATTTTGTTCCGATTTTAAAGTGGACCCATCTCCGGGATTGTTACCACCCTAGTGATCTCTTCTCGTCACTCATGAGCGGCCGCGTCCCGTTTCCTTGCGGAGCGCGCATGCCTGAATGAGCGCCTCACCCCAGAGAGCGGATGCGCCCGTTATCGAAGGAGCCGCCAGAAAAGGTGAGTATGAGGCGACCCCGGTGCAGGAGGGTTTACCCAGTGGGGCATCCCAATTTTGGAGCTAGGTCAGTGTCCTGGCCCTAGATTCTTCCTAGGCCGTTTTGGGTTTTGTTCCGCTTTAAAGAGGACCAAAACCCAGGATTTTGACTATCCTGGGTTTAGGTCCATCCCAATCGGGGATGCCCCGCTGCGTGAAACCCCCCCAAATGCCTGGCGCACCCTGCTAGAGGGATAGTAGTGTACGGGGTGACCTGGGGGGTTTCACACAGCAGGGCATCCCGATTTTGGACGCCCCAGGCGGGAGGGAATAGTTCGGCCCACTAATCTTATAGATGGGTGGGTTTTGGTCCACTTTAAAGTCAAGGAACCCTGGTGTAGGGACACAGGCGGGCGTGAGCTCTTCCTGTTGGAGAAGGTTCTTTGCTTGCAGGCATTAGCATAGGCCATACCTAGACATTATATCTATTACCCTTACAACTGCCCAATGGGCTCTGTTATCTCCAGGTCACATGACTATCTTGGAAATTTAACTTCCTGTTTGAAGCCACTGGTCCTAAAGCCTGTGCGTCTCTGGTCTATTATCTCCTAAGGGTCATCCAATCGCCATTGTGCGCCCGCCCTCGTCGCCAAGTTACCTTTTCCTAGCTGTCCTGGTGGGTTTTTAGCTTATGTGGTCAATAGATTTGGGAGAATAAAGCGCAGCTACGGCGCAGCGCGTTCTCTTCCGATCCCGACACGGCGCTACTGTTTCCTTTGAGTCTGGAGGCGGCCGGCGGGGGAGGGGGGGGGGGGGGGGATTTCATTTGAACTTGAAATTTTCCATTAAATTAGAGGTTACATAATTTGCCTTAATTAGTTATTACAGAGGGCGTATGGTATTTTCTTAGCAGCGGCCGCCCGGGAGCTGCAGCCAGAGCGGGAATTGCTTTCTCAGCAATCACGGGGTTAATTGTCGGGGGGCAGACCGGCTGCTGTTTAATTTCGGCTTCTTTGGCCGCGATCAATATTTTTCCTTCCTTTCGGAATTTCCACAAGCTTGTCGGCTCGGCGTTTCTATCACATGCCCGCGAATAACTTGCTGCCGGGTTCGTGGTGTGTATGTGTGCAGTTATCATGGTATATGAGGACTATGGTGGGAGGAGATCACAGGATGTGGGAAGCTTCCATCATCAATAAGGGGCCAGAAGATTTCTATGTGATTCTATCTGAATCTCGGGACTATGGTGGGAGGAGATCATAGGACGTGGAAAGCTTCTGCCATCAATATGGGGCCAGAAGGTTCTATGTGATTCCCTCTGGATCTCAGGACTATGGTGGAAGGAGATCACAGGACATGGAAAGCTCCTGTGATCAATATGGGGCCAGAAGATTTCTATGCGATTCTATCTGAATCTCGGGACTATGGTGGGAGATCATAGGACATGGGAAGCTTCTGTAATCAATATGGGGCCAGAAGATTTCTATGTGATTCTATCTGAATCTCAGGACTATAGTGGGAGGAGATCACAGGACATGGAAAGCTTCTGTCATCAATATGGGGCCAGAAGGTTCTATGTGATTCCCTCTGGATCTCGGGACTATGGTGGAAGGAGATCACAGGACATGGAAAGCTTCTGCCATCAATATGGGGCCAGAAGGTTCTATGTGATTCCCTCTGGATCTCAGGACTATGGTGGAAGGAGATCACAGGACATGGAAAGCTCCTGTGATCAATATGAGGCCAGAAGATTTCTATGCGATTCTATCTGAATCTCGGGACTATGGTGGGAGATCATAGGACATGGGAAGCTTCTGTAATCAATATGGGGCCAGAAGATTTCTATGTGATTCTATCTGAATCTCAGGACTATGGTGGGAGGACATCATAGGACGTGGGAAGCCTGTGTCATCAATATTGGGCCAGAAGATTTCTATGTGATTCTATCTGAATCTCAAGACTATGGTGGGAGATCATAGGATGTGGGAAGCTTCTGTAATCAATATGGGGCCAGAAGATTTCTATGCGATTCTATCTTTATCTCGGGACTATGGTGGGAGGAGATCATAGGACGTGGAAAGCTTCTGCCATCAATATGGAGCCAGAAGATTTCTATGTGATTCTATCTGAATCTCAGGACTATGGTGGGAGGACATCATAGGACGTGGGAAGCCTGTGTCATCAATATTGGGCCAGAAGATTTCTATGTGATTCTATCTGAATCTCAGGACAATGGTGGGAGGACATCATAGGACGTGGGAAGCTTCTGCCATCAATATGGGGCCATAAGATTTCTATGTGATTCTATCTGAATCTCAAGACTATGGTGGGAGATCATAGGACGTGGGAAGCCTGTGTCATCAATATTGGGCCAGAAGATTTCTATGTGATTCTATCTGAATCTCAAGACTATGGTGGGAGATCATAGGATGTGGGAAGCTTCTGTAATCAATATGGGGCCAGAAGATTTCTATGTGATTCTATCTGAATCTCAGGACTATGGTGGGAGGACATCATAGGACGTGGGAAGCCTGTGTCATCAATATTGGGCCAGAAGATTTCTATGTGATTCTATCTGAATCTCAAGACTATGGTGGGAGATCATAGGATGTGGGAAGCTTCTGTAATCAATATGGGGCCAGAAGATTTCTATGCGATTCTATCTTTATCTCGGGACTATGGTGGGAGGACATCATAGGACGTGGGAAGCCTGTGTCATCAATATTGGGCCAGAAGATTTCTATGTGATTCTATCTGAATCTCAGGACAATGGTGGGAGGACATCATAGGACGTGGGAAGCTTCTGCCATCAATATGGGGCCAGAAGATTTCTATGTGATTCTATCTGAATCTCAAGACTATGGTGGGAGATCATAGGACGTGGGAAGCCTGTGTCATCAATATTGGGCCAGAAGATTTCTATGTGATTCTATCTGAATCTCAAGACTATGGTGGGAGATCATAGGATGTGGGAAGCTTCTGTCATCAATATGGGGCCAGAAGATTTCTGTGTGATTCTATCTGAATCTCAGGACTATGGTGGGAGGAGATCACAGGACGTGGGAAGCTTCTGCCATCAATATGGTGCCAGAATATTTCTATGTGCTTCTATCTAAATCTCAGGACTATGGTGGGAGGACATCATAGGATGTGGGAAGCTTCTGCCATCAATATGGGGGCAGAAGATTTCTATGTGCTTCTATCTGAATCTCGGGACTATGGTGGGAGGAGGTCATAGGATGTGGGAAGCTTCTGTCATCAATATGGGGCCAGAAGATTTCTATGTAACTCTGTGCTTGTCGCAGGTGCACCTGTAGGGACTGGGCCAGCGCTAAGATGAATGGGAATGTTCAACACTGGGGTATTGTCGCACAATCTGTGGGATCCGCCCCTTGCGCAAGCTCAGGCTAGGAACGGCCACGCAACAACCGGATCCAAGGAGGGAACCATGGTTGCAACCATGGGTCCCTCCCTGGCGTCAGCTTCCTTATACAGGACCTGGGAAGCAACCATTGGTCCCTCCCTTTACAGGGAGATGTCAGCTGACATCAGTGAGGGACCAATGGTTGCTTCCCAGGTCCTGTATAAGGAAGTTTCTGGCGTCAATATGGTCCCAGAAGATTTCTATGTAATTCTTTGCTAGTAACAGGTGCACCTGTTTACAAAAGGGACTGAACCAGTGCTAAGACAATTGAGAATTTGCAACACTAGGACATGGTCGCTCAATCAGCGGGACCCACAGCTTGTGCAAGCTCAGCCAAGGAATGGCCACGCAAGAACTGGACCAAGGGAGGGACCAAGGAAGCTTCTTGCGTCAATATGGTGCCAGAAGATTTCTATGTAATTGTATGCAAGTAGCAGGTGCACCTGCTTACAACAGAGACTGGGCCAGCGCTAAGACGAATGGTAACGTGCAACACTGGGGCATGGTTGCGCAATCCGCGGGACCCACCGTTTGTGTAAGCTCAGATAAGGAACGGCCATGCAACAACTGGACTAAGGGAGGAACCAATGGTTGCTTCCCAGGTCCTGTATAAAGAAGCTTCTGGCGTCAATATGGTGCCAGAAGATTTCTATGTAATTCTAAACATGATCACATGATCATTATTGGGAACTGGGCATTGGCCTCAGGGGGACCGCGCGAGGCCTCAGCGGGACCTCAGAAGACTTCAGGCGACCTTAAATGACTTCAGGCGACCTCAAGTGACTTCAGGCAACCTCAAGTGACTTCAGGCAACCTCAAGTGACTTCAGGCAACCTCAAGTGACTTCAGGCAACCTCAAGTGACTTCAGGCAACCTCAAGTGACTTCAGGCAACCTCAAGTGACTTCAGGCAACCTCAAGTGACTTCAGGCAACCTCAAGTGACTTCAGGCAACCTCAAGTGACTTCAGGCAACCTCAAGTGACTTCAGGCAACCTCAAGTGACTTCAGGCGACCTCAAGTGACTTCAGGCGACCTCAAGTGGCTTCAGGCGACCTCAAGTGGCTTCAGGCGACCTCAAGTGGCTTCAGGCGACCTCAAGTGGCTTCAGGCGACCTCAAGTGGCTTCAGGCGACCTCAAGTGACTTCAGGCGACCTCAAGTGACTTCAGGCGACCTCAAGTGACTTCAGGCGACCTCAAGTGACTTCAGGCGACCTCAAGTGACTTCAGGCGACCTCAAGTGGCTTCAGGCGACCTCAAGTGGCTTCAGGCGACCTCAAGTGGCTTCAGGCGACCTCAAGTGGCTTCAGGCGACCTCAAGTGACTTCAGACGACCTCAAGTGACTTCAGACGACCTCTAGTGACTTCAGACGACCTCTAGTGACTTCAGACGACCTCTAGTGACTTCAGACGACCTCTAGTGACTTCAGACGACCTCTAGTGACTTCAGACGACCTCTAGTGACTTCAGGCGACCTCTAGTGACTTCAGGCGACCTCAAGTGACTTCAGGCGACCTCAAGTGACTTCAGGCGACCTCAAGTGACTTCAGGTGACCTCAAGTGACTTCAGGTGACCTCAAGTGACTTCAGGTGACCTCAAGTGACTTCAGGTGACCTCAAGTGACTTCAGGTGACCTCAAGTGACTTCAGACGACCTCAAGTTGCTTCAGGCGACCTCAAGTGGCTTCAGGCGACCTCAAGTGGCTTCAGGCGACCTCAAGTGGCTTCAGGCGACCTCAAGTGGCTTCAGGCGACCTTAAGTGACTTCAGGCGACCTCAAGTGACTTCAGGCGACCTTAAGTGACTTCAGGCGACCTCAAGTGACTTCAGGCGACCTCAAGTGACTTCAGGCGACCTCAAGTGACCTCAGACGACCTCAAGTGACCTCAGACGACCTCAAGTGACCTCAGACGACCTCAAGTGACCTCAGACGACCTCAAGTGACCTCAGATGAGGGCTGACCCTCAATGCTAAGCTGTGTGTAACTGAAAGTATAATTACCGGAGAGCAACAGGGGGCGCTGCTGCACAGACGGGGAGCCATACAGCCGACATTCGAACATTACACTGCATCCAGTTAGTGTTGTTATGAATATTGGACAACATAAACTTCCTATCTGGATATAGGATCACTTTACTTCCTCCTCGATCCAAACAAGCTTTAAAAAAGGTTTATAAAGGGTGGACTAACGCGCTGACTGGGTAGGTGGGCCGGAAAGGCTGCTGAACTCGCCCCCGCCCTGTGGATGAATGATTATTGAATTACCTGCAGGCCGCGGGCCCAGATGTTTCGAACCTTTCTGGATTATTTTCTTTTCATCTCTGACACCTTGGAATGGGACGGCGAAACGCGGTCAACCCGAATTCTCGTCAGGAATAATGAGGTGTGACGGGAACTGGCCGGGTTCTGGGATGTGGAGGAGCGCGCCTCGGCGTGCCAGCGGGGCTTTACTGAGCCTTCTCCCTGTCTAATCCGTTTTGGATGTGGGGGGGGGGGGAGTGGAGGCGGCGGTCAGTGCGATCGCACAGCTGATGGAAGGGGAGCGATGTAGGGAAATGGGGGCTCACTCCCAGAAGCGGCAGGCGTCCACTGGCTCCCCAGGGCCCACACTGCCATTTTAATTGGCTACGGAGGTCTCACATGATCATTATTAGGAACTGGGCATCGACCTTGGGAAACTTCAGGTGACCTCAGGGGGCTATAGGTGACCTCAGGGGGGCTATAAGTGACCTCAGGGGGGCTATAAGTGACCTCAGGGGGGCTATAAGTGACCTCAGGGGGGCTATAAGTGACCTCAGGGGGGCTATAAGTGACCTCAGGGGGGCTATAAGTGACCTCAGGGGGGCTATAAGTGACCTCAGGGGGGCTATAAGTGACCTCAGGGGGGCTATAAGTGACCTCAGGGGGGCTATAAGTGACCTCAGGGGGGCTATAAGTGACCTCAGGGGGGCTATAAGTGACCTCAGGGGGGCTATAAGTGAACTCAGGGGGGCTATAAGTGAACTCAGGGGGGCTATAAGTGACCTCAGGGGGGCTATAAGTGACCTCAGGGGGCTATAGGTGACCTCAGGGGGCTATAAGTGACCTCAGGGGGCTATAAGTGACCTCAGGGGGCTATAAGTGACATCAGGGGGCTATGAGTGACCTCGGGGGGCTATGAGTGACCTCGGGGGGCTATGAGTGACCTCGGGGGGCTATGAGTGACCTCGGGGGGCTATGAGTGACCTCAGGGGGGCTATGGGTGACCTCAGGGGGGCTATGGGTGACCTCAGGGGGGCTATAGGTGACCTCAGGGGGGCTATAGGTGACCTCAGGGGGCTATAGGTGACCTCAGGGGGCTATAGGTGACTTCACGTGACCTCAGGAGACTATAAGTGACCTCAGGAGACTATAAGTGACCTCAGGAGACTATAAGTGACCTCAGGAGACTATAAGTGACCTCAGGAGACTATAAGTGACCTCAGGTGACTATAAGTGACCTCAGGTGACTATAAGTGACCTCAGGTGACTATAAGTGACCTCAGGTGACTATAAGTGACCTCAGGAGACTATAAGTGACCTCAGGAGACTATAAGTGACCTCAGGAGACTAAGTGACCTCAGGAGACTATAAGTGACTTTGGGCGACCTCAAGTGACTATAGGCGACTTCAGGTGACATCAAATGACTTCAGGTGACCTCAAGTGACTATAAGTGACTATGAGAGATTATAAGTGACCTCAAGTCAGGAGACCTCAAGTGACCTCAGGAGACCTCAAGTGACCTCAGGAGACCTCAAGTGACCTCAGGAGACCTCAAGTGACCTCAGGAGACCTCAAGTGACCTCAGGAGACCTCAGGTGACCTCAGGAGACCTCAGGTGACCTTTGCCATCACCTGGTCAGACTAGAATGCCACGTTGGGCCGGGCTTTGTGGTTGCGGCCTGGACCAGACTTCTTCCGCGGCAGAATGATCTGACCGAGGGCAAAGCCGAATAGAAAAATCCCGCTTCTTGCGGGTGAGCGGCGCTGGATCGGATGCCCGGCCTATCCCCTAGTTACATGCATAGCCGATGGCCGGTCACGGCGCGTTTGCATTTAAAGACTCGGACCCAACAAACAGATGTGAAACCGAAGCTCGGAGCTACAAAGGCATCTACCTGCAGTTTCTGCACGCCCCGGCCACCGGTGGTAAATCAATTACATTAAAGCTCTGAAGGTCCGGGGGGCATACCTACACGGGATGCCGCGATAAGTGACGGCGCCGGGCCTGTGAGGTCAGGGGGCCCCATCATTACTTCTTCTCCATTATAGCTTCCACATTTGTGTTCCTGCAGCATCATTTGCCCCTGCTGCTTAAAGCGGACCTAAACCCACCCTTGAGTCTATAAGATTCCAGGGCAGGCTTACTCCCTCCCCCAGGGGCATCCTACACTGGGATGCCTCACTGTGTGGAACCGTCTCAGGTCTCGTAGTAAACTCATGGGCAGAATTATTTTGCCCCGGACAGAGACAGAATTATTTTGCCCCGGACAGAGGCAGAATTATTTTGCCCCGGACAGAGGCAGAATTATTTTGCCCCGGACAGAGGCAGAATTATTTTGCCCCGGACAGATGCAGGTTTATTTTGCCCCAGATGCAGAATTATTGTGCCCAGAGGCAGAATTATTGTGCCCGGGACAGACAATTAATTATTTTGCCCAGGGCAGACGCTAAATTATTTTGCCCAGCACAGACACAGAATTATTTTGGCCCGGACAGACACAGAATTATTTTGCCCAGAACAGACAATTATTTTGCCCAGCACAGACACAAAATCATTTTTCCCAGGACAGACAATGAATTATTTTGCCTGGGACAGACAATGAATTATTTTACCCAGGACAGAGGCCGAATTATTTTGCCCAGGAACAGAATTACTTTGCCCAGGAACAGAGGCAGAATCAATTTGCCAGGAACAGAGGCAGAATCATTTTGCCCAGGACAGAGGCAGAATTATTTTGTCCCAGATGCAGAATTATTTTGTCCCAGGCGCAGAATTATTTTGCCCAGGCGCAGAATTATTTTACCCCAGATGCAGAATTATTTTGCCCAGAACAGAGGCAGAATTATATTGCCCAGGACAGAGGCAGAATTATTGTGCCCAGAGCCAGAGGCAGAATTAGTGTGCCCGGGACAGACAATTAGTTATTTTGCCCAGGGCAGACGCAGAATCATTTTTCCCAAAACAGACAATGAATTATTTTGCCTGGGACAGACAATGAATTATTTTACCCAGGAACAGAATTACTTTGCCCAGGAACAGACGCAGATTCATTTTGCCCAGGACAGACGCAGAATTATTTTGTCCCAGACGCAGAATTATTTTGTCCCAGGCGCAGAATTATTTTGTCCCAGGCGCAGAATTATTTTGTCCCAGGCGCAGAATTATTTTGTCCCAGGCGCAGAATTATTTTGTCCCAGGCGCAGAATTATTTTACCCCAGATGCAGAATTATTTTGCCCAGAACAGAGGCAGAATTATTTTGCTCAGGACAGAGGCAGAATTAAATGTGTATTTTTCCGTAGCCAATCATATATCAGCATCTCATTGTCACATTGTGTGTAAAGAGACCCCGCCCCCTTTAAGGTCTGCACCGGGGCCCAGCCGCGTTTAATGAGGCCTCTCCCAGCCATGCCGTCAGTTTCCATCGCTCGGGAAGCTGGCTGCAGTAACTGTCACGGCAGTGTTTGGGTGAATGTCGGGTCCCCGACACAAGGAGGTGCTCCAGGGCAGGAGATCGGGGCCTAGCGTAGGGCGGAACCTTCTGGCAGCAGAGACGCCGAGGGGCGGCAGCTGCATCTCTCGCTGCGGCCGACTTTCATTCCTAGAGATCGTTGTTGGAAAATCGCGTCGGCTTTCTGCTGGGAAATATTTCCCCGGAGCTAAAATCCAGCAGAGCGATGGGAGATAACGTTAGCGGTAGCGTGGCTCGGCCGTGTGCGCCCTGTCAGCGTCTAGCGGAGTATCTGCATGGGTTTAAAAAAATAAATACCTCAAGCTTATTATACCGACCCCTGTACGGTCTGTCCTGAGCAAGGTAGATCCAGGGCAGGCGATAAGGGGTGGCAAATTGGGCAATTGCCCAGGGCCCCATCACCAAAGGGGCCCCTTATGTCCAGTCGGGTGCAGTGTAAAGCTGCCACAGTTAGGCAGTTGTAAACTGGACAATTCCCCAGGGGCCCATTTTGGTGATGGGGGCCCGGGGCAATTGCCCAGTTTGCCACCCCCCTAATGGTAGCAAAATGGACAATTGTCCAGGGACCCCATCACCAAAGGGGGCCCTGAAGTTTGCCAATGTCCAGTCTGGTGCAGTGTAAAGCTGACAATGTTAAGGGGTGGCAGACTGGGCAATTTCCCCGGACCTCATCAACACAAGGGGCCCCTGAAGTTTGCCATTGTTCAGTCAGGTCCACTGTAAAGCTGCCACCATTAGGGGGTCGCAGACTGGGCAATTGCCCGGGGCCGCCCCATCACCAAAGCAAACTGGGAAATTGCCAGGGGCGCCCCATCACCGAAGCAAACTGGGTAATTGCCAGGGGCCCCCATCACCAAAGCAAACTGGGCAATTGCCCAGGGCCCCCCCATCACCAAAGCAAACTGGGCAATTGCCCAGGGCCCCCCCATCACCAAAGCAAACTGGGCAATTGCCCCGGGCCCCCCCCATCACCAAAGCAAACTGGGCAATTGCCCGGGGTCCCCCCATCACCGAAGCAAACTGGGTAATTGCCAGGGGCCCCCATCACCAAAGCAAACTGGGCAATTGCCCAGGGCCCCCCCATCACCAAAGCAAACTGGGCAATTGCCCCGGGCCCCCCCCATCACCAAAGCAAACTGGGCAATTGTTACGGGCCCCCATCACCAAAGCAAACTGGGCAATTGCCAGGCCCCCCCCCCCATCACCAAAGCAAACTGGGCAATTGCCAGGCCCCCCCCCCCATCACCAAAGCAAACTGGGCAATTGCCAGGGGCCGCCCATCACCAAAGCAAACTGGGCAATTGTTACGGGCCCCCATCACCAAAGCAAACTGGGCAATTGCCAGGCCCCCCCCCATCACCAAAGCAAACTGGGCAATTGCCAGGCCCCCCCCCCCCATCACCAAAGCAAACTGGGCAATTGCCAGGGGCCGCCCATCACCAAAGCAAACTGGGCAATTGCCCCGGGCCCCCCCATCACCAAAGCAAACTGGGCAATTGCCCCGGGCCCCACCCATCACCAAAGCAAACTGGGCAATTGTTACGGGCCCCCATCACCAAAGCAAACTGGGCAATTGCCAGCCCCCCCCCCCCCCCATCACCAAAGCAAACTGGGAAATTGCCTGGGGCCACCCATCACCAAAGCAAATTGGGCAATTGCCCTGGGCCCCCATCAGCAAAGGGGCACCTGAAGTTTGCCAATGTTCAGTAGGGTACAGTGTAAAGCTGCCACCATTTGGGGGGGTGGCAAACTGGGCAAATTCCCAGGGGACCCCAGACCTACGATGGGGCAGCGGGGCCCCGGTGCATCCCAGTCCTATGGAGGGGCCCCGCGAGGGTTAAGTGTCAGGGGTCTGTGAAATTCAGTGGGAAACCACAAGCTCTGCTCTGCCCAGCGGCGACTGGGAATTCACTTAAGCTCCTCGTGTTACGGAGGCCGGCGCGTACGCCCGCGCACCACTACATCGCGGAGGTGACCGAGGCCCAGTCATCCTGACCAGGACCGTAACATGGGGCACAGGCACATTATTTAAAGTGGAACTAACATCAGGGTTTTCACTATACAGGGACTGGTTTTCTTACCCCAATCGGGATGCCCCCTCGGCCATAGATCGGCACATGCGCTGTCTCTCGTCCAATAGGAGCTTTATGCTGTGTGCTCCTGTGTCCAGCCAATCCTAATAGCTGCGTGCAGGAGCGCGCACAGCTGCAGGGATGTTATCGCGTCGAGCGACGGACATATACGTAAGCCATTGGGAGGAGGGTAATACAGTGGGGGTATCCCATGCGGGGCACTTAGTCGGGCGACCCCAGAATCTTGTGGACTCCAGGGCCAGCTGCTGGCGTTCGCCTGTTTTGGGATGCCCAGCTCTGTGAACCCCCCCTTCACCTATTCCCAGGCTCCCACAGTCATGTAAACAACAGCGGGGGAGCGACGCGCTTCATGACGACAGGTCAGCCAAGGACCAGGTCAATGGAGTGTGAAACGGCCGGTGACCTGCGCATGTGCCGCGGGATCATCAGAGATGGGGGCATCCCAAAGAGAGAAGGAACAACTGGTTTGGCTCCTCTTTAAAGCACCGTGAGAGCGGCCAGTAAATATGAGTTTGCCAGCAACCCCGGGGGGGGGGGTTCAAACGGTGGGGCATTCCGGTCTGTTTAGGAATCCAGGCCTGGCCGGCCGCCCAGGGTGCCTCTCCTCTATGGTATCCCGTATTCAAGGCATCGCTTTGCACAGCCTCTGTAATGTAGGTTATACCCCGCCTGCAATGGCTGCTTTGTACAGCGCTACGGAACAGGTAGGCACTATACGGATAATAATAATATTTATTATTATCTGTATTATTATTATTGTTATACAGATAATAATAATAATAATACGGAGAATAAATAATAATAACAATAAACAGTAACATTTGCATGCAAATGGGGGGGGGGCGGAGCGGCAGGGTTAAGGGTGTTTCACACGGTGGGGCACCCCGGTCTTTTTAGAAATCCAGGGCTGGCCGGCTGCCCACCCAGGTTGGCTCTCCCCTATGGTATTTATAGCACTGCTTTGCACAGCATCTGTACTGTAGGTTATACCCTGCCTGTAAGGGCTGCTTTGTACAGCGCTACGGAACAGGTCGGCGCTATACGGATAATAATAATAAATAATAATAATACGGATAATAATAAGTAATATTTGCACTCCCCCCAGAATACAAAAGGAACCCCAACAGCGTTATGGAACAGGTCGGCGCTATACGAATAATAATAATAATAAATACGGATAATAATAAAAATAAATATTATATTAATTATTATTATACAGATATTATTATTATACAGATAATAATAATAATAATAATGATGATAATTGTAAAAAAGAATAATAAATATTATTATTATTATCATCCGTATTATTTATTATTATTATCATCTGCATAATAATAATAATAATAATGATAATTGTAAAAAAGAATAATAAATATTATTATTATTATTATCCGTATTATTTATTATTATTATCATCTGCATAATAATAATAATAATAATAATAATAAACAGTAATATTTGCACGCCCCCCCCCCCCCATTCTGGTGCACAGTGGGATCTGCGGGAGCGACGGGGTTAACGGTGACGGCAGCCGAAATATGCATCAGGAGGAAAGGAATGTGCTTCTCTAGTAAGAATCAGCCTCAGTCATGTCTGGAGCTCCGCCCCCTTTACAGCTGATGGTGAGGCCCCGCCCACCTCCTTCCAGCCCACTGGCAGCTTAAAGAGACCCTCCGATGCATTGCGGGCCGCCCCTACATCTACACTGTAACTGTACGTCGTACTGCACTACGGAAGAGGATGGCGCTATATAAATAAAACAAGAAGAATAGTTGGGACCGATATTACGCAGCTTAAAGGGGACCCGTCACTGGCTGGGGCAAGAGCCCGCACATGCACTGTGGGGCAATCTTGAGAAGGGGGGGTTGGTCACACACGGCGGGACATTCCAAACCGGGTCCACTTTAATTGCAAAGAGGAAGCGGATAACACGTTGCTGAGGTTTAAAGCGACAGACACGCACGCTCGTGTCAGGGGGCATCCCGATGGGTGATGCCCCGGCTACCCTGCCACCCGTGCTGGACTCATGTGACTATAGGTGGAAGTCCTATGGGAGCAGTCCCAGGAGAGGTTCTCACGGTTCGGGATGCCCCCCCAGAGATGAGCAGCGCTCCCAAACCACCACCAGGTGGGGCTGTGGGACTGCGTCCCCTTAAAGGGGCCCATTTCCCTGGTGCTTCTTAAATTTTGGGATGCCCCACTGTGTCACAAACTACAAGAATGTGTTGTGGGTCATGTTCAAAAGTTTTAAAGCGCTCTTTGCCGTTGTTTAAAGTGGACCAAAACCCAGGATTTTTTTCTATCCTGGGTTTTGGTCCTTTCATACGGGGCAACCCCCAGATCGCTGATCCCAGCTCACCTCTTCCTGGTCATAAGGCGCATGCGCAGCCGCTGACAGAGGGGCATCCCAAATTCAGAACCCAACCGGGGGATAGGGAACCATCTGGCCCTGGTGTCTTTTATACTCCAGGCCCGCCTGCTAATCGTTTAGGTCCACTTTAAGTAAAGTTTTCTACAGTAAGTCTATGAGAAAAGTTTTCGGGATGCCCTCGGTGCATGGTGCGCACAGCTCAGCCCAAACATACGGCAGAGAAAGGGTTAAATGGAAATGGCCACTCACAGGTGTCGGCACAGATTGGCAGACAAATCACCCGCCCCCGCTGTCACCCGCGCCAGCCATGCACCGGGCAGACACCCATCCGTCCCATACAGGAGACATCCAATCAGATCGCTGCATCTATGGCACCGCTGCCACTACGACATGCTGCCTGCAATGCATGGAGGGGACCAGGGAGACGCAGCACAGTATGTTGAGTCCTAAGTGGCATGCATAAGAAATATATATATATAGTATGAGATATCTGCTGCCCCAACTGTCAAGTGTGAGAATCATCTTATATATATATATATATATATATATATATATATATATATATATATATATATATATACACACATCTGTAGCACAACTGTATGTAGAGCCCTGGTGTAATTCATAAAATGTATCTATCCCATATCTATCCCATATATTGTATGTATAGTGTGCTGTATGTGTATCAGATATCTGCATTGCTGAGTGTCATGCGTATATATAGCAGCAGCTTCTATATTGTATCTGTGTAATATAGTATAGTATCTATGCCGTACAGCATAGTATACGCGTGATATAATATCGTTTCATCTATGTATTATAAAATGTAGTATCCTCATGATATAACATAGTATGCATGTGATATAATGTAATATATGTGTGGCATAATATAGTATCCATGGAATATAATGTGATATAATACATATATATTACATTATATTACATGCATACTGTATTATATCACATTATATTCCATGGATACTATATTATGCCACACATATATTACATTATATCACATGCATACTGTAACATAATATAGTATCTATAGAATATAATGTAATATAATACAGTATGCACGTGATATAATGTAACGTATATATAACATACTATAGTGTCCATGGAATATATTGTGATATAATACAGTATGCACGTGATATAATGTAACATATATGTAACATACTATAGTGTCCATGGAAGATATTGTGATATAATACAGTATGCATGTGGTATAATGTAACATATATGTAACATACTATAGTATCCATGGAAGATATTGTGATATAATACAGTATGCATGTGGTATAATGTAATATATGTGACATACTATAATATCAATGGAGTATAATGACATATAATAGAGTATCCATGGATTGTATACTGTGCATGTCATCCAGTAGGAGCATCTTCATGCGATATAATGTAATATATATGTAACAGAATATAGTATCCATGGCATATAATGATATAATAATATGATATAATATGGACTGTATATTGTACATGTCATCCAGTAGGAATCTCAGCATGTGATATTACATAATATAAGATAATTGTATCTCTGTACTATAGGTCCATGTCATCCATATGTGATATAATGTAGTATAATATATGTCCCTGGAATCTGTCAGTGCCAACCAGTAGAATCTCCATGTAATATAATAGACTCTCCATGTGATATAATGCCAAATAAGGTCATATAGTATAGTAAGAGTATCCCTATATAAGTATCCATGTCAACCACTTACAGATATGATATACTGTAACTAATGCTATATCATCCAATAGACCAGTACTAGTATAAGTATCTTCATATCACCCAGCAGACTCGCTATGCAATATAATATAACAGTGCAATATAACTATCACCATAACATCCAATAGACTCTCCATGTAAGTATCTCCATATCATACAGTAGACTCACTATGCAATATAATATAACCGTGCAATATAACTATCTCCATATTATCCAATAGATTCACCATGTAAAATAATAGTAAAATATAAGTATCTCCATATGATACATTATATATAACAGTACAATATAACACTCTCCATACCATCCAATAGACTCTCAGAGTCTTCATGCAATATAATAGTATATTATAAGTATCTCCATGTGATACAGTAGTGTAATAGTACAATATAACTATCTCTATATCATCCAATAGACTCTCCGTGCAATAGTATAAGTATCTCCATGTAATATAATATAAGTATCTCCATATAATATAAGTATCTCCATGTAATATAATATAAGTATCTCCATGGCAGGCAGACCCCAGGGTGCAGTGTATGGAATTGGGGGTCACCCGGGTCCCGGTCAGGCAGCTCTCGCCTGTCACTTTCCATCCCCGGGAATTCAATGAGAGAGGTTGTGCCGGCCCTAGCATCTCTTGTCCGCGGAGCTTGCCGGCCCTTACCTGTGTGACGTGTAATAATATCCCCGGTGGCGGTAGCAGTGGCGGTGGCGTTGTACAGCGCGGAGTAGTTCCCGGGTAACGTGCGAGCCGCACACTGAGCGAGCTTCATGACTGAGCGCAGCGGCCGCGGCTCAGGCCCCGCCCACCAAGAGGAGGCTCGGCCAATAAGCGGCACAGAGCTCGGAAAGCCCCGCCCACCAAGAGGAGGCTCGGCCAATAAGCGGCGGATAGAGGGCGACAGCTGTGCGGAGCTGGGAAAGCCCCGCCCACCGCGAGGAGGCTCGGCCAATGAGCGGCTGAGAGAGGGCGACAGCTGTGCAGAGCTCGGGGAAAGCCCAGCCCACCATGAGGAGCCTCGGCCAATAAGCGGCGCAGAGCTCGGAAAGCCCCGCCCACCGCGAGGAGGCTCGGCCAATAAGCGGCGGAGAGAGGGCGACAGCTGTGCGGAGCTCGGAGAAAGCCCCGCCCACCACGAGGAGGCTCGACCAATGACGGCGGAGAGAGCGGCGACAGCTGTGCGGGCCTCGGAAGCCCCGCCTCCTCTTCCAGCTGCTGCTACGCTACCGCCTATGTCGGCGCTCTGCTGTCACTGCTTCCGGTTACACGCGCGTTAAAGCTGACCTAAACCAATATAGGACGTCTTCTATGGGAACGAAGCCTGCGCCGAAAAAGCCTTAAAGCTGACCTAAACCCTATACTACACACCCGTATCTGCAGCAGCTCCCCTTACAGGACCAACGGGCCCTGACCTTAAAGCGGACCTAAACCCTTGATAAAGGACGTCCTCTATGGGATCGAACCCTGCACTGGAGAAAAAAAAGGCCTTAAAGCTGACCTAAACCCTATACTACACACCCGTATCTGAAGCGGCTCCCCTTATAGGACCAGCGGGCCCTGACCTTAAAGCGGACCTAAACCCTCGATAAAAGACGTCCTCTATGGGATCGAACCCTGCACTGGAGGGAAAAAATGCCTTAAAGCTGACCTAAACCCTATAATACACACCCGTATCTGCTGCCATGCGCTGGAGAAAAACTGCTGGCCTTAAAGCAGACCTAAACCGATATATGACATCTTCTATGGGACCGAACCCTGTGCTGGAAGAAGAAAAAAATACAGTTTTGTGAGTACTCACCTTTAAAACGGATATTATAAGTGTGACATACACTCCGCTTCAACTCTTCATGACATCCGGGTAATCTCCAGTAGAGGGCGAACTTCTGCAGAGATGAATATGCGAAAAAAGGAGCTCCTCCTAGTCCATATATACCTGGGACCTCCCACCAATTCCTGGTCCATATATACCTGGGATCTCCCACCAATTCCCGGTCCATATATACCTGGGACCTCCCACCAATTCCCGGTCCATATATACCTGGGATCTCCCACCAATTCCTGGTCCATATATACCTGGGACCTCCCACCAATTCCTGGTCCATATATACCTGGGACCTCCCACCAATTCCCGGTCCATATATACCTGGGACCTCCCACCAATTCCTGGTCCATATATACCTGGGATCTCCCACCAATTCCTGGTCCATATATACCTGGGACCTCCCACCAATTCCCGGTCCATATATACCTGGGACCTCCCACCAATTCCCGGTCCATATATACCTGGGACCTCCCACCAATTCCCGGTCCATATATACCTGGGACCTCCCACCAATTCCCCAGTGTATAAAAGCAGTAAAGGGACCAGGAAGAACCAAATATAACCGTAACAATCAAAACCAATAGTTCACCATATAAAGGATCCAGAATACCAAAAGGGGTGGGTGAAGAATATGAGGTGAGTACTCACAAAACGGTATTATTCCAAGTGTGCATTACACTCCACTTCGATCTTCATGACATCTGGGACATCCAATAGCAGTGTCCGTCATGGGTGGGAACTCAAACCACTGCAGCTTGCAGAACCTTGCGCCCAAAACCAGCATCCGCTGAGGCCCGCACATCAACCTTGTAAAACTTGGAAAAAGTATGAACAGAAAACCAAGTCGCAGCCTTACAAACTTGTTCAACAGAAGCCTGGTGCTGAAAAGCCCAAGAGGCACCAACAGCATGACTAGAGTGCGCAGTGACCCTAAAAGGGGGAGTCCTCCTCTTAGCAGAATAGGCCCCAACAATGGCCTGACGAATCCATTTACTAATGGTAGACTTGACGGGCGCCAAACCCATCTCAGGCCCGGAGGGCACCACAAAAAATGCGTCCGTCTTCCGGAATGGTGAAGTAGCCACCAGATAGTACTTTACACATCTAACGACGTCCAGAGAGTGCAAGGCCCTCTCCTCGTCATTGTTAGGTTTAGGACACAATGAAGGAAGCACAATGTCCTGATTGAGGTGAAAAGCAGAGACAACCTTTGGCAGGAAGTCTGGTTTAAATCGGAAAACCACCTTGTCCTGATGTCTCTCAAAGTAGGGGGCCTGAATGGACAGAGCCGCCAACTCAGAAACACGTCGAACAGATGTGATAGCCACCAAAGAGGCAACCTTTAAGGCGAAAATGGATAGAGCAACATCCTGCACCGGTTCAAAAGGAGGACCCTGAAGGGCAGACAACACCAAATTTAAATCCCAAACCGGCAACATGGGTTTGCGAGGAGGGCGCACATGAGTGACCCCCCGAAAGAAGGTCTTAGCCAAAGGATGAAGAGCGAAAGATCTCTGACAGAAAAAAATGCCAGAGCGGGCACATGCCCCTTAAGAGTGCTAAGCTGAAAACCCATGTCTAGTCCATGCTGAAGGAACTCCAGAATGCGAGGGATGGAAAAGACCCGACAAGGAAAGGCTCTAGCCTCACACCAATCAATGTAGGTCCGCCAGGTCCTGTAGTAGATAAAACAGGAAGATTTCTTCCTAGCCTGACAAGCGTCTGAACAACGGCTTCAGACAAACTTTTTTCTCTTAGAATGGAGGTTTCAGCAGCCACACCGCCAAAGCCAGCGTTTGTAAATTGGGGTAACAAAGCTGACCTTGTGTGATCAGATCCGGAACCAGAGGCAGCCTGAATTGATCGACCGCCAGCCGGACGACATCCGCAAACCAAAACTGTCTTGGCCACCTTGGGGCCACCAGGATTGCTGGCACACCCTCGTGAACCAGCTTGCGTACCACCCTGCCCACCATGGGGAAAGGAGGAAACAGATACAGGAGACCGAGCTCCCGCCAGGACAGAGACATGGCATCCACTGCCAGAGCCAGAGAGTCCTGGGACAGAAACACAAATGCAGGAAGCTTGAGATTATGACGAGAGACAAACAGATCCACCTCCGACATCCCCCACCTGCGACAGAGGGAAAGAAAGAAAGAAAGACCTCGTTGCTGAGGGACCATTCCCCCCGGCGAGAGGCCCCCCTGCTCAGGGAGTCCGCTTCCAGGTTTTCCACATCTGGAATGTAAACTGCCGAGATGCACGGTACATAGCTCTTGGCCATGCAAGAATCAGAGACACCTCCCGGAGGGCACTCCGGCTGCGAGTCCCTCCTTGGTGATTGATGTAAGCGACCGCAGTCCGATTGTCGGATCGAACCTGAAACGGCCGGCCCTGGAGGTGATGTGTCAGGTGCGCCAGCACCAACCGAACCGTCCTCAGCTCCAGAACATTGATGGGGGTGTGAGCCTCCCGAGGACCCCACAGCCCCTGGAACTGATGGTCTCTCCAGTAGCCCCCCCCCCCAGCCCGACAGGCTGGCATCCGTGGTGACCGTCTCCCAGCGGGGCGCCAGAAGGATCTGCCCCCAGAAGATTCCCTGGGTCTAGCCACCACTGAAAACTGAGCAAATAGCACTGCCTCGAAGCAGGCCACCATCAGCCCCACCAGCCTCATCCCTTGCCGGATGGACGGACGAGGATTGGATAGAAGGACACGAATCAGCGCTTGGAGAACATCCACCTTCGACTGAGGTAAGAAGACCCTGGCCTGAATGGTATCCAGTGTCATGCCCAGGAAGGAGGCCACCCGTGACGGGGAAAGTGAGGATTTGGGGTAATTGATTACCCACCCGAACCTCTCCAGCGTTGTTACCACCGTCCGGGTGTCCAGCTCCGCCTGGTGGAATGTGGAAGCCGTAATGAGAAGGTCATCCAGATAAGGCAAAATGCGAAAAAGCCCTGGACTCTGAGAAGGGCCATCACGCCCGCCAACACCTTGGTAAACACCTTGGGTGCCAAAGTCAGCCCGAAGGGAAGAGCCACAAACTGGAAGTGCTGTTCCCCTACCACAAACCTGAGGAACCACTGGTGTCCCGGGAAGACCGGCACATGTAGGAAAGCATCCCTGATGTCTATCGAAGACATACAGTCCCCAGGACGTAGGGAGTTGACAGCAGAGCGCAGAGTCTCCATGCGGAACTTTTGGTTTTGATGAACCGGTTGAGAACCTTTAAGTTTAAAATGGGTCTTATGGAGCCGTCCTACTTGGGCACCGTAAAGAGGTTGGAATAGTAGCACCGACCTCTCTCTATGGGGGGGACCCCATTATCCCAAAGACTTTGTACGCCAGAAACAGTCCCTGCGCTGCCCATGGGTCCGCAGGAACCCGGGACCTGAGGAATCTGTAAGTAGGCCGGTCTGCGAACTCCAGCTTGTACCCTGAGGAGTGATGGTCTCTCCACCACCTCCAGGATCTATTTGTCTGTAACATGTTGAGCCCAGACCTGAGCGAAGAGCCGCAGCCGTCCCCCCACCCGCAAGGGTGAGGGCGCCTCCTCATTGCTGAGCAGGCTTAGCAGCGGATTTGGATTTGGCACCCCAGGAGGACCCGGGTCGGGCACAACCTCTGCCCCTACCCCAGGAATTTCCTCTGGGTGCGGCGCCAGATACCCCCTTGCCCGTCCGAGGACCACGAAAGGCCGACGCTGCCATTTGCGCTGAGGCAACTTACCTCCCTTAGCCACAGAATCTAGGCAATCACCAAACAGGCGCCGTTCCAAGAAGGGAAGCCCTGCGAGTGCCTTCTTTGCAGCGTTGTCGGCCGCCCACTGGCGCAACCAGACCGAACGGCGTACAGCAACCACCAATGCCGAGGTCCTGCTACACATACGGATAGTATCATCTAGGGCTGATAACACAAAGGTGATGAACAACTCACATTGCGTAAGAGCACTAAACTCCTCGCAAGAGGGATTCAATTGGGATCCATCCAAGAGGCCTCCGATTAAAGTTCTAAAAACCACGGCCGTGAGTGCGGAAGCACAAACCGGATGAAGCCAGCTGGTCGAGACGACGGTCCTCACTATCTGTCAAGGTAGTGGAATCAGGGGAATGCACAACCGATGTATTGGACAACCCCAGAATGGGAGCGTCAACCTCTGGGGGTGTAGACCAACATTCAACCACATCAACAGGGAAGGGATACTTCCTATCCCACCCTTGAGGAATACCAGGAAGCCGGCTAGGCTTTTCCTGTTCCTTAAGAATCAGATTGTTAAAGTGCTTCTGATCCGGGAACCCCAAACGAGGTTTGGCGGTATCAATCAAGTGCCTAAAAAAACTGAGTAAGGAGCCTATGGGTATCAACAGTATCCCCACGCTCTGTACCAGCATCAGCGCCAAAGCACTGCTGATCATCGGAGTCTGAAAACAATTCCCCTTCCTCAAGCGGGGAATAATCAGACCATTCAAAAGGATCATAACCATCATAGTCAAGGGCCGGCACCGCGGGTGCCAAGTGCCGTCTTGCTGGGGCCTTCCTGGCCGCAGAGCTAGCAATCATTCTCTCAATGTTGGCCAGTCTGGCACAGACATCGGATTGCGACTCCCCGCTAGTGACAACATCACTTGGGGTCATGACCAGGCGTGGGGGTGTAGGTGATGAGGCCAGCGGGGCCGACCCGGCCGTACGGGGCCCGGATTGCCACGCAATCGCCTGCTGTGCATATGGTACACAAATCTGTACAATGTCGCCCACAAGGGATACCCCACATACCACACACTGCCGGGGTTGCCCCGAAGGGATCCCGAGCCCGGTATCCTGGGAAGCCTCCATATGGTGATTTTAAGGTAGTCGCAATGACCAATGGGAATTACGCTATAAGCTACCCGGGATGCCCCTTAATGTCCGTTAGTGGGAGGATTTTAGTAAGGATAATATTAATAAGGGACCTCAATTTGAACCAGGAACCTAGGACCGGGAGAAAACTTGCCTTGGTTGTCCCACCTCGAAAACACAAAAAAAGGGGTAAACAACATGCATACAGTGCAAATAAAAGGCATATACACTTCATCCCAGCATAAGAAACTATATATGTATATAAATATATATAAACATATATACATACACTATGTATAGACACACATATATATATATATAGATGTATATCGCCCACGGGCACCAATAACGCCAGGTACTATATATAAACCAAATACACCCAGTATAAAGAAGCCCCGTATGGGGCACTCAAGGGCCGCTGTGATGAAGATGGCGGCATCTAGGCAGAAAGGATGAAGGAGGCGGGCCAACGCGGAGCACGCCAGGCACATGGCCCCGCCCCCTCCCGACGTGGGAAAAACACACCAAGCTGCGCTCCCAGCCGATAGGGCTGGAAGCCGTCCGACGAAGCCAAGGAGGGGCGGGCAGATACCGGCGCGGAGAGCGCCAGGCCCCGCCCCCCTTCACTAAGACAAGCAAGAGGGTCGCGCTCCCCGGCCAATATGGCCGCGGAGCCGACCATGAAGAAACGGCCCGCCGCCGCACAAGAGCGTGCGTGCGGGCCAAAGTACAGCATCAACCACACGCACAAACACGCGCTGGCAGTAGTCAGCGCGCAATAAGTAAAAATCAGTCACACACACATAAGACCGAGTATAAAGGCCAGCCAGCCCCCCCCCCCCAGGGGAATAAGGGACCCGGAAGGGGGGAATCCTGCCAGAGCCGGCCATAAGCCTAACAGGACGGGGCATCCCACACCAGGATCACCAAGAAACCTGGAAACCGCCTACCCCATAGTGAGGTCTCACGGTGGAGCAAGGCTCCTGCTGCACCCATAGGGTGCTCCTACCCTCACCAGGACCCGCAGCCTAAGCTGGGAGGCTCAATTAGGGGCAATTTAGAAGGGTCCTGGCAGTAATAGGGATAATAAACGGCCGGGGGCGGGCCCGGCTTACCTGTAAGCAAAGAAGTCTTCATCTTCTGTCTTGCTCACCTTCCTGCAGAGAAGAAACTGGGGAATTGGTGGGAGGTCCCAGGTATATATGGGCCGGGAATTGGTGGGAGGTCCCAGGTATATATGGACCGGGAATTGGTGGGAGGTCCCAGGTATATATGGACCGGGAATTGGTGGGAGGTCCCAGGTATATATGGACCGGGAATTGGTGGGAGGTCCCAGGTATATATGGACCGGGAATTGGTGGGAGGTCCCAGGTATATATGGGCCGGGAATTGGTGGGAGGTCCCAGGTATATATGGACCGGGAATTGGTGGGAGGTCCCAGGTATATATGGACCGGGAATTGGTGGGAGGTCCCAGGTATATATGGGCCGGGAATTGGTGGGAGGTCCCAGGTATATATGGGCCGGGAATTGGTGGGAGGTCCCAGGTATATATGGACCGGGAATTGGTGGGAGGTCCCAGGTATATATGGACCGGGAATTGGTGGGAGGTCCCAGGTATATATGGACCGGGAATTGGTGGGAGGTCCCAGGTATATATGGACCGGGAATTGGTGGGAGGTCCCAGGTATATATGGGCCGGGAATTGGTGGGAGGTCCCAGGTATATATGGACCGGGAATTGGTGGGAGGTCCCAGGTATATATGGACCGGGAATTGGTGGGAGGTCCCAGGTATATATGGACCGGGAATTGGTGGGAGGTCCCAGGTATATATGGACCGGGAATTGGTGGGAGGTCCCAGGTATATATGGACCGGGAGGGGCTTTCTTTTTTGCATATTCATCTCTGCAGAAGTTCGCCCTCTACTGGAGATTACCCGGATGTCATGAAGATCGAAGTGGAGTTTATAGCAAAGATGGCATTAAAGCAGACCTAAACCCTCTACCCCCACCATGCTGAGTACATGCAGTGGCTCTTCTATGGGACTGAACCCTGTGCTCACACATCCAAATTTACTGGGGGGGGGGGGGGGGGGAAACCTGCTGGACTAAAGCTGACCCAAACCCTCTAACCCTCCCCTCCCCCCATCCCCAAGTACCTGAAATGGCTCCGATTGAGCGACCCCCCGTGCTGACACAACCAAACTTACCAGAAAAAGAATAATTGTTGGTCCTAAGGCAGACTTAAACCCTCTAACCCCCCCCCCCCCAATGAGTACCAGCTGTGGCATCTCCTATGGGAACTGAACCCTGCGCTGACACAACCAAACTTTTTTTTTAAAAGCTGGACTTAAAGCAGACCTAAACCCTATAACACCACCCAAGTACCTGCATCAGCTCGGTACAGGACATATTCTATTCGAACCTTGTGCTGACACATCCAAACACTGAAAAAAAAACCTGCTGGCCTAAAGCTGACCCAAACCCTCTCAGAGACGACTGCGGAATGACATAGTCGCAGTAAATGGCTCTGATCGGCCGAGAGCCGGGCATGCGGAGTTGGGCCGGTAAAAGGTAAGCGAACCAGACGCAGCGGGGCATCCCGATTTTGGAATCTTTTAGACTCCAGGGCCGGCCGAGCTGGGGTTTATTTCACTTCAAAGAGAGCCAAAACGGGCAGCCCTGGAATCTATTAGACTCTGGAGCCGCCTGATTACCCCCCCCCCCCCACTGTGCGAATAATCCCCTGTAAACCCTTCTGATCCATGTGCGCAGGCCGCGGACGCACTATGCTATACCTTTAACCAGGCACGCGCCTGCGGCAGGCATTAAAGAATGGCCGGCGTGGGCGCGCACCCTGTTAGAGACTTGCGGGGCGCGCTCGGCTCCGATTGGCTGAATTCAGCACATTTCCAACCAGCTGACCGTGCCGTAGGACCCATTGTTATGGGCGATCTGTGGGGTCGTACACAGCGGGGCATCCTAAATCGGGATGCCCCTGGGTAAAGAGCAAAAACCCTAGAGAGTCACAAACCCTGGGTTTTGGTCCACTTTAAAGCGGAACAAAACCCCACCCGGCCCTGGAATCTAAAAGATTGCAAGCCTGGTCACTGGCCTTTCCCTCGGGGCATCCCTATTCAGCGTGCAACCTCCCCGGGGAGCATGGGCGGGCTATCGTCCAATGAGAGCCTTCCCCCGTGATGACGTCATTTGGCATGCGAATGAGGAGCGCTCCCTATTCACAGCAATGAGAGCCGTTTGGCCAATGACATCATCACGGCACACGACTCTTATTGGACGACAGCCTGCGCATGCAGCCAGGGAGAGGTGAGTGAAAACCTGTATCCTCGGGGGTTTCACACAGCGATTAAGGGGGAAGACCAGCGGCCGGCCCTGGAATCCTTTAGATTCTAGGACCGGCTGCCCTTGGATTTGTTTTAAAGTGGACCAAAACCCATGGCAATCGGGTTTGTAGAACGATTCCCTCCCACCAGGGCATCCAAAATCGGGAAACCCCCCAGGTCGCCCCCTTGTTTCCCAGTCCAACGGCGCATGTGCGAGCCGCATCCCCATCCCCCGGGGTCAGGGGCCCGAATTCCAGAAAACAACCCGAACCGGGGCCCGCAATGTCTGTGGAATATAAACGCGGGGCCCTGGTGCAGCTTGCCGTTATTGGTCGCATCCCCCGCAGCCGCGGTCCAATCAGCAGGCACCGCGTGCGTCTCTGTCAGTTACAATGATTACGGCGGCGTATTCTCTCCCCGCGCACTCCTCGTCCGTCCGCGCGCTCTCACGCAAACACGCGGCGGCCGCTGATTGGAAAAGCCCTCCAGGGCTGGCGGCATCTGATTTAATATATTTAGATGTATTTGTGCAGACAAAAAAAAAAGCCTCAGCCTAAACAAGACAGAAATTCCTCTGCGCTGTCACGATGGGAGCGTGCAGACTGACGGCGATTGTGGGAAACTGGAGTGCGTGTCAATACTGGGGGGTTCGCACAGTGGGGCATCCTGAATCAGAATGCCCCAGGGGTACTTAAATGGCTGGCCATGTAGTCATTTAGAATCTAGGGTCGTGCCAAGAACACGGTTGGTCCCTCTTTAAGAAAAGCGTTGCACATTATTAAGCAGGTCACAGGTTTCCAGCAATATGGGAGAATAAGTATCTCTGCAGGCGAAACGTGTCACACAGTTTGTGACTGATTCAGTGCACAGATGGGTTGGTGCAGATAATGAGGAAGCTTAGAATGCCATTACGAAGCAGGTATGTGAAACCACTGCTGCCTCTGCAGTCCCACCAACCTCAAAGTGTAGCTCCTCCAGAGGCTTCCCCCAACCTCAAGGTGTAGGCTACTCCAGAGGCTTCCGGACAATCTCAAGGTGTAGCTCCTCCAGAGGCTTCCCCCAACCTCAAGGTGTAGGCTCCTCCAGAGGCTTCCGGACAATCTCAAGGTGTAGCTCCTCCAGAGGCTTCCCCCCAACCTCAAGGTGTAGCTCCTCCAGAGGCTTCCCGCCAACCTCAAGGTGTAGCTCCTCCAGAGGCTTCCCACCAACCTCAAGGTGTAGCTCCTCCAGAGGCTTCCCCCAACCTCAAGGTGTAGGCTCCTCCAGAGGCTTCCCACCAACCTCAAGGTGTAGCTCCTCCAGAGGCTTCCCACCAACCTCAAGGTGTTGCTCCTCCAGAGGCTTCCCACCAGCCTCAAGGTTTATTTCCTCCAGAGGCTTCCCCCAACCTCAAGGTGTAGCTCCTCCAGAGGCTTCCCACCAGCCTCAAGGTGTATTTCCTCCAGAGGCTTCCCCCCAACCTCAAGGTGTAGCTCCTCCAGAGGCTTCCCGCCAACCTCAAGGTGTAGCTCCTCCAGAGGCTTCCCGCCAACCTCAAGGTGTAGCTCCTACAGAGGCTTCCCACCAGCCTCAAGGTGTAGCTCCTCCAGAGGCTTCCCACCAGCCTCAAGGTGTATTTCCTCCAGAGGCTTCCCCCCAACCTCAAGGTGTAGCTCCTCCAGAGGCTTCCCGCCAACCTCAAGGTGTAGCTCCTCCAGAGGCTTCCCGCCAACCTCAAGGTGTATTTCCTCCAGAGGCTTCCCGCCAACCTTAAGGTGTAGCTCCTCCAGAGGCTTCCCGCCAACCTCAAGGTGTAGCTCCTCCAGAGGCTTCCCCCCAACCTCAAGGTGTAGGCTCCTCCAGAGGCTTACCCCAACCTCAAGGTGTAGCTCCTCCAGAGGCTTCCCCCAACCTCATGGTGTAGGCTCCTCCAGAGGCTTCCCACCAGCCTCAAGGTGTAGCTCCTCCAGAGGCTTCCCACCAACCTCAAGGTGTAGCTCCTCCAGAGGCTTCCCACCAACCTTAAGGTGTAGCTCCTCCAGAGGCTTCCCACCAGCCTCAAGGTGTAGCTCCTCCAGAGGCTTTCCACCAGCCTCAAGGTGTAGCTCCTCCAGAGGCTTTCCACCAGCCTCAAGGTGTATTTCCTCCAGAGGCTTCCCCCAACCTCAAGGTGTAGCTCCTCCAGAGGCTTTCCACCAGCCTCAAGGTGTAGGCTCCTCCAGAGGCTTCCCGCCAACCTCAAGGTGTAGCTCCTCCAGAGGCTTCCCGCCAACCTCAAGGTGTATTTCCTCCAGAGGCTTCCCCCAACCTCAAGGTGTAGCTCCTCTAGAGGCTACAGTTGGGCATAACCCTACTATTCGGCCATTACTAACCAGTTCTCACCAGCAGAGGCGTTTGCAGTGGGCCGGGACATACTGATGAGTGGCGGGCAGCCCTGGTGGTCCGGATGGATGGAGTAGTGGCTGGTCTATGGATGGATGCCATGTCCCAAGGAGGAGGTGGAGTCATATTTAGGGCCTGAATCATGGTGGGAGAGCTGGGAGGCACATTTAGGGTTGGCTAAGCCCATAGAGTTCATGACTGACGACTTTCTTCCATAGTAGAAAGATAAGAAGCGGGGTCACCGGCCTCATCCCCTTTTGCCTTTGCCGCCCAATCACAAACCGGGGATGGACCAGGGAAAGGTAAGTGGCCTCTGTTAAGACTCCAGGGCCAGCCAAGAGGGTTTTAGGCCCACTTAAAGGTATATATACCCCCTCATGGTGAGCAACTATAGTGTTCCTGATGTCCCTCAGTTCCTGATGTCCCTATAGTGTTTCCCTTGGGCGGTTCCTATGGGTTCAGGACCAGAAGGGTCACCCGAGCATGTGCAGTGGGATGCGCAGATGTTGCCCCCCCTCATTGGAGGTCATGGACTAGGAACACTAGGCGTAGGGGCGTGCCATTGGCTGCAGTGACAGTGATGGGGGAAGGCCCGCGGCCCCTCGTCATGGAGACTTTGTCTTGGTTCCGCATGGTCGATGGTTTTCTTTAGGGAACTTAAAGCAATAAGGCAGCAGACTATAGCAACACAATCACCCCCCCCTCTCCTGTCACCCCCCCTCCTGTCACCCCCCCCCCCCCCCCCCGGGGCAGCAATGGCCACCCTGGAATTTATTTGGAGTGGCTCCATGAGTCTGGTCGTGGGCTTGCATGAGTGACGGCCGCATCGCAGGTCAGTGCAGCCACACGGCTTCATGGGATTGGCTGACTGACCTGTCACTCAAGCTCCCGGCTTCTCAAGTGTCCCTGGTTTGGAGAGACTGTCCCTCTATTGAGTCCGTGTCCCCCTGTCCCTCGTTGCTCCCATTTGTCCCTATTTGAGGTGTAACTTGCAGATCTGCAGCAATAAATTATTCATTTGTCTATTCAAAGTGTTTCTATTGTTGTAACTGTTACAATGTATCTCCTATCCATCCCTCAATGAGGGGGCGTGGCTTCATCCATCCCCCAATGAGGGGGCGTGGCGTCATCCATCCCTCAATGAGGGGGCGTGGCTTCTTTCATCCGTTAATGAGGGGGCGTGACTTCATCCAACCCCTCAATGAGAGGGCGTGGCTACATCCATCCCTCAATGAGAGGGCGTGACTTCATCATCACTCAATGAGGGGGCGTGGCTTCACCCATCCCTCAATGAGGGGGCGTGGCTTCACCATCCCTCAATGAGGGGGCGTGGCCTCATCTATCCCTCAATGAGGGGGCGTGGCCTCATCCATCCCTCAGTGAGGGGCGTGGCTTCATCTATCCCTCAATGAGGGTGCGTGGCCTGTGGGGCGGCAGCCATGAATAAACCCTTTCACTGGGTTCCGGCCACTGCCACAGAAGCTGAGGAATTTCCAGGATTCCGCCTGCGAGAGCTGCGCCTCGGAATGTGGGGACGCGGGATCCTGACCACTAGGGTCTCCGTATCGCCGCTGGCCCATGAATGGCTCCTTTCTCAGGACGCAATAACTGATGCGGCAGGAGGGACAGCGCCCTGTCAGCGTCCGCTCACCTGCCTGGGGGACAAAAAAACAGCAGCTCTTAAAGTCCACTTTAAGAATTGTCCGCTGTCCCTGCTTTTGGTCCTTTCCTTCTGTTCTCTTTCTCGTTCCTTTTTTTTTCTTTTCTCATTCTTTATTTTCTCTTTCTCATTCCTTTTCTTTTTCATTCTTTTTTTGCGCTCAGGATGCCGCAGAGGAGCCGGACGCTGGTTTTGGTGACGGGTGCGCGGCGGGAGGGACTTCCTGGTGACCCCGTGGGCCAGTCCGAGCCCGAAGGCGCTAACAGGTAACAGGGGCTTTTTTCGAACGCGTCAGCAGGAGGACAGTCCCTTTAAATGGCGTTTGTAAGGGGCCCATTTCTCGTAGGTGTCAGTATAAATAAGCCCCATTGTGGCTCTGTATATAGAAACGGCGAACGCCATGAATGAGCCGCGAGCCGCTCGTCTGCACTCGGCACTTAGCCAATTCTTTGCCGAATATAGCAAAGCGCTGATTGGCTGCGCGGCCGCGTGCGCGTCATAGGGCTGGGAAAAGGTGAGTCTTTCTTACCCAACTCACACATCAAAATCCCTGGTTTTGGTCCACTTTAACCGGCCAGATATGTAACTAATCTCCCCCGGGTTTCACCATCCTGGCTTCTCTTCTTTCTCAGCAGATGATACTTGGATCCCCCCCCCCCCCCCAGGGAATAACTTTTGGGGTGCCCCGCTGTCCAGAACCCGTGTCCGCGGTGGGTGCGAGTGCTGGGCATCTCGGCATGAGGGTGCTTTCCAGACCAGTCACATCAGCCAAATCAACCAATCGTGTGTGGCCTCTCTGCCGCTTTAAGGGTTTAGGTCTGCTTTAAAGCCCCCGTCCATGCGCAGTTTTGGGAATGATGATGATGTCATGGAGGGAATGACCTGTAACTGCCACGGCAACCGTTGCTATGTGCATGTATGGGGAATGATGATGATGATGATGTCATAGGGGGAATGACCTGTAACTGATAGGTCACATATAACTGCCACGGCAACTGTTGCTATGCGCATGTATTGGGAATGATGATGATGTCATAGAGGGAATGACCTGTAACTGATAGGTCACATATAACTGCCACGGCAACCGTTGCTATGCGCATGTATTGGGAATGATGATGATGATGATGTCACAGAGGGAATGATGAGTAAACTGATAGGTCTTGGCACGCCCTGCACCCGTCGTTTCGGAATTCGAGGAAAAGCTTCAGGGACGGCCACGTGACAGCCATTGTGGTTCACCCTGTGGGGCATCCCAAATCAGGAGCCTGAATCAGCCAGCCCTGGAGTCTTTTCAACTCCGGGTCGGGCATGGGAGGTACGGGTTGGGTCTGCCCGGGTTGGGTCCCAGTCTGACCCATCGGCCCCATGTGACGTGGTCATGTGATGCCCGGGTTGGGTCTCGGTCTATAGTGGACCCATCGGCCCCATGTGACGTGGTCATGTGATGCCCGGGTTGGGTCCCAGTCTATAGGGGACCCATCGGCCCCATGTGACATGGTCATGTGATGCTCGGGTTGGGTCGCAGTCTATAGTGGACCCATCGGCCCCATGTGACATGGTCATGTGATGCTTGGGTTTGGTCCCAGTCTATAGTGGACCCATCGGCCCCATGTGGCGTGGTCATGTGATGCCCGGGTTTGGTCCCAGTCTATAGTGGACCCATCGGCCCCATGTGACATGGTCATGTGATGCTTGGGTTTGGTCCCAGTCTATAGTGGACCCATTGGCCCCATGTGGCGTGGTCATGTGATGCCCGGGTTTGGTCCCAGTCTATAGGGGACCCATCGGCCCCATGTGACGTGGTCATGTGATGCCCGGGTCGGGTCCCAGTCTATAGTGAACTCATCGGCCCCATGTGACGTGGTCATGTGATGCCCGGGTTGGGTCTCAGTCTATAGTGGACCCATCGCCCCATGTGATGCCCGGGTTGGGTCCCAGTCTATAGTGGACCCATCGGCCCCATGTGACGTGGTCATGTGATGCCCGGGTTGGGTCCCAGTCTATAGTGGACCCATCGGCCCCATGTGACGTGGTCATGTGATGCCCGGGTTGGGTCCCAGTCTATAGTGGACCCATCGGCCCCATGTGACGTGGTCATGTGATGCCCGGGTTGGGTCCCGGTCTATAGTGGACCCATAGCCCCATGTGATGTGGTCATGTGATGCCCGGGTTGGTCTCGGTCTATAGTGGACCCATTGGCCCCATGTGACGTGGTCATGTGATGCCCGGGTTGGGTCTCGGTCTATAGTGGACCCATCGGCCCCATGTGACGTGGTCATGTGATGCCCGGGTTGGGTCCCGGTCTATAGTGGACCCATAGCCCCATGTGACGTGGTCATGTGATGCTTGGGTTTGGTCCCAGTCTATAGTGGACCCATCAGCCCCATGTGGCGTGGTCATGTGATGCCCGGGTTTGGTCCCAGTCTATAGTGGACCCATCGGCCCCATGTGACATGGTCATGTGATGCTTGGGTTTGGTCCCAGTCTATAGTGGACCCATCGGCCCCATGTGGCGTGGTCATGTGATGCCCAGGTTTGGTCCCAGTCTATAGGGGACCCATCGGCCCCATGTGACGTGGTCATGTGATGCCCGGGTTGGATCCCAGTCTATAGTGGACCCATCAGGCCCATGTGACGTGGTCATGTGATGCACGGGTTGGGTCCCAGTCTATAGTGGACCCATCGGCCCCATGTGACGTGGTCATGTGATGCCCGGGTTTGGTCCCAGTCTATAGTGGACCCATCGGCCCCATGTGACATGGTCATGTGATGCTTGGGTTTGGTCCCAGTCTATAGTGGACCCATCGGCCCCATGTGGCGTGGTCATGTGATGCCCGGGTTTGGTCCCAGTCTATAGTGGACCCATCGGCCCCATGTGACATGGTCATGTGATGCTTGGGTTTGGTCCCAGTCTATAGTGGACACATCGGCCCCTTGTGGCGTGGTCATGTGATGCCCGGGTTTGGTCCCAGTCTATAGGGGACCCATCGGCCCCATGTGACGTGGTCATGTGATGCCCGGGTCAGGTCCCAGTCTATAGTGAACTCATCGGCCCCATGTGACGTGGTCATGTGATGCCCGGGTTGGGTCTCAGTCTATAGTGGACCCATCGCCCCATGTGATGCCCGGGTTGGGTCCCAGTCTATAGTGGACCCATCGGCCCCATGTGACGCGGTCATGTGATGCCCGGGTTGGGTCCCAGTCTATAGTGGACCCATCGGCCCCATGTGACGTGGTCATGTGATGCCCGGGTTGGGTCTCGGTCTATAGTGGACCCATCGGCCCCATGTGACGTGGTCATGTGATGCCCGGGTTGGGTCCCGGTCTATAGTGGACCCATCGCCCCATGTGATGTGGTCATGTGATGCCCGGGTTGGGTCTCGGTCTATAGTGGACCCATTGGCCCCATGTGACGTGGTCATGTGATGCACGGGTCGGGTCCCAGTCTATAGTGGACCCATCGGCCCCATGTGACGTGGTCATGTGATGCCCGGGTTGGGTCTCGGTCTATAGTGGACCCATCGGCCCCATGTGACGTGGTCATGTGATGCCCAGGTTGGATCCCTGTCTATAGTGGACCCATCTGCCCCATGTGACCTGGTCATGTGATGCCCGGGTTGGATCCCAGTCTATAGTGGACCCATCAGGCCCATGTGACGTGGTCATGTGATGCACGGGTTGGGTCCCAGTCTATAGTGGACCCATCGGCCCCATGTGATGTGGTCATGTGATGCCCGGGTTGGGTCTCGGTCTATAGTGGACCCATCGGCCCCATGTGATGCCCGGGTTGGGTCCCGGTCTATAGTGGACCCATCGCCCCATGTGATGTGGTCATGAGATGCCCGGGTTGGGTCTCGGTCTATAGTGGACCCATTGGCCCCATGTGACGTGGTCATGTGATGCACGGGTCAGGTCCCAGTCTATAGTGGACCCATCGGCCCCATGTGACGTGGTCATGTGATGCCCGGGTTGGGTCTCGGTCTATAGTGGACCCATCGGCCCCCTGTGACGTGGTCATGTGATGCCCGGGTTGGATCCCTGTCTATAGTGGACCCATCGGCCCCATGTGACCTGGTCATGTGATGCCCGGGTTGGATCCCAGTCTATAGTGGACCCATCAGGCCCATGTGACGTGGTCATGTGATGCCCGGGTTGGGTCTCAGTCTATAGTGGACCCATCGCCCCATGTGATGCCCGGGTTGGGTCCCAGTCTATAGTGGACCCATCGGCCCCATGTGACGTGGTCATGTGATGCCCGGGTTGGGTCCCAGTCTATAGTGGACCCATCGGCCCCATGTGACGTGGTCATGTGATGCCCGGGTTGGGTCTCGGTCTATAGTGGACCCATCGGCCCCATGTGACGTGGTCATGTGATGCCCGGGTTGGGTCCCGGTCTATAGTGGACCCATCGCCCCATGTGATGTGGTCATGTGATGCCCGGGTTGGGTCTCAGTCTATAGTGGACCCATTGGCCCCATGTGACGTGGTCATGTGATGCTTGGGTGTGGTCCCAGTCTATAGTGGACCCATCGGCCCCATGTGACGTGGTCATGTGATGCCCGGGTTGGGTCTCGGTCTATAGTGGACCCATCGGCCCCATGTGACGTGGTCATGTGATGCCCGGGTTGGGTCCCGGTCTATAGTGGACCCATCGCCCCATGTGATGTGGTCATGTGATGCCCAGGTTGGGTCTCGGTCTATAGTGGACCCATTGGCCCCATGTGACGTGGTCATGTGATGCTTGGGTGTGGTCCCAGTCTATAGTGGACCCATCGGCCCCATGTGGCGTGGTCATATGATGCCCGGGTTTGGTCCCAGTCTATAGTGAACTCATCCGCCCCATGTGACGTGGTCATGTGATGCCCGGGTTGGGTCTCAGTCTATAGTGAACTCATCGGCCCCATGTGGCGTGGTCATGTGATGCCCGGGTTTGGTCCCAGTCTATAGTGAACTCATCGGCCCCATGTGACGTGGTCATGTGATGCCCGGGTTGGGTCTCAGTCTATAGTGGACCCATCGCCCCATGTGATGCCCGGGTTGGGTCCCAGTCTATAGTGGACCCATCGGCCCCATGTGACGTGGTCATGTGATACCCGGGTTGGCTCCCAGTCTATAGTGGACCCATCGGCCCCATGTTACGTGGTCATGTGATGCCCGGGTTGGGTCTCGGTCTATAGTGGACCCATCGGCCCCATGTGACGTGGTCATGTGATGCCCGGGTTGGATCCCTGTCTATAGTGGACCCATCGGCCCCATGTGACATGGTCATGTGATGCCCGGGTTTGGTCCCAGTCTATAGTGGACCCATCGGCCCCATGTGACGTGGTCATGTGATGCCCGGGTTGGGTCCCGGTCTATAGTGGACCCATCGCCCCATGTGATGTGGTCATGTGATGCCCGGGTTGGGTCTCGGTCTATAGTGGACCCATTGGCCCCATGTGACGTGGTCATGTGATGCACGGGTCGGGTCCCAGTCTATAGTGGACCCATCGGCCCCATGTGACGTGGTCATGTGATGCCCGGGTTGGGTCTCGGTCTATAGTGGACCCATCGGCCCATGTGATGTGGTCATGTGATGCCCGGGTTGGGTCTCGGTCTATAGTGGACCCATTGGCCCCATGTGACGTGGTCATGTGATGCACGGGTCGGGTCCCAGTCTATAGTGGACCCATCGGCCCCATGTGACGTGGTCATGTGATGCCCGGGTTGGGTCTCGGTCTATAGTGGACCCATCGGCCCCATGTGACGTGGTCATGTGATGCCCGGGTTGGATCCCTGTCTATAGTGGACCCATCGGCCCCATGTGACATGGTCATGTGATGCCCGGGTTGGATCCCAGTCTATAGTGGACCCATCAGGCCCATGTGACGTGGTCATGTGATGCCCGGGTTGGGTCCCAGTCTATAGTGGACCCATCGGCCCCATGTGACGTGGTCATGTGATGCCCGGGTTGGGTCCCAGTCTATAGTGGACCCATCGGCCCCATGTGACGTGGTCATGTGATGCCCGGGTTGAGTCCCAGTCTATAGTGGACCCATCGGCCCCATGTGACGTGGTCATGTGATGCCCGGGTTGGGTCCCAGTCTATAGTGGACCCATCGGCCCCATGTGACGTGGTCATGTGATGCCCGGGTTGGGTCCCAGTCTATAGTGGACCCATTGGCCCCATGTGACGTGGTCATGTGATGCACGGGTTGGGTACCAGTCTATAGTGGACCCATCGGCCCCATGTGACGTGGTCATGTGATGCCCGGGTTTGGTCTCGGTCTATAGTGGACCCATCGGCCCCATGTGACGTGGTCATGTGATGCCCGGGTTGGGACTCGGTCTATAGTGGACCCATCGGCCCCATGTGACGTGTTCATGTGATGCCCGGGTTGGGTCCCAGTCTATAGTGGACCCATCGGCCCCATGTGACGTGGTCATGTGATGCCCGGGTTTGGTCCCAGTCTATAGTGGACCCATCGGCCCCATGTGACATGGTCATGTGATGCTTGGGTTTGGTCCCAGTCTATAGTGGACCCATCGGCCCCATGTGGCGTGGTCATGTGATGCCCGGGTTTGGTCCCAGTCTATAGTGGACCCATCGGCCCCATGTGACATGGTCATGTGATGCTTGGGTTTGGTCCCAGTCTATAGTGGACACATCGGCCCCTTGTGGCGTGGTCATGTGATGCCCGGGTTTGGTCCCAGTCTATAGTGAACTCATCGGCCCCATGTGACGTGGTCATGTGATGCCCGGGTTGGGTCTCAGTCTATAGTGGACCCATCGCCCCATG
The DNA here is from genome assembly GCA_027917425.1 of Gastrophryne carolinensis. Lineage (NCBI taxonomy): Eukaryota > Metazoa > Chordata > Amphibia > Anura > Microhylidae > Gastrophryne > Gastrophryne carolinensis. The sequence goes on from CM051241.1 coordinate 2,221,342, forward strand.
TGATGCCCGGGTTGGATCCCAGTCTATAGTGGACCCATCGGCCCCATGTGACGTGGTCATGTGATGCCCGGGTTGGGTCCCAGTCTATAGTGGACCCATCGGCCCCATGTGACGTGGTCATGTGATGCCCGGGTTGGGTCTCGGTCTATAGTGGACCCATCGGCCCCATGTGACGTGGTCACGTGATGCCCGGGTTGGGTCCCGGTCTATAGTGGACCCATCGCCCCATGTGATGTGGTCATGTGATGCCCGGGTTGGGTCTCGGTCTATAGTGGACCCATTGGCCCCATGTGACGTGGTCATGTGATGCACGGGTCGGGTCCCAGTCTATAGTGGACCCATCGGCCCCATGTGACGTGGTCATGTGATGCCCGGGTTGGGTCTCGGTCTATAGTGGACCCATCGGCCCCATGTGACGTGGTCATGTGATGCCCGGGTTGGATCCCTGTCTATAGTGGACCCATCGGCCCCATGTGACCTGGTCATGTGATGCCCGGGTTGGATCCCAGTCTATAGTGGACCCATCAGGCCCATGTGACGTGGTCATGTGATGCACGGGTTGGGTCCCAGTCTATAGTGGACCCATCGGCCCCATGTGATGTGGTCATGTGATGCCCGGGTTGGGTCTCGGTCTATAGTGGACCCATCGTCCCCATGTGATGTGGTCATGTGATGCCCGGGTTGGGTCCCGGTCTATAGTGGACCCATCGCCCCATGTGATGTGGTCATGTGATGCCCGGGTTGGGTCTCGGTCTATAGTGGACCCATTGGCCCCATGTGACGTGGTCATGTGATGCACGGGTCGGGTCCCAGTCTATAGTGGACCCATCGGCCCCATGTGACGTGGTCATGTGATGCCCGGGTTGGGTCTCGGTCTATAGTGGACCCATCGGCCCCCTGTGACGTGGTCATGTGATGCCCGGGTTGGATCCCTGTCTATAGTGGACCCACCGGCCCCATGTGACCTGGTCATGTGATGCCCGGGTTGGATCCCAGTCTATAGTGGACCCATCGGCCCCATGTGACGTGGTCATGTGATGCCCGGGTTGGGTCCCAGTCTATAGTGGACCCATCGGCCCCATGCGACGTGGTCATGTGATGCCCGGGTTGGGTCCAAGTCTGTAGTGGGCCTATCGGCCCCATGTGACGTGGTCATGTGATGCCCGGGTTGGGTCCAAGTCTGTAGTGGGCCCATCGGCCCCATGTGACGTGGTCATGTGATGCCCGGGTTGGGTCCAAGTCTATAGTGGACCTATCGGCCTCATGTGACGTGGTCATGTGATGCCCGGGTTGGGTCCAAGTCTGTAGTGGGCCTATCGGCCCCATGTGACGTGGTCATGTGATGCCCGGGTTGGGTCCAAGTCTGTAGTGGGCCCATCGGCCCCATGTGACGTGGTCATGTGATGCCCGGGTTGGGTCCAAGTCTGTAGTGGACCTATCGGCCTCATGTGACGTGGTCATGTGATGCCCGGGTTGGGTCCAAGTCTATAGTGGACCTATCGGCCCTATGTGACGTGGTCATGTGATGCCCGGGTTGGGTCCAAGTCTATAGTGGACCTATCGGCCTCATGTGACGTGGTCATGTGATGCCCGGGTTGGGTCCAAGTCTGTAGTGGACCTATCGGCCTCATGTGACGTTGTCATGTGATGCCCGGGTTGGGTCCAAGTCTATAGTGGACCTATCGGCCCTATGTGACGTGGTCATGTGATGCCCGGGTTGGGTCCAAGTCTATAGTGGACCTATCGGCCCCATGTGACGTGGTCATGTGATGCACGGGTCGGGTCCCAGTCTATAGTGGACCCATCGGCCCCATGTGACGTGCCATGTGATGCCCGGGTTGGGTCCAAGTCTATAGTGGACCCATCGGCCCCATGTGACGTGGTCATGTGATGCCCGGGAAAATGTTTTTGGACGTCTCTTTTTTATGTGAAGCCAATGGGAGGAGATTTCCCCGAGCAGAGCAAACATGGCGGCTGTCTGTCTGTCCGTCTGTGTCACATCTGCCCCTCTCCTCACACAACCCCCGCAGCCTGCGCCAATATTTGCCCCCCAGGGGGGGGGGAGGGGCAGAAATTCTGCTTGTTAATGTCTGTTGACACGGCTGGAGATTGACTCGTTTCTGGCTTGTGCGCTGTTTGCCCTCCCTATAATGCAAATACCCCCCCGGGGGGGGCGTGAGGCCCGCTGTCACTGGTGTGGCCACCAGATGGGCCCCAGAGAGGGGCAACACGAGGAGAGGGAGCGTGTGAAGTGTACAGTTGCACAGGGCACCATCCCAAACTCTCTGCATATCTGTTGCTATGGGCAACCGTACACCAAGAAGCGAGCGGTGAGGCCGGTGAGGCAAGCAGTTCCAACCAAGTACCCCCTAGCAACAAGACATTCCAACCAAGTACCCCCTAGCAACAAGACATTCCAACCAAGTACCCCCTAGCAACAAAACATTCCAACCAAGTACCCCCTAGCAACAAGACATTCCAACCAAGTACCCCCTAGCAACAAGACATTCCAACCAAGTACCCCCTAGCAACAAGCAATTATAACCAAGTTCCCCCTAGCAACAAGACATTCCAACCAAGTACCCCCTAGCAACAAGACATTCCAACCAAGTACCCCCTAGCAACAAGACATTCCAACCAAGTACCCCCTAGCAACAAGACATTCCAACCAAGTACCCCCTAGCAACAAGACATTCCAACCAAGTACCCCCTAGCAATAAGACATTCCAACCAAGTACCCCCTAGCAACAAGACATTCCAACCAAGCACCCCCTAGCAACAATACATTCCAACCAAGTACCCCTAGCAATAAGACATTCCAACCAAGTACCCCCTAGCAACAAGACATTCCAACCAAGCACCCCCTAGCAACAATACATTCCAACCAAGTACCCCTAGCAACAAGACATTCCAACCAAGTACCCCCTAGCAACAAGCAATTATAACCAAGTACCCCCTAGCAACAAGCAATAATACCCAACTTCCTCCTAGTAATAAGCAATAACAACTAATTTCCCCCTAGCAACAAGCAGGTATAACCAAGTTCCCCTAGCAACAAGACATTTCAACCAAGTACCCCCTAGCAACAAGACATTCCAACCAAGTACCCCCTGGCAACAAGACATTTCAACCAAGTACCCCCTAGCAACAAGACATTCCAACCAAGTACCCCCTAGCAACAAGACATTCCAACCAAGTACCCCCTGGCAACAAGACATTCCAACCAAGTACCCCCTAGCAACAAGACATTCCAATCAAGTACCCCCTAGCAACAAGACATTCCAACCAAGTACCCCCTAGCAACAAGACATTCCAACCAAGTACCCCCTAGCAACAAGACATTCCAACCAAGTACCCCTTAGCAACAAGCAGCTACAACCAAGTACCAAGTTGAGACAAATGATTCGGCAAAAGGGGGGAGCGAGTTCTATAGGGTTTATCAGTGGCGGTGAATGAAAGACGCAGAGGGAGAGCAGAGAGCGGCTCCTGTCACCCGTTGCCAGGCCGGGAAAGAAAAACATCCGAGGAAATACCTGTCAGGAGGAGCCCGGCGTCACCTGCCACATGTTTCCTTCCGGTGACGGCGGCTCTGCAGTGTATCACGTATGTGGCAGCGGCGGCGCGATCCCTCTGATGGATACAAAGGCTTCTCATTGGCTCGCTTAAAGGGCAGAAAATGGAATTTTTGAAAGTGTACTTTTCCCTTGTGCCAAAATGACGCTCCACTTCCTGAAATCTGTTGCTATCAGAAACCGTACACCAAGTACCCCTAGCAACAAGCAGTTATAACCAAGTACCCCTAGCAACAAGCAGTTATAACCAAGTACCCCCTAGCAACAAGACATTGCAACCAAGTCCCCCCTAGCAACAAGACATTGCAACCAAGTCCCCCCTAGCAACAAGCAGTTATAACCAAGTACCCCCTAGCAACAAACAGTTACAACCAAGTACCCCTAGCAACAAGCAGTTATAACCAAGTACCCCCTAGCAACAAGCAGTTACAACCAAGTACCCCTAGCAACAAGACATTGCAACCAGGTTCCCCCTAGCAACAAGCAGTTACAACCAAGTACCCCTAGCAACAAGACATTGCAACCAAGTTCCCCCTAGCAACAAGCAGTTACAACCAAGTACCCCCTAGCAACAAGACATTGCAACCAAGTTCCCCCTAGCAACTAGACATTGCAACCAAGTTCCCCCTAGCAACAAGCATTTCCAACCAAGTACCCCCTAGCAACAAGACATTCCAACCAAGTTCCCCCTAGCAACAAGCAGTTATAACCAAGTACCCCCTAGCAACAAGCAGTTACAACCAAGTACCCCTAGCAACAAGACATTCCAACCAAGTACCCCCTAGCAACAAGACATTGCAACCAAGTTCCCCCTAGCAACAAGCAGTTATAACCAAGTCCCCCCTAGCAACAAGCAGTTATAACCAAGTTCCCCCTAGCAACAAGCAGTTATAACCAAGTTCCCCCTAGCAACAAGCAGTTATAACCAAGTTCCCCCTAGCAACAAGCAGTAATAACCAAGTCCCCCCCTAGCAACAAGCAGTTATAACCAAGTTCCCCCTAGCAACAAGCAGTTATAACCAAGTACCCCCTAGCAACAAGCAGTTACAACCAAGTACCCCTAGCAACAAGACATTCCAACCAAGTACCCCCTAGCAACAAGACATTGCAACCAAGTTCCCCCTAGCAACAAGCAGTTATAACCAAGTCCCCCCTAGCAACAAGCAGTTATAACCAAGTTCCCCCTAGCAACAAGCAGTTATAACCAAGTTCCCCCTAGCAACAAGCAGTTATAACCAAGTTCCCCCTAGCAACAAGCAGTAATAACCAAGTCCCCCCCTAGCAACAAGCAGTTATAACCAAGTTCCCCCTAGCAACAAGCAGTTATAACCAAGTTCCCCTTAGCAACAAGCATTTCCAACCAAGTACCCCCTAGCAACAAGCAGTAATAACCAAGTCCCCCCTAGCAACAAGCAGTTATAACCAAGTTCCCCCTAGCAACAAACAGTTACAACCAAGTTCCCCCTAGCAACAAGCATTTCCAACCAAGTACCCCCTAGCAACAAGCAGTTATAACCAAGTTCCCCCTAGCAACAAGCAGTTATAACCAAGTTCCCCTAGCAACAAGCAGTTATAACCAAGTTCCCCCTAGCAACAAGCAGTTATAACCAAGTTCCCCCTAGCAACAAGCAGTTATAACCAAGTTCCCCTAGCAACAAGCAGTTATAACCAAGTCCCCCCTAGCAACAAGCAGTTATAAGCAAGTTCCCCCTAGCAACAAACAGTTATAACCAAGTTCCCCCTAGCAACAAACAGTTATAACCAAGTTCCCCCTAGCAACAAGCATTTCCAACCAAGTACCCCCTAGCAACAAGCAGTTATAACCAAGTTCCCCCTAGCAACAAGCAGTTATAACCAAGTTCCCCCTAGCAACAAGCATTTCCAACCAAGTACCCCCTAGCAACAAACAGTTACAATCAAGTCCCCCCTAGCAACAAGCAGTTATAAGCAAGTTCCCCCTAGCAACAAACAGTTATAACCAAGTTCCCCCTAGCAACAAACAGTTATAACCAAGTTCCCCCTAGCAACAAGCATTTCCAACCAAGTACCCCCTAGCAACAAGCAGTTATAACCAAGTTCCCCCTAGCAACAAGCAGTTATAACCAAGTCCCCCTAGCAACAAGCAGTTATAACCAAGTTCCCCCTAGCAACAAGCATTTCCAACCAAGTCCCCCCTAGCAACAAGCAGTAATAACCAAGTCCCCCCTAGCAACAAGCAGTTATAACCAAGTTCCCCCTAGCAACAAGCAGTTATAACCAAGTTCCCCCTAGCAACAAACAGTTCCAATCAAGTCCCCCCTAGCAACAAGCAGTTATAACCAAGTTCCCCCTAGCAACAAGCAGTTATAACCAAGTTCCCCCTAGCAACAAGCAGTTATAACCAAGTTCCCCCTAGCAACAAGCAGTTATAACCAAGTTCCCCCTAGCAACAAGCATTTCCAACCAAGTACCCCCTAGCAACAAGCAGTAATAACCAAGCCCCCCCCAGCAACAAGCAGTTATAACCAAGTTCCCCCTAGCAACAAGCAGTTATAACCAAGTTCCCCCTAGCAACAAGCAGTTATAACCAAGTTCCCCCTAGCAACAAGCAGTTATAACCAAGTTCCCCCTAGCAACAAGCAGTTACAACCAAGTACCCCCTAGCAACAAGCAGTTATAACCAAGTTCCCCCTAGCAACAAGCAGTTATAACCAAGTACCCCCTAGCAACAAGCAGTTATAACCAAGTTCCCCCTAGCAACAAGCAGTTACAACCAAGTACCCCCTAGCAACAAGCAGTTACAACCAAGTACCCCCTAGCAACAAGCAGTTATAACCAAGTTCCCCCTAGCAACAAGCAGTTACAACCAAGTACCCCCTAGCAACAAGCAGTTATAACCAAGTTCCCCCTAGCAACAAGCAGTTACAACCAAGTCCCCCCTAGCAACAAGCAGTTATAACCAAGTTCCCCCTAGCAACAAGCAGTTATAACCAAGTCCCCCCTAGCAACAAGCAGTTATAACCAAGTTCCCCCTAGCAACAAGCAGTTATACCAAGTACCCCCTAGCAACAAGCAGTTATACCAAGTTCCCCCTATGGATGAGATCAATTATTATTCTTATAAACACAAGTCGGCCATTGCTGGGTGTGGGAAGACTTTTCGGTCACATGATCCCTCTCGTGAGGATGAGGCCAGAAGGTAAATAGCGACTGTCACAGCAAATAATGGGGGGGGGGGGGGTATCTGACCTCAGGAGGGGGTATTACTCACTATTGTACACTGAACGGAAAATGGAAGCCGGTTGTGTTATCAGCCACAGGCTCCGCACTGAACCCCGGGGGCATCCTGAGCCCGGGACACACCTGTGTGAGGTTATACTGCTGTCTGGCACCCATCCCATACTTCCCAGGGGACTGTCCCTCCTTTGAGTCCATGTCCCGCTGTCCCTCTTTGAGATGCAACATGCAGAAATCCCTGTAACAGAGAGCGTGCCCGCTCATGCACTGCAGCACTTGGGTAGAAGGTGAGTATAATGGGCGACCTGGGGGGTTTCACACAGCGGGGCATCCCAGAAGGAATCTGGCAGCCGTGGAATCTTATATATTCCACAATTGATGGCCATGGGTTTTGATCCACTTTAAAGTGGAATTAAACCTGAGAATTTGAACTTGTTTTGTGCTCCCAAATCGGGATGCCCCAGCTGTGTGAGACCCACCAGCTCGCCCAGTAAAACGCACCTCTCCTTGACCTAATGGTGCATGTGCGGGCTCTCGTCCAATCAGAGCCTGCTGTGTGGACCACCCTGTAACACTCTCCTCTCCCTGGTCCAATCAGAGCCTGCTGTGCTGCTGTGTTTACATCCTTCGGCAAAGGGCTCCGATTGCTTGATTCATTTGCCTATTCAAAGTGTTTCTATTGTTGTAACTGTTACAATGTATCTCCTATCCATCCCTCAATGAGGGGGCATGGCTTCATCATCCCTCAATGAGGGGCGTGGCTTCATCCATTCCACAATGAGGGGGCGTGGCTTTACCCATCCCTCAATGAGGGGGCGTCCTTCGGCAAAGGGCTCTGATTGCCTTCAATGGGAAGTGAGTACTGCCACATCCTCTTATCCGTGGCCTCGTGCACACGCCTATATGAATGGCTGGGGCGGGAGTGTGCGTATGCATCCGGGGATGTGGCAGCGCACTCCCCATTGTAAAAATCGGAGCCATTTTCTTTTAATCAGGATGCCTCCGTTGTGTGCACTGCAGACCTCACCGGCTTCCTGTTGCCCCTTGGCAATGTAAATATGGGGCAGCGGCATCCCCGGGCTGTGTGCACGCTCCTGTCACGCAGATGCTGCTGGGGGTGCACTCGCTTGCGTTCTCCATTGAAGCGAAATAAAAGCCGTTTGCCAAACGACGGGCAGGCTGATTCATTACTGGCGCCAGGCGTCTGTATAGCGGCGCTAAGAGTGATTGCTAGTAGACGCTGTAAGCGGGTATCAGGCGCTGTAACAGAGCGTCTCAGTCGCTGTAGTAACCTGGCCGGCATTGATGAATGTGATGTATGTTGGGCGCTCTAACACCAGTACAGCGCTGCAGGGAGCGAGAGGTAGCGCCAGCTCAGTGCGACTGACACTCGGCGTGCGACACCATATATAACAACATTACACACACAGCGTGGGCGCTCTGGATCTGGGCGCTGTAGCATAGAGCGCCAGACGCTGTGTGATTAAAGTCTGTTTTTGAACACATATCCACCAGTAACAAAGAAAAAACACATGGAATGACATTGTTATAACATTGTGACATTAACACTTTAATACCAGACATGTAATGACAATTCTGCATAAAAATTTAAAAATGACTTTTTCGAGGTCAGGAGACGTCACTCAATGATTTGAGAGAAAAAGAAATAATAAGAAGAAAACCCTGTTTAAATAGTAACAAACGGGGCGCACGGCCTATCAGCAACTGATTTGTGCTCCCTCTCACCTCATTGGACGTGACTCAGACCTTCCTCCAATGAGGAGCAGCGAAGCGTATAATAAAGATTACATAGACTGAAGAGGCTAAAATACACACAACACAAGCCCCCTATAATCTCCAAACACTAATAAATAATAAATTATGGGATTTCCATAAACCACCATATAAACCTCAATCATATACAAGCCCCCTATAATCTCCAAACACTAATAAATAATAAATTATGGGATTTCCATAAACCACCATATAAACCTCAATCATATACAAGCCCCCTATAATCTCCAAACACTAATAAGTAATAAATGATGGGACATCAATAAACCACCATATAAACCCCAATCATATACAAGCCCCCTATAATCTCCAAACACTAATAAGTAATAAATGATGGGACATCAATAAACCACCATATAAACCCCAATCATATACAAGCCCCCTATAATCTCCAAACACTAATAAGTAATAAATGATGGGATATCAATAAACCACCATATAAACCCCAATCATATACAAGCCCCCTATAATCTCCAAACACTAATAAGTAATAAATGATGGGACATCAATAAACCACCATATAAACCCCAATCATGTACAAGCCCCCTATAATCTCCAAACACTAATAAGTAATAAATGATGGGACATCAATAAACCACCATATAAACCCCAATCATATACAAGCCCCCTATAATCTCCAAACACTAATAAGTAATAAATGATGGGACATCAATAAACCACCATATAAACCCCAATCATATACAAGCCCCCTATAATCTCCAAACACTAATAAGTAATAAATGATGGGACATCAATAAACCACCATATAAACCCCAATCATATACAAGCCCCCTATAATCTCCAAACACTAATAAGTAATAAATGATGGGACATCAATAAACCACCATATAAACCCCAATCATATACAAGCCCCCTATAATCTCCAAACACTAATAAGTAATAAATGATGGGATATCAATAAACCACCATATAAACCTCAATCATATACAAGCCCCTATAATCTCCAAACACTAATAAGTAATAAATGATGGGATATCAATAAACCACCATATAAACCTCAATCATATACAAGCCCCTATAATCTCCAAACACTAATAAGTAATAAATGATGGGATATCAATAAACCACCATATAAACCCCAATCATATACAAGCCCCCTATAATCTCCAAACACTAATAAGTAATAAATGATGGGATATCAATAAACCACCATATAAACCTCAATCATATACAAGCCCCTATAATCTCCAAACACTAATAAGTAATAAATGATGGGATATCAATAAACCACCATATAAACCCCAATCATATACAAGCCCCTATAATCTCCAAACACTAATAAGTAATAAATGATGGGATATCAATAAACCACCATATAAACCTCAATCATATACAAGCCCCTATAATCTCCAAACACTAATAAGTAATAAATGATGGGACATCAATAAACCACCATATAAACCCCAATCATATACAAGCCCCCTATAATCTCCAAACACTAATAAGTAATAAATTATGGGATTTCCATAAACCACCATATAAACCCCAATCATATACAAGCCCCCTATAATCTCCAAACACTAATAAGTAATAAATGATGGGATATTAATAAACCACCATATAAACCCCAATCATATACAAGCCCCCTATAATCTCCAAACACTAATAAGTAATAAATTATGGGACATCAATAAACCACCATATAAACCCCAATCATATACAAGCCCCCTATAATCTCCAAACACTAATAAGTAATAAATGATGGGATATCAATAAACCACCATATAAACCCCAATCATTTACAAGCCCCCTATAATCTCCAAACACTAATAAGTAATAAATGATGGGACATCAATAAACCACCATATAAACCCCAATCATATACAAGCCCCCTATAATCTCCAAACACTAATAAGTAATAAATGATGGGACATCAATAAACCACCATATAAACCCCAATCATATACAAGCCCCCTATAATCTCCAAACACTAATAAGTAATAAATGATGGGATATCAATAAACCACCATATAAACCTCAATCATATACAAGCCCCTATAATCTCCAAACACTAATAAGTAATAAATGATGGGATATCAATAAACCACCATATAAACCTCAATCATATACAAGCCCCTATAATCTCCAAACACTAATAAGTAATAAATGATGGGATATCAATAAACCACCATATAAACCCCAATCATATACAAGCCCCCTATAATCTCCAAACACTAATAAGTAATAAATGATGGGATATCAATAAACCACCATATAAACCTCAATCATATACAAGCCCCTATAATCTCCAAACACTAATAAGTAATAAATGATGGGATATCAATAAACCACCATATAAACCCCAATTATATACAAGCCCCCTATAATCTCCAAACACTAATAAATAATAAATTATGGGATTTCCATAAACCACCATATAAACCTCAATCATATACAAGCCCCCTATAATCTCCAAACACTAATAAGTAATAAATTATGGGATTTCCATAAACCACCATATAAACCCCAATCATATACAAGCCCCCTATAATCTCCAAACACTAATAAGTAATAAATGATGGGATATCAATAAACCACCATATAAACCCCAATCATATACAAGCCCCCTATAATCTCCAAACACTAATAAGTAATAAATGATGGGATATCAATAAACCACCATATAAACCCCAATCATATACAAGCCCCCTATAATCTCCAAACACTAATAAGTAATAAATGATGGGACATCAATAAACCACCATATAAACCTCAATCATACGCCCCCTATAATCTCCAAACACTAATAAGCAATAAATGATGGGATATCAATAAACCACCATATAAACCCCAATCATATACAAGCCCCCTATAATCTCCAAACACTAATAAGTAATAAATGATGGGATATCAATAAACCACCATATAAACCCCAATCATATACAAGCCCCCTATAATCTCCAAACACTAATAAGTAATAAATGATGGGATATCAATAAACCACCATATAAACCCCAATCATATACAAGCCCCTATAATCTCCAAACACTAATAAGTAATAAATGATGGGATATCAATAAACCACCATATAAACCCCAATCATATACAAGCCCCCTATAATCTCCAAACACTAATAACTAATAAATGATGGGACATCAATAAACCACCATATAAACCCCAATCATATACAAGCCCCCTATAATCTCCAAACACTAATAAGTAATAAATGATGGGATATCAATAAACCACCATATAAACCCCAATCATATACAAGCCCCCTATAATCTCCAAACACTAATAACTAATAAATGATGGGACATCAATAAACCACCATATAAACCCCAATCATATACAAGCCCCCTATAATCTCCAAACACTAATAAGTAATAAATGATGGGATATCAATAAACCACCATATAAACCCCAATCATATACAAGCCCCCTATAATCTCCAAACACTAATAAGTAATAAATGATGGGAAATCAATAAACCACCATATAAACCCCAATCATATACAAGCCCCCTATAATCTCCAAACACTAATAAGTAATAAATGATGGGATATCAATAAACCACCATATAAACCCCAATCATATACAAGCCCCCTATAATCTCCAAACACTAATAAGTAATAAATGATGGGAAATCAATAAACCACCATATAAACCCCAATCATATACAAGCCCCCTATAATCTCCAAACACTAATAAGTAATAAATGATGGGAAATCAATAAACCACCATATAAACCTCAATCATATACAAGCCCCCTATAATCTCCAAACACTAATAAGTAATAAATGATGGGAAATCAATAAACCACCATATAAACCCCAATCATATACAAGCCCCCTATAATCTCCAAACACTAATAAGTAATAAATGATGGGATATCAATAAACCACCATATAAACCTCAATCATATACAAGCCCCCTATAATCTCCAAACACTAATAAGTAATAAATGATGGGAAATCAATAAACCACCATATAAACCCCAATCATATACAAGCCCCCTATAATCTCCAAACACTAATAAGTAATAAATGATGGGATATCAATAAACCACCATATAAACCTCAATCATATACAAGCCCCCTATAATCTCCAAACACTAATAAATAATAAATGATGGGACATCAATAAACCACCATATAAACCTCAATCATATACAAGCCCCCTATAATCTCCAAACACTAATAAGTAATAAATGATGGGATATCAATAAACCACCATATAAACCTCAATCATATACAAGCCCCCTATAATCTCCAAACACTAATAAATAATAAATGATGGGACATCAATAAACCACCATATAAACCTCAATCATATACAAGCCCCCTATAATCTCCAAACACTAATAAATAATAAATGATGGGACATCAATAAACCACCATATAAACCCTAATCATATACAAGCCCCCTATAATCTCCAAACACTAATAAGTAATAAATGATGGGAAATCAATAAACCACCATATAAACCCCAATCATATACAAGCCCCCTATAATCTCCAAACACTAATAAGTAATAAATGATGGGATATCAATAAACCACCATATAAACCCCAATCATATACAAGCCCCCTATAATCTCCAAACACTAATAAGTAATAAATGATGGGATATCAATAAACCACCATATAAACCCCAATCATATACAAGCCCCCTATAATCTCCAAACACTAATAAGTAATAAATGATGGGAAATCAATAAACCACCATATAAACCCCAATCATATACAAGCCCCCTATAATCTCCAAACACTAATAAGTAATAAATGATGGGATATCAATAAACCACCATATAAACCCCAATCATATACAAGCCCCCTATAATCTCCAAACACTAATAAGTAATAAATGATGGGATATCAATAAACCACCATATAAACCCCAATCATACAAGCCCCCTATAATCTCCAAACACTAATAAGTAATAAATGATGGGACATCCATAAACCACCATATAAACCCCAATCATATACAAGCCCCCTATAATCTCCAAACACTAATAAGTAATAAATGATGGGATATCAATAAACCACCATATAAACCCCAATCATATACAAGCCCCCTATAATCTCCAAACACTAATAAGTAATAAATGATGGGATATCTATAAACCACCATATAAACCCCAATCATATACAAGCCCCCTATAATCTCCAAACACTAATAAGTAATAAATGATGGGATATCAATAAACCACCATATAAACCCCAATCATATACAAGCCCCCTATAATCTCCAAACACTAATAAGTAATACATGATGGGATATCAATAAACCACCATATAAACCCCAATCATACACAAGCCCCCTATAATCTCCAAACACTAATAAGTAATAAATTATGGGATTTCCATAAACCACCATATAAACCCCAATCATATACAAGCCCCCAAATAATTTTCACTATTCGAATTAAATACAAATATAATTGTGCTTATAAAGTGCTGACGTGCTAAGAAGACATTTATAAGCCCCAGATACACAGACATAAAGAGTCTAGTGCAATACAGCTATAAACACATAGAAACCAGTATATATATATATATACTGCACAGAAATCCTACCAAGCAAGAAAAGTGTTACTGACAATCAATAAAATACAAATTAGTCAAAAAGATTCCACACAGATAACAAGGCAGCCCACAAGGTGGAAGGAGAAGGGAGGTGCAGTCAAACCCCCCGCGCACGCGGCTCCCGTGCCGCTTCACAGGGTGAGGGTCTGTTTAAACAGAAGAAAAGATACGTCCATTGAAATGTATGGGAGAGCGACAGGTAGTGACAGGTAATACTAGGCTCTGGAAGCTAGAGCGCCGGCGCTATACACTGACCTGCCTGTAATAATACATGTGACGCTACATAGCGCTGTTATATGTAATAATACATGTGACGCTACATGGCGCTGTTATATGTAATAATACATGTGACACTACATGGCGCTGTTATATGTAATAATACATGTGATGCTACATGGCGCTGTTATATGTAATAATACATGTGATGCTACATGGCGCTGTTATATGTAATAATACATGTGATGCTACATGGCGCTGTTATATGTAATAATACATGTGATGCTACATGGCGCTGTTATATGTAATAATACATGTGACGCTACATAGCGCTGTTATATGTAATAATACATGTGACACTACATGGCGCTGTTATATGTAATAATACATGTGATGCTACATGGCGCTGTTATATGTAATAATACATGTGACACTACATGGCGCTGTTATATGTAATAATACATGTGACACTACATGGCGCTGTTATATGTAATAATACATGTGACACTACATGGCGCTGTTATATGTAATAATACATGTGACACTACATGGCGCTGTTATATGTAATAATACATGTGACACTACATGGCGCTGTTATATGTAATAATACATGTGATGCTACATGGCGCTGTTATATGTAATAATACATGTAACGCTACATAGCGCTGTTATATGTAATAATACATGTGACGCTACATAGCGCTGTTATATGTAATAATACATGTGACGCTACATGGCGCTGTTATATGTAATAATACATGTGACACTACATGGCGCTGTTATATGTAATAATACATGTGACACTACATGGCGCTGTTATATGTAATAATACATGTGACACTACATGGCGCTGTTATATGTAATAATACATGTGACACTACATGGCGCTGTTATATGTAATAATACATGTGACGCTACATGGCGCTGTTATATGTAATAATACATGTGACGCTACATGGCGCTGTTATATGTAATAATACATGTGATGCTACATGGCGCTGTTATATGTAATAATACATGTGACGCTACATGACGCTGTTATATGTAATAATACATGTGACACTACATGGCGCTGTTATATGTAATAATACATGTGACGCTACATAGCGCTGTTATATGTAATAATACATGTGACACTACATGGCGCTGTTATATGTAATAATACATGTGATGCTACATGGCGCTGTTATATGTAATAATACATGTGATGCTACATTGTGCTGTTATATGTAATAATACATGTGACGCTACATGGCGCTGTTATATGTAATAATACATGTGACACTACATGGCGCTGTTATATGTAATAATACATGTGACACTACATGGCGCTGTTATATGTAATAATACATGTGACGCTACATAGCGCTGTTATATGTAATAATACATGTGATGCTACATGGCGCTGTTATATGTAATAATACATGTGATGCTACATTGTGCTGTTATATGTAATAATACATGTGACGCTACATGGCGCTGTTATATGTAATAATACATGTGACACTACATGGCGCTGTTATATGTAATAATACATGTGATGCTACATGGCGCTGTTATATGTAATAATACATGTGATGCTACATTGTGCTGTTATATGTAATAATACATGTGACGCTACATGGCGCTGTTATATGTAATAATACATGTGACACTACATGGCGCTGTTATATGTAATAATACATGTGACACTACATGGCGCTGTTATATGTAATAATACATGTGACACTACATGGCGCTGTTATATGTAATAATACATGTGACACTACATGGCGCTGTTATATGTAATAATACATGTGACGCTACATGACGCTGTTATATGTAATAATACATGTGATGCTACATGGCGCTGTTATATGTAATAATACATGTGATGCTACATGGCGCTGTTATATGTAATAATACATGTGATGCTACATTGTGCTGTTATATGTAATAATACATGTGACGCTACATGGCGCTGTTATATGTAATAATACATGTGACACTACATGGCGCTGTTATATGTAATAATACATGTGACACTACATGGCGCTGTTATATGTAATAATACATGTGACACTACATGGCGCTGTTATATGTAATAATACATGTGACACTACATGGCGCTGTTATATGTAATAATACATGTGACGCTACATGACGCTGTTATATGTAATAATACATGTGATGCTACATGGCGCTGTTATATGTAATAATACATGTGATGCTACATGGCGCTGTTATATGTAATAATACATGTGACGCTACATAGCGCTGTTATATGTAATAATACATGTGACACTACATGGCGCTGTTATATGTAATAATACATGTGACGCTACATGGCGCTGTTATATGTAATAATACATGTGACACTACATGGCGCTGTTATATGTAATAATACATGTGATGCTACATGGCGCTGTTATATGTAATAATACATGTGATGCTACATGGCGCTGTTATATGTAATAATACATGTGACGCTACATAGCGCTGTTATATGTAATAATACATGTGACACTACATGGCGCTGTTATATGTAATAATACATGTGATGCTACATGGCGCTGTTATATGTAATAATACATGTGACACTACATGGCGCTGTTATATGTAATAATACATGTGATGCTACATGGCGCTGTTATATGTAATAATACATGTGATGCTACATGGCGCTGTTATATGTAATAATACATGTGACGCTACATAGCGCTGTTATATGTAATAATACATGTGACACTACATGGCGCTGTTATATGTAATAATACATGTGATGCTACATGGCGCTGTTATATGTAATAATACATGTGATGCTACATTGTGCTGTTATATGTAATAATACATGTGACGCTACATGGCGCTGTTATATGTAATAATACATGTGACACTACATGGCGCTGTTATATGTAATAATACATGTGACGCTACATGGCGCTGTTATATGTAATAATACATGTGACGCTACATGGTGCTGTTATATGTAATAATACATGTGATGCTACATGGCGCTGTTATATGTAATAATACATGTGACGCTACATGGTGCTGTTATATGTAATAATACATGTGATGCTACATGGCGCTGTTATATGTAATAATACATGTGACGCTACATGGTGCTGTTATATGTAATAATACATGTGACACTACATGGGGCTGTTATATGTAATAATACATGTGACGCTGCATGGCGCTGTTATATGTAATAATACATGTGACGCTACATGGCACAGTTATATGTAATAATACATGTGACACTACATGGCGCTGTTATATGTAATAATACATGTGACGCTACATGGCACAGTTATATGTAATAATACATGTGACACTACATGGCGCTGTTATATGTAATAATACATGTGACACTACATGGCGCTGTTATATGTAATAATACATGTGACACTACATGGCGCTGTTATATGTAATAATACATGTGACACTACATGGCGCTGTTATATGTAATAATACATGTGATGCTACATGGCGCTGTTATATGTAATAATACATGTGACACTACATGGCGCTGTTATATGTAATAATACATGTGACACTACATGGCGCTGTTATATGTAATAATACATGTGATGCTACATGGCGCTGTTATATGTAATAATACATGTGACACTACATGGTGCTGTTATATGTAATAATACATGTGACGCTACATGGCACAGTTATATGTAATAATACATGTGACACTACATGGCGCTGTTATATGTAATAATACATGTGACACTACATGGCGCTGTTATATGTAATAATACATGTGACACTACATGGCGCTGTTATATGTAATAATACATGTGACACTACATGGCGCTGTTATATGTAATAATACATGTGATGCTACATGGCGCTGTTATATGTAATAATACATGTGATGCTACATGGCGCTGTTATATGTAATAATACATGTAACGCTACATGGCGCTGTTATATGTAATAATACATGTGACACTACATGGCGCTGTTATATGTAATAATACATGTGACACTACATGGCGCTGTTATATGTAATAATACATGTGATGCTACATGGCGCTGTTATATGTAATAATACATGTAACGCTACATGGCGCTGTTATATGTAATAATACATGTGACACTACATGACGCTGTTAGAGATGCTCACCAGATTCGCTTTCATAAATGTGGTTTTGCGTACAGTGCCCGACGTTCACCAGACGCCGCCTGCCGCTACGAGGCGCTATCCCTTGATGAATAAGCCCCATAGTCACTGGCCCTGCATTGGATGGGACATGCGTGGCTCTGGGGGAGGGGCTCACACATCCCAACACGAGCTTTTCCGGGGCACAGAACCAATCCAGGGATTTATCACAGCTCATCTCCTTTACCTTGTCAGTGATTGGAGGGTTGCAGTGCGCGTGGGCGCAGTAGATAAGGATCCCGCGTGTGC
This sequence comes from Gastrophryne carolinensis, assembly GCA_027917425.1. Lineage (NCBI taxonomy): Eukaryota > Metazoa > Chordata > Amphibia > Anura > Microhylidae > Gastrophryne > Gastrophryne carolinensis. The sequence continues at coordinate 2,240,099 of CM051241.1, forward strand.
GTGACCAGCCTGCCGGGGACGCCTGATCCCTCTTATTACTCAGCTCTACAAGAAAGAGAAGAAAGAAGAAAGAATCGGAACAGGCTCTAAATCCATAACTCACATAAACATATCGCTGGCTCCCCCCCAAATCGGGATGCCCCCCCAGGGCGCCAATACACAAATCACCTTTCCCCAGTCCAATGGCGCATGTGCGGGCTCTCGTCCAATCAGAGCCGCCCCCTGAACTGACATCATTCGCCAAGGCAGCTCTGATTTACTATGTGGAGCGAGAGAGGGTCTCATTTACATATTGTCCCTCTTTGAGGTGTAACATGCAGATCTGCAGCAATAAATGATTCATTTGCATATTCAAAGTGTTTCTATTGTTGTAACTGTTACAATGTATCTCCTATCCATCCCTCAATGAGGGGGCGTGGCTTCATCCATCTCAGTCAGGGGGTGTGGCTTCATCCATCCCTCAATGAGGGGGTGTGGCTTCATCCAATCCCTCAATGGAGGAGTGTGGCTTAATTTACATATTGTCCCTCTTTGAGGTGTAACATGCAGATCTGCAGCAATAAATGATTCATTTACCTATTCAAAGTGTTTCTATTGTTCTACCTGTTACAATGTATCTCCTATCCATCCCTCAATGAGGGGGCGTGGCTTCATCCATCCCTCAATGAGGGGCGTGGCTTCATCCATCCCTTAATGAGGGGCGTGGCTTCACCAATCCCTCAATGATGGGGCGTGGCTTCACCCATCTCTCAATGAAGGGGCGTAGCTTCACCCATCCCTCAATGAGGGGGTGTGGCCTAATTTAAAAAATTAGCCCCCTTTCCCACCTTGAAAAGCTGGTAGGTAAGTATCCTTCCTTTTTCTCTCTTTTTCCTTTTCCTTCCTTCTTTTGGTTTTTCTTTCTCTCTTATTATCTCTCTCTTCCTTTTCTTTCCTTCATTCTCTTGCTCTCTCTCTTTTTTCTCACTTTCTTTCTCTCTGCTTTTATTGCTTTAAAATCTGTTTTTTTTATTCATTTTTTTCTTTCTCTTTTCTCTCTTTTAAAAGTTCTTTCGTCTTTTTTCTTTCTCTTTCTTTTTTTTCTGTCATTCTTTCTATTTGTTGTTTCTATCACTTGTATTTCTTTTTATTTCCCTTTCCTTATCTTCTATCATTATCGCCGTCTCTCTCAGGCGTCAGTGAAGCGCTCGCGGGGCCTGGCTCCGCCCCTAAGCCCATCAAAGCTTCCCATAATGCCGCGCTTCATTAAGGGTTAAGCACTTGAAATCCTCCCCAGAGGCGTCGGCTCTTCCAGGGCTTACAGCGATTAGCGCTCGGCTTAAGCTCAAGTGGCTCTAGAGACCCAGACAGAAATCCTGCGCGCTCCCTATAAGACGCCGGTCACATGGTCTGATGGTCAGGGAGACGATTTGGGGTAGGACTGACGTGCACCTACCCCCCTGGTCTTGGATAAGGCACCTGCCCCCCCCCCCGTCTCTATAAACTGCTCCCAAGGTGTCATTGCTGGGGCAGCCCAACGTTTCGGAACCCTCACTTGTGTGATGACGGGATAAAGGCAGAGCGAGAATTCCTATGTGTGCACAAGCAAACAATGGCGGCCATCCGGTTCCTCGGGTTCCAGACTGTTGTCAAACTCTCGGCAGGGCCGCGCGTGTGCGATGTTTCCTGTCCACAGCATTGTCTGTACACCAGAGGGGCCTGGGATAGCAATGAAGCCATGTATTAAAGTGGACCAAAACCCAGGATTTTGACTATCCTCACCGCGATCAGGGGATGCCCCGCTGTGTGACACCCCCCAGATCCCCACAGCCAACTCACCTCTTCCCGGGTCCTACGGCGCATGTGTGGCCGCTCATCCAATCAGCGCGCTCAGATCTGCTGAAGTCACGGCGTCTAAGGTCAGCGGCTCCGAGCGCTCTGATGGCCGCATCCCCCGCTTCCCTCTAATCGTGCCATTCACAAATGCCTGGCGCCCTGCTGGAGGGAGAGCGGGGATGTGGCTCGCACATGCGCGGTTGGACCGAGATTAAGGTAAGTGTATGGGCGACCGGGGGGTCACACAGCAGGGCATCCCGATTGTGGAATCCATCGACTTGGGTTTTGGTCCACTTTAAAGGCATTGCCTGTACACCAGAGGGGTGAAGGGTCTGAAATAGCAATTTAAAGTGGACCAAAACCCTATGCCAATCGGTCCGGGAAGCTATAAGAGGTCCGGGCCGATCGATTCCCTCCCAGGTGGCCCCATACACTTACCTTGTTTCGCGGTCCAATGGCGCATGTGCGAGCCGCATCCCCGCTATCCCTCCAGCAGGGCGAGTGCCAGGCATTTGTGAATGGGCGCGCTCCCTGTTAGAGGGAAGCGGAGGATGTGTCCATCAGAGCGCTGGCCTTAGACGCTTCAGCGGATCCAAGCGCGCTGATTGGACGAGTGGCCGCCCATGCGCCGTAGGGCCGGGAAGAGGTGAGTTGGCATCGGGTGATCTGGGGGGTGTCCCACAAACCCAGGATAGTCAAAATGTCTTAAAGTGGACCAAAACCATTTGGGATGCCCCTTTGTGTGAGCCCCTCCTCATATCGCCTTTCCCTGGTCCCATGTCACATGCGCAGGCTCCTGTCCAATCAGAGATTTATTCTGCGCATACTAATTAGACACAGCCATTCCCGGTTTCCCTGTGGCGTGCGCTGGCTACAGACGCGGTGCCAGGAATGCGTTTGGCTACTGTGGTGTGGGAACCCCCCGGAACCACAACTCAAACGAACAAGTTAGCCCACTTTAAAGTGGACTAAAAACGTGGGATTTTTAAGGGTTTTGGTCTGCTTTATGCTGGCAAGACTCATTCCATTATGGCACACCTGATACGAGGAAAAGGGGGCTTTCCCTTTAATTTGTTTTTTTAACATGACTTTGCCCTGAGGGGAATCTTTATGACTCTAGAGCAGGGTTACCAAGGGTTGTGGTCTGCTTTAGACTTAGGATGAATGTCCACAAAAGTGGACGTGACCCCACGAGCGGATGACTCTAGAATCACATTACCAAGGGTTTTGGTCCGCTTTAAGCTTAATTTTCTGCCTACAGATTTTGATGTAAACCTAATGAGCATCTGATTCTTCCTCGACCCCCCCTTACCCCCCCTTCCTTTACTCCCCCCCTTACCCCCCTTCCTTTACTCCCCCCCTTACCCCCCTTCCTTTACTCCTCCCCTTCCTTTACTCCCCCCCTTACATTACTCCCCCCCTTATCCCCCTTCCTTTACCCCCCCCTTACCCCCCTTCCTTTACCCCCCCTTACCCCCCTTCCTTTACTCCCCCCCTTACCCCCTTCCTTTACTCCCCCCCCTTACCCCCCCTTCCTTTACTCCCCCCCTTACCCCCCCTTCCTTTACTCCCCCCCTTATCCCCCTTCCTTTACTCCCCCCCCCTTACCCCCCTTCCTTTACCCCCCCTTACCCCCCTTCCTTTACTCCCCCCCCTTACCCCCCCTTCCTTTACTCCCCCCCTTACCCCCCTTCCTTTACTCCCCCCCTTACCCCCCCTTCCTTTACTCCCCCCCTTATCCCCCTTCCTTTACTCCCCCCCCTTACCCCCCTTCCTTTACTCCCCCCCCTTACCCCCCTTCCTTTACCCCCCCTTACCCCCCTTCCTTTACTCCCCCCCCCCGGATTATTTTTTATTGAATTTATTTGAATTGCACTTTTGTAGTATCTCTTGAATGGATTTCCTTCTCTGCAGAGACTAAACTTCTGATTGTCTGTAATCTTTACATTCTGTGTATGACCAGTATTATGCTGACTGATTAATGATCAGAATATACACAATAAATAGATTAATAAAGAGATAAAAAAGATGAATGTACACAACCTCTCCAACCTCTCCATGTACACAAGCTCTAACCAAAGCTGAAGTGAAGGGGGTTAATGACGCAGCAATGACTCCACCCCCACTTACAGTAGCAGCTGTCACAGGCCCCACCCTCCAGACACAGGCCACACTCTCCACAGGCCCCGCCCTCCGGGCACAGACCCCACCCTCCGGCCACAGGCCCCGCCCTCCAGACACAGGCCACGCCCTCCAGGCACAGGCCCCCGCCCTCCAGACACAGGCCCCACCCTCCAAGCACAGGCCCCACCCTCTAGACACAGGTCCCACCCTTCTGACACAGGCCCCGCCCTCCAGACACAGGCCCTACCCTTCAGACACAGGCCCCGCCCTCCAGACACAGGCCCCGCCCTCCTGACAGTCACAAATGGAAAAATTGCGTCCGACTGGAAAACTAAAGCCTGGAAAAATATGCAGCTGGAGCGAGTGCAGGTGGTACACACAGAGCCGATGACATCACAACAGGCTGATGACATCACGCCATTAGCGCGCTCCCTCTGGAGCCCTTTGAAGGCTCTTCCAGTGCCATTGGCTTTCATTGTTTTCTTGGTGATTCAGTATCACTGACATTGACTTTCATTGTGCAGGTGGTACACACACAGCCGGTGACATCACACCAGGCTGATGACATCACGCCATTAGCGCGCTCCCTCCAGAGCCCTTTGAAGGCTTTTGCAGTGAATTCAGACGTCAGCTCTTGGACACGGCGGCGGCGGCGGTGGTGGTGGCGGGTGTCACGCGGTGGCTTTGCTCTCGGGCTCGTCGCTGGCTCAGCGCCCGCATTGTGAATGCCAGAGATGGCGGCTTCATCAGGCCTCTTTTATGTGACTCCAGGGACGGTGGCTGCGTCAGCCCTGGCACTACCGGCTCTTTTTTAAAGCGGAACAAAACCCGTGAATTTGTGTGAAACCCCCCCAAACAACTCGGTGTCTTAACGCCGCGGCTGCTCGGCCAATGAGAGGCGTTTGATGGGTTTACCTGGTTGACTTTAAAGCGGGTCCAAACCCACGTGCCCAGAAATATAAAAGATGTCACTTCACCACCATCACCAGGGGGGCCCCTCTTTCCTCTCACTCAAGGGTCTGATCCCCATTTTGCCATATAGTCTAATTTCTCTACCGACTCAATTAAAGTGGACCAAAATCCAGGCTCCGACAGCCCTGGAGTCTATGAGATTCCCTCCCCCCAGGTTGCCCCATACACTTACCTTGCTGCCTGGTCCAACAGCGCATGAGCGAGGTGCAGCCACATCCCCGCTATCCCTCTAGCGTCCAGGCATTTGTGAATGGCTCCCTGTTAGAGGGAAGCGGGGGATGCGGACGTCAGCGGCACCTTAGACGAAGTGATGTCAGCAGCTCCGAGCGCCCTGATTGGACGAGTGGGCACGTTTGCTGATCTGGGGGGGGGGGTGTTCACACAGCGGGGCATCACCCATCAGGGACCAAAACCCAGGATAGTAAAGTCATGGGTTTTGGTCCACTTTAAAGCGTGTCAAAACGCATGTGTCCGGCTGTATAATAGATTCCAGTCCCGGCCGCTGGTGGATTTTGTTCCAGCACACATAAAGCGGACCCGGGATTTTTGACTATCCTGGGTTTTGGTCCTAACCCCTCAGGTCGCCCAATCTGACTCACCGGTCCAACAGCTCCCATCCAATCAGCGCACTCAGATCCGCTCCCGCCCCTTGGTCTAGGACGAGTGGATCAGAGCGTTCTGGCGGCCGCATCCCCCGCTGCCCTGTAACAAGGAGCGTGCCCGAGCCGGCCATTCACAAATCCCATCACCCTGCTAAAGAGATAGAGGGGATGCAAGGTGAGTTTATTGATGACCTGGGGGGGCATCCCCGATTCTCATTCCCCCTGCAAGAGGGAATCGACCAGGTCGGGAATGCTTTAGATTCTTAGCCGTCAGGGTGTGGGGTGTGGCTTCACTTTAATTCAGTCGGTAGAGAAATTAGACTATTGCCCTTATTCATCAAGCGATAGCGCCAGGTAGTGTCCGACGAGCGCCAGGTAGCGGCAGCTAACGGCGACTACCGACTCAAGTACGCCCGGCGGCGGTCACAATGACGCATTTATCAAGCTAAATGAGGCTAGCGCCGGCGAGAGCGACGGCTAGCGCGGCATTCATCATGAAGCCGCCTGGACCGAACAGCGCCGCTGCAAATTCCTTCACAGCGCCAGGTATGAGCTGTCGCTCCCTGGCGATGTCCAATGCATTTCAATGGAGCAATCTATAATTAATCATGATTAATTGGTAATAATTTTTTTTTAAATTTTTTTAATGTCAAAAAATCGGAGAACACTTCTGCAATGTTAGGATTTATTTTTAAGTCAAAAAAAAAAAAAATATGTGCAGAATTGATCTAACAGGTCTGAGATTAATGTATTCATATTACAAAATGATTCTAAATACATGTATAATGTTACATTCAAAAAATATGGTTGTTTAGGGGTTAAAAACTAGTTAATACAGATCGGCGCCAGCGCTCTGGGGCTTAAACAAGGAATGGACAGCGACAGCACATTCGGAGCGTGATTTGTTGATGAATATGAAGCTAGCCGTTCGCTCTGGCCATTCGTTGTCAGGCGCTCACATACAACGCTGAACCTGTGAAACAGCGACCCCCCAGCCCGTATTCAACATTACCGCACACCGACTGAGTCGCTGTCATCAAGCTAACGCCGGCCAAGCACAGCGAATACTGGCTGGCGCTGAAAAAATCACGCTACAGTCGCTCATCTGTCGCTACCTGGCGCTATTGATGAATCGGCCTCCCCATGGCAAAATGGGGATCAGACTTATCTCAGGCCCTTGAGCGAGAGGAAAGAGGGGCCCCCATGACTGGCCTGCGCTCCTCCCAGATAGCCGTAACTCCTAAGTGTCCCTGATTTGGAGGGACTGTCCCTCTTTTGAATCCATGTCCCCCTGTCCCTCGTTGTTCTCATTTGTCCCTCTTTGAGGTGTAACATGCAGATCTGCAGCAATAAATGATTCATTTGCCTATTCAAAGTGTTTCTATTGTTGTAACTGTTACAATGTATCTCCTATCCATCCCTCAATGAGGGGGCGTGGCTTTATCTATTTTCCAATGAGGGGGCGTGGCTTCATCCATCCCTCAACGAGGGGGCGTGGCTTCATTCATCCCTCAATGAGGGGGCATGGCTTCATCCATCCCTCAATGAGGGGGTGTGGCATCATCCCCCCAATGAGGGGCGTAGCTTCATCCATGCCTCGATAAGGGGGTGTGGCTTAATTTACCAACTGTCTCTCTTTCCCACCCTGAAAAGTTGGAGGGTATGGAGATAGTGGGGTGGGTTTGGGTCCACTTTAGGAGTGTTTTATGATGTATCGCCCCTTCCCTTCTTGTGTGTGTGCGTTTTGTGACATGTGACGTGTTGTCTATTGTTTCTATTTACCAACAAGTAGAAGATGTATTGCGCACCACACACTCAATATATAAACAAATAAGAATCAATATCCTATAATAACAGCGTGATTGGAAACTATTATTCTCTAAGATAAGCCAAATAATGTTTAATGGTGAGTCCAGCAAATCAAAGTAAACAGAAGAACGACTGGGAATAGGTCAACGCCAGGTTTGTAAGACCGCGCCATTCACAAAAAGCAAGCGAAACCATAAGATATAAAAAATATATGCACTCTTTATTGTTACTTATTTTTATTAAAAAAAGGGAAGGAGGCGGCTAAACCATTCCTCCCCCCTTTTTTTTAGTGGGAATCAAGTATCCCTGATATTATCTCATCTTATGTTATAACAATGAATACAATGGCCCTAATTTATGAAGGAATAGCGACAGGTAGCGACTGGTGAGCGGCCGGTAATGACGGGCCCCGCCACGAGAACGCCGGCTCCCCTCCGCAATCACACATTTATCAAGGCAATCCTGCTTAGCGACTGAGATAGCGCCATATAGCGACTCATTCATCATTATTCCAGCCTCAGCCCACAGCGCCAGCGTCCGACCTTGAACAGCGACAGGTATGACCTCTCGCTACCTGGCGCTCTCCAATGCATTTCAATGGAACAATCTTTAAATATTAATAATTAATTGCTATTAATGTTTTTTTTTTTTTTTTTTTTTTTTTTTTAAATGTGAAAAATTCTGTGAGCCATTTTAAATATTTTTTTTAAGGGAAAAAAAATGTGTGCAGAATTGATATTACAGGTCTGATATTAATGTATTCATATTACAAAATTCTTAAAAAAATTTTTTTTTTTTGGTTTCCAAAAATATGGTTGTTTGGGGGTTAAAAAACTACTTTTAAGCCATCGCCGCCAGCGCTCTGGGGTTTAAACAAGCATTTCACAGCGCGAGAATTTTTGGAGCGTGATCTGTTAATGAATATGGTGGAAGCCGTTCGCTATGGCCATTCGCTGTCATGCGCTCCCATACAGCGCGGAACCTGTCAAATAGCGACTCGTCACCCCGTATTCAACATTACTGCACACCGACGCTATCAACAACCGAACAATGGCCAAGCACAGCGACTACTAGCGGGCGCTGTGAAAATACTGCTACAGTCGCTCATCTGTCGCTACCTGGCGCTATTACTGAATCGGCCTCTAAATAGCAAAAAAAAAACACACATCTAATTATCTATTGTGTTATCTGTGCAGCATTTTGTGGGGAGACCCAGCACCCCAAAGTCTGTAGAGCTGTACTGTGCGGTTAGCGCCCCCTTTGGTGGATATGGTTTAGAGCCGGGCACAGGAGCAATGGCGTGCGCCCTTTAGTTTTTAGTTCTGCTTTAACTTTTTAAGTTGTGGCGGCTGTGGCGGGGGACTGGGACCTACATTGGTGATGTTATGATCAGCTATTAACTGTATTATTTGGCCTAATATTTGTCTGCCGAGTCATGAAGCACTGATTATGCACAACCTCCAGCTTTGCACATCCTTATAGTCTTGCACTTTATTTGCACATTGTCACTTTTTTTGCTTCTATTACTGAATTAAATTAAAGCAATAATTACTATTCATATATTATAATTCATTTATTTAATTAATTACATTAGTTACACTCTTCATGCATTGGTGGCACATTATTGATATTTATTATACATAATTGAATGTATTTATTTGTATTGTGTCCCTCCTTTGATGGTCCCCCCCCCACTACTATTGTTTTTTGTGTTTTTTAATCGTGTCCTTGTATATTATATGTTGCATTGGTAGGAATTGAATTTTATACGTGAGTGTGGCTGACTATATGGGATTTGTTTATGGGATATATCTAGAATTTTCTATTGAACTTGTGTACATCCCATGAGCCTGCACCCCTATTGTGTATGTGGGGGTGCATATCCACCCAATGGGCTTCTGGGAAGTCACGCTGAACGGGATGGGCGCGACCCCTCCCCTCGGATCCGCCAAGGTGCCACTTGCTATATACATTGCAATATAGGATGAGGGGCGCGGCCGCGGATGATGACCTCATCTTGTCCATGGATGGATGGATGAGGCGCGCCGGTGATGTCACTGGGAAACGCAATAAAGTTGTCACAAGCACAGGGTTGCGCTCTCCCGCGGTAGTCATAGGCAAAGATTATCCCCTTTATTATGACCCGGGACGTCGGGGTCAATAAAAAACACATCTGTGCCGGGCTCGGGCCTCTGACGGTGAAGGAAAATCTCATGGAGTTCAGGTCTGCGCGTCTGCACATGGCGAGGGCGCGGCCAGGACCCGGGATTACAGCGTTTAGGATGGCGCATTATTATACAGGCTGGGGACACTTAAAGAGGAACAACGCACCCAATTTTGACTTTTTTCGGGGTGTCGTTCTTATATGCGGGGGCGTCCCGAGTCGTGATGCCCCGCTGTGTGTATCCCTCCAGGTCGCCTCATACACTCACCTTCCTGGCCGCGGGCTCGAGGTGAAAGCGAGCACGCTGATTGGCTGAGCGGCTCGGGTTCACTCGGCTCCGCCGATTGGCTAAGCAGCCTTCTGCGAAAGGCCAGGAGCAGAGGGCGCGCACGGCTGGAGGGGAGCGGGGATCCGGAAACAACGCAGAGATGCGGCGAGGGATCCGGGACAAGGTGAGTTCATGGAGCTTTTACACACTGAATTGGGACACCCCCAAGGAGTGGAACTCGGGTGGCCCTGGAGTCTTTTAGACTACGGGGGCCTCTGAATTTCCTCTTTAATGCGGACCAAAACCCAGCACAATTAGCCCTAGAGTCTATAAGATTCCTGGGCCCAGGGCATCCAGAATCGGAAGAAAATGACTTGTGTGGGGTAAAAGGCCGGCAGCCGGCCCTGGAAACTTTTAGATTCCTGGCCTGGCCGCGTTGGGTTTTTGTTCATCTTTAAAGTGGACCAAAACCCAGGATTTTGACTATCCTGGGTTTTGGCCTGATCGGGGATGCCCCGCTGTGTGATACCCCCCCAGATCGGTGAAGGTAACTCACCTCTCCCTGGTCCTACAGCGCATGCTGGGGCCACATCATCTAAGGCCAGCGCCTTTGAGCGGGCTGTCGGCCGCATCCCCCGCTTCCCTCTAACAGGTAGCGCGCCCACCACTCACAAATGCCTGCTAGAGGGATAGCGGGGTTGTGGCTGTGGCTCGTGCATGCACCGTTGGACTGGAAGCAAGGTAAGTGTATGGGGTGACCTGGGGGGTATCACACAGCGAGGGGGGAGCTATTCGATCGGCCCGCGAATCGATCAATAATTCTCACCTGGATCTGAATCGATCCACTTTAACCAACAAGATGAGTCATTCTAAAAAGCCTTCCAGCTTCCTGGGGAGAGTTACGTTGGGGATGATTCAGAGCCGGGAATGTAATAGATTCCCAGGCCGGTCAGTGTCGGTTTTGGTCCTACTTGAAGGCGAGAGGGGCCCCTGTCTCCCATCTATTGGGGCAACGTAAAACGATCAAAATGTTGGTCTTGGGTGGAGTTGGGCTTTCAAAGCGGAACAAAACCCGGCAATTTGACTTTCCTGGGTTCGGATCCCTGCCCTGGGGCATCCCTAATCAGGGTGGACGGGACGTGAGCGTGCGCGCGCCACTGCGGATGCAGCAGCGGGCGCTCCCAACTGAAAACTCGACAATGGGGTCGACTCAGAGCCAGGTGAGAATTCTCGCTCCTTTTTTTTAGGAGAGAAAACTGCCATTCACTGTCATTGTCTAGTGGGTGTTAATTTTTTACCTGCCTCTGAATCAGCCCCAAGGAGGACAAAGAAAATCAATGGCAAACAAAACAAACAAGATGAGTCATTCTGGAAAGCCTTCCAGCTTCCTGGTGAGAGCTACATTGGGGTTGATTCAGAGCCAGGTGAGAATTCTCACTACTTCTTTAGGAGAGAAAATTGCCATTCACTTTCATTGTCTAGTGGTTGTAAATTCTCACCTGGCTCTGAAACGACCCCCTTTAACCAACAAGATGAGTCATTCTGAAAAGCCAGACAGCTTACTGGGGAGCGTTACCTTGGGGTTGATTCAGAGCCATGTGAGAATTCTCGTTCCTTTTTTGGGAGAGAAATCTGCCATTGACATTCATTCTCTAATAGGTGTAAAATCTCACCTGGCCCTGAATCGGCCCCGTATAACAAACAAGATGAGTCATTCTGAAAAGCCAGCCAGCTTCCTGGGGAGAGTTACATTGGGGTTGATTAAGAGCCAGGTGAGAATTCTCACCACTAATTTAGGAGAGAAAACTGCCATTTACTTTCACTGTCTACCTTGGGGGTGATTCAGAGCCGGGTGAGAATTCTCCACAGTAAGCTGTCTGGCTTTTCAGAATGACTCATCTTGTTGGTTAAAGGGGGCTGGTTCAGAGGCAGGTGGGAATTTACACCCACTAGACAATGAAAGTCAATGACAGTTTTCTCTGCTAAAAAAAGGTGTGAGAATTCTCACCTGGCTCTGAATCAACCCCAATGTAACTCTCTCCAGGAAGCTGGAAGGCTTTTCAGAATGACTCATCTTGTTTGTTATAGAGGTCGATTCAGAGCCAGGTGGGAATTCTCACATCATTTTTAGGAGAGAAAACTGCCATTCACTTTCATTGTCTAGTGGGTGAGAATTCACACCTGGCTCTGAATCACCCCCAAGGTAGACAATGAAAGTCAATGGCAGTTTTCTCTCCAAAAAAGGAGCGAGAACTCTCACCTGGCTCTGAATCAGCCCCAAGCTATACAACGAGTCAATGGCAATTTTCTCTACTAAAAAAAAAAAAGAGCTAAACTTCTCACCTAGTTCTGAATCAACCTACTTTAACCAACAAGACAAGTCATTCTGGAAAGCCTACCAGCTTCCTGGGGAGAGTTACATTGGGGTTGATTCAGAGCCAGGTGAGAATTCTCACACCTTTTTTTAGCAGAGAAAACTGTCATTGACTTTCATTGTCTAGTGGATGTAAATTCCCACCTGCCTCTGAACCAGACCCCTTTAACCAACAAGATGAGTCATTCTGAAAAGCCAGACAGCTTACTGTGGAGAATTCTCACCCGGCTCTGAATCACCCCCAAGGTAGACAGTGAAAGTTCAGAGCCAGGTGAGAATTCTCGTTCTTTTTTAGGAGAGAAAACTGCCATTGACTCACTGAGGTCAAGTTACATCCGAATGAAAGTCAATGGCAGTTTTCTCTCCTAAAAAAGGAGTGAGAGTTGTCACCTGGAATCATTTAGCTTTCTAGTCCGGCCGCGGCTGGGTTTTCGTTCCGCTTTAGGGACGTCTGCAGACACAAGCCTTATCTGCGAGCGGCCGCCCCGGGGGGGGGGGGAGATCCTCAAACATGCCGCAGTAACTGGTCGCTGCGCCGGGGTAGTAGCGCGCGCGGGGGCCCCAGCACCGATCTCTTTCATTATTATCTTAAGACGTAGTCATGTGACATTCCTGGGCAGATACGATCCAGAAACACACGCACCTCTCAGTCCCTGGAAGACATATGGCCGCCAGAAAACTCCCCATTATACCGAGAGAAAAAAAAGAAACGCGCCAAAAAAACATCCCGCCAGCGAATAAATGCGCAGTGTGCGCTCACCCGCCGCCGCCGCGATTCTATGGGCCATTGACTGGGGAGATCGGGAGCTTCTCATAATATTTTCCCAGCACACTGACTGCTATTGACAGACGATCCTATGGTCTGGGTCAGCTTTAGAAAATATGGGGGGAGGGGCTATGGGGGGAGGGGCTATGGGGCCGTGTCTAGGGGGAGGGGGGGCAGTGCGATTACCCCGGGGTCATGTAACATGCAGATCTGCAGCAATAAATGATTCATTTAAATATTAAATATTATTATTAATATATTATTATTATTATTATTATTATTTATAATTATTCATATTTTAATATATTATTATTAATATTACATTTTAATAAATGATTCATTTGTCTATTCAAAGTGTTTCTATTGTTGTAACTGATACAATGTATCTCCTATCCATCCCTCAATGAGTGGGCGTGGCTTCACTCATCCCTCAATGAGGGGGTGTGGCATCATCTATCCCTCAATGAGGGGGTGTGGCTTCATCAATCTCTCAATGAGGGGGTGTGGCATCATCTATCCCTCAATGAGAGAGTGTGGCTTCATCCATCCCTCAATGAGGGGGTGTGGCTTCATCCATCCCTCAATGAGGGGGTGTGGCTTCATCTATCTCTCAATGAGGGGGTGTGGCATCATCTATCCCTCAATGAGAGAGTGTGGCTTCATCCATCCCTCAATGAGGGGGTGTGGCTTCATCCATCCCTCAATGAGGGGGTGTGGCTTCATCTATCTCTCAATGAGGGGGCGTGGCTTCATCTATCCCTCAATGAGAGAGCGTGGCTTCATCCATCCCTCAATGAGGGGGTGTGGCTTCATCTATCCCTCAATGAGAGAGTGTGGCTTCATCTATCCCTCAATGAGAGAGCGTGGCTTCATCTATCCCTCAATGAGGGTGTGTGGCTTCATCTATCCCTCAATGAGAGGGTGTGGCTTCATCCATCCCTCAATGAGAGAACGTGGCTTCATCTATCCCTCAATGAGAGAACGTGGCTTCATCTATCCCTCAATGAGAGAGCGTGGCTTCATCCATCCCTCAATAAGGGGGCGTGGCTTCATCTATCCCTCAATGAGAGAGTGTGGCTTCATCCATCCCTCAATGAGAGAGTGTGGCTTCATCCATCCCTCAATGAGAGAGCGTGGCTTCATCTATCCCTCAATGAGAGAGTGTGGCTTCATCTATCCCTCAATGAGGGGGTGTGGCTTCATCCATCCCTCAATGAGGGGGTGTGGCTTCATCCATCCCTCAATGAGAGAGCGTGGCTTCATCTATCCCTCAATGAGAGAGTGTGGCTTCATCTATCCCTCAATGAGGGGGTGTGGCTTCATCTATCTCTCAATGAGGGGGTGTGGCATCATCTATCCCTCAATGAGAGAGCGTGGCTTCATCCATCCCTCAATGAGAGGGTGTGGCTTCATCTATCCCTCAATGAGAGAGTGTGGCTTCATCCATCCCTCAATGAGAGAGCGTGGCTTCATCTATCCCTCAATGAGAGAGTGTGGCTTCATCTATCCCTCAATGAGAGAGTGTGGCTTCATCTATCCCTCAATGAGAGGGTGTGGCTTCATCTATCCCTCAATGAGGGGGTGTGGCTTCATCTATCCCTCAATGAGAGAGCGTGGCTTCATCTATCCCTCAATGAGAGAGTGTGGCTTCATCTATCCCTCAATGAGAGAGTGTGGCTTCATCTATCCCTCAATGAGGGGGTGTGGCTTCATCCATCCCTCAATGAGGGGGTGTGGCTTCATCCATCCCTCAATGAGAGAGCGTGGCTTCATCTATCCCTCAATGAGAGAGCGTGGCTTCATCTATCCCTCAATGAGAGAGTGTGGCTTCATCTATCCCTCAATGAGGGGGTGTGGCTTCATCCATCCCTCAATGAGGGGGTGTGGCTTCATCCATCCCTCAATGAGAGAGTGTGGCTTCATCTATCCCTCAATGAGAGGGTGTGGCTTCATCCATCCCTCAATGAGAGAGCGTGTTCATCCATCCCTCAATGAGGGGGTGTGGCTTCATCTATCTCTCAATGAGGGGGTGTGGCATCATCTATCCCTCAATGAGAGAGTGTGGCTTCATCTATCCCTCAATGAGAGAGCGTGGCTTCATCTATCCCTCAATGAGGGGGTGTGGCTTCATCTATCTCTCAATGAGGGGGTGTGGCTTCATCTATCCCTCAATGAGAGTGTGTGGCTTCATCTATCCCTCAATGAGAGAGTGTGGCTTCATCTATCCCTCAATGAGAGTGTGTGGCTTCATCTATCCCTCAATGAGGGGGTGTGGCTTCATCTATCTCTCAATGAGGGGGTGTGGCATCATCTATCCCTCAATGAGAGAGTGTGGCTTCATCTATCCCTCAATGAGAGAGCGTGGCTTCATCTATCCCTCAATGAGGGGGTGTAGCTTCATCTATCTCTCAATGAGGGGGTGTGGCATCATCTATCCCTCAATGAGAGAGTGTGGCTTCATCTATCCCTCAATGAGGGGGTGTGGCTTCATCTATCTCTCAATGAGGGGGTGTGGCATCATCTATCCCTCAATGAGAGAGTGTGGCTTCATCTATCCCTCAATGAGAGAGTGTGGCTTCATCTATCCCTTAATGAGGGGGCGTGGCTTCATCTATCCCTCAATGAGGGGGCGTGGCTTCAGAGTGTGGCTTCATCTATCCCTCAATGAGAGAGTGTGGCTTCATCTATCCCTTAATGAGGGGGCGTGGCTTCATCTATCCCTCAATGAGAGAGCGTGGCTTCATCTATCCCTCAATGAGGGGGCGTGGCTTCATCTATCCCTCAATGAGAGAGCGTGGCTTCATCTATCCCTCAATGAGGGGGCGTGACTTCCTCTATCCCTCAATGAGAGGGTGTGGCTTCATCCATCCCTCAATGAGAGAGTGTGGCTTCATCTATCCCTCAATGAGAGAGTGTGGCTTCATCTATCCCTCAATGAGGGGGCGTGACTTCCTCTATCCCTCAATGAGAGGGTGTGGCTTCATCCATCCCTCAATGAGAGAGTGTGGCTTCATCTATCCCTCAATGAGGGGGCGTGACTTCATCTATCCCTCAATGAGGGGGCGTGACTTCATCTATCCCTCAATGAGAGAGTGTGGCTTCATCTATCCCTCAATGAGAGAGCGTGGCTTCATCTATCCCTCAATGAGAGAGTGTGGCTTCATCTATCCCTCAATGAGGGGGCGTGACTTCATCTATCCCTCAATGAGAGGGTGTGGCTTCATCCATCCCTCAATGAGGGGGCGTGGCTTCATCCATCCCTCAATGAGAGAGTGTGGCTTCATCTATCCCTCAATGAGGGGGCGTGACTTCATCTATCCCTCAATAAGAGGGTGTGGCTTCATCCATCCCTCAATGAGGGGGCGTGGCTTCATCCATCCCTCAATGAGAGAGTGTGGCTTCATCTATCCCTCAATGAGGGGGCGTGACTTCATCTATCCCTCAATAAGAGGGTGTGGCTTCATCCATCCCTCAATGAGGGGGCGTGGCTTCATCTATCCCTCAATGAGAGAGTGTGGCTTCATCTATTCCTCAATGAGAGAGCGTGGCTTCATCCATCCCTCAATGAGGGGGCGTGACTTTATCTATCCCTCAATGAGAGGGTGTGGCTTCATCCATCCCTCAATGAGGGGGCGTGGCTTCATCCATCCCTCAATGAGAGAGTGTGGCTTCATCTATCCCTCAATGAGGGGGCGTGACTTCATCTATCCCTCAATGAGAGGGTGTGGCTTCATCCATCCCTCAATGAGGGGGCGTGGCTTCATCCATCCCTCAATGAGAGAGTGTGGCTTCATCTATCCCTCAATGAGAGAGTGTGGCTTCATCTATCCCTCAATGAGAGAGTGTGGCTTCATCCATCCCTCAATGAGGGGGCGTGGCTTCATCTATCCCTCAATGAGAGAGCGTGGCTTCATCTATCCCTCAATGAGAGAGTGTGGCTTCATCCATCCCTCAATGAGGGGGCGTGGCTTCATCCATCCCTCAATGAGAGAGTGTGGCTTCATCTATTCCTCAATGAGAGAGTTTGGCTTCATCTTTCCCTCAATGAGGGGGCGTGGCTTCATCCACTGCTCAATGAGAGAGTGTGGCTTCATCTATCCCTCAATGAGAGAGTGTGGCTTCATCCATCCCTCAATGAGGGGGCGTGGCTTCATCCATCCCTCAATGAGGGGGTGTGGCTTCATCCATCCCTCAATGAGAGAGTCTGGCTTCATCTATCCCTCAATGAGGGGGCGTGGCTTCATCTATCCCTCAATGAGAGAGTGTGGCTTCATCCATCCCTCAATGAGGGGGCGTGGCTTCATCTATCCCTCAATGAGAGAGTGTGGCTTCATCTATCCCTCAATGAGAGAGCGTGGATTCATCCATCTCTCAATGAGGTGGTGTGGCTTCATCTATTCCTCAATGAGGGGGTGTGGCTTTATCCATCACTCAATGAGGGGCGTGGCTTCATCTATCCTTCAATGAGGAGGTGTGGCTTCATTTACATACTGTCCCTCTTTGAGGTGTAACATGCAGATCTGCAGCAATAAATGATTCATTTGCCTATTCAAAGTGTTTCTATTGTTGTAACTGTTACAATGTATCTCCTATCCATCCCTCAATGAGGGGGCGTGGCTTCATCCATCCCTCAACGAGGGGGCGTGGCTTCATCCATCCCTCAATGAGGGGGCGTGGCCTCATTTACATATGGTAAAGTCTGGGCATATGGTAAAGTGCACACAGATGCAGGGATGCCGGGGATGTGGCCCACAATGGCGTCGAGGGACCAGCGGAAATGTAACTGGTTTGCAGACGACCTGGGGGGAGGGTTTGCACAGTGGGGCATCCCCGTCGGCCCTGGAGTCTTTTAGATGAGTCGGTGGCCAATCAGCATGCTCGATTTCACTCCGGTGGCTTAGCCGCATCGCCTACTTGGCTTCTAGCTGTGGCGTGCCTGCACCTGCCATTCACAAAGGCCTGACGCAGGTGCGCGCGGATGAGGCTGCGGCACCCAGACACAGGTAAGTGAAATGGAGGATCCGGGGGGTTTTATTCAGCGATTTGGGATGCCCCAAAGATCTGGACTTGGATCGCCATGGAGTCTCTTAGTGTCTGAAGTTACTCTTTAAAGTGGACCAAAACTCAGGATTTTGACTATCCTGGATTATGGTCCCCAATCGGGGATGCCCCGCTGTGTGACACCCCCAGATCGCCGATGCCAACTCACCTCTTCGGTGCATGCGCGGCCGCTCGTCCAATCAGCGCGCTCGGAGCCAGCGGCTCCAAGAATAGGGAGTGTGCCCACGTCGGCCATTCACAAATGCCTGGTGCGGGCACGCGCCCTGCTAGAGGGATAGCGGGGATGAGGCTCGCGCATGCACCGTTGGACAGAGAAAGAAGGTAAGTGTATGGGGGACCTGGGGGGTTTCATGCAGCGGGGCATCCCGATTTTGGATGCAATCGGCCCGGGAATCTCTAAGATCTTGGTGGGTTTTGGTCCACTTTAAGCCCCTAGTATTGCAGGTCCGGGGTGGAAGGAGGCTTGGCTGCAGTACGTGGAGTGTTCTAACCCTTCCCCAGTCTATCAGTAAATCTATATCAGGATACGGGGCCCAGTCTTTCTATATATATTATATATATATATATATATCAGGATACGGGGCCCAGTCTTTCTATATATATTATATATATATATCTATATCAGGATACGGGGCCCAGTCTTTCTATATATATTATATATATATATCTATATCAGGATACGGGGCCCAGTCTTTCTATATATATTATATATATATATATCTATATCAGGATACGGGGCCCAGTCTTTCTATATATATTATATATATATATCTATATCAGGATATGGGGCCCAGTCTTTCTATATATATTATATATATATATATCTATATCAGGATACGGGGCCCAGTCTTTCTATATATATTATATATATATATATCTATATCAGGATATGGGGCCCAGTCTTTCTATATATATCATATATATATATCTATATCAGGATACGGGGCCCAGTCTTTCTATATATATCATATATATATATATCTATATCAGGATACGGGGCCCAGTCTTTCTATATATATTATATATATATATATCTATATCAGGATACGGGGCCCAGTCTTTCTATATATATTATATATATATATCTATATCAGGATACGGGGCCCAGTCTTTCTATATATATTATATATATATATCTATATCAGGATATGGGGCCCAGTCTTTCTATATATATTATATATATATATCTATATCAGGATACGGGGCCCAGTCTTTCTATATATATCATATATATATATCTATATCAGGATACGGGGCCCAGTCTTTCTATATATATCATATATATATATCTATATCAGGATACGGGGCCCAGTCTTTCTATATATATTATATATATATCTATATCAGGATATTGGGCCCAGTCTTTCTATATATATTATATATATGTCTATATCAGGATATTGGGCCCAGTCTTTCTATATATATCATATATATATATATATATATATATATATATATATATATATATATATATCTATATCAGGATATGGGGCCCAGTCTTTCTATATATATTATATATATGTCTATATCAGGATATTGGGCCCAGTCTTTCTATATATATCATATATATATATATCAGGATATGGGGCCCAGTCTTTCTATATATATTATATATATGTCTATATCAGGATATTGGGCCCAGTCTTTCTATATATATCATATATATATATATCAGGATATGGGGCCCAGTCTTTCTATATATATTATTGCCCTTATTCATCAAGCGATAGCGCCAGGTAGTGTCTGACGAGCGCCAGGTACCGCCAGCTAACGGCGGCTACCGACTCAAGTACGCCTGGCGGCGGTCACAATGACGCATTTATCAAGCTAAATGAGGCTAGCGCCGGCGAGAGCGTCAGTTAGCGCGGGATTCATCATGTAGCCGACTGCAACGAACAGCGCCGCTGCTAATCCCATCACAGCGCCAGGTATGACCTGTCGCTCCCTGGCGTTGTCCAATGCATTTCAATGGAACAATCTTTAATTAATCATAATTAATTGCTATTAATTTTTTTTTTTTTTTTTTTTAATGCCAAAAATTCTGTGACCACTTCTGCAATGTTATGATTTTTTTTTAAGGTAAAATAAAAAAAAATGATTTTGTGCAGAATTGATATTACAGGTCTGATATTCATGTATTCATATTACGGGATGTTTAATAAAACTTGTATAATTTTACAATCAAAAAATATGGTTGTTTGGGGGTTAAAAACTATTTTAAATCCATCGCCGGCAGCGCTCTGGGGTTTATACAAGGAATTCACAGCGCTAAAAAATTCGGAGCGTGATTTGTTAATGAATCTGCAGCAAGCCGTTCGCTCTGGCCATTCGCTGTCAGGCGCACCCATACAACGCTGAACCTGTGAAACAGCGACCCCTAACCCCATATTCAACATTACCGCACACCGACTGAGTCGCTGTCAACAACCGAACAACGGCCAAGCACAGCGAATACTAGCTGGCGCTGTGAAAATCACGCTACTGGCGCTCATCTGTCGCTACCTAGCGCTATTAATGAATCGGCCTCCCCATATATATATATATATATATATATATATATATATATATATATATCTATATCAGGATACGGGGCCCAGTCTTTCTATATATATTATATATATATCTATATCAGGATAGGTGGCCCAGTCTTTCTATATATATTATATATATATATCTATATCAGGATACGGGGCCCAGTCTTTCTATATATATTATATATATATATCTATATCAGGATACGGGGCCCAGTCTTTCTATATATATTATATATATATCTATATCAGGATACGGGGCCCAGTCTTTCTATATATATTATATATATATATCTATATCAGGATACGGGGCCCAGTCTTTCTATATATATATATATATATATATATATATATATATATATATATCTATATCTATATCAGGATACGGGGCCCAGTCTTTCTATATATATTATATATATATATATATCAGGATATGGGGCCCAGTCTTTCTATATATATTATATATATATATCTATATCAGGATACGGGGCCCAGTCTTTCTATATATATATATATATATATATATATATATATATATATATATATATCTATATCAGGATACGGGGCCCAGTCTTTCTATATATATTATATATATATATATATCAGGATATGGGGCCCAGTCTTTCTATATATATTATATATATATCTATATCAGGATACGGGGCCCAGTCTTTCTATATATATTATATATATATATATATCAGGATATGGGGCCCAGTCTTTCTATATATATTATATATATATATCTATATCAGGATACGGGGCCCAGTCTTTCTATATATATTATATATATATCTATATCAGGATACGGGGCCCAGTCTTTCTATATATATTATATATATATATCTATATCAGGATACGGGGCCCAGTCTTTCTATATATATTATATATATATCTATATCAGGATACGGGGCCCAGTCTTTCTATGCGAGACGCATTCCTGTTGCGGATCGGGTTCCTCTCCACTATCGGCCTCTTCTATCTATCCCGGGGAGCGGCGGCGGCGGCGGTTGGCGGCCGGGGCCCATTTGCCCCCCGAGGGGACCTTTCCAAGAACTCCGAGCGGGTTTGCTTCATCTCCCAGCCGGGCCGCATTACATCCATCGTAAACATCACGTTCCCACTGGCCAATCAGCTCAGAGAACCTTCCGCCGGGTTCCGCAAGAGCGCATGATTACAGCCGGGGAAAAAGGGGACCCACCCCGCACCATGGCCCCCGGCAATGTAGAGCGCACGCCCGACAGGGGCTAACAAAGCGCAACGGCGACGCATAGTTTCCATCCTGAACGAGAAACGCGCCATTAATCATGAGCTGCGGACACCGGCAATGTGACAAACGCAGATCATCCGGCAAACCATTGTTATTATTATTGTTTATTTATATAGCGCCATCATCTTCCGTAGCGCTGTACAAAGTAGTAATTACAGACAGGGTAGAAACATACAGTACAGAGACTATTACAGATGCAGTGTTACAAAGTTAACAATGAATAATCTGAATAGAAGATACAGAAGGAAAGAGTTTGTTACCCAAACCCCGAATTCACCCGGACCCTGGAAATGTGCCGAAATAATAGGTAACACTAAAACTGTCCCTCTTTTGTGTTCATGTCCCCCTGTCCCTCGTTGTTCCCATTTGTCCCTCTTTGAGGTGTAACATGCAGATCTGCAGCAATAAATGATTCATTTACCTATTCAAAGTGTTTCTATTGTTGTAACTGTTACAATGTATCTCCTATCCATCCCTCAATGAGGGGCGTGGCTTCATCCAACCCTCAATGAGGGGGCGTGGCTTCATATATCCCTCAGTGAGGGGGCGTGGCTTCATACATCCCTCAGTGAGGGGGCGTGGCTTCATATATCCCTAAATGAGGGTGTGTGGCTTCATCTATCCCTCAATGAGGGGCGTGGCTTCATCTATCCCTCAATGAGAGGCGTGGCTTCAGCCATCCCTCAATGAGTGGGCGTGGCTTATTTTATTGTCCCTCTTTTCCACCCAGAAAAGTTGGAAGGTACGCATGTGGGCCTTTTGGGGTGATGGAGTCTCAGCGGGGCCCCTAGACGTTGTGATGGATATTGCCCCGTGTTGCACCTCTGCCCTTAAAGCGGAACCAAACCTAAGATTTGGAATTTCCTGGGTTCTGGTCGGTGCCCAGCTGTGAGGAACCCCCCCCCCCCCCCGCCCCAATTGCCATCGGTCTTCCTCTTCGTCCAATCAGATTTGTGCTATTAATCGCTCGGGAAACATGCTCCGTATACAAGCAGAGTCCATCAATGGTAAGCGAGAGAAAAAAAACGAAAGAGAAGAAAGAATGACAGGAAGAAAAAATAAAAATAATGACCGAAAAAGTGAAAGAAAAGAAAAGAAGGAATGACAGACAGAATGTAAAGGAGGAATGATAGAAACAAATAATAACAGAAAGAAAAGAAGGAATGACAGACAGAATGTAAAGGATGAATGATAGAAAGAAATAATAACAGAAAGAAAAGAAGGAATGACAGACAGAATGTAAAGGAGGAATGATAGAAAGAAATAATAACAGAAAGAAAAGAAGGAATGACAGACAGAATGTAAAGAAGGAATGATAGAAAGAAATAACAGAATGAAAAGAAGGAATGACAGACAGAGTGTAAAGAAGGAATGATAGAAAGAAATAATAACAGAAAGAAAAGAAGGAATGACAGACAGAATGTAAAGGAGGAATGATAGAAAGAAATAATAACAGAAAGAAAAGAAGGAATGACAGACAGAATGTAAAGAAGGAATGATAGAAAGAAATAATAACAAAATGAAAAGAAGGAATGACAGACAGAATGTAAAGAAGGAATGATAGAAACAAATAATAACAGAAAGAAAAGAAGGAATGACAGACAGAATGTAAAGGAGGAATGATAGAAAGAAATAATAACAGAAAGAAAAGAAGGAATGACAGACAGAATGTAAAGGAGGAATGATAGAAAGAAATAATAACAGAAAGAAAAGAAGGAATGACAGACAGAATGTAAAGAAGGAATGATAGAAAGAAATAACAGAATGAAAAGAAGGAATGATAGAAAGAAATAACAGAATGAAAAGAAGGAATGACAGACAGAGTGTAAAGAAGGAATGATAGAAAGAAACATTAACAAAATGAGAAGAAGAAATGACAGACAGAATGTAAAGAAGGAATGACAGATAGAATGCAAAACAAAAAAAAGAAGGAATGACAGAAAGAACGAAAGAATAGAAGGAATGAGAGACAGAATGTAAAGAAGGAATGATAGAAAGAAATAATAACAGAAAGAATAGAAGGAATGAGAGACAGAATGTAAAGAAGGAATGATAGAAAGAATGAACAGAAGGAATGACAGGTAGCGTCGGCGCAGGGTTTTGCCCAGCTTTAAACCCCAACCTTGGGGCTGCCCTGTTCTATGTTAGTTACAGTAGCGCAGACGATCGCAGCTTCTCTGGGGAATGCGAGACGCGCGGGTGATGCCAGTACAGCGGGGGGGGGGGGGACATGGAAAACTCAGGTGTCACTTGAAAGGAGAAGACATAAGGGAGAAATGGGAAATGAAAGCGCAATGTTACCCCGAGGAGGGGGCGCGGCACCTGAAAGTGCAGCTGTTCCGCTCGCTGCCAAACTTTCCGCTCATTTGCATAAATAAATCTTTTTATATCACAGAGATAAAATAAACTATAAAGGAACAATTTGCTGGAACAGGTAAAAGGAGGACAGGTGAGCTGTCAGTAAGCCAAACCGGCTGCAGCGCATCTGGAGGAAGGATGACGGAACGGGGGAGCGCTCTATTCACCGTCACAGGTCTGGACCAATCCTCAGAGGGCAGAGCAATGGCCTAGTTGGGGGCAGCCATGACCTAGTTGGGAGCAGCCGTGGCCTAGTTGGGGAGCAGCCATGGCCTAGTTGGTGGCAGCCATGACCTAGTTGGGGGCAGCCATGGCCTAGTTGGGGGCAGCCATGGCCTAGTTGGGGGCAGCCATGGCCTAGTTGGTGACAGCCATGGCCTAGTTGGGGGCAGCCATGGCCTAGTTGGTGACAGCCATGGCCTAGTTGGGGGCAGCCATGGTCTAGTTGGGGGCAGCCATGGCCTAGTTGGTGGCAGCCATGGCCTAGTTGGGGGCAGCCATGGCCTAGTTGGTGACAGCCATGGCCTAGTTGGGGGCAGCCATGGCCTAGTTGGGGGCAGCCATGGCCTAGTTGGGGGCAGCCATGGCCTAGTTGGTGGCAGCCATGGCCTAGTTGCGGGCAGCCATGGCCTAGTTGGGGGCAGCCATGGCCTAGTTGGTGACAGCCATGGCCTAGTTGGGGGCAGCCATGGCCTAGTTGGGGGCAGCCATGGCCTAGTTGGGGGCAGCCATGACCTAGTTGGGGGCAGCCATGGCCTAGTTGGGGGCAGCCATGGCCTAGTTGGAGGCAGCCATGGCCTAGTTGGTGGCAGTCATGGCCTAGTTGGGGGCAGTCATGGCCTAGTTGTGGGCAGCCATGGCCTATTTGGGGGCAGCCATGGCCTAGTTGGGGGCAGCCATGGCCTAGTTGGGGGCAGCCATGGCCTAGTTGGGGGCAGCCATGGCCTAGTTGGGAGCAGCCATGGCCTAGTTGGGGGCAGCCATGGCCTAGTTGGGGGCAGCCATGGCCTAGTTGGGGGCAGCCATGGCCTAGTTGGGAGCAGCCATGGCCTAGTTGGTGGCAGCCATGGCCTAGTTGGGAGCAGCCATGGCCTAGTTGGGGGCAGCCATGGCCTAGTTGGGGGCAGCCATGACCTAGTTGGGGGCAGCCATGGCCTAGTTTGGGGCAGCCATGGCCTAGTTGGGGGCAGCCATGGCCTAGTTGGGGGCAGCCATGGCCTAGTTGGTGGCAGCCATGGCCTAGTTGGTGGCAGCCATGGCCTAGTTAGTGGCAGCCATGGCCTAGTTGGGGGCAGCCATGGCCTAGTTGGGGGCAGCCATGGCCTAGTTGGTGGCAGCCATGGCCTAGTTGGTGGCAGCCATGGCCTAGTTGGGGGCAGCCTTGGCCTAGTTGGGAGCAGCCATGGCCTAGTTGGGGGCAGCCATGACCTAGTTGGGGGCAGCCTTGGCCTAGTTGGGGGCAGCCATGGCCTAGTTGGTGGCAGCCATGGCCTAGTTGGGGGCAGCCTTGGCCTAGTTGGGAGCAGCCATGGCCTAGTTGGGGGCAGCCATGGCCTAGTTGGTGGCAGCCATGGCCTAGTTGGGGGCAGCCTTGGCCTAGTTGGGAGCAGCCATGGCCTAGTTGGGAGCAGCCTTGGCCTAGTTGGGAGCAGCCATGGCCTAGTTGGGGGCAGCCATGGCCTAGTTGGGGGCAGCCATGACCTAGTTGGTGGCAGCCATGGCCTAGTTGGTGGCAGCCATGGCCTAGTTGGTGGCAGCCATGACCTAGTTGGTGGCAGCCATGGCCTAGTTGGGGGCAGTCATGGCCTAGTTGGGGAGCAGCCATGGCCTAGTTGGGGCAGCCATGGCCTAGTTGGGGAACAGCCATGGCCTAGTTGGGGGCATAGCCATAGCCTAGTTGGTTACAGCCATGACCTAGTTGGGGGCAGCCATGACCTAGTTGGAGGCAGCCATGGCCTAGTTGGTGACAGCCATGACCTAGTTGGGGGCAGCCATGGCCTAGTTGGTGGCAGCCATGGCCTAGTTGGGGTCAGACATGCCCTAGTTGGGGGCAGAGCCATGGCCTAGTTGGGGGCAGCCATGACCTAGTTGGGGGCAGCCATGGCCTAGTTGGGAGCAGCCATGGCCTTGTTGGAGGCAGCCATGGCCTAGTTGGGGGCAGCCATGGCCTAGTTGGGGAGCAGCCATGGCCTAGTTGGGAGCAGCCATGGCCTAGTTGGGGGCAGCCATGGCCTAGTTGGGGGCAGCCATGGCCTAGTTGGGGGCAGCCATGGCCTAGTTGGGGGCAGCCATGGCCTAGTTGGGGAGCAGCCATGGCCTAGTTGGGGAGCAGCCATGGCCTAGTTGGGGAGCAGCCATGGCCTAGTTGGGGGCAGCCATGGCCTAGTTGGGGGCAGCCATGGCCTAGTTGGGGGCAGCCATGGTCTAGCTGTGGGCAGCCATGGTCTAGCTGTGGGCAGCCATGGCCTAGCTGAGGGGCAGCTATGGCCTAGTTGGTGGCAGCCATGGCCTAGTTGCGGAGCAGCCATGGCCTACTGATTTTAATGGTCAGGATCCTCTTCCTGTTAAGCCCTTGAATTCGGGAAGGAGCGAATCCCCTATAATGACCTGACAACGCCCTGTCAGTGACGGCGATATAACTTTCCATTATCCAGTAAAATCCTAATAAGACAAATTATCTCGGCGGCATCTGGAATGTCCATTACCCGGGAGCTCAGCGCCGCGCGCTCGCAAATTCCTCCTGATTTATCGGTGCGTTTACTGCTAATGGGAATTTTCACTCTCGCTCCCACTTAACTGATGATGAGGCCTAAACAACCCGCCGCGATGAAAGACGCCGAGCGCCCACGCCGAGCAAATCCACTTTATCTCTCCGCTCGTATCATTACGCCGGGCTCGGGTTCGCCCCGACTTGGGGCGATTTGCCTTTTGTCGTTTAGTCGAGGGGAAAAAGCCCGAAAAGGGCCCCTGTGCCTCAGAGACAGGGAAGAGAGGAAGGACGTCCGGGGAAACTCATGCGGACGTCCCTTGGTCTCATCAGAGACATCACCATCGACAGCACCTGAGAGACACTCCAGGAATTGAAGAGAGGCCAGATAACCAGGCCACAATTAACAGTGTTGGACTTCCAACACGAACCTGGAAGCCTCAGCGATCCGAGGGCACAGGGACGTAAACATAAGCATTGAAGAATGCCCCGGGTGGCAAGACGCCCACTGGGCGCAAGGTGCCGATGGCCAACTCAAGAGTATCCATGCAGGAAACTG
Source organism: Gastrophryne carolinensis (assembly GCA_027917425.1). Taxonomy (NCBI): domain Eukaryota; kingdom Metazoa; phylum Chordata; class Amphibia; order Anura; family Microhylidae; genus Gastrophryne; species Gastrophryne carolinensis. Next base: position 2,267,479 of record CM051241.1, read on the forward strand.
CCTGTAATTAGAGAATTGCTGTGAATCCAGAATGGGCCACCTGACCCATCCTTTGGGGGGCTGTGGAAGGTGGTATAGCGGCCCTTGCCTCTGCCTATTACGGGCAATCTGCAAGAGACCCTCAGACCTTGCAGGCCTAGCATGGCCTGAGCCAGCAACCGTACAGGGGCAGAGACCAGGCGTACCTGGGGTCTGATAAAGAACTGGGGAAGGCAGTGCAGCAAACTCTATCCTGTATCTGGAGGACACAACCTCCTGAATCCACCAGAATGAGGCGAGATGCCTCCTGATAAGAGCAAGGTGCTGCAGTCATCCCCTCACCCTGCCGGGCGAGGGCGCCCCATCATGCTTGAGGGTGGTTTGGTGGAAGATTTGGGTTGTCTGCTGCTCGTGGGGAAGGAGTCTGCCCCAAAAATCCGGAAAGACACCCCTGGTTCCTGTTTAACACTAAGGTAGGGGGGAGGAGGGGTGCCCCTGCCCCGAGGGGGCCAGGACGGCCATCTGCGAAGGGGTGATTTGCCCTTTGTTCCGAACAGGTCTAGACGGGCCCCAAATAGGCGTTGCCCTCTGAAGGGAAGCCCAGTAAGAATCTTTTTAGTAGCATCGTCAGCACCCCACTGTCGCAGCCAGACTAAGCGATGTATAGCCACCGCAAGGGCGGAAGTTCTTGCACACATTCTAATCGCGTCATCTAGCGCTAATAGAGTAAACTTCACAAATACATCACAATTGGAGAGTGCATTGAACACCTCCCAGGGGAGATCCTCGGGGTGATGATCGAGCAATTTTTTGATGAGGGTTATAGCGGCCACCGCAGTAATGGCTGCGGCACAGACCGGACGCAGCGCCGTCCTGGCACATGAAAAGGCATGGGAGGCCAGCAGCTCAATGCGTCGGTCCTCAGCATCCCGAAGGGTACTATAAGCAGGGGTTGTAATAAAGGGGAGGGTTAGGGACCCCTATGATCGGCGCATCCACCACAGGGGGTGATGACCAGCAATTAACCACCTCAGGGGGAAAAGGGTATTTCCTATCCCAGTCCCCTGGAAGTTTACTGGGGCATTCCCATTCTTTGAGGACAAGAGCCTGGAAATGAGCCTGCTCTAAAAATTCCAAAGGTGCCGTCGCAGTATGGAAACGCTCCCCTCTAGGCTTGGGGACCTGACCGGGGGGAGAGATAGACAGTGCCTTAAAGACTTTAATCAACAAGTCGTCAGTGTCACACTGGCCCCAGTATTCAGGGCCAGAATCGTCATGATTCCTCGGCCTCTCATCAGATGAGCCTGAGTCAGAGAACAACTCCCCTTCATCAGAAGGGGGATAGTCACACAGAGTAGCAAACCCCTCAGTTCTCATAGAACATACAGAAACATGAGGCGACAGGTGCCGCTTTCTACCAGGGCCCATTCGCTCTGACAACCTAGCAATAATCTGATCAGCCGTAGGCCGCCTGGAAGGGCCCGCAGGCTGCAATTCCCCACTTGTAGGCGACTCAGCAGGAGAGAGATTTAAGCCTGGGGTGATCGGTGAATTGGAGCTAGGTGCAGCCACTGGCCGACCTGATTGCAGGGCCAGGGCTTGCTCGGCACAGGGTCCGCAGACCCGTGTCCTGCCAGCATCAGCATGGGGTTGTCCACACGCTATACACAGCCGGTCTTGTCCCAGAGGGACCCCGGTCACAGAATTCTGAGATGCCTCCATATGGTGATTATTCAAGGCGCAATATGCCAGCAGGGATTTACACTATAAGTAACCCTGGATGCCTCAAAGACCCGCTAGGGAAGTGGGAGAGTATTACAAGGCCCGCTATAATTTTTCCCCCTGGGCCGGGAGAATCCAATGGTGTTCACCAGTCTGAAAGACATAATGGGAATAAAGGGTGTCAGAGCCATGCGCAGTAAGAAGGATCATGAAAATCGCCCGCCAGGGCACTTACAGACCAAGGGAGGAGGAGGACCGCCACCACGCGTGCGTGCGACCAGCATCAAGCGTCCAGTGACGCGGAGCGCGCCAACCTATGTCCCCGCCCCCCCCCCGAAGAGCGCGAAGCTCTGAGGTGGATACAAACTGTTATAGGAGCGGAGTGAATGGGACACTTAGAGGAGATGATTTGCCAATGAAGACGCCGCAGCGTCTGAGGCGATGTCGCCGCACAGCGCTGCACATCCAGCAAAGGAAGAAGTGCGCGCGTCGGCGACAATTACACAGTAGGAACTAACAGCGCGGTTCTGACCCCAGGAATACTAGTCCGGGCAGACTAAGGCCATAACATGTAAAACATACACTAAGACCACCACACACCCCCCCCTTTCTTTCCCCCCGGGCTACGGGGGGAATGAGGGAGGATGGCGACTATTTGTACAGGGCCCACCGCTACACGGGGCAATAGTGCGGGAGGGGCATCCCATAAAGGCTCACCATCAGCCTATACCGCCTACCCTATGGTGGGGGACTGCGGTGGAGCGTGGCTCCGTTAAGCACGCATGGTGCCGCCTACCTTCACCCGACCAGCGCAGCCCAGGCTGGGAGGCACATCACAGGGAGGACGGGTAGGAATAGTCCAACAGGGCCGCAGGCTGTAATAGCGCCGCTCACCTGCGAGAGAGTGATACTTCATGTCTTCGCAGTCAGCACTGCAGAGAAATCTGGGGATTTGTGGTAGGTCCCCGGGTATTTGAGGGGCCGGGAGGAGCCTGTTTTCGCATGTCTGCAGTGCACAGCGCCATCTGGCAGAGGATAACCCAAGTGAAAGTATTATATCTGGAGCAGGACGTACTGTATACTTAGAATACATCACTAGTTTGTGAAATAAAGGTAAGAAAACATATTGCGACTTCCGAAGTGATTGAATAATGTATTATATGATTTTATGGTTATGCGATGTATTATAATAACGTATAACTGCATTGTATGTACTATTGTGCACACAAATGTCACAGGGGAGCTCTCCAAACTTACCACTAAGATCTCTCCAAATAGAAAGGACCTAATGAAGAGCTTCCCGAGCTCACAATAAGTAAGATCACCTGACACTCGTAAGTTTTTTTGCTTTACAAGCGCGTTGATTAAGCCCGTACGCAATAAAAGGAAGATTTATCTTTTCAGGGTTGAGGAACAATTGCAGCGTTTCGCCACCAAAACCACTAATCCAAGTCCACTTTTCCACACCTACCAACTTTTCAGGGCGGGAAAGAGGGGCATTTGTTAATTTAGGCTATGCCCACTCATTGGGAGATGGACGAAGCCACGCCCCCTTATTGCGGGATGGATGAAGCCACGCCCCCTCATTGAGGGATGGATAGGAGATACATTGTAACAGTTACAACAATAGAAACACTTTGAATAGGCAAATTCCCTTCAGGTGGGCCAGTCGGAAATCTGCCCCACTACCTGCCCGAACGGACTCTTCTGCTCCACCCCGGCCTCCCAGCTAGAAGACCTAGGAAAGAGGGAGATAAAAGTGACCCTGCCCTTGCCAACGGAGCCAACCTCTAGTACCCTGCAAAGGAACCCGGAGGGTACGCGCCCTGCTAGAGGGGTAGCGGGATGCGGCCACGGCTCACGCATGCACCATTGGACCATGAAACAAGGTAAGTGTATGGGGAGGTGATGCCCCCGGTGGTAGCAAGAACCTGAAGCTAGGGCAAACTCCATCCCGGGCTTCTGTTGATTACTTCTGTGTTATCACCTGTTTGTATATATAGAATGTTTTCATTGCCTCTATTATTCAATATATTATATTATTTATCTATATTTACTATTTATCTATATTATTATTTATTTATTTAAATGCTATATATTTATTTATATTTATTATTTATCTATATTATTTATTTATATTTATATACTTTATAATTATTTATATTTATTATTTATCCATATTATTTTTATGCTGTATTCAAGAACCTGAAGCTAAGCAATTTCCATCCCGGGTTTCTGTTGATTACTTCTGTGTTTTCACCTGTTTGTATATAAAGAATGTTTTCATTGTCAATATTATTCAATATATTATATTATTATTTATGTATTTATATTTATATACTTTATATGTATATTTATTTATTTATATTTATTATTTATTAATATTTATTTATTTATATACTTTATATTTATTCTTTATCTATATTATTTATTATGCTGTATTCAAGAACCTGTTTGTATATAAAGAATGTTTTCATTGCCTATATTATTCAATATATTATATTATTATTCTTTATTATTATTTATGTATTTATATTTATATACTTTATATGTATACTTATTTATATTTATTATTTATCTATATTATTTATTAATATTTATTTATTTATATTCTTTATATTTATTCTTTATCTATATTATTTATTATGCTGTATTCAAGAACCTGAAGCTAGGGCAAACTCCATCCCGGGCTTCTGTTGATTACTTCTGTGTTTTCACCCGTTTGTATATAAAGAATGTTTTCATTGGCTATATAATTCGAATACTAATACTAAGGCCCTTATTTAACAAGGGATAGCGCCAGGTAGCGAATGGTGAGCGAACGTTAATGACGCTCACCGCCACGAGAACGCCGGCTCCCCTCCGCAATCACACATTTATCAAGCCGATCCTGCTTAGCGACTGACAGAGCGCCAGATAGCGAATCATTCATCATTATTCCAGCCTCAGCCCACAGCGCCAGCGAGCGACCTTGAACAGCGACAGGTATGACCTCTCGCTACCTGGCGCTCTCCAATGCATTTCAATGGAGCAATCTTTAAATATTCTTAATTAATTGCTATTAATGTTTTTTTTTTTAAATGTCAAAAATTCTGTGACCACTTCTGCAATGTTAGATATTTTTTTTAAGGTAAAAAAAAAAAAAAAAAAAAAAAATGTGCAGAATTGATATTACAGGTCTGATATTAATGTATTCATATTACTAAATGTTTTGAAAAACATGTTTTTTTTTTTCTCAAAAAATATGGTTGTTTGGGGGTTAAAAAACTACTTTTAACCCATCGCCGCCAGCGCTCTGGGGTTTAAACAAGCATTTCACAGCGCCAGATTTTTTTGAGCGTGATTTGTTAATGAATATGCTGGGAGCCGTTCGCTATGGCCATTCGCTGTCATGCGCTCCCATACAGCGCGGAACCTGTCAAACAGCGACTCCTAACCCCGTATTCAACATTACTGCACACCGACGGGGTCGCTGTCAACAGCCGAACAACGGCCAAGCACAGCGAATACTAGCGGGCGCTGTGAAAATAATGCTACTGTCGCTCATCTGTCGCTACCTGGCGCTATTAATGAATCGGCCTCTAATACTTTATTGACCGCCAAGTAAGTACAGGATACATACAAGGAATGCTTTTTGGAAGGGAGGTATCCCATTAGAGCTATAACCATTAAATATATAAACATGAAACATATTTACATTTATACATTTAAACATATTTACATATGATATTGGTGGTAACTCAGTGACATGGTGGAGACAGGAAGTTCCCGGCAGGTTAATCAGTGATGATTATTAACGGCTAGAGGAAAAAAACTATTTTTGCACCTGGATATATTATTCAATATATTATATTACATTCAATATATTATATTATTGATCTATATTATTATTTATATTTATATACTTTATATTTATTCTTTATCTATATTATTTATTATGCTGCATTCAAGAACCTGTTTGTATATAAAGAATGTTTTCATTGCCTATATTATTCAATATATTATATTATTATTCTTTATTATTATTTATGTATTTATATTTATATACTTTATATGTATATTTATTTATATTTATTATTTATCTATATTATTTATTTATTAATATTTATTTATTTATATTCTTTATATTTATTCTTTATCTATATTATTTATTATGCTGTATTCAAGAACCTGAAGCTAAGGCAAACTCCACACCGGGCTTCTGTTGATTACTTCACCTGTTTGTATATAAAGAACGCTTTCATTGCCTATAATAATCTGTGCGCCATCCGCTGAGCCTGATAAATAATAAGATACCCGGGGCAGTTGCCTGTTCGGACGTCGGACGTCCTCCGCACTTGACTCTTGCAGAAAATCTCGCTTATACACATGCAAAAAAAATTCTCACCAGTGGACAAAAGAAAAGAATTCCTCGAAGTTGGAGGAAAGAAGATACGACGGGGTGTGAAATGAACCTAAGGGAAGGACATAAAGGCCGACAGGTGAAAGTCTTCCTGCGAGCGGGGGACCCCTTTAGCTTGGTGTGTTTTGCTTTGTTGTTAGCGCCGTATGGGAACTCGCGTGCGATTCCTCGGGGGGGTCACAGGAAGGTTTATGGAGATAATTGAATCAGAGGCGAGATGCCAGATCACTTCTGTCCTCGGCACATGACGTCGCCCGGAGCTACAATTTATCCACCTCATACATATGCGCTTCTCGGGTCATTGTTTATCAGAGCGCACCTGCCCCCCGGGGGGCTTTCCAGGACGACTTGCCTCGGCATGCGCGCAGGACGCGTCGCAGCTCGGCGCGCAGGTCGCTCCGTTGGATTGGCTGCGGCGGGATGGCCGAGGGGGCTTCTCTGGCCTCTCTCACGTCTCAGGCGTCATTCGTAATGGATTTTGGTCAAGGGGAATATTTCAGCCCTGGCTCCGGGGGTCCTGACTCGCCTGTGAACTCTGCAGCGTCATCGGGGTTACGGGGACGCGCTTTCCCGTCACATGGGGAGCGACCTGCAGCGCTCTGTGCACCGGTCAGTACCGGGATATATGGACGTCTCCCGAAAGATAAGACCGGAGCTTATTTATTTATTCAGTCGCAATAACTGAATTATAAGTCTACATCATACCTCCCAAGTGGATTTGGAGGGACTGTCCCACTTTTGAGTCCATGTCCCGCTGTCCTTTGTTGTTCTCCTTTGTCCCTATTTGGAGGCCATGTCCCGCTGTCCCTCGTTGTTCTCATTTGTCCCTCTTTGAGGTGTAACATGCAGATCTGCAGCAATAAATGATTCATTTGCCTATTCAAAGTGTTTCTATTGTTGTAACTGTTACATCCTATCTCCTATTCATCCCTCAATGAGGGGGCGTGGCTTCATCCATCCCACAATGAGGGGGCGTGGCATCATCTATCCCTCAATGAGGGGGCGTGGCTTCATCCATCCCTCAATGAGGGGGCGTGGCTTCATCATCCCCCAATGAGGGGTCGTGGCTTCATCCATTCCTCAATGAGAGGCGTGGCTTAATTTACATATTGTTCATCTCTGAATTGTAACATGCAGAACTGCAGCAATAAATGATTCATTTTCTATTGTTGTTTCTATTGTTGTAATTGTTACAATGTATCTCCTATTCATCCCTCAATGAGGGGGCGTGGCTTCATCCATCCCTCAATGAGGGTCAGGGCTTCATCACGCCCCCTCAGTGAGGGATGATAGGAGATACATTGTAACAGTTACAACAATAGAAACACTTTGAATAGGCAAATGAATCATTTATTGCTGCAGATCTGCATGTTACACCTCAAAGAGGGACAAATGAGAGCAACGAGGGACAGGGGGACATGGACTCAAAAGAGGGACAGCCCCTCCAAATCAGGGACACTTGGGAGCTATGTCTTCATATCAGACGAAGGGGCGAGGGTAGCGTTGCGCCGAGAGCGTGGATGTCCACAGGATTTCAATGCATGCGATCCAGTGCAGGCTCGGTGCTTCTCTCAACCTTCTGGACCATTGAAGTACGCAACCTGCCGCTGGACGGTCGAGCATCCTGTGCGCTACACCGTAGGGACCTGACACGCCCCCTTGTGGGGGGCTCCTGGGGAGCTCCTTAGACTCCGGGCTGCAGTGTCCGAGACCAGGGTGTTGGTCAGTAGGCAGAATTCTGGTCCCTCCGCAACCATGTTCCATCTCGCTGCTGGTCATTCACTACAGCAGCCATTCAGCAAAACCTCTCTGCAAATACTCGTAATTACTATTATTATTATTATGATATTATTATTATTATTATGATATTATTATTATTATTATTATGATATTATTATTATTATTATTATTATTATTATTATTATTATATTATTATTATTATTATGATGATGATTATTATTAACAATGTTTATTTATATAGCGCCATCATCCTCCTTAGCTCTTTACAAGGTATAATTACAGATAAGATAAAACACATAATGCAGGGAACAATATTATTATTATTATTATTATTATTATTAATAATAATGTTTATTTATATAGCGCCATCATCTTCTGTAGCACTTTACAAGGTGACACATATAGGCTTCGATTCAATAAAGGTAGAAAAAAATTCTCATGGTAGTAAAAGATTCAATTCATGAGAAAAAAGCCTGAGAATGTCACTGTTACTGAATCACCAGCTAAGAAACAATGAAAGTCAATGGCACTTTTTTACTACTAAGAAAAGTAGAGAACACTGTAGTAAAAGCTGCCATTGACTTTCATTGTCTTTTTATCTGGTGATTCAGTAACAGTGACTTTCATTGTCTTTTTATCTGGTGATTCAGTAACAGTGACTTTCATTGTCTTTTTATCTGGTGATTCAGTAACAGTGACATTCTCAGGGGTTTCTCTCATGAATTGAATGTTTTACTACCATGAGAATTTTTTTCTACCTTTTTTGAATCGAGGCCATAGTGCAGGGAACAGTAGATGCTACGAGGTGTAAAACAAGTGTTGTGAGCACAGGACACAATAGAGAGAGAGCCCGGGCCCTGCAAGCTTACAGTCTAAAGTTTAGTGGTCACTTCTAACCCCCTAACAAAAAAAATTTCTGCCTCTTTAGGTAAAAGCGAAACCCCTCGGCAGTTAACTAGCCCCGCAGAAGGATGGCCAGACTGGTTGCGTTTCCGTCCCGTCACTTCCAGGAACTTGGGAGGAATCTCTGTGAGATGCGACGGTTCCTCCCATGTGAGGCCCAGATGCTGGCGTATAGATCTCGCTGTATAATTTCCTGAATCAAAATAAGACGCAGACCGTAACCAGTTGTCTTTCCAGCACTTCAGACAGATGGAGGGCCCACAGGAAGCCCCTGAAGTCGCTTTGTGATACAGACTTGGCGGCAAATCGCCCCTTATTTTCCCACCTCGTCCCGAGGAACTCGAAGAAGTAGAGCGAAACGCGAGGAGCGGCTGCACAAACTTCGAGGCATCTTCCCTTGCTAAAGACGATGCCATCCGGCCCGGGAGATTGGGGATGAGCAAGTCTCAGGCTGGTGGATTGGCTGAATACCTGACAATGGTGTAAATGGGAGAAACGTAGAGGAGCGCGCCCACCCTGGTGTCTGACTCTATACCAGCCAAGATCAGCTGACAAAACTTCAAGCGGACCTCCAGCATCATTTAATAAAAAAACCCAAACCCTTAACAAAACTATTCCCCAGCATCTAAAATTAATATATTTAAAGTTTTTAGTCACTTATTATTCTTTTCCCTGCTGGGCTGCAACTCTGTTCAGGACTCTAGGATACGGGCGCCGCCATCTTGCCCACATCACATACCGAGGAGAGGGGTCAAAAGTGCAGGGGGCGGGGTTACAGCTATGCTTTTCACAGACAGAGCAAAGCTGGGGTCAGGAAAAGGTCAGCAATCCCAGAACGCAGAGTGGCACAGTCAGAGGACGCTTCCTGTCTGCAAGCAGCTTGAGACTCCATGGGCCGCCATCTTGGATGTTTAAAGTGGACCAAAACTCAGGATTTTGACTATTCTTGGACCGAGCGCAACTCATTTGTTCCCGGTCCTATGGCGCATGTGCTGTCGCTGGTTTGACTCCCCTGTGGTGCTTCTTACCTTTACCGGCCCTGACTACTCGCTCTCGATCCAGAAGCAGCACGTTCGGAACTTCCATCCTGGCCGTGGTCAGCTGATCGTTGTGCAGCAAATGATTGGCTGGCTAGGAGCTGGGGTGACCCATCCCGAAACAGTTGCTAGGTAACGGTGGTGCCCAACCGAGCTTGTGATCCCTGACCCCGACTTTAGTCCACTCGTCTGCCTCTCCTACTACCGACCCGGTGACCACTGCTCAGGCCCTTGACTCCGCCCCCAAAGGTCTATCCTTCCTTGTGAAGGGATTCTAGGGTAGACCTCAGTCCTATTACGGGCCTTCGGGTCTAGAATTGGGTCCTGAGTAGTGTTGGGTGAAGAGCAAGGTTCGGGTTTGTACCGAGTTCAGGTTCCCAAACCCCAACAGCAAAGTTCAGACAGAAGTCTGTGTTCGCATTCGGCCGCTAGCTCAACCACCTTAAAGTGGACCAAAACCCAACTCGATCGGCCCGGGAATTTGATTCCCCCCCAGGGCATGGATGCCCCGCTGTGTGAAACCCCCCAGGTCGCCCCATTCATTTACCTCGTTTCCCGGTCCGGCGGCGCGTCTAAGAGCAGCGGCCGCATCCCGCTATCCCCCTAGCAGAGCGCGGGCCTATGTCAGGCATTTGTGATTGGCAGGCGAGGGCACGCTCCCTGTTAGAGGGAAGCGGGGGGTGCGGCCGTCAGAGCCGTGGGCCTGGAAAGAGGTGAGCTGGATCTTGGGGGTTTCCCACCATCGGGGTGCCCCTGAGGAAAGGACCAAATCCCAGGATAGTCAAAATCCGGGGTTTTGGTCCACTTTAACCTAATACACCTTGTGCAGCAGCAGGAAGCAGCTGTACAACTTACCTGAGCCCAACGATCCGGCTGGCATTCTTTCCCGTCAAAATGCCCACGGCCGGGGCTTCAAAAAGATGGCCGCCCCCCATGAGTGAGGACACTGGCTGACGGACTCAGAGACTCAGGACTAGTGTCGGGTGAACCCCTATAAGTTCGGGTTCAGCAAGTTTGGCCGAACTTTGAACGAAAGGTCAGTTCGGGTAACGAACCTGAACTCGTCCCCACTAAAATCAAAGGGAACCCAAAAAATGGCCCAGTGCAGCAGGAAGCAGCTGTACATCTTACCTGAACCCCGCAATCCACAGCCGGGGCTTCAAAAAGATGGCCGCCCGTATAAGTGAGGACACTGGCAGCAGCTAGCAGCACTTCTAGTGCCAGTTGCCAGTGTCCTCACTTATGGGGGCGGCCATTTTTTTGAAGCACTGGACGTGTATTACGGGGTTCAGGTAAGATGTACAGCCGCTTCCTGCTGCTGCACACTCTGCACGGAGCCATTTTTGGGTCCCCTTTGATTTCAATGGAGACGGGGTTTAGGTTTGTTAGCCAAGCCGACCTTTTGTTCAAAGTTAGGCCAAACTTGCTGAACCCGAAATTATAGGGGTTCACCTGACACTAGTCCTGAGTCTCTGAGTCCGTCAGCCAGTGTCCTCACTCACAGGGGCGGCCATCTTTTTGAAGCTCTAGACATAGATTACAGGGTTCAGGTAAGATGTACAGCCGCTTCCTGCTGCTGCACACTCTGCACTGAGCCATTTTTGGGTCCCCTTTGATTTCAATGGGGACAGGGTTCAGGTTTGTTACCCGATTCAAAGTCCGGCTGAACCTGAACTTATAGGGGTTCACCCAACACTAGTCCTGAGTCTCTGTGTCCATCTACCAGTGTCCTCACTCATAGGGGGCGGCCATCTTTTTGAAGCCCTGGCCATAGACATTTTGCCAAACCTGAACTTATAAGGGTTCACACGACACTAGTCCCGAGTCTTTGTGTCCGTCTGCCAGTGCCCTCACTCATGGGGGGCGGCCATGTTTTTGAATCCCCGGCTATGGACTACGGGGTTCAGGCAAGACGTACAGCCGCTTCCTGCTGCTGAACATTGTGCATGGGGCTCTTTTTGGGTCCCCTTTGATACTAATGGAGACAGGGTTCAGCTTCGGGTCAAGTTCGTTACCCAAATCGACCTTTTGTTCAAAGTTCGTCCGAACATGCCGAGCCCGAACTTATAGGGGTGCACCCGACACTAGTCCTAAGTCCTTGTGTCCATCTGCCAGTGTCCTCACTGTGGGGTTCAGGTAAGATGTACAGCTGCTTCCTGTTGCTGCACATTCTGCATGGGGCCATTTTTGGGTCCCCTTTAATTTCAATGCATACGGGGTTCAGATTCATTACCCGAACAACTTTTGTGAAAGGTTCAGCCGAACTCGAACTTATAAGGGTTCATCCGACATTAGCCCTGAGTCCCTCTGCCAGTGACGTGGATTACAGGGTTCAGGTAAGATGTGTAACTGCTTCCTGCTGTTGCTTCCAAACACATTTTTGGGGCTCAGATTCATTACCTGTGTCACGAAATCGATCGTTCAACGTCTACTTGATCGAGCGATCTGTGACGTGTGTGTGGGCTGCTTCCAGCACAGAGAGTAATCACACCAAAAACACCCCACACAACAATTACAACACGCTGCCACCACCACCGCAACTACACTTTAAACGATTAAATCGGGCCGGTGGAACCCTCCTCAATCACCATCCGATCAAACTCTGCTGCCGAGTAATCGAGACAGTCACCACACACACTTACACACCCCTCTACACATACAAGCAGGGCACAGGCAATCCACGCTGATTCCGTCCCACACTTATCCTGAGGAGAGTCTGATCAGTTCTGCTGTCGAACGATCAGATACAATCAGCTTGCAATCTGCTGGCTCACACACAGTCACCATGCAGCACTCCAAGTTAACTGTGAGTCATTCAACCTTGTAACACTATATGATTAGTTACACTTTCTCAATCATACAATGGATTAGTTACAATCGATCTTACAGTCTATGGGTTAATACACAATTACGAGCGGTCATACAATCTTCAGAAACCAGGGGTCCTTTTTAGAGCTTCAAGGAAACCAGGTTAGAGGATTTCTAATTGCCAAGAAGGTAGGCCCATGCAAAATGGAAATTTTAAAATTTTAATAAAAAGACAAAAATTCAAATAATAAACAAACAAAAAAAAGACAATAAACAAATGTGCAGAAAAACAGTTAGAAAATAAAAGGAGAAAACCATTGGAAATCCTATACCTCATAAATGGATAAAGACTTCTGTTCCGAGGGCTGGAGGAGCAATGGGACACACCACGATCAAGGATCGGACCCTCTGTATGTGACCCTCAAAACCATCTCTTCCCCTGATTTATCCTCAATTCCAAGGGGCTGGAAAGACAGATGCCATCCCCCCCCTGGGTGGGTGCTGTGTGGACAAATTATTGTAAATCTCTTCTCCAAGCTGCACTCCCCCCAACCTTTCCTTATCAGTGGTGTTTTCTGTTCCTAGTTAAGGATTTATTGCCCCTGTGTGCAGGAAGACATTGGAGAACTGTTTATTTGTTACAGGATGTCTGTAGGAATGCTGGAGAGGAGGCAGAGGGGGAAAAACATGACATAAATTAGGACATTTGATGTCACATCTTCCCCCTAAGAAAAGTGCGAGGGGAAGAGACTGACAGGTCTCTTACCATAGCACCTGTAACCTTGAAGGGTTCTTGGCCCATAGGGAGGCCAACAGAGTACCAGTTTCGATCTATTAAGGAAGTTCTAGCTGATTCTTTCCTACATAGGGTCCAGAAAGGGTCCCAGCCTGGGGAGACCTGGCCAATAGTTTGTAGCCCCAGCAGTGGCAGCTGAAGGTTCCATGGGCAGGTACCCTTCTGCCAAGCCATATCCATGCCAAATGGAATCCGGGTGGAATGGCAGGGGCCTGCCATGGAACATTTCATAGGTACCTGGATACTGTCATGTGGCAAGGACAGGGACCGGCCTGGACTATCAGGGCAACAACCTGGGCCACCATCCTCTCTATCACCCTCACTGGTGCTGGCAAGAGAGTAGGGTGACCACCAGGGGTTGGAAAGCCCAAAGCGCCCAAACATCCCAGATTTCCCTGCGTGTTGGCAATTCCTCAGGTTAGGCCAAGGCGTGGTGGGCTCTGTCCCAGTCACGTCTTTTTGTACCTCTATATTCTCAGCTAGGGAAGGCCTGGCTTCCATCCCTAGGGGCTGGTGTATCACAGTTACGGGGACCGGGGCCAGCATATTACTGGAGTCTGGGACAACTGAACTTGGGGACAGTTGACCCTGCCTCCAGTAAGTGCAGCCCTCAGTGTTGAGTGTAGGGAGTCTGCCAGCAAAGCATGCTGGCTGCTTGGCTGTCAGAGCCCCCACGTCAGAGGCAGGCATCACTCTTGCCTCTAGGAGCAGACTTGAAGGATTGCTGTCCCTCAGGTTTTTCTCTTCCTTCCCATTCTCACTGGCAGCCTCCTGTGCACTCTGCTGTGGAGTCACTGCTGCAGCCTCCTGTGCACTCTGCTGTGGAGTCACTGCTGCAGCCTCCTGTGCTCTCTGCTGTGGAGACACTGCTGCAGCCTCCTGTGCTCTCTGCTGTGGAGTCACTGCTGCAGCCTCCTGTGCACTCTGCTGTGGAGTCACTGCTGCTGGGGAAGGCACGACATTAAATGATTCAAAATCACCACTCATTACATACTGACAGGGCACCTTAACCTGGGAACCTGCGGGGAGACCGACCTGTGTCTGACAAGGGTCCATCACAGTGGATAAAACAGGGTTAGGCAATATACATTTTTCCCCCCTCTGTTCTTTCCCAAGAGGGCGGTTAAACCCCGAGTCCTTCAGCAGCTCCACCTGATCCGCAGGTGGTGCCGAAGTGTCTGTGGAAGTTGTGGCAGGTACATAATGGGCTATCATCCTGCCCAGATCAGTTCCCAGTAAAACATCTGCTGGGAGGGAGGCAGACACCCCCACCTCTCTCATGCCACATCCTGCACCCCAGTCCAGGTACACGCGGGCCATTGCAAGGGTAGGATTACGGCCCCCAATACCGGTGACTGTCAGGGTCTTACCCGGGATGATGTCCTTTTGGCTGATCAGCTTGGGGTGCACCAGGGTAATCTCAGCACCAGAGTCCCTGAGGCCTGTAGCAAGCTGGTTGCTAACGGTGACAGGTTGCAGGTTGTCAACAGGGTGTGGGATTTGGGCTGAAACCCACAGGACAGCATGGGACGCAGTGGACTTTTCATGGGGGTTGGGGTTCATTTTCTCAGGGCAGGAGTGGCTCAGATGGCCGGTTTTCTTGCACACATAACACCGTCGGTCGTCGATGGCCACTGCCTGCCCACCAGAAGTGTTGGGGCCTGATCTGGGGGGCATCCGGTCAGCAGAGGATGGGGGATGGTCCCTGGTCTTCTCTTCTTTCCGGAGGGGAGGAGGGGATCTGCGGACATCTTGTACTCTGCTGGCTACATACAGGTCAGCAAAGTCCGCAGCCTGGTCGGAGGTTTTGGGTTCCTTGGTCAGAATAAACTGTCTGACATCGGCTGAGCAAATGTGTAATAATTGGTCCTTTATCATGAGATCTGCAAGGTCAGCAAAGGTGGAGATGGACAGTCCTCTGACCCACTGATTAAAAGCAGTTCTCAAGTTGCTCAGAACATCGGCATAGCTGTCATGATGGGAACGCTGCACCGTTCTGAATCGCTTCCGGTACACCTCAGGGGTAAGGTTATACCGTTTGACCAAGGCTTCTTTTATTTTGTCATAGTCCCCATCACAGTCCATTGGGAGGTCTGCAAAGACTTCCAGGGCCTTACCTTTTAACCCAGGTGTTAGATATCTGGCCCACTGGTCTCTAGGTAGGTGAAACTGGCGACAGGTACGTTCGAAGGTTCGGAGATACACATCCATATCCGAATTCGGGTCCATCACCGGGAATCGATCAAAAGATGGCATAGAGGAGCGTACCTCTCGGGACTCAGAGGATGGTAGAGAGGCACGGTCTCCCTGGATGCGTGCGAGGTCAAGCTGGAATTGCCGCTCTGCCTGGCGCTCCTCTCTCTCTGCTTGCCTGGCAGCGGCTTCTCTCTCTGCTTGCCTGGCAGCGGCTTCTCTCTCTGCTTGCTGGTGCTGCATGATGAGCTGTAGTTTGATCTGTGGGTCACAGTCCCCCAAGCACTGTAGGGCAGCCTGCAGAGAGAAGCTTAGTCCACTTGGCAAGGGACGCTGCTCGGAGCCCTCACTGAGATTAGAGGCAGGCTCCTGGGAACTCTCTAGGTTTGGCTGTGGATCGGGTGTCATGACTGAACGATCTTGGTCATTTTCCATCAAGGCAGTAATCAAATGTTCTTTTGTCCTGGATGCATCACTGTCAATTCCTCTTTGCTCACAAAGACTTAGTAGTTGCTCCTTTGAAAAACGTTTGTAGGAGGCAGCCATCTCAGTCCTTTCTTTTGCAAAATAAAATTAAAGATAGAAAAGAAAAAACGGGGAAGGGGAAACTGTTTTCTGCACAAATGTATTTTTCAACAACAAAAAAAAAAACTAAAATATGCACGGTGGTTCCTCTTGAAGGCTGGCAATCCCTTAGGGGGAATACCAACCCTTAGTGTAAGATTTAACTTGTTTAAACCAGACACTAATGCTCTAAAACGTATCGCACGCGCTGCCACCAATATGTCACGAAATCGATCGTTCAACGTCTACTTGATCGAGCGATCTGTGACGTGTGTGTGGGCTGCTTCCAGCACAGAGAGTAATCACACCAAAAACACCCCACACAACAATTACAACACGCTGCCACCACCACCGCAACTACACTTTAAACGATTAAATCGGGCCGGTGGAACCCTCCTCAATCACCATCCGATCAAACTCTGCTGCCGAGTAATCGAGACAGTCACCACACACACTTACACACCCCTCTACACATACAAGCAGGGCACAGGCAATCCACGCTGATTCCGTCCCACACTTATCCTGAGGAGAGTCTGATCAGTTCTGCTGTCGAACGATCAGATACAATCAGCTTGCAATCTGCTGGCTCACACACAGTCACCATGCAGCACTCCAAGTTAACTGTGAGTCATTCAACCTTGTAACACTATATGATTAGTTACACTTTCTCAATCATACAATGGATTAGTTACAATCGATCTTACAGTCTATGGGTTAATACACAATTACGAGCGGTCATACAATCTTCAGAAACCAGGGGTCCTTTTTAGAGCTTCAAGGAAACCAGGTTAGAGGATTTCTAATTGCCAAGAAGGTAGGCCCATGCAAAATGGAAATTTTAAAATTTTAATAAAAAGACAAAAATTCAAATAATAAACAAACAAAAAAAAGACAATAAACAAATGTGCAGAAAAACAGTTAGAAAATAAAAGGAGAAAACCATTGGAAATCCTATACCTCATAAATGGATAAAGACTTCTGTTCCGAGGGCTGGAGGAGCAATGGGACACACCACGATCAAGGATCGGACCCTCTGTATGTGACCCTCAAAACCATCTCTTCCCCTGATTTATCCTCAATTCCAAGGGGCTGGAAAGACAGATGCCATCCCCCCCCTGGGTGGGTGCTGTGTGGACAAATTATTGTAAATCTCTTCTCCAAGCTGCACTCCCCCCAACCTTTCCTTATCAGTGGTGTTTTCTGTTCCTAGTTAAGGATTTATTGCCCCTGTGTGCAGGAAGACATTGGAGAACTGTTTATTTGTTACAGGATGTCTGTAGGAATGCTGGAGAGGAGGCAGAGGGGGAAAAACATGACATAAATTAGGACATTTGATGTCACAACCTGAACCAAACTTTTGTTCAAAGTTCAGCCAAACTTCCTGAACCCGACCCTTATAGGGGTTCACCCGACACTAGTCCTGAGTCTCTGTGTCCATCTGCCAGTGTCCTCACTCACAGAGGGTGGCCATCTTTTTGAAGCGCCAGCAGTGGATTACAGTGTTCAGGAGATGTACAGCTGCTTCCTGCACACGGGGCCATTTTTGGGTCTCCTTTGATTTCAATGGGGGCGGGGTTTAGGTTCGTTACCCGAACTGATCTTTTGTTCAAAGTCAGGCCGAACCCAAACTTATAAGGGTTCACCCAACACTAGTCCTGAGTCTCTGTCCATCTGCCAGTGTCCTCAGACACGGGGCGGCCATCTTTTTGAAGCCCCAGCCATAGACATTTTGCCAAAGGATTGCGGGGTTCAGGTAAGATGTACAGCTGCTTCCTGCTGCTGCACACTCTGCATGGGGCCATTTTTGGGTCCCCTTTGATTTCAATGCAGACGGGGTTCAGATTCATTACCCGAACCAAACTTTTGTGCAAGGTTCGGCCGAACTCGAACTTATAAGTGTTCACCCAACACTAGTCCTGAGTCCCTGTGTCCCTCTGCCAGTGTCCTCACGCACGGGGGCAGCCATCTTTTTGAAGCCCCAGCCATGGACTACAGGGTTCAGGTAAGATGTACAGCCGCTTCCTGCTGCTGCACATTGTGCATGGGGCCATTTTTGGGTCCCCTTTGATTTCAAAGGGAACGGGGTTCAGGTTTGTTACCGTAACTGACCTTTAATTCAAAGTCCGTCTGAACCCGAACTTATAGCCGTTCACCTAACACTAGTCCTGAGCCCCTGTGTCCACCCGTCAGCAGTGTCCATCTTTTTGAAGCCCCGCTTCCTGCTTCTGCACACTGTGCTTGAGGGCATTTTTGGGTCCCCTTTGATTTCAATGGGGATGGGGCTCCCTCTGCCAGTATCCTCACTCATGGGGGTGGCCATCTTTTTGAAGCCCCAGCCGTGGATTACGGTGTGCAGGGGCCATGTTTGGGTCCCCTTTGATTTAAATGGGGATTTCAGTGGGGACGGGGTTCAGGTTTGTTACCCAAACTGATCTTTTCTTCAAAGTCCGGCCAAACCCGAACCTATAGGGGTTCACCCGACACTAGTCCTGAGTCTCTGTGTCCTACTGTCAGTGTCCTCACTCACGGGGGCGGCCATCTTTTTGAAGCTCCAGACGTGGATTACAAGGTTCAGGTAAGATGTGCAGCCGCTTCCTGCAGCTGCACACTCTGCACGGGGCCATTTTTGGGTCCCCTTTGATTTCAAAGGGAACGGGGTTCAGGTTTGTTACCCAAACTGATCTTTTCTTCAAAGTCCGGCCGAACCCGAACTTATAGGGGTTCACCTGACACTAGTCCTGAGTCTCTGTGTCCGTCTGCCAGTGTCCTCACTCATGGGGGCGGCCATCTTTTTGAAGCTCCGGACATGGACTACGGGATTCAGGTAAGACGTACAGCCACTTCCTGCTGCTGCACATTGTGCATGGGGCCCTTTTTGGGTCCCCTTTGATATCAATGGGGACGGGGTTCAGGTTTGTTACCCAGGCCAAACTTATGTTCAAAGTCCGGCCGAACTTGCCGAACCCGAACTTATAGGGGTTCACCTGACACTAGTCCTGAGTCCCTGTGTCCATCAGCCAGAGTCCTCACTCACGGGGGCGGCCATCTTTTTGAAGCCCCGCTTCCTGCTGCTGCACACTGTGCTTGAGGCCTTTTTTGGGTCCCTTTGATATCAGTGGGGACGGGGCTCAGATTTGTTACCTGAACTGAACTTATAAGGGTTCACCCTACACTAATCCTGAGTCTCTGTGCCCCTCTGCCAGTGTCCTCACTCACAGGGGGCGGCCATCTTTTCGAACCCCCGGCCGTGGATTATGGGGTTCAGGGGCCATTTTTGTGTCCCCTTTGATTTAAATGGGGATTTCAGTGGGGGCGGGGCTTCAGGTTCCTTACCCCAACTGATCTTTGGTTCAAAGTCTGACCGAACCGGAACTTATAGGGGTTCCCCCAACACTAGTCCTTACTCTCTGTGTCCGCCTGGGTCTCTCCATCAGTGCATTGCCATTGGCTGAGTCCCAGTGACAGATTTACAGGAGTGACGCGGTCTCTCAGGAGAGGTGAGTGTTTTTTTTATCACCCGTTACCACATTGAGGACAGATGAGTGTTGCATAGTTCTGTACACACATTGTATGACATGTAATGTCGCCATCCTGCGCCTCATAAATAACTGTCACATGATGGAGATGGATGAGGCGGCCACACTGGGAGTCATTCCATCCATGTGCTATAGTCACTCTGCCTATTGCCTCCCCCTGTGACCCGGCCCCTGCCCCTCGCTGATCACTATTCCAGGCTCTAAGCTCGGATATCGCTGCTGGATCAGGATGCATCTCCCCTCCCCCCCCCCCGGGCGCGGACCCCCGACCGCTTCTGTGCGCCTCCATACATGTTACGTGACGTCTGGTGCGCATTACACGCGGTGTTTACTGGTAACACATTAAATGCGGCTCCTTATGAACCTCAAGTATTTACACCGTGTTTAAGACTCCGGTAAGGAAAAAATTAGGTGACCACTGAAATCTTCCAGGGCTGGCTTACACGTACCCACATAACCATGACACGTACCCATTACACATACTCATTACACTTACCCACATACACATTACACATACCCACATACCCATTACACGTACCCACATTCCCATTACATGTACCAATTACACGTACCCACATGCCGATTACACATACCTGTTACACGTACCCACATACCCATTACACATACTCATTACACGTAGCCATTTCATATACCCATTGCACAAACCCATTACACGTACCCACATACCCATTACGTACCCACATATCCATTACACGTACCCACATACCCATTACACATACCCACATACCCATTACACAAACCCACAGAACCATTACACGTAGCCATTACACAAACTAATTACACGTACCCACATGCCGATTACACGTACCTGTTACATGTACCCACATACCCATTACACAAACCCATTACGTACCCACATACCCATTACACGTACCCACATATCCATTACGTACCCACATACCCATTACGTACCCACATACCCATTACACGTACCCACATACCCATTACACATACCCACATACCCATTACGTACCCACATACCCATTACACGTACCCACATATCCATTACGTACCCACATACCCATTACACATACCCACATACCCATTACACGTACCCACATACCCATTACACATACCCACATACCCATTACACGTACCCACATACCCATTACACATACCCACATACCCATTACACGTACCCACATACCCATTACACATACCCACATACCCATTACACGTACCCACATACCCATTACACATACCCACATACCCATTACACGTACCCACATACCCATTACGTACCCACATACCCATTACACGTACCCACATACCCATTACGTACCCACATACCCATTACACATACCCACATACCCATTACACGTACCCACATACCCATTACACATACCCACATACCCATTACACGTACCCACATACCCATTACACGTACCCACATACCCATTACACATACCCACATACCCATTACACGTACCCACATACCCATTACACGTACCCACATACCCATTACGTACCCACATACCCATTACACGTACCCACATATCCAGTACGTACCCACATACCCATTACACGTACCCACATACCCATTACGTACCCACATACCCATTACACACCCACATACCCATTACACGTACCCACATACCCATTACACATACCCACATACCCATTACACATACCCACATACCCATTACACGTACCCACATACCCATTACACGTACCCACATACCCATTACGTACCCACATACCCATTACACGTACCCACATACCCATTACGTACCCACATACCCATTACACACCCACATACCCATTACACAAACCCATTACGTACCCACATACCCATTACACGTACCCACATATCCATTACGTACCCACATACCCACTACACGTACCCACATACCCATTACACAAACCCATTATGTACCCACATACCCATTACACGAACCCATTACGTACCCATTACACGTACACATTACACGTACCCATTACACGTACACATTACATGTACCCATTATAGGTACCCAGCGTACCCATTACATGTACCTATTACACGTACACATTTGCAGGCTGAGTGTTTAAAGTGGACCTAAACCCACCGCGACTCTGGGGCATCCAAAATCGGGATGCCCCACTGTGTTGCTTCCCAGTCCAACAGCGCATGCACGAGCCGCATCCCCGCTCTCCCTTTAGCAGGGCCAGGCATTTGTGAATGGCCGGTGTGGGCGCGCTCCCTGTTAGAGGGAAGTGGGGGATGTGGCTGCCAGCGCGCTCAGATCCACTCGCCTTAGACGACGTGACGTCAGCGTATCTGAGCGCACTAATTGGACGAGCGGCCGTACATGCGCCGTACGACTGGAAAGAGGTGATTTGGGTTCGGCGATCTGGGGGGGTTTCACACAGCGGGGCATCCCCCGATCGGTGGGACCAAAACCCAGGATAGTCAAAGTCCTGGGTTTTGGTCCACTTTAAAGCCATCATTTCGTCCTGGGTTTTGCTCCTTAGAATTTGGGATGCCCCACCCAGATCGCCCAGTAAAACTCACCATACCCCTGCTGTGCGGGAAAGTGACCTGCTCTGATGCGACAAGAGCCCTCGCATGCCGGTAACTCCCCACAGCGGGTCAGGGGCCACATCGGAGGGCTCTGAGGGCCACGTGTGCCCCCCGCAAGCTGGTCATGCACACCTCCCAAGAGTCCCTGATTTGCAGGGACTGTCCCTGTCCCCCTGTCCCTCGTTGTCCCCATTTGTCCCTCTTTGAGGTGTAACATGCAGATCTGCAGCAATAAATGATTCATTCTCCTATTCAATGTGTTTCTATTGTTATAACTGTTACAATGTATCTCCTATCTATCCCTCAATGAGGGGGCGTGGCTTCATCCATCCGTCAATGAGGGGGCGTGGCTTCATCCATCCCTCAATGAAGGGGCATGGCTTCATTTACATATCATCCCTCTTTGAGGTGTAACATGCAGATCTGCAGCAATAAATTATTCATTTGCCTATTCAAAGTGTTTCTATTGTTGTAACTGTTACAATGTATCTCCTATCCATCCCTCAATGAGGGGGCGTGGCTTCATCCATCCCTCAATTAGGGGGCGTGGCTTCATCCATGTCTATCCCTCAATGAGGGTGTGTGGTTTCACCCATCACTCAATGAGGGGCGTGGCTTAATTTACATACTGTCCGTCTTTGAGGTGTAACATGCAGATCTGCAGCAATAAATGATTCATTTGCCTATTCAAAGTGTTTCTATTGTTGGAACTGTTACATTGTGTCTCCTATTTATCCCTCAATTAGGGGGCGTGGCTTAATCATCCCTCAATGAGGGGGTGTGGCTTGGCATAGTGGGCGGCCATGCATGGTTGCGTAAGAGCTGTGCTGTTTACATGGGACCCAGAGGACGTGAGAGACAGAGGTCAGCAACAAGTGCTCAGGCGTCACAACAGTAGACAGTAGCGGAATCCAAGGTCAGGGGTCAAAGGTCGGTAGGGCGAGGAGTGGCGTTTCCTGGTCGGGTAAGCTGGGGTCAGCACAGGGGTCAGGCTGGGAAGGTCAGCAACGGAGCAAGGGCGGCAAGTGGCTAATCACATACGGCACGCATGGGGCCCGTAGCGCCATCATATTATCTGCCCCTTTCCCACACTGTTATCTATGAATGAATAGGCTTCATGGCCAGATTGCAGCCGGTGAGATTGTGGGGCGGGGCTTCGAATTCAAACCCCGCCCCTATATGATGATGTAATAGGGAAGTACTTCCCCCAGTGGTGATTGGGGCGCTGTCTCCCTCTACACAGGATGACGCCATGTTGGCCCAGTGACTGTGAAAGGCAGAGAACCTTACCATCGTGCAATAAAGAGGACCAACCTTGGATTTGGTTGGCCCTGGAGTCTAAAAGACCCTTATTTAACAAGGGATAGGTAGCGACTGGTGAGCAAACGGTAATGACTGTTACCGCCACGAGAACGCCGGCTCCCCACCACAATCACACATTTATCAAGCCAATCCTGCTTAGCTACTGAGATAGCGCCATATAGCGACTCATTCATCATTATTCCAGCCTCACCCCACAGCGCCAGCGTCCGACCTTGAACAGCGACAGGTATGACCTCTCGCTACCTGGCGCTCTCCAATGCATTTCAATGGAGCAATCTTTAAATATTCATAATTAATTGTTAATAATTTTTTTTTTTTTTTTAATGTGAACATTTCTGTGACCACTTCTGCAATGTTAGATATTTTTTTTAAGGTAAAAAAAAAATTTAAAAAAAATTTGCGCAGAATTGATATTACAGGTCTGATATTAATGTATTCATATTACTAAATGTTTTTATAAACTTGTTTTTTTTGGTTTCAAAAAATATGGTTGTTTGGGGGTTAAAAAACTACTTTTAACCCATCGCCGCCAGCGCTCTGGGGTTTAAACAAGCATTTCACAGGGCGAGAATTTTTTGAGCGTGATTTGTTAATGAATATGGTGGGAGCCGGTCGCTAGGGCCAGTCGCTATCATGCGCTCCCATACAGCGCGGAACCTGTCAAATAGCGACTTCTCACCCAATATTCAACATTACTGCACACCGACTGAGTCGCTATCAACAACCGAACAACGGCCAAGTACAGCGACTACTAGCGGGCGCTGTGAAAATACCGCTACTGTCGCTCAACTGTTGCTAGGCATCTGTGGATGACACACCTCACCACTGTCCCGCTTTGGAGTCCATTTCCCCCTGTTCCTTCTTGTTCTCATGTGTCCCTTTTGGGGTTTAAAGTGGACCCAAACCCTGTGATTTTGACTATCCTGGGTTTCTTGGTCCTGGTCTCTGGGGGAACCAAGATTTGGGATGCCTTCCTGTGGGAAACCCCTCAGGTTGACTAGTATAACTAACCTTTCCCCAGTCCTATGCATACGTAGACTTTCGACTAATCAGGCATCCCAGGGAGAAAGCCAGTGGCCAGCCCTGGAGTCTTTCAGAATCCAGGACCTGCTGCAGCCCCCTACCCATCCCCACTGTACCCACAAGCCAAGGAACCCCAGCCCCCTACCCAGCCCCACTGTACCCACAAGCCAAGGAACCCCAGCCCCCTACCCATCCCTACTGTACCCACAAGCCAAGGAACCCCAGCCCCCTACCCATCCCCACTGTACCCACAAGCCAAGGAACCCCAGCCCCCTGTACTCAGCCCCCCTGTACCCACAAGCCAAGGAACCTCAGCCCCCTGTACTCAGCCCCACTGTACCCACAAGCCAAGGAACCCCAGCCCCCTGTACCCATCCCCACTGTACCCACAAGCCAAGGAACCTCAGCCCCCTGTACTCAGCCCCACTGTACCCACAAGCCAAGGAACCCCAGCCCCCTACCCATCCCCACTGTACCCACAAGCCAAGGAACCCCAGCCCCCTACCCATCCCCACTGTACTCACAAGCCAAGGAACCCCAGCCCCCTACCCATCCCCACTGTACCCACAAGCCAAGGAACCCCAGCCCCCTACCCATCCCCACTGTACCCACAAGCCAAGGAACCCCAGCCCCCTACCCATCCCCACTGTACTCACAAGCCAAGGAACCCCAGCCCCCTACCCATCCCCACTGTACCCACAAGCCAAGGAACCCCAGCCCCCTACCCATCCCCACTGTACCCACAAGCCAAGGATCCCAAGCCCCCTACCCATCCCCACTGTACCCACAAGCCAAGGAACCCCAGCCCCCTACCCATCCCCACTGTACCCACAAGCCAAGGAACCCCAGCCCCCTACCCATCCCCACTGTACCCACAAGCCAAGGAACCCCAGCCCCCTACCCATCCCCCTGTACCCACAAGCCAAGGATCCCCAGCCCCCTACCCATCCCCACTGTACCCACAAGCCAAGGAACCCCAGCCCCCTACCCATCCCCCTGTACCCACAAGCCAAGGAACCCCAGCCCCCTACCCATCCCCACTGTACCCACAAGCCAAGGAACCCCACCCCCACTGTACCCACAAGCCAAGGAACCCCACCCCCACTGTACCCACAAGCCAAGGAACCCCAGCCCCCTACCCATCCCCACTGTACCCACAAGCCAAGGATCCCAAGCCCCCTACCCATCCCCACAAGCCAAGGAACCCCAGCCCCCTACCCATCCCCACTGTACCCACAAGCCAAGGATCCCCAGCCCCCTACCCATCCCCACTGTACCCACAAGGCAAGGAACCCCAGCCCCACTGTACCCACAAGCCAAGGAACCCCAGCCCCCTACCCACCCCCACTGTACCCACAAGCCAAGGAACCCCAGCCCCCTACCCATCCCTACTGTACCCACAAGCCAAGGAACCCCAGCCCCCTACCCACCCCCACTGTACCCACAAGCCAAGGAACCCCAGCCCCCTACCCATCCCCACTGTACCCACAGGCCAAGGGACCCCATCCCCGACCCATCCCCACTGTACCCACAAGCCAAGGAACCCCAGCCCCCTACCCATCCCCACTGTACCCACAGGCCAAGGGACCCCAGCACCAAATGCTATAGCCCCGGTATCATGGTTGGTGGACCTCAGCAGAGATGTCTAGGGCTGGCCAGTGGCTGAAAAAATCCAGGGCTGAATATTGGCCCCAGTCCACCGCTTTATGCGGCTGCAGCGTTTCCCCCACGTCACGCAAACTAAGCGCGTTTTCATGCGCGTCTCGCTGGGTCTTCGACAGATAAACGAGTGGAGGACACCAGGAAGTTATTAATGAGAGGATATGGGATGTGGGATCATTAGTCCTGAACGCTGCATCTTCCCACTTTCCCGTTACGTCTGGGGAACGACGGTTTGGCAAACGAATTAAACGTCAGGCGAGCCGCGCTCTGCAGCGATACAGTTACTGCCGCACTGGGGGGTCCGGAGGAGGAAATGAGGAGGCGGGGGGGGCACAGAGTGTCATTGTTGTGCGTATCTAGTGTCAAAACTGGGGAAGCCATTAAGGAGCCTCCTCCATAGGCGGCTGTGATAAGACACTTATTACATCATCATCATCATCGAGGTGTTTATCGGCATCGGCGTATATTGTTGCAAATCGTATTTAGCGTCAAATCCAATCGAGCCGCTAAATAATTGCAGATGAGGTTCGAAACGTAGGGGAGTCTGCTAAACAGCGCGTGTTGCATCATTAACATTCCTAGGCCTCCGGGTGCAGATCTCCCCAACGTTTCGCCTTGTGATGCCCGGGATTGGAAAAACAATTAAGGACGCCCCAAACTGTGAAGCTGGGGGAGGGGGCGTGGCTATATATATATATATATATCTTATTTGTGACATCACAAGTGCACATACAGACACAGTACTGCTTGGCATAATGTCTCTGTGCATGACCCCCTAAAGTGGACCTTCACCCTGAATAAGAGCCTATCTTATATGTTTCCCCCCTGTACATACAGATTGCTCACATTAATCCGGACCCTCACCCTGAATAAGAGCCTATCTTATATGTTTCCCCCCCTGTACGTACAGATTGCCCACATTAATCCAGACCCTCACCCTGAATAAGAGCCTATCTTATATGTTTCCCACACCCTGTACATACAGATTGCTCACATTAATCCGGACCCTCACCCTGAATAAGAGCCTATCTTATATGTTTCCCCCCTGTACGTACAGATTGCCCACATTAATCCGGACCCTCACCCTGAATAAGAGCCTATCTTATATGTTTCCCACACCCTGTACGTACAGATTGCTCACATTAATCCGGACCCTCACCCTGAATAAGAGCCTATCTTGTATGTTTCCCCCCGGTACATACAGATTTTCATTAAATGATGCTGAAGCTCCGCTTGAAGGTAATATCACAGAGCAGCTCACATGAGAAGCGCGAGACCCCGGTGAGGTCACATGTGCTCCTCGCGGGGCCGTGACTCAGCCGCCAGGTATCAGGTTGTAGACAGATGAGCCGGACGCGACTCGGAGGGAGGCGCACCCTAACCTGTGGGGCTGGAGGATGATGGACTGAGCAGAGACGCTCCTGTCTGACCCATCTCCTGCCTGGGGCTCAGAGTGATGCATGCTGGGAACGGTTTCCAAAAACTATTTAGCCAATTGGATGTCAGTCCCTCCATAAGGGAAGGAATATCCATCAGCCAAGTGCTCGGACCTCGCTGGAAGCTTTATATAATCATCATCAGGTCTATGTGGGCCCCTGAGCAAGAGCATCTCATTGGGTCCCTTCCGTCACATGCCAGAACATCAAGCCCCTCCCCCAGTGGGGAGAATAAGTCAACATAGGGTCTAGGTTCAGAGTTGGATTGGGCTGGATTACAAAGGGGGAAAGAAAGAAAGAGCGTGAGAAAGAACAATAGAAAAGACATATAAAAAGAGAAAGAAAATAGAAAAAAAAAGAGAGAGAGGGTAAAGAAGAGATAAAGAAAGGGAGAGAAAAATGGAAGAAATGTAGAAAACGAAAGAAAAGATAGAAAGAGAGAGAGAAAGAAAAAAGAATGATAGAGAGAAAAAGAATGTTTGGAAATATATATATATATATATATAGAGAGAGAGATAGAAAGAAAGAAAAAAATGGCAGGAACAGAAGAAATATAGAAAGAGAGAGAAAGAACAAAAGAAATATAGAAATAATGGTAGAAAAAGGAAAGAGAGAAAGAAAAAGGAGAGATAAAGAGAAAAATAGAATGTTTGGAAATTTATATATATATATCAAATGCAGGCGCGGGGGGGGTAGGCGATGCCGAAGCGGGCGCAGAGCTGGAAAGCGGGCAGTCCAGCCTGGAGAGCAAGGACACTTTGGGCGCACGGCACGCACACCCTGACACTGACACTCACAGGGGATACCCCACACATGGAACACAGCCGGGATTGCCCTGAAGGACCCCCGAGCACGCTATCCCCAGAAGCCTCCATATGGTGATTAACACAGGCACAACAGGCCAGCACAGGGTAAGGGCTAATAAGAGCCACCCGGGATGCCCCCCCACGCGATGCCCCCAGAAGCCAGTAAGGGAAGATGAGGGGGGGTAAGGGATAGGACCGGGAGAAACCACAACCCACAGTTGTCCCCCCTGAAAGACACAAATAAAGACACATAAGTATCCCGCAACGCATGCTCAAAAGAGAACAAAAACCCTCGAAGGGGACTCACGGACCAAGTAGGACAAGTAAAACAACCGCCAGACCACAGGAGGAATCGTCAAGCAGACCAGGATCACCGCCGCAGCTCCGGGATGAAGAAGGGCCCCAGACGCGCAGCAGAAGCAAAATGGCGCCGGCAGAGGAACCTTGAGGGGCGGGCCGCGTGAGGACGACGCGATACGCATCATCCACCGTCCCCCTTCCCCCCTGGGTGCAGAGTGTGGCCCTGGGTGCAGAGCGTGGCCCTGGGTGCAGAGTGTGGCCTCGGGTGCAGAGTGTGGCCTCGGGTGCAGAGTGTGGCCTCGGGTGCAGAGTGTGGCCTCGGGTGCAGAGTGTGGCCCTGGGTGCAGAGCGTGGCCTCGGGTGCAGAGTGTGGCCCTGGGTGCAGAGTGTGGCCCTGGGTGCAGAGTGTGGCCTCAGGGTGCAGAGTGTGGCCTCGAGTGCAGAGTGTGGCCTCGGGTGCAGAGTGTGGCCTCGGGTGCAGAGTGTGGCCCTGGGTGTAGAGTGTGGCCCTGGGTGCAGAGTGTGGCCTCGGGTGCAGGGTGTGGCCCCGGGTGCAGAGTGTGGCCCTGGGCGCAGAGTGTGGCCCCGGGTGCAGAGTGTGGCCTCGAGTGCAGAGTGTGGCCTCGGGTGCAGAGTGTGGCCCTGGGTGAAGAGTGTGGCCCTGGGTGCAGAGTGTGGCCCTGGGTGCAGAGTGTGGCCCTGGGTGCAGGGTGTGGCCCTGGGTGCAGAGTGTGGCCCTGGGCGCAGAGTGTGGCCCCGGGTGCAGAGTGTGGCCTCGAGTGCAGAGTGTGGCCTCGGGTGCAGAGTGTGGCCCTGGGTGCAGAGTGTGGCCCTGGGTGCAGAGTGTGGCCCTGGGTGCAGGGTGTGGCCCTGGGTGCAGAGTGTGGCCCTGGGTGCAGAGTGTGGCCTCGGGTGCAGAGTGTGGCCTCGGGTGCAGAGTGTGGCCTCGGGTGCAGAGTGTGGCCCCGGGTGCAGAGTGTGGCCTCGAGTGCAGAGTGTGGCCTCGGGTGCAGAACGTGGCCTCGGGTCCGGAACGTAGCTCCAGACGCAGAGTGTGGCCCTCGGGTGCAGAGTGTGGCCCTGGGTGCAGTGTGTGGCCCTGGGTGCAGAGTGTGGCCCTGGGTGCAGAGTGTGGCCCTGGGTGCAGAGTGTGGCCCTGGGTGCAGAGTGTGGCCTCGGGTGCAGAGTGTGGCCTCGGGTGCAGAGTGTGGCCTCGGGTGCAGAGTGTGGCCTCGGGTGCAGAGTGTGGCCCCGGGTGCAGAGTGTGGCCCTGGGTGCAGAGTGTGGCCTCGGGTGCAGAGTGTGGTGCAGAGTGTGGCCCTGGGTGCAGAGTGTGGCCCTGGGTGCAGAGTGTGGCCTCGGGTGCAGAGTGTGGCCCCGGGTGCAAAAGTGTGGCCTCGGGTGCAGAGTGTGGCCTTGGGTGCAGAGTGTGGCCTTGGGTGCAGAGTGTGGCCTCGGGTGCAGAGTGTGGCCCTGGGTGCAGAGTGTGGCCCTGGGTGCAGAGTGTGGCCCTGGGTGCAGAGTGTGGCCTCGGGTGCAGAGTGTGGCCCCGGGTGCAGAGTGTGGCCCTGGGTGCAGAGTGTGGCCTCGGGTGCAGAGTGTGGTGCAGAGTGTGGCCCTGGGTGCAGAGTGTGGCCTCGGGTGCAGAGTGTGGCCCTGGGTGTAGAGTGTGGCCCTGGGTGCAGAGTGTGGCCCTGGGTGCAGAGTGTGGCCCTGGGTGCAGAGTGTGGCCCTGGGTGCAGAGTGTGGCCTCGGGTGCAGAGTGTGGCCTTGGGTGCAGAGTGTGGCCCTGGGTGTAGAGTGTGGCCCTGGGTGCAGAGTGTGGCCCTGGGTGCAGAGTGTGGCCCTGGGTGCAGAGTGTGGCCCTGGGTGCAGAGTGTGGCCTCGGGTGCAGAGTGTGGCCTCGGGTGCAGAGTGTGGCCTCGGGTGCAGAGTGTGGCCTCGGGTGCAGAGTGTGGCCCTGGGTGTAGAGTGTGGCCCTGGGTGCAGAGTGTGGCCCTGGGTGCAGAGTGTGGCCCTGGGTGCAGAGTGTGGCCCTGGGTGCAGAGTGTGGCCTTGAGTGCAGAGTGTGGCCTCGGGTGCAGAACGTGGCCTCGGGTCCGGAACGTAGCTCCAGACGCAGAGTGTGGCCCTCGGGTGCAGAGTGTGGCCCTCGGGTGCAGAGTGTGGCCCTGGGTGCAGTGTGTGGCCCTGGGTGCAGAGTGTGGCCTCGGGTGCAGAGTGTGGCCTCGGGTGCAGAGTGTGGCCCCGGGTGCAGAGTGTGGCCTCGGGTGCAGAGTTTGGCCTCGGGTGCAGAGTGTGGCCCCGGGTGCAGAGTGTGGCCCTGGGTGCAGAGTGTGGCCTCGGGTGCAGAGTGTGGCCCTGGGTGCAGAGTGTGGCCTCGGGTGCAGAGTGTGGTGCAGAGTGTGGCCTCGGGTGCAGAGTGTGGCCCTGGGTGCAGAGTGTGGCCCTGGGTGCAGAGTGTGGCCCTGGGTGCAGAGTGTGGCCTCGGGTGCAGAGTGTGGCCCTGGGTGCAGAGTGTGGCCTCGGGTGCAGAGTGTGGTGCAGAGTGTGGCCCTGGGTGCAGAGTGTGGCCCTGGGTGCAGAGTGTGGCCTCGGGTGCAGAGTGTGGCCCTGGGTGTAGAGTGTGGCCTCGGGTGCAGAGTGTGGCCCTGGGTGTAGAGTGTGGCCCTGGGTGCAGAGTGTGGCCCTGGGTGCAGAGTGTGGTCCTGGGTGCAGAGTGTGGCCTCGGGTGCAGAGTGTGGCCTCGGGTGCAGAGTGTGGCCTCGGGTGCAGAGTGTGGCCCTGGGTGCAGAGTGTGGCCCTGGGCGCAGAGTGTGGCCCTGGGCGCAGAGTGTGGCCTCGGGTGCAGAGTGTGGTCTCGGGTGCAGAGTGTGGCCCTGGGTGCAGAGTGTGGCCCTGGGTGCAGAGTGTGGCCCTGGGTGCAGAGTGTGGCCTCGGGTGCAGAGTGTGGCCTCAGGTGCAGAGTGTGGCCCTGGGTGCAGAGTGTGGCCTCAGGTGCAGGGTGTGGCCCTGGGTGCAGATGTGGCCCCGGGTGCAGGGTGTGGCCTCGGGTGCAGGGTGTGGCCTCGGGTGCAGAGTGTGGCCCCGGGTGCAGAGTGTGGCCCTGGGTTCAGAGTGTGGCCCCGGGTGCAGAGTGTGGCCTCGGGTGCAGAGTGTGGCCCTGGGTGCAGAGTGTGGCCCTGGGTGCAGAGTGTGGCCTCGGGTGCAGGGTGTGGCCTCGGGTGCAGAGTGTGGCCTCGGGTGCAGAGTGTGGCCTCGGGTGCAGAGTGTGGCCCTGGGTGCAGAGTGTGGCCCTGGGTGCCGAGTGTGGCCTCGGGTGCAGAGTGTGGCCTCGGGTGCAGAGTGTGGCCCCGGGTTCAGAGTGTGGCCTCGGGTGCAGAGTGTGGCCTCGGGTGCAGAGTGTGGCCCTGGGTGCAGAGTGTGGCCCTGGGTGCAGAGTGTGGCCTCGGGTGCAGGGTGTGGCCTCGGGTGCAGAGTGTGGCCTCGGGTGCAGAGTGTGGCCTCGGGCGCAGAGTGTGGCCCTGGGTGCAGAGTGTGGCCCTGGGTGCCGAGTGTGGCCCCGGGTTCAGAGTGTGGCCTCGGGTGCAGAGTGTGGCCTCGGGTGCCGAGTGTGGCCCTGGGTGCCGAGTGTGGCCCCGGATTCAGAGTGTGGCCCTGGGTGCAGAGTGTGGCCTCGGGTGCAGAGTGTGGTGCAGAGTGTGGCCTCGGGTGCAGAGTGTGGCCTCGGATGCAGAGTGTGGCCCTGGGTGCAGAGTGTGGCCTCGGGTTCAGAGTGTGGCCTCGGGTGCAGAGTGTGGCCTCGGATGCAGAGTGTGGCCCTGGGTGCAGAGTGTGGCCTCGGGTGCAGAGTGTGGCCTCGGATGCAGAGTGTGGCCCTGGGTGCAGAGTGTGGCCTCGGGTGCAGAGTGTGGCCTCGGGTGCAGAGTGTGGCCTCGGGTGCAGAGTGTGGCCCTGGGTGCAGAGTGTGGCCTCGGGTGCAGAGTGTGGCCCCGGGTGCAGAGTGTGGCCCCGGGTGCAGAGTGTGGCCCCGGGTGCAGGGTGTGGCCTCGGGTGCAGGGTGTGGCCTCGGGTGCAGAGTGTGGCCTCGGGTGCAGAGTGTGGCCCCGGGTTCAGAGTGTGGCCCCGGGTGCAGAGTATGGCCCTGGGTGCAGAGTGTGGCCCTGGGTGCAGGGTGTGGCCCCGGGTGCAGAGTGTGGCCCTGGGTTCAGAGTGTGGCCCTGGGTGCAGGTTGTGGCCTCGGGTGCAGGGTGTGGCCCTGGGTGCAGAGTGTGGCCCCGGGTGCAGAGTATGGCCCTGGGTGCAGAGTGTGGCCCTGGGTGCAGGTTGTGGCCTCGGGTGCAGGGTGTGGCCCTGGGTGCAGAGTGTGGCCCCGGGTGCAGAGTATGGCCCTGGGTGCAGAGTGTGGCCCTGGGTGCAGGTTGTGGCCTCGGGTGCAGGGTGTGGCCCTGGGTGCAGAGTGTGGCCTCGGGTGCAGAGTGTGGCCCCGGGTGCAGAGTGTGGCCCCGGGTGCAGAGTGTGGCCCCGGGTGCAGGGTGTGGCCTCGGGTGCAGGGTGTGGCCTCGGGTGCAGAGTGTGGCCTCGGGTGCAGAGTGTGGCCCCGGGTGCAGAGTGTGGCCCCGGGTGCAGAGTATGGCCCTGGGTGCAGAGTGTGGCCCTGGGTGCAGAGTGTGGCCCTGGGTGCAGAGTGTGGCCCTGGGTGCAGAGTGTGGCCCTGGGTGCAGAGTGTGGCCCCGGGTGCAGGGTGTGGCCTCGGGTGCAGAGTGTGGCCTCGGGTGCAGAATGTGGCCTCGGGGTGCAGAGTGTGGCCCTGGGTGTAGAGTGTGGCCCTGGGTGCAGAGTGTGGCCCCGGGTGCAGAGTGTGGCCTCGGGTGCAGAGTGTGGCCTCGGGTGCAGAGTGTGGCCTCGGGTGCAGAGTGTGGCCTCGGGTGCAGGGTGTGGCCTCGGGTGCAGAGTGTGGCCCTGGGTGCAGAGTGTGGCCTCGGGTGCAGAGTGTGGCCCTGGGTGCAGAGTGTGGCCCTGGGTTCAGAGTGTGGCCCTGGGTGCAGAGTGTGGCCCTGGGTGCAGAGTGTGGCCTCGGGTGCAGAGTGTGGCCTCGGGTGCAGAGTGTGGCCTCGGGTGCAGAGTGTGGCCCTGGGTTCAGAGTGTGGCCCTGGGTGCAAAGTGTGGCCCTGGGTGCAGAGTGTGGCCTCGGGTGCAGAGTGTGGCCTCGGGTGCAGAGTGTGGCCTCGGGTTCAGAGTGTGGCCCTGGGTTCAGAGTGTGGCCCTGGGTGCAGAGTGTGGCCCTGGGTGCAGAGTGTGGCCTCGGGTTCAGAGTGTGGCCCTGGGTGCAGAGTGTGGCCTCGGGTGCAGAGTGTGGCCTCGGGTTCAGAGTGTGGCCCTGGGTTCAGAGTGTGGCCCTGGGTGCAGAGTGTGGCCCTGGGTGCAGAGTGTGGCCCTGGGTGCAGAGTGTGGCCTCGGGTGCAGAGTGTGGCCTCGGGTGCAGAGTGTGGCCTCGGGTGCAGAGTGTGGCCCTGGGTGCAGAGTGTGGCCCTGGGTGCAGAGTGTGGCCCTGGGTGCAGAGTGTGGCCCTGGGTGCAGAGTGTGGCCTCGGGTGCAGAGTGTGGCCTCGGGTGCAGAGTGTGGCCTCGGGTGCAGAGTGTGGCCCTGGGCGCAGAGTGTGGCCTCGGGTTCAGAGTGTGACCCTGGGTGCAGAGTGTGGCCCTGGGTGCAGAGTGTGGCCTCGGGTTCAGAGTGTGGCCCTGGGTGCAGAGTGTGGCCTCGGGTGCAGAGTGTGGCCTCGGGTTCAGAGTGTGGCCCTGGGTTCAGAGTGTGGCCCTGGGTGCAGAGTGTGGCCCTGGGTGCAGAGTGTGGCCCTGGGTGCAGAGTGTGGCCTCGGGTGCAGAGTGTGGCCTCGGGTGCAGAGTGTGGCCTCGGGTGCAGAGTGTGGCCCTGGGTGCAGAGTGTGGCCCTGGGTGCAGAGTGTGGCCCTGGGTGCAGAGTGTGGCCCTGGGTGCAGAGTGTGGCCTCGGGTGCAGAGTGTGGCCTCGGGTGCAGAGTGTGGCCTCGGGTGCAGAGTGTGGCCCTGGGCGCAGAGTGTGGCCTCGGGTTCAGAGTGTGACCTCGCCCGGAATTAGGTCCGTACCCTTTGGGCATCCCAATAGGGGATACGCCTCGCTGGCACCCCCGGCACTCCTCTAGCCAATGACAGCAGGGGGGTGGAGTGACCAATGGGAGGCGTCCGGCTATCACTTCCTTTCAGAACTCATGAATATGTACGGCGGTGAGCTCTGATTGGACGAGAGCCTGAGCATGTCACATGGGAGCGAAACGGCGCGAGGCGATCCCGGGGGTTTCATGCACCACAAACTAGGATGAGCCGGTAAGTGAAATTCCTTGGTTTTGGTCTGCTTTAAAGAGGAGCATCACCCACCCTTAAGTCTATAGGATTCTATGGGGCCCTGTGTGAAGCCCCTGGGAAATCATAATTGAACTGCCATCAATGATTTCACAGTCATACAGACAGAGCCCACAAGCACAGCCCCTCTCATAATCCGCTTTCAGGCGCATTAGGTCCGCTTTAAAGTGGCTTGTAAATTCCATTATAGGGATCATAATGTATCATCATTTAATTGCTCTTGATGATATTAGAGTCATGCGTAAAATGAAGCCTACAGTCCACTTTAAAGCAGACCTGGAGTGCCCGTGAGTGAGCTTAGGAGGCTAGACACACTCACTGTCACTTCAGGTCCGCTTTAAATTCCATTAATAGGAATCATAACATATCATCAAGTGCTGTTGATGATATTAGAGCATAATTAACATGCACAAAATGAAGCTTACAGTCCACTTTCAAGCAGACCTGAAGTGCCAATGAGTGATCTTAGGAGGCTTAGATACATGGTCACTTCAGGTCCGCTTTAAAGTGGCTTGCAAATTCCATTATAGGCATCATAATAACGTATCATCATTTAAGTGCTGTTGATGATATTGGAGTCTAATTAGGATGCACAAAATGAAGCTTACAGTCTACTTTAAAGCACACCTGAAGTGCCCATGAGCTTAAGAGGCTAGACACACGCATGAGCACTTCAAGTCCGCTTTAAAGTGGATTGAAAGATTCCCTTTGGGGATTGTAAGCTGTGATACCGAGCGCACAGCACTAGTCTCCCCGAGACGGCCCCTCTCCTGAACTAACTCATGGGGCACTTCAGGTCCGCTTTAAAATGGATTGTAAGCGTCATTTTGGGGATAATGTTTCATATTGTAACTGCTATTGGCGATATGAGAGTCTGTCTACTAACCAGTCTCCCAGACACAACACACGTGCAGAGCCCCTCCCCTGGGCACTTCAGGTCCACTTTAAAGTGAACTGTAACTTAGTTTTATTTATTTATTTTATTATTAATTATCAAATATTAATCTTATTAATTATTTAATTATTAACCTTATTTCAGCTGTCTGTAATGTTATTAAGAGTCTGAACTAGCGCCCAGACTTACAGAGCAAACAAGGAGCGCCTCACTGAAATACGCACACTCGATGTAGTAGTATGTAGTATGTATGTAGTAGTACGTATGTATGTAGTATGTAGTAGTATGTATGTAGTATGTAGTAGTATGTATGTAGTAGTAGTAGTATATATGTAGTAGTATGCATGTAGTAGTATGTATGTATGTATGTATGTAGTATGTAGTAGTATGTATGTAGTATGTAGTAGTATGTATGTATGTATGTATGTAGTATGTAGTAGTATGTATGTAGTATGTAGTAGTATGTATGTATGTATGTAGTATGTAGTAGTATGTATGTAGTATGTAGTAGTATGTATGTATGTATGTATGTAGTATGTATGTAGCAGTAAGTATGTAGTAGTATGCATGTAGTAGTATGTATGTATGTATGTAGTATGTAGTAGTATGTATGTAGTATGTAGTAGTATGTATGTAGCAGTATGTATGTAGCAGTATGTATGTAGTAGTATTCATGTAGTAGTATGTATGTATGTAGCAGTATGTATGTAATAGTATGCATGTAGCAGTATGTATGTAGTATGTATGTAGTAGTATGCATGTAGCAGTATGTAGGTATGTATGTAGTAGTGTGTATGTAGTAGTATGTATGCAGTAGTATGTATGTATGTATGTAGTATGTATGTAGTAGTGTGTATGTAGTAGTATGCATGTAGTAGTATGTATGTAGTAGTATGTATGTTGTAGTATGTATCTAGTAGTATGCATGTAGTAGTATGTATGTAATAGTATGCATGTAGTAGTATGTATGTATGTATGTAGTATGTATTTAGTAGTATGTATGTAGTATGTATGTTGTAGTATGTATGTAGTAGTAGTATGCATGTAGTAGTATGCATGTATGTATGTAGTATGTATTTAGTAGTATGTATGTAGTATGTATGTTGTAGTATGTATGTAGTATGTATGTAGTAGTATGCATGTAGTAGTATGTATGTATGTAGTAGTATGCATGTAGTAGTATGTATGTATGTAGTATGTATTTAGTAGTATGTATGTAGTATGTATGTAGTAGTATGCATGTAGTAGTATGTATGTATGTAGTAGTATGCATGTAGTAGTATGTATGTATGTAGTATGTATGTAGTAGTATGTATGTAGTAGTAGTATGCATGTAGTATTATGTATGTAGTAGCATGTATGTAGTAGTATGCATGTAGTAGTATGTATGTATGTAGTAGTATGTATGTAGTGGTATGTATGTAGCAGTATGTAGGTAGTAGTATGTATGTATGTAGTAGCATGTATGTAGCAGTATGTATGTAGTAGTATGCATGTAATGTGTGAGGCATAAAGCGCTGATTGGACGAGCGATGCGCTGTGGGAAAGGTGAGTGACACTGGGCGATCTGGGGGAAGTGACACATCAGGGGCGTGCCACATGGGGACCAATCAGCAAAGTCCTGGCGATTGGTCTCTTTTATATTTGCAGGTGTGCTGAATTCTGATGGGCTTATTGATCCCACGATCACTTACCCGCGGCGGCCATCGCAGCTCGCCCACCCCCCCCCCCGAGCCGTCCCGGTGACAGACGGCCTCTAATGATGGAGATCAGACGCCCTCACCTGTCATCGCCTTCTTTTCGGGATGAGCGCAGATCCCTATCGGCCGCACAGGCGACTCACCTTAACATTCTTTTATTGCATGGCTGCTTCCACCGCCCCGCTGCGCCCCCCTCAGGGGTCACCTTCCAGTCATGGCGGCCGATAGAAGCCAGGGGACATCTCACTGGCCTGTGGTTATAGCGTCCGGGATGCCCCCCGCAGTGACGACCTGAGCGGGCGCCTCCATTAGTTAAACTAGGCCACGCCCCCTCACTGAGGGATGGATGAAGCCACGCCCCCTCATTGAGGGATGGATGAAGCCACGCCCCCTCATTGAGGGATGGATAGGAGATACATTGTAACAGTTACAACAATAGAAACACTTTGAATAGACAAATGAATCATTTATTGCTGCAGATCTGCATGTTACACCTCAAAGAGGGACAATATGTATATGAAGCCACGCCCCCTCATTGAGGGATAAATGAAGCCACACCCCCTCATTGAGGGATGGATGACGCCAAGGCTAGGGCCCCAAAACGCAACTCGCCGCCCCGAAACGTAGGGGCAACTGCGGTTTTCACAAGAGCTCAACAAAAGGGTCAAGACCACGGCCCCAAAACCCAAGACTCATCTGGGCGACCCGAAACGTAGGGGAAACTTTGGTTTTCACAAGAGCTGGACAAAAGGGTCAAGACTATGGCCCCAAGACTCGCCCCGGCGCCCCGAAACGTAGGGGCAACTTCTGTTTTTACAAGAGCTAGACAAAAGGGTCAAGACTACGTCCCCAAAACCCAAGACTCACACCGGCGACCCGAAACGTAGGGGCCACTCCAGTTTTCACGAGAGCTAGACAAAAGGGTCAAGACTACGGCCCCAAAACCCAAGATTCACCCCGGCGCCCCGAAACGTAGGGGCAACTCCCGTTTTCACAAGAGCTAAACAAAAGGGTCAAGACTACGACCCCAAAACCCCAAACTCCCCCCGGCGCCCCGAAACGTAGGGGCAACTCCAGTTTTCACAAGAGCTAAACAAAAGGGTCAAGACTACTCCCCCAAAACCCAAAACTCACCCCGGCGACCCGAAACGTAGGGGCAACTCCCGTTTTCATAAGAGCTGGACAAAAGGGTCAAGACTACGGCCCCAAAACCCAAGATTCACCTCGGCGCCCCGAAACGTAGGGGCAACTCCAGTTTTCACAAGAGCTAAACAAAAGGGTCAAGACTATGGCCCCAAAACCCAAAACTCACCCAGGCGCCCCGAAACGTAGAGGCAACTCCAGTTTTCACAAGAGCTGGACAAAAGGGTCAAGACTACGACCCCAAAACCCCAAACTCCCCCCGGCGACCCGAAACGTAGGGGAAACTTCTGTTTTCACAAGAGCTAAACAAAAGGGTCAAGACTACGTCCCCAAAACCCAAAACTCACCCAGGCATCCCGAAACGTAGGGGCAACTCCGGTTTTCACAAGAGCTAAACAAAAGGGTCAAGACTACACCCCCAAAACCCAAGACTCGCCCCGGCGCCCCGAAACGTAGGGGCAACTTCTGTTTTTACAAGAGCTAGACAAAAGGGTCAAGACTACGTCCCCAAAACCCAAGACTCACCCAGGCATCCCGAAACGTAGGGGCAACTCCGGTTTTCACAAGAGCTAAACAAAAGGGTCAAGACTACACCCCCAAAACCCAAGACTCGCCCCGGCGCCCCGAAACGTAGGGGCAACTTCTGTTTTTACAAGAGCTAGACAAAAGGGTCAAGACTACGGCCCCAAAACCCAACACTCACCCTGTGCGTCCAGAAACGTAGGAGCAACTCTGGTTTTAGTAAAATCATTACAATGCCGATTGTACATTGTACCCACCACGAGGAACGATTAGTTTACACCTGCAGTGGGCGGGGCTATGCAAATCTTCTCTTGATGTTTCGGTGCCACCCGAGGAACTCAACGCCGCTGAGGGTACAATGCTAAGGATTAGCTTAAAGTGGACTAAAACCCACGCCGATCGGCCAGGGAATCTATAAGATTCCTGGGCTGCTCGATTCCCTCCCCCTGGGGCATCCAAAATGGTGATGCCCCGATGTGTGAAACCCTGTGTAAAACCCGCCAGGTCACCCCATAGACTTACCTTGTTTCCCGGTTCAACGGTGCATGAGCGAGTGACATTGGAACCCTAGGTCCAAAGAACCCCCCTCACTCCTCACAATTCCATCACTGTCCTGTTGATGGGCCAATGGCCACACCACACCTCACGACCAAGTGACACTGGAGCCACAGGTCCAAAGAACCCACCTCGCTCCTCACATCTCTGTTACTGTCCCATTGGAGGGCCAGTGGCCCCACCTTAAGACCAAGTGACACTGCACCCTAGGTCCAAGAACCCCCCTCGCTCTTCACACCTCTGCTACTGTCCCATTAGAGGGCCAGTGGCCCCAGCTTAAGACCAAGTGACACTGCACCCTAGGTCCAAAGAACTCCACTTGCTCCTCAAACCTCTGTCACTGTCCCATTGAAGGACCAGTGGCCACACCTTATGTCCAAGTGACAATGGAGCCTAAGGCCCAAGAACCCTCCCTGCACCTCACACCTGTCCCGTCGAAAAGGCAGTGGTCACACCACACCTAACAGCCAAGTGACATTGGAACCTAAGGCCCAAGAACCCCCCTTGCACCTCACACCTCCGTAAGTGTCCCTTCGAAGGGCCAATGGCCACACCTCATGACCAAGTGACACTGGACCCCTAGGCCCAAAGAACCCTCCTCGCTCCTCACTCCTCCGTCACTGTCCATGCAGAGGGCCAGTGGCCACACCACACGTCATCACCAAGTAACACTGGAACCCTAGGCCCAAAGAACCCTCCTCGCTCCTCACTCCTCCGTCACTGTCCATGCAGAGGGCCAGTGGCCACACCACACGTCATCACCAAGTAACACTGGAACCCTAGGCCCAAAGAACCCTCCTCGCTCCTCACTCCTCCGTCACTGTCCATGCAGAGGGCCAGTGGCCACACCACACGTCATCACCAAGTAACACTGGAACCCTAGGCCCAAAGAACCCCCCTTGCACCTCACACCTCCGTAAGTGTCCCTTCGAAGGGCCAATGGCCACACCTCATGACCAAGTGACACTGGACCCCTAGGTCCAAAGAGCCCCCCTCGCTCCTCACACATACATCACTGTTCCAGCGGAGGCCCAGAGTCCAAACCTCACCACTAAGTGACACTAGAACCCAAGGTACAGAGAACCCCCCTCGCTCCTCACACCTCCGTCACCTCATCAGAGGGCCAATGGCCCAATCTCATGACCAAGTGACATTGGAGCCATAGGTCCCAAGAACCCCCCTCGCCCTGGAAGCACCTAACACCACTCCTGGGAGATGTGCGCGACTTCTGAGAAGGGGCCTCCCTGATAAACCCTCGGCTTTTGCTTACTAAGAAGAAACCATTATGTGCAATTACCCGGCAGCTCATCCTTCTGGATGCCTCCGGGAGCATCTGGAAGCGACATTGGTGGCTGCGCAGCTTGGCGCGGGCCCATCAGCAATCATCCGATAGGCCAGCCGCTTTCGATTAGCGGGAGGCAGCCAATCCAGCGAGCAGCTTTAACACTTTGCGAGGTGTCTGGTGTTATCCGCTCCGGGACTCTGGCACTGATTGGAAAAGCAGGTTCGTGTTGCCCACGCGGTGCTGACATTCCTCACCTTTATGGGCCCATCATGGCCGGGCGTCGGGGGACCCGGCTGTCGCTAGGA
Source organism: Gastrophryne carolinensis (assembly GCA_027917425.1). NCBI lineage: Eukaryota > Metazoa > Chordata > Amphibia > Anura > Microhylidae > Gastrophryne > Gastrophryne carolinensis. The sequence continues at coordinate 2,309,035 of CM051241.1, forward strand.
ATAGGGCCGACGCCGTCTGCTGCCCCCCGATTGGACGAGGAATTACCGGATGATGTTACCGGGGGGTTTTATGGTCGTTTAATCGCTGCCTCTGGGAGCCAATAAATCGCCTCCTTATTGCCACTCGCACATGTGGAACGCATTTCATCACCAGCTTAGATGTGCTAAACGGCTCCGACCTGCGTCACCAACAGCGCCGCGCAGCATTTAAGGAGGATTCCGGTTCTGCAGAATGTAGGTCTTTCCTTTCGCACAAGTCATTTTATTTTTCTAAAACTATTTCGGCCAATAAATTGGATTCAAAGTCCATTTGTATTTTCCTCTTGTGCTGGATACTGGCTCTGTGCATTAAAGTGGACCAAAACCCACACAAATCAGCCCTGGAATCTATAAGATCTGATTGATTCCCTCCCCCCGGGGCATCTAAAATCGGGATGCCCCCCAGGTCGCCCCGTACACTTACCTTGTTTCCCAGTCCAATGCCACATGAGCGAGCCACGGCCGCACCCCCGCTATCCCTGTAGCAGAGCCGTGCCCACACCAGGCATTTGTGAATGGCACGCTCCCTGTTAGAGGGAAGCGGGGGATGCAGTCGCCATCTGTTTCGAGGCAGCGGCAGGGGCAGATCGGGGAGTTCAGCGCGAGGTCGCAGCTCCGATCTTATTAAAATATGGTGACGGTCATCGGCTAAATTTAGGTCCCATCAAAAAGTGACCGGATAAACGCGCCCAGCGGTGTGTGCGAAAAACAAGGGGGCGGGGAGATATAGACCTCCCCAAATCCAGGGGCAATCGTTTGAGCGGTGCCTGTATACTCCAGAACGCATCCCTCAGCGCATGCGCAGGGCCCCAGCTCTCCAGAAAATTTAAAGGGACACTCCAGGCAAAGGGTTAAACGATCCTGTTTCCTGCTGTATCTGAGGGTTGACACCTTTCATTCCGCCTGCTTTATAAGACCTCCCTTCTTCAGGGCCTCCTCGGCAGCAGAGGATGACTCCTCCACGCGCGGTATCAGTGCGACAGTCCCCTCTTAAGTGAGGAGTCAGCAGAAAGGGAGAAAGTTCAGCAGGGCTTATCAGGGAATGATGGGAAGAGCAGAAAGCTCCGTGCTTGGAGCGTCCCTTTAACTTCATCGACTACATCAATCGAAGCATAAGCGCGTCTTCAAAGCATATTTGCGCCGCGCTCCCGCCATCATCTGTTTCAAGGCAGATCCGGGAGTTCAGCGCGGGGTCGCGGCTCTGATCTTATTAAAACATGGTGACGGTTAGCGGCTAAATTTAGGTCCCATCAAGAAAAGTTTCGGGAGAAGCGAATAAATGAACCGGCACGGCGACAAAATGTTTGCTGGCCCCAACGCGCGCGCACCGCACAGAGCGAAAAAAGGGGGCGGGAAGATACAGACCACCCCCATTCCAGGGCCAATCCTGGTGGGCGATACAATTGGATAGGTTGGTAGAAACCCTAGGGATTAACTGTATACTCCATAATCCCGCAGCGCATGCGCAGGCCCCGCCTCTCCTCTATTGGATGCGCGCACCTCTGACAGGGGATCTGAATGGCTAACGGCAGGTGCGTGCACCACTGGCGGACGATAATCGCTTACCGATTAGGGATGCCCCGCTGTGTGTCTCATCCTCGATCCCACGGCGCACGCTCCAGCCGCTCAGCCAATCAGTGGCGCTCGTTACATTTAGGTTTCCTTTGCCACGCTGACCTCAGAGCGGCAAGGCAATCTGATTGGACGGAGCATCGATGACTTGTTAGTTAGAGGTATGCTTGGGATCCAGATGTGGCGACGGCTCATGGAAGAGGTGAACCTGGGGGGTCCGCACAGCGGGGCATCCCAATTTGGGATTTAAAGAGGTAGACCAACCTCTCCAAGAGTCTTATAATATAGACTGCAGGGGGGGGGGTGTTCCCCTTTAAAGTGGACCAAAACCCAGGGTTTTGACTATCCTGGGTTTTGGTCCCCCGATCAGGGATGCCCCGCTGTGTGACACCCCCCCAGGTTGCAGAAGTTGACTCACCTCTTCCCAGTCCTATGGTTCATGCGCGGCTGCTCGTCCAATCAGCGCGCTCGGAGGCGCTGACGTCACGTCGTCTAAGGCCAGCGGCTTCAAGTGCGCTGACGGCCGCATCCCCTGCTTCCCTCTAACAGGGAGCGTGTCATTCACAAATGCCTGGTGCAGGCACGCGCCCTGCTAGAGGGATAGCGGGGGTGCAGCCACGGCTCACGCATGCGCCATTGGGCCGAGAAGCAAGGTAAGTGTATGGGGCGACCTGGGGGTTTCACACAGCCAGGCATCCCGAGGGTGATTGGCTGGAGTGTGATTGGCTGGAGGCTGGTTGGCTGGAGGGTGATTGGCTGGAGGGTGATTGGCTGGAGGCTGGTTGGCTGGAGGGTGATTGGCTGGAGGGTGATTGGCTGGAGGCTGGTTGGCTGGAGGGTGATTGGTTGGAGGATGATTGGTTGGAGGGTGATTGGCTGGAGGGTGATTGGTTGGAGGATGATTGGCTGGAGGGTGATTGGCTGGAGGGTGATTGGCTGGAGGGTTATTGGCTGGAGGGTTATTGGCTGGAGGCTGATTGGCTGGAGGGTGATTGGCTGGAGGCGGATTGGATGGAGGACTGATTGGCTGGAGGCAGATTGGATGGAGGGTGATTGGCTGGAGGCTGATTGGCTGGAGGCTGATTGGCTGGAGACTGATTGGCTGGAGGCTGATTGGCTGGAGGGTGATTGGCTGGAGGGTGATTGGCTGGAGGCTAATTGGCTGGAGGCGGATTGGATGGAGGGCTGATTGGCTGGAAGGTGATTGGCTGGAGACTGATTGGCTGGAGGCTGATTGGCTGGAGGGTGATTGGCTGGAGGGTGATTGGCTGGAGGGTGATTGGTTGGAGGATGATTGGCTGGAGGCGGATTGGATGGAGGGCTGATTGGCTGGAAGGTGATTGGCTGGAGACTGATTGGCTGGAGACTGATTGGCTGGAGGGTGATTGGCTGGAGACTGATTGGCTGGAGGCGGATTGGATGGAGGGCTGATTGGCTGGAGGGTGATTGGCTGGAGGGTGATTGGCTGGAGGGTGATTGGCTGGAGGGTGATTGGCTGGAGGCTAATTGGCTGGAGGCAGATTGGATGGAGGGCTGATTGGATGGAGGTGGATTGGCTGGAGGGTGATTGGCTGGAGGGCTGATTGGCTGGAGGGTGATTGGCTGGAGGCTGATTGGCTGGAGAGTGATTGGCTGGAGGCTGATTGGCTGGAGGGTGATTGGCTGGAGAATGATTGCCTGGAGAGTGATTGGCTGGAGGGTGATTGTCTGGAGGGTGATTGGCTGGAGGCTGATTGGCTGGAGGGTGATTGGCTGGAGGCAGATTGGATGGAGGGCTGATTGGATGGAGGTGGATTGGCTGGAGGGTGATTGGCTGGAGGGCTGATTGGCTGGAGGCTGATTGGCTGGAGGTGGATTGGCTGGAGGGCTGATTGGCTGGATGCGGATTGGCTGGAGGCTGATTGGCTGGAGGCTGATTGGCTGGAGGCTGATTGGCTGGAGGCTCATACATGCACTGTGGGATCGCTGGAGACCTTTTTACAGCGATCACGGGGTAAACACACGGGGGGGGGGGGCATCCTAAATCGGTTTGGGCCACTGTCTGATCTTCCAGTGATCCCATGGAGCAGGAGCTCAGAGCGCCAAGAACAACTGGGCGGACCACGCGCCGCCGGCCGCTCACAATCCAAGAGCGCATGTGCGGGCCTCTGATGGCATCCCCGGCAATCCTTCCAATCATTCAGCACTACACTGATTGTGCACAGAGCAAAGATATTTCAACTGATTGGTTTTAAAATTTCAACGTTATGTTCAAATGATTTCACAGAGTGATTCTCCGAACAATAGAAACCAGTTCAGTAATAAATCAAGATGGAGAGTCCGATGTTGGATGGTCATCCTCCCAAAACGCATGCACGCGTGCTGATCAAATAACACCATCCATGCGGCCATCACTATCACTATATACTCTTAGCAGTTCGGGATTTCTTGGTATAAGCCTTGATTTATGCTTTTCCAGGTCTCTCAACACTTTTCCCTTTATTTGCAATTTTCTTTCATTTAAACTGGATCATGGAAAGGTTGCTTCTGATGGGATCAGTGACGCACCTACAACGAGGCCAAGTAAGGCAGCTGCTGTAAGCAGCAGCATCAAGAACAGGGGTACTCAACAAGGTGATGGAGCTCCATGGTATGGAGCAATTATTTTAGGGAGGCCCCCCAACCAACATCACACCCTCTCCCATCCAGTCCAACACCGCCACACCCTCCACCACTACTTTGGGCTCAGTTGTGGTCCCTGTCAGGCACTATATACATCCCACACACCCAGTCAGTCCCCAAAAAGTAGATAGTAATATGCAGCATCAGAGAAACATATAGCGTAATAAACAGCGTCACAGTAAAAAAAACAAAACATATAGAGCTATAAATAGCATCAGAGTAATAAACAACATCAGAGTAATAAACAGCACCAGAGATATAAACAGCACCAGAGATATAAACAGCACCAGAGTAATAAACAGCGTCAGAGTAATAAACAACAACAGAGTAATAAACAACAACAGAGTAATAAACAGCATCAGAGTAATAAACAGCATCAGCGTTATAAACAACATCAGAGTAATGAACAGCAAGAGTAATAAACAGCACCAGAGATATAAACAGCACCAGAGTAATAAACAACAACAGAGTAATAAACAGCGTCAGAGTTATAAACAGCATCAGAGTAATAAACAGCGTCAGAGTTATAAACAGCACCAGAGATATAAACAGCACCAGAGTAATAAACAGCACCAGAGTAATAAACAGCATCAGAGTTATAAACAACAACAGAGTAATAAACAGCATCAGAGTTATAAACAACAACAGAGTAATAAACAGCACCAGAGTAATAAACAGCGTCAGAGTTATAAACAGCATCAGAGTTATAAACAACAACAGAGTAATAAACAGCATCAGAGTAATAAACAACACCAGAGTAATAAACAGCATCAGAGTTATAAACAGCATCAGAGTTATAAACAACAACAGAGTAATAAACAGCATCAGAGTAATAAACAGCAACAGAGTAATAAACAGCATCAGAGTAATAAACAGCATCAGAGTTATAAACAGCACCAGAGATATAAACAGCACCAGAGTAATAAACAGCACCAGAGTAATAAACAGCATCAGAGTTATAAACAACAACAGAGTAATAAACAGCATCAGAGTAATAAACAGCGTCAGAGTTATAAACAGCATCAGAGTTATAAACAACAACAGAGTAATAAACAGCACCAGAGTAATAAACAGCGTCAGAGTTATAAACAGCATCAGAGTTATAAACAACAACAGAGTAATAAACAGCATCAGAGTAATAAACAACACCAGAGTAATAAACAGCATCAGAGTTATAAACAGCATCAGAGTTATAAACAACAACAGAGTAATAAACAGCATCAGAGTAATAAACAGCAACAGAGTAATAAACAGCAACAGAGTAATAAACAGCATCAGAGTTATAAACAGCACCAGAGATATAAAAAGCACCAGAATAATAAACAGCATCAGTGTAATAAACAACAACAGAGTAATAAACAGCGTCAGAGTTATAAACAGCGTCAGAGTAATAAACAGCACCAGAGTTTTAAACAGCATCAGAGTAAAAAAAAAAGCATATAGAGTAATAAACACATCGGAGTTATAAACAGCACCAGAGTAATAAACAACAACAGAGTAATAAACAGCATCAGAGTAATAAACAGCATCAAAGTCATAAACTTCAACAGAGTAATAAACAGCATCAGAGTAAAAAAAAAGCATATAGAGTAATAAATAGTATGAGAGAGAAGAACCATAAAGAGTAATAAACAGCATCAGCATATAGAGTAATAAACTGTATCAGAGTAATAAACAGCATCAGAGTAATAAACAACAACAGAGTAATAAACAGCATCAGAGTAATAAACAACAACAGAGTAATAAACAGCGTCAGAGTTATAAACAGCACCAGAGTTTTAAACAGCGTCAGAGTTATAAACAGCATCAGAGTAATAAACAACAACAGAGTAATAAACAGCATCAGAGTAAAAAAAAAAGCATATAGAGTAATAAATAGTATGAGAGAAAAGAACCATAAAGAGTAATAAACAGCATCAGCATATAGAGTAATAAACTGTATCAGAGTAATAAACAGCATCAGAGTAATACACAGCAACAGAGTAATAAACAACATCAAAGTCATAAACTTCAACAGAGTAATAAACAGCATCAGAGTAAAAAAAAAGCATATAGAGTAATAAATAGTATGAGAGAAAAGAACCATAAAGAGTAATAAACAGCATCAGCATATAGAGTAATAAACTGTATCAGAGTAATAAACAGCATCAGAGTAATAAACAACAACAGAGTAATAAACAGCATCAGAGTAATAAACAACAACAGAGTAATAAACAGCGTCAGAGTTATAAACAGCACCAGAGTTTTAAACAGCGTCAGAGTTATAAACAGCATCAGAGTAATAAACAACAACAGAGTAATAAACAGCAACAGAGTAATAAACAGCGTCAGAGTAATAAACAGCACCAGAGTTTTAAACAGCATCAGAGTAAAAAAAAAAAGCATATAGAGTAATAAACAGCATCAGAGTAATAAACAGCAACAGAGTAATAAACAGCATCAGAGGAAAAAAAAAAGCATATAGAGTAATAAACAGCACCAGAGTTATAAACAGCACCAGAGTTATAAACAACAACAGAGTAATAAACAGCATCAGAGTAATAAACAGCATCAGAGTAATAAACAGCAACAGAGTAATAAACAGCAACAGAGATATAAACAGCATCAGAGTAATAAACAGCATCAGAGTAATAAACAGCAACAGAGTAATAAACAGCAACAGAGTAATAAACAACAACAGAGTAATAAACAGCATCAGAGTAATAAACAGCATCAGAGTAATAAACAGCAACAGAGTAATAAACAGCATCAGAGTAATAAACAGCAACAGAGTAATAAACAGCAACAGAGTAATAAACAGCATCAGAGTAATAAACAGCAACAGAGTAATAAACAGCAACAGAGTAATAAACAGCAACAGAGTAATAAACAGCATCAGAGTAATAAACAGCAACAGAGTAATAAACAGCAACAGAGTAATAAACAGCAACAGAGTAATAAACAGCATCAAAGTCATAAACTTCAACAAAGTAATAAACAGCATCAGAGTAAAAAAAAAGCATATAGAGTAATAAATAGTATGAGAGAAAAGAACCATAAAGAGTAATAAACAGCATCAGCATATAGAGTAATAAACTGTATCAGAGTAATAAACAGCATCAGCATATAGAGTAATAAACTGTATCAGAGTAATAAACAACGCCAGAGTTAAAAAAGCATATACAGTAATAAACAGCACCAGAGTAATAAACAGCACCAGAGTAATAAACAGCATCAGAGTAATAAACAGCATCAGAGTAATAAACAGCATCAGATTGGTCGAGATGAGGACCCCCATATGCTGTAGGACCAAGCTGACCACAGGCACATGGTTGGCTACGTCCCACCTCCCGGGAGGTCCTGATCTCGGACAGTCTGATGTTGGGTGTGTGTCCCCCTGAGCAGCGGAGGCCCGGGATAGGTGCTCCATTGCAGACCTGCTGGGTCCCTACAAACGTATGCTGCAGTGTGGGTGGTACCTTCCATGACCATAGACAACATGAATGACTTGTAGAGGGGAGGAGCGCTTACCTTATTCAGGACCTGTCCCCAGCCATGGCTCAGCTTTATGGGCCCCTCAGTGAGGGAAGGCGGTGCCCCACGCGTTTCGCAGCCTCAGGACGTTTTCTCACCTAGAGAACAAGTGTTAGGGATTAGCCGAGTGAGCGGTTCTCTTTGTGACTGTGACAATAATTATGATGACGATAGATTTGTATCTCTGTTACATCCTGGTCATATTAAGGGCTAAAACAATCACACAACAGATACAACGCCAATGATACAATGATAAAAAAACGCGGCTCGCGGTGTCTGCAGGGATATCCTCATTATAAGAACACTAGGGCACCAAAATCCGCAACAGACCCTCCCACAATAAACTTACTGTCCTGAGTGATATCAGACCGAGCATGCAGAGAATTTGCATCTCGGCCCCCATGTGATGGAGTGTTACGTAATGATTGGGCTTCCTCTTTAATGTGGTGTATGCAGGGATATCATTATCAAAGCAATAGAGTTTGAAACCTCTGACACGCCTCAACAAAGTCCTTGTCCTGAGAGATATCTTGTCTGAACTGAAGCAAGAGCGAGACACAGAGGATTTGCACCTTGGCCTTGTGTGGTGGAGTGCTACAAAATGCTTGGATCTCCTCTTTAATGTTGTGTCTGCAGGGATATCCTCATGAAAGGGGGCACTAGGGCACTGAAACCTGCGACAGACCCCTCCCCAAATAAACTCATTGTCCTCAGTGATATCAGACCAGGCATGCTGAGATCTTGCATCTTGGCCGCCATGTGATGGAGTGTTGCATAATGCTCGGACTTCCTCTTTAATGTTGTGTCTGCAGGGATATCCTCATTATCAGAAAAATAGGGCACCAAAACCTGCAATAGGTCCCAACAAACCCATTGTCCCGAGCAATATCTTGTCTGAGCCTCCAGCGAGATATAGCACACGGGAGGATTTGCTACTTAGCCGTGTTACAAAATGTTCAGGCTTCCTCTTTTAAGGTTGTGTCTGTAGGGATATCCTCCTTGTCAGAACAATAAGGCACTGAAACCTTCAATAGGTCCCAACAAACTCATTGTCCTGAGCAATATCTTATCTGAGCCTCCAGAGAGACGGAGAACGCAGAGAAGTTGTGTTTTGACCACTGCTTGGTGGGGTGTTAGAAAATGCTTGAACTTACTCTTTAAGGTTGTGTCTGCAGGGATATCCTCATTATCAGAACAATAGAGCAGTGAAACCTGCAATAGGTCTCAACAAACCCATTGCCCTGAGCGATATCAGACCGAGCATGCAGAGGAATTGCGTCTGTGGTGGGGTGGAGTGTTACAAAATACCTGGACTTCCTCTTTTAAGGTTGTGTCTGCAGGGATATCCTCATTATCAGAACAATAGGGCACAGACACCTACAATAGGTCCCAACAAACCCATTGTCCCGAGCAATATCTCGTTTAATCCCCCAGCGAGACACAGAGCACGCAGAGGAGTTGTATCTTGGCCACCGCGTAGTGGGGCTTTAGCTTACTCTTTAAGGTTGTGTCTGCAGGGATATCCTCATTATCAAAACAATAGGGCACAGACACCTACAATAGGTCCCAACAAACCCATTGTCCTGAGCGATATCTCATTTGAGCCTCCAGCAAGACAGAGCACGTGGGAGGATTTTCTTCTTAGCCGTGTTACAAAATGATGAGGAAGTGAATGTCAGTCACGAAACGCGTTGCGGGGTTTGTGGTGATTCATGTGATGACGCACTTTATCGGTACAAGTAAGATGTGATATACCTTTGTGATTTGCACCTACCTTATTGCTTGCATTCTTTTGCACTATTCTGAGTATATACTGTGATTTGATGCACTTTGAAAGCACCCGACACTTTATGGATTAACTTAGATTATATAAGTATTACATTTTATTTTATTTCTATACTATCGGTCCCACTGGGTAACATCTTACCACCCCAATGGCAGCTTGTCTATATGTTATATGTTTTTATGAGCATTTTTAATATGTCTTGTAATGTAACTGTGAGCACATACAATTTTGGGGTAGGCTCTGAAAATCTCCCCACAGGTCCCCAGAAGGTCCGCACTCTACCCAGAAAAAAATGTATATCTACAAAAGTCTATATAAAAATATATATCTGCTTTTATTAAATTAGAAAGACCCATAGACACATATACAAAAATATACCAAAACTATAATACACATTTTAAAATACATAAACACAATGACAAAGGAGGGGGAGGGGGTTTCCCACATAGAAGTATCACCTTCCTAATCTCATAAATAATACAATTAATTAAAACAATTAACAATTAATATAATTCATTGTTATGGTGTATAATTAAACCCCATGCTAGCTGCCAGTGTAAGTCATGTGCTGGTGGGTGTAATAATATAATAAATTATAATAATAATAATGTGATAATATAATAAACAGACAACATACAATGTGAAAACAAGAAAAGTGCTGAGTGCAATATATCACAAAGAAAGAACAAAAAAGATATTGTGCAAACAACAATTGTATCAAAAAGTATAATTGAACTCTACATGTGAATGAATAATGATACACTGGCCAAGGATACAATATAGCAACATGTTAATAAAGGAAGGTATTACAATCAGACATATATTGCCAGGGGTCCCCCGTATCCTAAGCCTGCCGCAATGTAACTGTGAGACTTCAATACCCTTTATATGTGTTTCAATTCATAGAGTTGCCATTGTAAGTCTCTGGTATAATCCCCGTTTTGGGGGTTGGGGCTCCCCCTCTTTTGTCATTTAAATAGGGATTCACCAGATTGATTGTTTGGTGCCGTCCATAGCTTTGTTTTTATGCTTTTCCTCTTTTAAGGTTGTGTCTGCAGGGATAGAGATGATGCACTTGGTTACTTATATATTTATATATTTATTACACTTGCACTTTTTCTTCTGCATTGTATCGCATTAGCACTTTATTTCATGGATTGTACAGGAAATTCATTAGGATCATGTGTTTAAACGATTAAAAATTGTATTGAGTGGTTTTCATTGCCCACTAGTTAGGACACTATTAGCACATTTACTGAGTTTATTGCCCTTATTCATCAAGCGATAGCGCCAGGTAGTGTCTGACGAGCGCCAGGTACCGCCAGCTATCGGCGGCTACCGACTCAAGTACGCCCGGCGGCGGTCACAATGACGCATTTATCACGCTAAATGAGGCTAGCGCCGGCGAGAGCGACGGCTAGCGCGGCATTCATCATGAAGCCGCCTGGACCGAACAGCGCCGCTGCAAATTCCCTCACAGCGCCAGGTATGAGCTGTCGCTCCCTGGCGATGTCCAATGCATTTCAATGGAGCAATCTATAATTAATCATAATTAATTGGTATTATTTATTTATTTATTTTTTTTAATGTCAAAAATTCTGAGACCACTTCTGCAATGTTTGTTTTTCTTTAAAAGTAAAAAAAAATTAAAAAAAAAAATTTGTGCAGAATTGATCTAACAGGTCTGAGATTAATGTATTCATATTACAAAATGATTCAAAAAACATGTATAATGTTACAATCAAAAAATATGGTTGTTTAGGGGTTAAAAACTAGTTAACACCCATCGCCGCCAGCGCTCTGGGGTTTAAACAAGGAATGGACAGCGACAGCACATTCGGAGCGTGATTTGTTGATGAATATGAAGCTAGCCGTTCGCTCTGGCCATTCGTTGTCAGGCGCTCACATACAACGCTGAACCTGTGAAACAGCGACACCCCAGCCCGTATTCAACATTACCGCACACCGACTGAGTCGCTGTCATCAAGCTAATGCCGGCCAAGCACAGCGAATACTGGCTGGCGCTGTAAAAATCACGCTACAGTCGCTCATCTGTCGCTACCTGGCGCTATTCATGAATGGGCCTCCCCGTATTTATTTAGGGGGGGGGTTTGCTCAGTCTTAATCATATATGATAACTATTAACCGCAATTTACAATATGATATTATTCTAGATTAATTGTCATTCATTTATTCATCTACATTGTTACAATATCTTTGCCGGACATTTCCCGGTTTTGACATGTGTTGTCTTTTGATGTCTTCTGTGTTTTTTATAGTCTTTTGATGGCTCTAATATATATAATAAAATTCTTGTGATATTTTCAACCCGTTTGAGTGGCCCGGTTCTGATTGGACTCCTTGGTTGGGTTGTGTCTGCAGGGATATCCTCGTTATCAGAACAATAGGGCACAAACACCTACAATAGTCCCGAGCGATATCTCGTCTGATCCTGCAGCGAGACACAGAGCACGCGGGAGGATTTGCGTCATGGGCGTGTTACAAAATACCTGGACTTCCTCTTTTAAGGTTGTGTCTGCAGGGATATCCTCGTTATCAGAACAATAGGGCACAAACACCTACAATAGTCCCGAGCGATATCTCGTCTGATCCTGCAGCGAGACACAGAGCACGCGGGAGGATTTGCGTCATGGGCGTGTTACAAAATACCTGGACTTCCTCTTTTAAGGTTGTGTCTGCAGGGATATCCTCGTTATTAGAACAATAGGGCACAAACACCTACAATAGTTCCCAACAAACCCATTGTCCCGATCGATATCTCGTCTGATGCTGCAGCGAGACACAGAGCACGCGGGAGGATTTGCGCCTTGGCTCGCCACGCGGCGGCGGCGGAGGTGGCAGCAGTTTCTGCTCGCTCGGAGGAAAACGCCATGTCCCGGATTTTCCACAGCGCCGTGGGAAGCGCACATGATCACACGGCTCCCCACAAGGACGCGATGTTAGCGGGGTCTAAATCTCGCCATGAAGCCGCAGCATTGTTGGGAGCGGGCCGCGGTAACCCGACACGGCGAACCTCTCTCGCAGCGGATCGCCGCTCGCCGCTCTGACTCATTTTTCCGTCCTTCGTCGGCCTTGTTTTTGCAGCGAAACGGTGGTTAGGGGGCGACGGGCCGTCCAGATCCCCCCCTGACACCCCCCCCCACCACCACCACCAGGGGTTACATAATGTCACGTGTGAGGTCATTAAGGATATTTAGGCATAGGCGAGACACGCCGTGTGATTAAACCTTCACCAGGATTTATTGTAAAGCCCCAAACCCTTATAAAACAATTCCCCAGCATCTAAAGTTATTATATTTTAAGTTTCTCGTCACTTCTTATTCTTTCCCCCCACTGGGCTGCAACTCTGTTCAGGACACTAAGATATGGGTGCCACCATCTTGCCTCAGAAGCATCACACATACTGAGGAGAGGAGAGTGGGATAAAGTACAGGGGGCGGGGTTATAGCTGTGCTTTGCTCAGACAGAGCAGAGCTGGGGTCAGGGAAAGGACAGCAATCCCAGAATGCAGAGCAGCACAGTCAGAAGACACTTCCTATTTGCAGGCTGCCTGATGCTCCATGAACCGCCATCAGGCTCTTATTCAGGCTGAAGGTCCGGATTAGTGTGAGCAATCTGTATGTACAGGGTGTGGGAAACATATAAGATAGGCTCTTATTCAGGGTGAGGGTCCGGATTAATGTGAGCAATCTGTATGTACAGGGGGGGAAACATATAAGATAGGCTCTTATTCAGGGTGAGGGTCTGGATTAATGTGAGCAATCTGTATGTACGGGGGGAGGGGAAACATATAAGATAGGCTCTTATTCAGGGTGAGGGTCCGGATTAATGTGGGCAATCTGTATGTACAGGGTGTGGGAAACATATAAGATAGGCTGTTATTCAGGGTGAGGGTCCGGATTAATGTGGGCAATCTGTATGTACAGGGTGTGGGAAACATATAAGATAGGCTCTTATTCAGGGTGAGGGTCCGGATTAATGTGGGCAATCTGTATGTACAGGGTGTGGGAAACATATAAGATAGGCTCTTATTCAGGGTGAGGGTCCGGATTAATGTGGGCAATCTGTATGTACAGGGTGTGGGAAACATATAAGATAGGCTCTTATTCAGGGTGAAGGTCCGGATTAATGTGAGCAATCTGTATGTACAGGGTGTGGGAAACATATAAGATAGGCTCTTATTCAGGGTGAATAAGAATTTTTGGGGGATGGTCCTATCGCTTCCTCCCATAATGCAATGCGCTTCCAGAAGGGCCGATCCCTGATATGATCCTTTGCTCCCGCTGGTAAAGTCCGTTTAAAGGGACAATGCGGTCACTGGCGGCGATAAAAAATACCGACCGCTGACCACTTTCGGTGGGACCGGCCCTGCTTTGATTTTAGCTTAAGGCCTTCCATGGGGGACTGGATGCATACGCTCCCAGGTGTCCCTGATTTGGAGGGACTGTCCCTCTTTTGAGTCTGTGTCCCCCTGTTCCTCGTTGTTCCCATTTGTCCCTCTTTGAGGTGTAACATGCAGATCTGCAGCAATAAATTATTCATTCGCCTATTCAAAGTGTTTCTATTGTAACTGTTACAATGTATCTCCTATCCATCCCTCACTGAGGGGGCGTGGCTTCATCTATCCCTCAATGAGGGGGTGTGGCTTCATCCAACCCCTCAATGAGGAGGCGTGGCTTGATCCATCCCTCAATGAGGGGGCGTGGCTTCACCCATCCCTCAATGAGGGGGCGTGGCTTCATCCATCCCTCAAAGAAGGGGCGTGTGTCCTCACCCTCCTATACATCCCTGATGTGTCCTCACCCTCCTATACAGCCGCGATGTGTCCTCACCCTCCTATACAGCCATGATGTGTCCTCACCCTCCTATACAGCCAGGATGTGTCCTCACCCTCCTATACAGCCATGATGTGTCCTCACCCTCCTATACAGCCAGGATGTGTCCTCACCCTCCTATACATCCAGGATGTGTCCTCACCCTCCTATACAGCCAGGATGTGTCCTCACCCTCCTATACAGCCCTGATGTGTCCTCACCCTCCTATACAGCCAGGATGTGTCCTCACCCTCCTATACAGCCCTGATGTGTCCTCACCCTCCTATACAGCCGTGATGTGTCCTCACCCTCCTATACAGCCCTGATGTGTCCTCACCCTCCTATACAGCCGTGATGTGTCCTCACCCTCCTATACAGCCGTGATGTGTCCTCACCCTCCTATACAGCCATGATGTGTCCTCACCCTCCTATACAGCCATGATGTGTCCTCACCCTCCTATACAGCCGTGATGTGTCCTCACCCTCCTATACAGCAATGATGTGCCCTCACCCTCCTATACAGCCGTGATGTGTCCTCACCCTCCTATACAGCCATGATGTGTCCTCACCCTCCTATACAGCCCTGATGTGCCCTCACCCTCCTATACAGCCCTGATGTGTCCTCACCCTCCTATACAGCCATAATGTGTCCTCACCCTCCTATACAGCTCTGATGTGTCCTCACCCTCCTATACAGCCATGATGTGTCCTCACCCTCCTATACAGCCATGATGTGTCCTCACCCTCCTATACAGCCGTAATGTGTCCTCACCCTCCTATACAGCCGCCAGGTGTCCTCACCCTCCTATACAGCCATGATGTGTCCTCACCCTCCTATACAGCCGCCAGGTGTCCTCACCCTCCTATACAGCCATGATGTGTCCTCACCCTCCTATACAGCCATGATGTGTCCTCACCCTCCTATACAGCCGTAATGTGTCCTCGCCCTCCTATACAGCCGTGATGTGTCCTCACCCTCCTATACAGACGTGATGTCTCCTCACCCTCCTATACAGCCGTGATGTGTCCTCACCCTCCTATACAGCCATAATGTGTCCTCACCCTCCTATACAGCCGTGATGTGTCCTCACCCTCCTATACAGCCGTGATGTGTCCTCACCCTCCTATACAGCCGTGATGTGTCCTCACCCTCCTATACAGCCCTGATGTGTCCTCACCCTCCTATACAGCCCTGATGTGTCCTCACCCTCCTATACAGCCATAATGTGTCCTCACCCTCCTATACAGCCCTGATGTGTCCTCACCCTCCTATACAGCCGTGATGTGTCCTCACCCTCCTATACAGCCATAATGTGTCCTCACCCTCCTATACAGCCGTGATGTGTCCTCACCCTCCTATACAGACGTGATGTCTCCTCACCCTCCTATACAGCCGTGATGTGTCCTCACCCTCCTATACAGCCATAATGTGTCCTCACCCTCCTATACAGACGTGATGTCTCCTCACCCTCCTATACAGCCGTGATGTGTCCTCACCCTCCTATACAGCCATAATGTGTCCTCACCCTCCTATACAGCCGTGATGTGTCCTCACCCTCCTATACAGCCACAATGTGTCCTCACCCTCCTATACAGACGTGATGTGTCCTCACCCTCCTATACAGCCGTGATGTGTCCTCACCCTCCTATACAGCCCTGATGTGTCCTCACCCTCCTATACAGCCATCATGTGTCCTCACCCTCCTATACAGCCGTGATGTGTCCTCACCCTCCTATACAGCCGTGATGTGTCCTCACCCCCCTATACAGCCCTGATGTGTCCTCACCCTCCTATACAGCCGTGACGTGTCCTCACCCTCCTTTACAGCCCTGATGTGTCCTCACCCTCCTATACAGCCATAATGTGTCCTCACCCTCCTATACAGCCCTGATGTGTCCTCACCCTCCTATACAGCCATGATGTGTCCTCACCCTCCTATACAGCCATGATGTGTCCTCACCCTCCTATACAGCCGTGATGTGTCCTCACCCTCCTATACAGCCGTGATGTGTCCTCACCCTCCTATACAGCCATAATGTGTCCTCACCCTCCTATACAGCCGTGATGTGTCCTCACCCTCCTATACAGCCGCTATGTGTCTTCACCCTCCTATACAGCAGTGACGTGTCCTCACCCTCCTTTACAGCCGTGATGTGTCCTCACCCTCCTATACAGCCGTGATGTGTCCTCACCCTCCTATACAGCCATAATGTGTCCTCACCCTCCTATACAGCCCTGATGTGTCCTCACCCTCCTATACAGCAATGATGTGTCCTCGCCCTCCTATACAGCCACTATGTGTCCTCACCCTCCTATACAGCCCTGATGTGTCCTCACCCTCCTATACAGCAATGATGTCTCCTCACCCTCCTATACAGCCCTGATGTGTCCTCACCCTCCTATACAGCCCTGATGTGTCCTCACCCTCCTATACAGCCCTGATGTGTCCTCACCCTCCTATACAGCCGTGATGTGTCCTCACCCTCCTATACAGCCGTGATGTGTCCTCACCCTCCTATACAGCCATTATGTGTCCTCACCCTCCTATACAGCTATGATGTGCCCTCACCCTCCTATACAGCCGTGATGTGCCCTCACCCTCCTATACAGCCGTGATGTGTCCTCACCCTCCTATACAGCCATGATGTGTCCTCACCCTCCTATACAGCCATGATGTGTCCTCACCCTCCTATACAGCCCTGATGTGTCCTCACCCTCCTATACAGCCAGGATGTGTCCTCACCCTCCTATACAGCCATGATGTGTCCTCACCCTCCTATACAGCCATGATGTGTCCTCACCCTCCTATACAGCCCTGATATGTCCTCACCCTCCTATACAGCAATGATGTGTGCTCACCCTCCTATACAGCCCTGATGTGTCCTCACCCTCCTATACAGCTGTGGTGTGTCCTCACCCTCCTATACAGCCGTGATGTGTCCTCACCCTCCTATACAGCCGTGATGTGTCCTCACCCTCCTATACAGCAATGATGTGTCCTCACCCTCCTATACAGCCGTGATGTGTCCTCACCCTCCTATACAGCCGTGATGTGTCCTCACCCTCCTATACAGCCGTGATGTGTCCTCACCCTCCTATACAGCCGCGATGTGTCCTCACCCTCCTATACAGCCGTGATGTGTCCTCACCCTCCTATACAGCCGTGATGTGTCCTCACCCTCCTTTACAGCCGTGATGTGTCCTCACCCTCCTATACAGCAGTGATGTGTCCTCACCCTCCTATACAGCCTTGATGTGTCCTCACCCTCCTTTACAGCCTTGATGTGTCCTCACCCTCCTTTACAGCCGTGATGTGTCCTAACCCTCCTATACAGCCGTGATGTGTCCTCACCCTCCTATACAGCCCTGATATGTCCTCACCCTCCTATACAGCCATGATGTGTCCTCACCCTCCTATACAGCAGTGATGTGTCCTCACCCTCCTATACAGCAATGATGTGTCCTCACCCTCCTATACAGCCGTGATGTGTCCTCACCCTCCTATACAGCCGTGATGTGTCCTCACCCTCCTATACAGCCGTGATGTGTCCTCACCCTCCTATACAGCCGTGATGTGTCCTCACCCTCCTATACAGCAATGATGTGTCCTCACCCTCCTATACAGCCGTGATGTGTCCTCACCCTCCTATACAGCCGTGATGTGTCCTCACCCTCCTATACAGCCGTGATGTGTCCTCACCCTCCTATACAGCCCTGATATGTCCTCACCCTCCTATACAGCCAGGATGTGTCCTCACCCTCCTATACAGCAGTGATGTGTCCTCACCCTCCTATACAGCAATGATGTGTCCTCACCCTCCTATACAGCCGTGATGTGTCCTCACCCTCCTATACAGCCGTGATGTGTCCTCACCCTCCTATACAGCCGTGATGTGTCCTCACCCTCCTATACAGCCGTGATGTGTCCTCACCCTCCTATACAGCCGTGATGTGTCCTCACCCTCCTATACAGCAATGATGTGTCCTCACCCTCCTATACAGCCGTGATGTGTCCTCACCCTCCTATACAGCCGTGATGTGTCCTCACCCTCCTATACAGCCGTGATGTGTCCTCACCCTCCTATACAGCCCTGATATGTCCTCACCCTCCTATACAGCAATGATGTGTCCTCACTCTCCTATACAGCCGTGATGTGTCCTCACCCTCCTATACAGCCGTGATGTGTCCTCACCCTTCTATACAGCCATGATGTGTCCTCACCCTCCTATACAGCCGTGATGTGTCCTCACCCTCCTATACAGCCCTGATGTGTCCTCACCCTCCTATACAGCCGTGATGTGTCCTCACCCTCCTATACAGCCCTCATGTGTCCTCGCCCTCCTTTACAGCCGTGATGTGTCCTCACCCTCCTATACAGCCGTGATGTGTCCTCACCCTCCTATACAGCCGTGATGTGTCCTCACCCTCCATTACAGCCTTGATGTATTCGTGGCTCCCGAATGACAGCGAGTACCTGGAAACAGGTCTTCTATGCGTCTGTCATCGTCCTGCCAAGAAGCTGTCGAAATAGTCTCTCTCCTGCAATGGAGCGTGCGCGCATGCCCCGGGGATCCCGAAGGATGGCCCGGGTGCCTTCAGGAGTCATGCGAGGAATGCGCTGCATGTGCCTGTACTGTGCCTCGGCCTCCTCAGGGGGTCACATGGGACAGGTGTATGTGTGTCTCACCTGTGCTCACCTGTGATGTCACTGCCTCCCCCGGGGAGAGATGCCGAGCAGTCACTCCAGGTAACTCGCCCCGTCACCCGTTGTTTCCAAGACATCTGCCTGCGTGACATCAAAGAGGATCAAAAGTAAAAAATGACTTCATGGGCTTCATATAGTGGGGCATCCCAAATCTGGATACCCTGGACCTAGAGACTTATAGACATTAAGCTGGTGGTTGCTCCTCCATGAAAGGTTCACACCATCAGTGATCCCTGCATGGGGGACAGGAAACTAACATCACCCCCCTCACATCATCAGTGAGCCCTGCATCATAGATACTCACCTTTTCCTAGCAGAGCTCCATCTGATGGGGGTCAGGAAAGTACTGCACCTCCCCCTTCACACCATCAGTGACCCTGCATTAGAGAGATACTCACCTTTTCACTGATGGTGTGAGGGGGAGGTGAGTTTCCTGTCCCCCATCAGATGGAACTCTGCTAGGAAAACACGAGTATCTTTCTAAGGCAGGGCTCGTCGTAGTGGGTTTGGTTACTCTTGTGCTCTCTTTTGGCTTTTTAGGCTCCAGGGTCGGACAATAGGGGGTTTCGGTCCCATTTAAATCTCCACGATAGACCCATCAGCAGCCAATACTCATTTGGTTATTATTCATAAAGCGCCATCATAGTCTGTGGCGCTGCTTATAACTCTCCATCAGTCTATGCAGAAGCATTTAGCCCATTGTTTCCTTTTAAGTCCCTTCTCCTGCATAGGCCCAATGCCCGCAGCGGCTCATGATGATGTAGATGAGAGGCGAGACGCGTGTAGCCTGGAGATCCCCTTTAAGTCCCTTGTCCCGCACATGCCCAGTTCCGGCTCATGATGATGTAGATGAGAGGCGAGACGCGTGTAGCCTGGAGATCCCCTTTAAGTCCCTTGTCCCGCACATGCCCAGTTCCGGCTCATGATGATGTAGATGAGAGGCGAGACGCGCGTAGCCTGGAGATCCCCTTTAAGTCCCTTGTCCCGCACATGCCCAGTTCCGGCTCATGATGATGTAGATGAGAGGCGAGACGCGCGTAGCCTGGAGATCCCCTTTAAGTCCCTTGTCCCGCACATGCCCAGTTCCGGCTCATGATGATGTAGATGAGAGGCGAGACGCGCGTAGCCTGGAGATCCCCTTTAAGCCCCTTGTCCCGCACATGCCCAGTTCCGGCTCATGATGATGTAGATGAGAGGCGAGACGCGCGTAGCCTGGAGATCCCCTTTAAGTCCCTTCTCCCGCACATGCCCAGTTCTGGCTCATGATGATGTAGATGAGAGGCGAGACGCGCGTAGCCTGGAGATCCCCTTTAAGTCCCTTCTTCCGCACATGCCCAGTTTCGGCTCATGATGATGTAGATGAGAGGCGAGACGCGCGTAGCCTGGAGATCCCCTTTAAGTCCCTTTTCCCGCACATGCCCAGTTCTGGCTCATGATGATGTAGATGAGAGGCGAGACGCGCGTAGCCTGGAGATCCCCTTTAAGTCCCTTCTCCTGCACATGCCCAGTTCCGGCTCATGATGATGTAGATGAGAGGCGAGACGCGCATAGCCTGGAGATTCCCTTTAAGTCCCTTGTCCCGCACATGCCCAGTTCCGGCTCATGATGATGTAGATGAGAGGCGAGACGCGCATAGCCTGGAGATCCCCTTTAAGTCCCTCGTCCCGCACATGCCCAGTTCCGGCTCATGATGATGTAGATGAGAGGCGAGACGCGCGCAGCCTGGAGATCCCCTTTAAGTCCCTTCTCCCGCACATGCCCAGTTCCGGCTCATGATGATGTAGATGAGAGGCGAGACGCGCGGGGCCTGGAGATTCCCTTTAAGTCCCTTCTCCCGCACATGCCCAGTTCCGGCTCATGATGATGTAGATGAGAGGCGAGACGCGCATAGCCTGGAGATTCCCTTTAAGTCCCTTGTCCCGCACATGCCCAGTTCCGGCTCATGATGATGTAGATGAGAGGCGAGACGCGCATAGCCTGGAGATCCCCTTTAAGTCCCTCGTCCCGCACATGCCCAGTTCCGGCTCATGATGATGTAGATGAGAGGCGAGACGCGCGCAGCCTGGAGATCCCCTTTAAGTCCCTTCTCCCGCACATGCCCAGTTCCGGCTCATGATGATGTAGATGAGAGGCGAGACGCGCGGGGCCTGGAGATTCCCTTTAAGTCCCTTCTCCCGCACATGCCCAGTTCCGGCAGCGGCACATGATGATGTAGATGAGAGGCGAGACGCGTGTAGCCTGGAGATCCCCTTTAAGTCCCTTCTCCCGCACATGCCCAGTTCCGGCTCATGATGATGTAGATGAGAGGCGAGACGCGCGGGGCACATTTGCTCTCCAGATGGGAATAAGGAAAATAAATATTAGAATATTATTTAAATGAGCTGCTCTGCGAACTTTCGACCTCGGGAGAGCTTATTAATTCCCGATCGGCCGGGGCCTCCGGAGCCTCCGCATTAAAGCTGACCCCGGGCGTAATGAGTGACAAGCGCCCTAATGACATTCATCGCAGGCTCTTGGCTCGGGCGCCGCAATAAACGCGGTTCATGCGAGGGCGAGAGAAAGCGTCGGGAATGCAGATGGGTTTCCCGCTTACGGGACGGATCTCAGACGCGAGATTGGTCGGGAGGAGGCCGCGGGGTTCTTCTATGGCTGCGTGTTTATCCGCGCACCCGCCAGGTTCCTCCCGCGTTTTGGACGGGCGTCCCGAACCAAGCTGTCAGTCACCCCACCGCAGTTACATAACTGACAGCTCGCCCCTGACGAAGGCGGCCAAAAGCAACCGAGCGCGCCCAAATCACACTCAGGCTTAAAGCGGACCAAAACCAACGCAGATCGATTCCCTCCCTCCGAGGCATCCGAGACCTGTGCGACACCCCCCAGATCGCCGAGCGCAACTCACCTCTTCCCGGTCCTACGGCGCATGTGCGGCCACTTGCCCAATCAGCGCGATCGGATCCGCTGACGCCACATCGTCTAAGGCCGGTGTCTCTGAGCGCACTGACGGCCGAACATGCCCAGTTCCGGCTCATGATGAAGTAGATGAGAGTCGAGACGCGCGTAGCCTGGAGATTCCCTTTAAGTCCCTTCTCCCGCACATGCCCAGTTCCGGCTCATGATGATGTAGATGAGAGGCGAGACGCGCGTAGCCTGGAGATTCGCTTTAAGTCCCTTCTCCCGCACATGCCCAGTTCCGGCTCATGATGATGTAGATAAGAGGCGAGACGCGCGGAGCCTGGAGATTCCCTTTAAGTCCCTTCTCCCGCACATGCCCAGTTCCGGCTCATGATGATGTAGATGAGAGGCGAGACGCGCGTAGCCTGGAGATTCGCTTTAAGTCCCTTCTCCCGCACATGCCCAGTTCCGGCTCATGATGATGTAGATGAGAGGCGAGACGCGCGTAGCCTGGAGATTCGCTTTAAGTCCCTTCTCCCGCACATGCCCAGTTCTGGCTCATGATGATGCAGATGAGAGGCGAGACGCGCGTAGCCTGGAGATTCTCTTTAAGTCCCTTCTCCCGCACATGCCCAGTTCCGGCTCATGATGATGTAGATGAGAGGCGAGACGCGTGTAGTCTGGAGATTCCCTTTAAGTCCCTTCTCCCGCACATGCCCAGTTCCGGCTCATGATGATGTAGATGAGAGGCGAGACGCGCGGAGCCTGGAGATTCCCTTTAACTCCCTTCTCCCGCACATGCCCAGTTCCGGCTCATGATGATGTAGATGAGAGGCGAGACGCGCGGAGCCTGGAGATCCCCTTTAAGTCCCTTCTCCCGCACATGCCCAGTTCCGGCTCATGATGATGTAGATGAGAGGCGAGACGCGCGGAGCCTGTAGATTCCCTTTAAGTCCCTTCTCCCGCACATGCCCAGTTCTGGCTCATGATGATGCAGATGAGAGGCGAGATGCGCATAGTCTGGAGATTCCCTTTAAGTCCCTTCTCCCGCACATGCCCAGTTCCGGCTCATGATGATGTAGATGAGAGGCGAGACGCACGTCACCTGGAGATTCCCTTTAAGTCCCTTCTCCCGCACATGCCCAGTTCCGGCAGCGGCTCATGATGATGTAGATGAGAGGCGAGACGCACGTCACCTGGAGATTCCCTTTAAGTCCCTTCTCCCGCACATGCCCAGTTCTGGCTCATGATGATGTAGATGAGAGGCGAGACGCGCGTAGCCTGGAGATTCCCTTTAAGTCCCTTCTCCCGCACATGCCCAGTTCCGGCTCATGATGATGTAGATGAGAGGTGAGACGCGCGGAGCCTGGAGATTCCCTTTAAGTCCCTTCTCCCGCACATGCCCAGTTCCGGCTCATGATGATGTAGATGAGAGGTGAGACGCGCGGAGCCTGGAGATTCCCTTTAAGTCCCTTCTCCCGCACATGCCCAGTTCCGGCAGCGGCTCATGATGATGTAGATGAGAGGCGAGACGCACGTCACCTGGAGATTCCCTTTAACTCCCTTCTCCCGCACATGCCCAGTTCCGGCTCATGATGATGTAGATGAGAGGTGAGACGCGCGGAGCCTGGAGATTCCCTTTAAGTCCCTTCTCCCGCACATGCCCAGTTCCGGCTCATGATGATGTAGATGAGAGGCGAGACGCGTGTAGCCTGGAGATTCCCTTTAAGTCCCTTCTCCCGAGATCCGCTAACGTCACATCGTCTAAGGCCGGTGTCTCTGAGCTCACTGACGCCGCATTCCTCGCTTCCCTCTAACAGGGAGCGGCCCGCGTCGGCCATTCACAAATGCCTGACCCTGATAGAGGGATAGTGGGGATGCTCCTGCGGCTCGCGCATGCACCGTTGAACTGGGATGCAAGGTAAGAGTATGGGGCGACCTGGGAGGTTTCCCACAACGGGGCATCCCAATTTTGGATGCCCCGGGGGGAACAATCGGCCCTGGAATCTTATCTCTGGGTTTTGGTCTTCCGATTCCGATTTGGGATGCCCAGCTGTTTGATCGCCCCTAAGACTCACCTTCCTGATGTCCCCACAGCGCATGCGCGGACACTGGTCCAATCAGCACTGCACGCCGTGAATATTAATGAGCTCCAGCATATGGAGCAGGGAACGCCCACATTCGTGGTCAACTGGCGGCGCGTCCCCGTGGCCCACAAACAAGACATGTGACCCCAGGAAAGGTGTTGGAGGGGAATCCCAGGAGATCTGACACAGTGGGGCATCCCGATTGGCCGGCCCTGGAGTATTTTAGATCCCGGGGTTTTGGATGACACTGTAAAGCAGAACGAAACCCATTGGGGTTCAAAAATTGGCTTCACATCCAGATGTCCCAGTAAAGCAGACAGGGTTTTGGTCAGCTTTACACTAAAATCGGGATGCCCCCTGTAATGCAGATGGTTTGATCTGATTTGCATCCTAAGCTGCGGGGATGCGGCCAGAGCCAAAGAACGCAGCAAGTTCGTGTGAGCGTGCACAGGGAGTAAACAGCCTGATGAAGTGGGTGATGTGGCAACGAAACGCGTGGCTCCTGGTGCGGTAGGCGGTGGGGAGACTTCACACGTTATTTTCATGATTCCTTGGCTTTATTTCTGGTGATGTTTTTTGTGATAGATTTGTGATATTATTTTTTGATTGGTAATGTGATATATATCAGTGGTTCCCCTTTGGGATGCCTAATAATATATACAGGTGATTATATTTTCATTGGTGAATAGAATAGATTGATATGTTTATGAGTTGTTATGGTTGGGAATATTAATTCTTAATTGATTGTTTGACTAATAGCACTTGCACTTTATAAATATATAGATTTTATAGTGATCCGGATCATAGGCAGGATTTGCACATGTTTAGTACTTTATAAATATATAGATTTTATAGTGATCGGATCATAGGCAGGATTCGCACATGTTTAGCACTTTATAAATATATAGATTTTATATTGATCCGGATCATAGGCAGGATTTGCCCATGTTTAGTACTTTATAAATATATAGATTTTATAGTGATCCGGACCATAGGCAGGATTTGCACATGTTTAGCACTTTATAAATATATAGATTTTATAGTGATCAGATCATAGGCAGGATTTGCACATGTTTAGTACTTTATAAATATATAGATTTTATATTGATCCGGATCATAGGCAGGATTTGCACATGTTTAGTACTTTATAAATATATAGATTTTATATTGATCCGGATCATAGGCAGGATTTGCACATGTTTAGCACTTTATAAATATATAGATTTTATAGTGATCCGGACCATAGGCAGGATTTGCACATGTTTAGTACTTTATAAATATATAGATTTTATAGTGATCCGGATCATAGGCAGGATTTGCACATGTTTAGTACTTTATAAATATATAGATTTTATAGTGATCCGGATCATAGGCAGGATTTGCACATGTTTAGCACTTTATAAATATATAGATATTATAGTGATCCGGATCATAGGCAGGATTTGCACATGTTTAGTACTTTATAAATATATAGATATTATAGTGATCCGGATCATAGGCAGGATTTGCACATGTTTAGTACTTTATAAATATATAGATTTTATAGTGATCCGGATCATAGGCAGGATTTGCACATGTTTAGCACTTTATAAATATATAGATTTTATAGTGATCCGGATCATAGGCAGGATTTGCACATGCTCAGTTGCACTGTTGGAACACTTTGTTGAATGATTTTAGCACATATATATTTAGGCATTTGATATCAGTTAGTGTGGTGAAACTCTCCCCATCGCCTACACACCTTCATGTTGGTTTGTCCTGTGTGTTATTTTTCCATTTATGTGTTTTTTAAGGGATTTTAATATGTTCAGGGTCAGTAAATCGACCGGCCTTTGAGCCTTTTAGACTCCAGGGCAGGCCATTTATAACAAAATACACAGGCCTATGCTACCCCGACGCGTATCTCGGTGTTGCCGGATGCTGCTTCCTCAGAGGCCCGTCACTGTACACACAGGGAATCTAGAAAAGGCCACGCCCCACAGAGATAATGTAACCGGATGATGATGCGGAAGGTTGAGAGGGCATGTCTCCCGCAGGTGAGGGCGCGGCGTCTCCCGTTCTCAGGATGCGTCAGCTTTTACTGCTAAAGAGAAAAACCCACCGCCACTAAAATCCGCGGCTCCGACTCGTCCCATAAATAATGGCGGGAGAGCAGCTTTGTTTTTTACGACGTGAATCTAACGAGGATTTATGGCGGAGTGCCCCCTAATGCATTCTGTATCCTCTGTCCAGTGATGTGGGGGCGCGCCCTGATTTATGACGGATTTTATGCCTTTCATTTTTTCCTACTTAGCGACAATATTTCCACGGCTGCCTCTATAGAATGAATCACTTTAACCTCTTCATGTTTTCCACTGAGCAGGCCCGGCGGGGGTCATAAGAGGGTCCTGGGAAGAACCTGACAGGGTCCGGCGAGGGTCATAAGAGGGTCCGGCGAGGGTCATGAGAGGGTCCGGCGAGGGTCATGAGAGGGTCCGGCGAGGGTCATGAGAGGGTCCGGCGAGGGTCATGAGAGGGTCCGGCGAGGGTCATGAGAGGGTCCGGCGAGGGTCATGAGAGGGTCCGGCGAGGGTCATGAGAGGGTCCGGCGAGGGTCATGAGAGGGTCCGGCGAGGGTCATGAGAGGATCCTGCGAGGGTCATGAGAGGGTCCGGCGAGGGTCATGAGAGGGTCCGGCGAGGATCATGAGAGGGTCCGGCGAGGGTCATGAGAGGGTCCGGCGAGGGTCATGAGAGGGTCCGGCGAGGCTCATGAGAGGGTCCGGCGAGGGTCATGAGAGAGTCCAGCGAGGGTCATGAGAGAGTCCAGCGAGGGTCATGAGAGGGTCCGGTGAGGGTCATGAGAGGGTCCGGTGAGGGTCATGAGAGGGTCCAGCGAGGGTCATCAGTGAGGAGCAGAGGGTAATTAGCGAGCCAAGCAATGGTCATTAGCTATCAGAGAGGGTTATTAGCGGGCCCTGGGAGAGCCATTAGAGGTGGCTAGGGTCATCAGTGAGCCCAGAAAGGGTAATTAGCAGGTACAGCGAGGGTCATTAGCGTGTCTGGCGAAAGTCATTAGCTGGGGGGGGGGGGGGTCATTAGCGGGCCTAGCAAAGGTCATTAGTGGGCCCAGCAAGGGTTATTAGCGAGCTCAGAGAGAGTCATACACGAGCCCAACATGGGTCATTAGTGGGCCCAGCGAGGATCGTGAGTGGGCACACCGTGGGGCATTAGCTGAAGCTGACACCTGAAAGAGAGCCAAGAGGCGACAGCGAGGACAGAGGAACGGCATCTGGACCAGGAGCAGCAGAGAAGGCACCGGCTTCAGGAGCCGGCAGAGGAGGCACCAGAGAATACACCAGCATTGGGACCCGGCAGAGAAGGGATCGGCACCAGGACCTAGAGGAACAGGAGACATCAGGAAGATACCAGCATCTGGACCTGGCATAGAAGGTGTTGGCCTCTGGATGAAGAGGAGGAGACGCCAGAGAAAATGCCAGAGGAGGAATGGCATCTGAACCAGGAGGAGGAGCCAGAGAATACACCAGTATCGGGACCCAGCAGAGAGGGGGCGCCATGGGGACCAAGGAGACATCAGGAAGATGCCAGCATCTGAACCTGGCAGAGAAGTGTTGGCCTCTAGACAAGGAGGAGGAGGCATCAGCGGAGGAACTGGAGAAGGAGCCAGAGAAGATGCCAGCTTCGGAATCTGGCAGAGAAGGGGTTGACACCTGGACCAAGAGGAGGAGGAGACATCAGAGAATACACCAGCATCTGGACCTGGCATAGAAGGTGTTGGCATCTGGACGAGGAGACATCAGAGAATACACCAGCATCTGGGCCTGGCATAGAAGGTGTTGGCATCTGGACGAGGAGACATCAGAGAATACACCAGCATCTGGGCCTGGCATAGAAGGTGTTGGCCTCTGGACGAGGAGACATCAGAGAATACACCAGCATCTGGGCCTGGCATAGAAGGTGTTGGCCTCTGGACGAGGAGGAGGAGACATCAGAGAATACACCAGCATTGGGACCCGGCAGAGAAGGTGTTGGCCTCTGGACGAAGAGAAGACGCCAGAAAAGACACCAGTGGAGGAATGGCATCTTGACCAGGAGGAGGAGCCAAAGAAGATGCCAGCTTCGGGATCTGACAGAGCAGGGCTTGACATCGGGACCAAGAGGAGGAGCCAGAGAATACGCCGGTATTGGGACCCGGCAGAGAAGGGGTCGGCACCAGGGCCAAGAGGAACAGGAGACATCAGGAACATTCCAGCATTTGGACCTGGCAGAAAAGGTGTTGGCCTCCGGACAAGGAGGAGGAGGTGTCAGAGAAGACAGCAGCATTAGGAACCAGAAGAGAAGGGGTTGGCACCGGGACCAAAAAGAACAGGAGGCACCAGAGAATACGCCAGCAATGGGACCTGGCACACAAGGGGTCGGCATCTGGACCAAGAAAAAGAGGAGGCACCAGAGAATACGCCGGCATTGGGACCCAGCACAGAAGGGGTCGGCATCTGGACCAAGAGGAGGAGGAGTTTCGGTCCTAGTCCTGCTGTGTGAAACCCCTCAGGTCGCCGAAACCAACTCACCTCTTCCTGGTTCTACGGCGTATGCGCAGCCGGTCGTCCAATTAGTGCGCTGACGGCCGCATCCCCTGCTACCCTCTAACAGGGAGCGTGCCTGCACACAAATGCCTGGCACAAGCACGCTCACTGCTAGAGGGATAGTGGGGATGCGGCCGCGTCTCGCGCATGCGCCGTTGGTTCCGTGTATGGGACGACCTGGGGGATTTCACACAGTGGGGCATCCCGATTCCGGCCCAGGTCCATTTGCAGCCAGGACATGATTGAGGGCACTTAGGGACTAGCTGCTTGGGTTTGTCAGGCTAAATGTGGATGAAGAATTCCTACGTGTGAACAAATATACAATGGCCGTATATACCCCAAAAACCATCCAAAAATTGCTTTATCTGGTATATCTGACTCATACCCCCATCTATTATTTTTTATTAACCTGGCTGTAATTTCTACCTTGTGCAACGCCACGGAAGATGATGGAGCTTTAATATTTACGGTCACTCGCCCTCAGCCACTTTCCTACGTGAAAACATTAAAGGGCCTCTGATCTTTGTTCTTATTAGAAGGCTCATTAGCATGT
The DNA here is from genome assembly GCA_027917425.1 of Gastrophryne carolinensis. Taxonomy (NCBI): domain Eukaryota; kingdom Metazoa; phylum Chordata; class Amphibia; order Anura; family Microhylidae; genus Gastrophryne; species Gastrophryne carolinensis. Next base: position 2,338,265 of record CM051241.1, read on the forward strand.
CGCGCTGGCAGCCGTCCAATGGCTCGCTCTCGGCAGACTATTATATACACGCGTGGGCTCTATGCATCACACATTTGCTACCCGGTAATACGGAAACATTCTCTACAAATTACAGGTCCAAAATGCTAAACCGCTATATAGGAAGCCTGTGCGTCTGCACGCTCTCCACGTACCCAGCTCTCAGGGCTGTATCTATGAGGAAGCCATGTGAGGCAGTTGCCTCAGGCGCCACTGCAGGAGGGTGGCGCCAGTTGATGGACCTGTTGTTTTGAGTTGCTTTTAATATATATATATATACACACACACCGAGTGTTCTAAGGAGACTGGTGGTGGGTCTTACGACGTTCACTTTGATCGCTGTGTGGAGAAACCCCCAAGGAATCATCGATGCCTGTCGATCCAGAGAAGAGGCCAGTTTCACCCCAAATAATGAGGAAAAATACCACTTTTTTTGCCAATAAACAATGAATCAGTCTCTGATGACGTCATGCGCGGTGACGAAACGTGCATTAGACCATAGCAGCCACAGCTGCCAAAAACTTGTTTTATTTTTATGTGCAGTTGCTTTTTCTCATTCATAAATTAAGCATTATTATCGAAAAGAAACTTGTATTTCCGTTGCACAATATGTGGGAATGAATATTTGTTGGCTCGCGTTACTGAACAAATTTCGGGAAAATTGCTTTTAATGACAACAGAGTGTTCTACGGAGACCGGTGGGTCTCATTGTCTACATTTTTTATGTGTGGAGAAACCCCCAAAGAATCGTCAACTGGAAATCCAGAGACCAAGTTTTACCCAAAAGAATTGCACTTTATTCACAAATTTAAAAACAAATTTGTCTCTGAAGACGTCACATGCAGACCATAACCACCACAGCTGCCAAAAACCTGTTTTTTAATATAAACTAAACTTGCACCTTGCTTTTCCTTTGCACAATATGTGGAAATGGTGGAAGGTGAGATTTGTTGGCTTGCGTTACTGAACACATTTCGGGAAAATTGTCTTTAATGTCAACAGAGCGTTCTACGGCGACCAGTGGGTCTCATTGTCTACTTTTCCAAATGTAGAGAAACCCCTAAGGAATAGTCAGCTGGATGCCCACAAATCCAGAGAAGAGGCCACGTTTCACCCAAAACTTTATTCACAAATGTAAAAAATCTTTTCTCTCTGATGACGTCTCATGCGGCGACGAAACAGACATTAGACCATAACCGACACAGCTGCAAAAAACCTGTTTTTTAATATAAACTAAACTTGCACCTTGCTTTTCCTTTGCACAATATGTGGAAATGGTGGAAGGTGAGATTTGTTGGCTTGCGTTACTGAACACATTTCGGGAAAATTGTCTTTAATATCAACAGAGCGTTCTACGGCGACCAGTGGGCCTCATTGTCTACTTTTTCAAATGTAGAGAAACCCCTAAGGAATAGTCAGCTGGATGCCCACAAATCCAGAGAAGAGGCCACGTTTCACCCAAAACTTTATTCACAAATGTAAAAAATCATTTCTCTCTGATAACGTCTCATGGGGCGACGAAACGGACATTAGACCATAACCGACACAGCTGCCAAAAACCAGTTTTTTTATATAAAAGAAACTTGCACCTTGATTTTCCTTTGCACAATAAGCTCGATTCAGAGACACATTCGTCCGGAATTCCGTAGCTGTCTGTGAAAGTTTTGGTGGGTGTTTGTCTTTTTTTTGCTTTTTTTCGTTCATTTTTCATTCGTACGAACGTTCGGGAATGCGCTTTCGATGATTGGAAGCAAATCGGAACATTTCCGTTAGTTCGGATCATTTTCCAAACAAAATCTGATATTTTTCGTTCGTTCAGATAACTTCCGTTGCTGTGATGGGTTTCCGTCTGATTCAGAGAGCTGATTTCCGACGGACCACCACCCTATAAATTCGATTTTATTTCCGATCCACTTACGGGACCTTTGAGGGCTCAGATTGCTATTGTTGAACATGTTCTGCGGCTATGTGGAGGAGTCTGCGCGCCTTTAGCACCAAGGCATTGCATGTATCAGCATGGCCGAGGCCATAAATTGTATAGCAATGCATACCTGAATCAATACATTTCATGTATGCCTTATAGAAGCATTTTAATGCTGACCTTAATTAGTCCTTAGCATGTAAACATTTATTTTTACACACATCCATATAATTGCTATATTATTTTAGACTTATGTCCTTTGTGAATTATATTTGGATTGTTGAACTTGAATCTTAATGTGTTGTAGGAGTTCTTGTTTTAGTTGGTTACCTTTGCTTTGTGTAATTATTTTATATTTGGTTGCAGGAACTGCAAGATGTGCCGCTCGCCCTTGCTCCTCCGTTCTTTGCCTGCAGAATGCGGGCCAGGGGTTCTCTAATCGGGCACTATGCAAAACCCGGGCCGTGGTGGCGAGGGCCTTCGGGCTTTTGAAGTCCAGATTTAGGTGTTTGGACCATACGGGGGGGGGGGGGGGGGGGGCACTGCAGTATGACCCCAACAAGGTTATACCAATATTTTAATTTACATTTTTTAACAGGGACCAGACATGCCAGAGTGGCACAACTGAGTGTCAGGGTCCTTCAGTTGGTGGGCGAGATGCAGGAGCTGCGCGACTCATTGGGGACCACAGATGAAGAATAATGTTCAGTGGCCTGACATTGCTATGTATTTTGTTTTTTATAGTTGTAAAAATTTGAAATTTTCAAAACTTTTTACAATTTTATATTTTATGATGGTATAAAAAAAAAATGTTACATTGTCATTTCATTTACAAAATACATTAACACAAAACAAATGGGCCCAGAAATATTTAAAGATGAATATTCACATGACCGAGAAGTGATTTGGGTGAGCTTTAAGGGTCCAAAAGGGAAGATGGAGGATAGTAATAAGTGGTTTGGGTGAGCTTTAAGGGTCCAAAAGGGAAGATGGAGGATAGTGCTAAGTGATTTAGCTAAACATTGTAGTAGAAGTGAGGGTGGCAAATATGTAGGCGAGCACTTTAATGAGTTAAGTTTGTAGTGCGCAGGCGCAAGATCGTAGGGATTTCCGTCTGGACGATTATTTATTGAAAAAGGGAAACAGAATCGAACGGTAAACGTAAAGGATTCGTTGGAGGATACGATGGGAAAAGGGCAAAAACGAAAGCCTACGTTGTAACATGTGAAAATGAAACGGAAAAGTCTGGATGGAAAATAACATCCTCGTAATTCGTAATCTGCCGTACGAACGGACGGAAACTTTACAGAAGGATTTCAATGCATGCATAGAATCGCTCGAACGCTCATACGAGAGCGGAAACATTTCCAAAAAAAACAGATCGGAACTAAAACAGAAGTTTTTTTTTGTCTCTCTGAATCGAGCCTAATATGTGGGAATTATTATTTATTGGCTCGTGTTACTGAAGAAATTTTGGGAAAATTGTTTTTAATGTCAACAGAGCCCTCTATGGAGACTGGTGGGTCTCGTTGTCTACTTTTTCATGTGTGGAGAAACCCCCAAGGAATCGTCAACTGGTTGCCCGCAAATCCAGAGAAAAGGACAAGTTTCACCCAAAACAATTGGAAAGACACTTTATTCACAAATTTTAAAAACAAATTAGTCTCTGATGACGACACATGTAGTGACGAAACGGACGTTAGACCATAACCAACTCAGCTGCCAAAACCTGTTTTATTTTTTTGCATGAAAGAGACTTGCACCTTGTTTTTCCTTTGCACAATATGTGGGAATGACTATTTGTTGGCTCGCGTTACTGAACAAATTTCGGGAAAATTGTCTTTAATTTCAACAGAGCCTTCTATGGAGACTGGTGGGTCTCGTTGTCTAAATTTTTATGTGTAGAAAAACCCCTAAGGAATCGTCAACTGGATGCCCACAAATCCAGAGAAGAGGCAAAGTTTCACCCAAAACAATTGGAAGGACTTACAATTTATTCACAAATTAAATAACGAATTTGTCTCTGATGACGTCACATGATGAAACAGGCATTAGACCATAACAAACACAGCTGCCAAAAAACAGTTTTTTTATATAAAAATCTAAAAAAATATGGATGTGGGAATGGTGGGAGGTGAGATTTGTCGTCTTGCGTTACCAAATAGTTTTGGTTGCATTCTATGGAGACTAGAGAGACCCCCACGGAATCATTGATGCCCACAGGCCAGTTTCATCTTCAAATTAATAATTAATAATAGTAAAGAAAGAATAAAGAAAACTTTAATCACAAATGAAAAAAAAGGAATCAGTCTCTGATGACATCATACGCGGTGATGAAACGTGCGTTAGACCAGAACCGCCGCAGCTGCCAAAAACCTGTTTCATATTTACGTGCAGTTTGTTTTTTTAGTTTTTTAATTAAGTATTATTATTATATAAACGAAACGTGCGCTTTGTTTTCCTTTGTACAATATGTGGGAATGAATATTCGTTGGCTCGCGTCACCAATCTCGGGAAAAATAATTTCTAATGTCTACCGAGCGTTCAGTGGAGACGTTCGTAGCCAGCGGCCGCGGCTGGGCCAGTCGGGTCAGTATTGGAGGTCACCATACTGAGCGATTTCCTTATAGATCACGCTGTTGGAAGTGCCTTAGAGCCCAGCTCAGGGTTTGGTCCGCCCCCGGGCCTGGACACGAGCGCGTAAACATTCTCTGTATCTAATTTAATATCTCAGAGCGGTTTTGATTAATTTTCGAGAAAAAAGGGCCAAATCCCGGACCTTGGATTTGCTGCAATGACCGTTCTCTCAGTGATCCCGGGCCAACGTGTGATGCGTCGCTGCTCTGCCAAACATGACCCAATCTGCGAGAGGAACATGGGGCCTCGGCCCATTTCTGGCCCGCGAAGGCAAAGCGTACGGGTGTTAAAGCCAAAGAACAGGACAGATGTTGATCTCGGGATGTCTTAGGATTATGTTCTGTCTTAGGATTGTTGATTTTGATCTCGGGATGTTTTAGGATTATTTTGCCCTCGTACTGGTCAGCTCCTCAGAACCCAACCCGGGTCCTGAGGAGCTGACCAGTACCAGGGCCATCAGCACGAAAATTGGACAGCTATTGATTCATCATGAAAACGAAAACTCTGCCATGCAAGTATCATCAATAACATGTAAAAGGGTCCATAAGGGCAAAGAAGGGTCCACATCAGCATTATGGATGCCTCCGAAGGGTTGGTTAATTAAAAATGCAAAATGAGATGCAAGTGAGGCTATTCAAATGTCTTTAGATCTATGACCAAGAGGTAACTCAATACGTTTTTATTTATTTTGCCTGACTCAGATAAATTATTTTGCCCAGGACAGCCACATAATTGTTTTGCCTGGGACAGCCACAAAATTGTCTAGGACAGATGCAGAATTGTTTTGCCCAGGATAGAGGCGGAATTATTTTTCCCAGGACAAACGCAGATTTTTTTTGCCCAGGACAGACAGAATTATTTTGGCCAGGGACAGACACAGAATTATCTTGCCATGGCATAGGCAGAGTTATTTTGCCCAGGGCAGGGGTAGAATTATTTTCCCCAGGACAGACGCAGAATCATTTTGTCCAGAAAAGATGCAGAGTTATTTTGCTCAGGACAGACACATAATTATTTTGCCCAGGACAGACATAGAATGTTGGCCAGGGACAGATGCAGAATTATTTTGCCCAGGATAGAGGCAGAATTATTTTGTCCAGAAAAGATGCAGAATTATTTTGCCAAGGACAGACAAAGAATTGTTTTGCCCAGGACAGACATAGAATGTTGGCCAGGGACAGAGGCAGAATTATTTTGCCCAGGACAGATGCAGAATTATTTTGCACAGGACAGAGGCAGAATTATTTTGCCCAGGACAGATGCAGAATTATTTTGCCCAGGATAGAGGCAGAATTATTTTGCCCAGGACAGATGCAGAATTATTTTGCACAGGACAGAGGCAGAATTATTTTGCCAAGGACAGACAAAGAATTATTTTGCCCAGGACAGACATAGAATGTTGGCCAGGGACAGAGGCAGAATTATTTTGCCCAGGACAGATGCAGAATTATTTTGCACAGGACAGAGGCAGAATTATTTTGCCCAGGACAGATGCAGAATTATTTTGCCCAGGATAGAGGCAGAATTATTTTGCCCAGGATAGAGGCAGAATTATTTTGTCCAGAAGAGATGCAGAATTATTTTGCCCAGGACAGAGGCAGAATTATTTTGCCCAGTACAGAGGCAGAATTATTTTGCCCAGGACAGATGCAGAATTATTTTGCCCAGGACAGATACAGAATTATTTTGCCCAGGACAGAGGCAGAATTATTTTGCCCAGGACAGAGGCAGAATTATTTTGCCCAGGACAGAGGCAGAATTATTTTGCCCAGGACAGACACAGAATTATTTTGCCCAGGACAGAGGCAGAATTATTTTGCCCAGGACAGATGCAGAATTATTTTGCCCAGGACAGATGCAGAATTATTTTGCCCAGGACAGATACAGAATTATTTTGCCCAGGACAGAGGCAGAATTATTTTGCCCAGGACAGAGGCAGAATTATTTTGCCCAGGACAGAGGCAGAATTATTTTGCCCAGGACAGACACAGAATTATTTTGCCCAGGACAGAGGCAGAATTATTTTGCCCAGGACAGATGCAGAATTATTTTGCCCAGGACAGATGCAGAATTATTTTGCCCAGGACAGATGCAGAATTATTTTGCACAGGACAGATGCAGAATTATTTTGCCCAGGACAGAGGCAGAATTATTTTGCCCAGAAGAGATGCAGACGCAGAACCTTTATGCCCTTGCAGATGCAGAATATTTTTTTTCCACCCTACCAGGTAATATCTAGCAATAACCACTGCAGTAGCTTACCCCCCCCCCCCCCCGCTGCTGTGACAGTAAGTTGGGTGGGTTAGGCGGGAGATGGCTGCACAGAGGCACTGAACAGTTGCAGACACAATTCTCTTCTCCCCCAGAATGTTACACCAGCCGCTTCTATAGGCCCCACGTCCAAGGGCAGGATTAGCGATGGTACTGTGCCGCATCCACGTGCAGGCGCGATGGCGCGCTTGCCAATGCCAATGGCTATAGGTGGTGCCGCCCCGGAGCCTGTCAATGGGCCACATAAGAGGGCCTGGAGGCCTTTGAGTTTGGCACATGTGACCTAGAGGAATGTTCTGGGTCACATGGGGCTCCCCAGCTACAGGACGGGGAACCCCCGGCTTAGACACGTCCCTGCACTCATTGTTTGTTTTTCTCGCTGCACGGATGTGTTAAAGTGGACCAAAACCCAGGATAGTCCAAAGTTTTTGGGTTGTGTGAAACTCCCCAGGATGCCCGAACGGACTCACCTCTTCTCAGTCTCACAGCGTGGTTAAGAGCAGCGGCTCTGACGGCGCATCCTCCACCTCCCTCTAACAGGGAGCGTGCCCCCCCGGCCATTCATAAATGCCTGCCGCGGGCACGCGCACTGCTAAAGGGAAGCGGAGGATGCGGCCGTCAGAGCTGCTGCTCTTACACGCGCCGTGGGAACGGGAAGAGGTAAGTGGCTGCGGCGATCTGGGGGGGCTTCACACAGCGGGGGCATCCTTGATCGGGGTGCCCCCTGGGAAAGGACCACAACCAAGGGTAGTCAAAATCCTGGGTTTTGGTCCACTTTAAATTGAGAGGAAAACTTCCTATGTGTGCGCAAGCCTACAACGGCCATATGTGCACAAACAGATAAAGACATGTAGATGAGGGGTCACCATTCCTAATCGAACCCCTCTAATGGCAGATAAGTGAGCGGAGCCCCTCAGATGTGTGCTGACTCGGGCGCTGAGATTCTATTGGACGATTCCATACACTGGCTCCTGTTATGTTAGAGAAACCAGAGAACTCCTCATACCTGAACGAAAACAAAAAATCAAAGCGAGACGCGTCGAGGTTATTCAAACGTCTCCGCGGAGAGGTCACGCGTCTGCGAGACAAGTGCGAATATTGTTGTGCGAGAGATAGAAAAACAGAGCAAGTGTAAAGGGCTCCTGGATATCCCGCAGCCCCGGCATCCACGGCTAACAAACCCCCCATACATTAACCCCGCGCCGCCGGCCTCCCCTCTGCCGTGCATCCGACGTGAGAAGATCTCCTTTAAATAAACACCCCGAGGACGAGTGAATAGGAGCTCACACGGATCAGGAATCTGCAAACTCACCCCGGGAAGTTTGCAGAACAGAGACGCACTCACCACAGCGAAAGGTGCGCGAAACGCGCGGCTGCACCACGACGGTCATCCTGTGTGTGTAAACAGCTACAAAAAATATGAACACATCGCCTGTCATAGTGATTGATGCTATTTTTCTTTCCGGTGTCCACTGACGAGCCATTCACTGCACGTGCCGCCGAGCCCGACAAATAGGCTTTATTATAGGCCACTAAATGTAAAACTGAATTACCGCGCTAAACTCAAAATTTCCAAAAAGTGATTGTTACAATTTACAAAGTGTAACTGCTCAACGCGCTGTAACCAAAATATCCCAATAGATTCAATAATAACATGTAGTAATATGGCACAAAGCAAAAGAAATAAATGAAATGGGGGCGTTTAGAGCCTCTGAGACCTTAAAAATGTCCAATGAAATGAAGAGATGCACCGTTATCCCGAGGTAGCAAAGTCCCAAATAATGGGTCACTCCACTCAATCGACAACCGTGTGCCCTTCACCTTATAAACTGCACGCTTACCAGAAAAGATTTAAATGTCAGTCTTAATCTGACCCCGATTGCGTTTCTCATCCGTTGAAATTGCTAATCTCCTTCCAAGCGTAGTAAGCATGTAGATCAGCGCTTCTCAACCTGTGGGTCAGGACCCCGGGGGGGGGGGGGGGGGGTCGAACGGACGAAACACAGGGGTCGCCTAAAGCCATCGGAAAATATATATTAGAGCTGAGAAGTCGCCGTACCGTCTGCAGCAGCGCTATTCAGCTGGAACGCACTGCGTTATGGAGGCGCGTTCCAAACTGAATGCCTGCGCACATGCGCAGATATGATTGCATCATCCGTCCGGGGCCTAAGGGGCGGGGGGAACGCTCCACAGTCCATAGCAGCGCATTACGTGTGTCCGGCGCTTGCTGACATCATCAGTGGGTGACGCCTGCTGGTGTAATAACAGTGCACACACCATACACACAATACTGTGTAAGTGTCATCATTACACAATACACAAAGCACCAAACATTATAAGATGTAAGTCACACTGTTCCCCAATGTATAATTATCCCCCATATCTCCCACTATTTTCCCATATACTATAAGAGACACTATAAGATGTAAGTCACACTGTTCCCCAATGTATAATTATCCCCCATATCTCCCACTATTTTCCCATATACTATAAGAGACACTATAAGATGTAAGTCACACTGTTCCCCAATCTATAATTATCCCCCATATCTCCCACTATTTTCCCATATACTATAAGAGACACTATAAGATGTAAGTCACACTGTTCCCAATGTATAATTATCTCCCATATCTCCCACTATTTTCCCATATACTATAAGAGACACTATAAGATGTAAGTCACACTGTTCCCAATGTATAATTATCCCCATATCTCCCACTATTTTCCCATATACTATAAGAGACACTATAAGATGTAAGTCACACTGTTCCCCAATCTATAATTATCCCCCATATCTCCCACTATTTTCCCATATACTATAAGAGACACTATAAGATGTAAGTCACACTGTTCCCCAATGTATAATTATCCCCCATATCTCCCACTATTTTCCCATATACTATAAGAGACACTATAAGATGTAAGTCACACTGTTCCCCAATCTATAATTATCCCCCATATCTCCCACTATTTTCCCATATACTATAAGAGACACTATAAGATGTAAGTCACACTGTTCCCCAATCTATAATTATCCCCCATATCTCCCACTATTTTCCCATATACTATAAGAGACACTATAAGATGTAAGTCACACTGTTCCCCAATGTATAATTATCCCCCATATCTCCCACTATTTTCCCATATACTATAAGAGACACTATAAGATGTAGGTCACACTGTTCCCCAATGTATAATTATCCCACATATCTCCCACTATTTTCCCATATACTATAAGAGACACTATAAGATGTAAGTCACACTGTTCCCCAATGTATAAATATCTCCATATCTCCCACTATTTTCCCATATACTATAAGAGACACTATAAGATGTAAGTCACACTGTTCCCCAATGTATAAATATCTCCATATCTCCCACTATTTTCCCATATACTATAAGAGACACTATAAGATGTAAGTCACACTGTTCCCCAATGTATAATTATCCCCCATATCTCCCACTATTTTCCCATATACTATAAGAGATACTATAAGATGTAAGTCACACTGTTCCCCAATGTATAAATATCTCCATATCTCCCACTATTTTCCCATATACTATAAGAGACACTATAGGATGTAGGTCACACTGTTCCCCAATGTATAATTATCCCCCATATCTCCCACTATTTTCCCATATACTATAAGAGATACTATAAGATGTAAGTCACACTGTTCCCCAATGTATAATTATCCCCCATATCTCCCACTATTTTCCCATATACTATAAGAGATACTATAAGATGTAAGTCACACTGTTCCCCAATGTATAATTATCCCCATATCTCCCACTATTTTCCCATATACTATAAGAGACACTATAAGATGTAAGTCACACTGTTCCCCAATGTATAATTATCCCCATATCTCCCACTATTTTCCCATATACTATAAGAGACACTATAAGATGTAAGTCACACTGTTCCCCAATGTATAATTATCCCACATATCTCCCACTATTTTCCCATATACTATAAGAGACACTATAAGATGTAAGTCACACTGTTCCCCAATGTATAATTATCTCCCATATCTCCCACTATTTTCCCATATACTATAAGAGACACTATAAGATGTAAGTCACACTGTTCCCCAATGTATAATTATCCCACATATCTCCCACTATTTTCCCATATACTATAAGAGACACTATAAGATGTAAGTCACACTGTTCCCCAATGTATAATTATCTCCCATATCTCCCACTATTTTCCCATATACTATAAGAGACACTATAGGATGTAGGTCACACTGTTCCCCAATGTATAATTATCCCCCATATCTCCCACTATTTTCCCATATACTATAAGAGACACTATAAGATGTAGGTCACACTGTTCCCCAATGTATAATTATCCCCCATATCTCCCACTATTTCCCATATACTATAAGAGACACTATAAGATGTAAGTCACACTGTTCCCCAATGTATAATTATCCCCATATCTCCCACTATTTTCCCATATACTATAAGAGACACTATAAGATGTAAGTCACACTGTTCCCAATGTATAATTATCCCCATATCTCCCACTATTTTCCCATATACTATAAGAGACACTATAAGATGTAAGTCACACTGTTCCCCAATGTATAATTATCCCACATATCTCCCACTATTTTCCCATATACTATAAGAGACACTATAAGATGTAAGTCACACTGTTCCCCAATGTATAATTATCCCCCATATCTCCCACTATTTTCCCATATACTATAAGAGACACTATAAGATGTAAGTCACACTGTTCCCCAATGTATAATTATCCCCCATATCTCCCACTATTTTCCCATATACTATAAGAGACACTATAAGATGTAGGTCACACTGTTCCCCAATGTATAATTATCCCCCATATCTCCCACTATTTTCCCATATACTATAAGAGACCACTATAAGATGTAAGTCACACTGTTCCCCAATGTATAATTATCTCCATATCTCCCACTATTTTCCCATATACTATAAGAGACACTATAAGATGTAAGTCACACTGTTCCCCAATGTATAATTATCCCCCATATCTCCCACTATTTTCCCATATACTATAAGAGACACTATAAGATGTAGGTCACACTGTTCCCCAATGTATAATTATCCCCCATATCTCCCACTATTTTCCCATATACTATAAGAGACACTATAAGATGTAAGTCACACTGTTCCCCAATGTATAATTATCCCCATATCTCCCACTATTTTCCCATATACTATAAGAGACACTATAAGATGTAAGTCACACTGTTCCCAATGTATAATTATCCCCATATCTCCCACTATTTTCCCATATACTATAAGAGACACTATAAGATGTAAGTCACACTGTTCCCCAATGTATAATTATCCCCATATCTCCCACTATTTTCCCATATACTATAAGAGACACTATAAGATGTAAGTCACACTGTTCCCCAATTTATAATTATCTCCCACTATTTTCCCATATTCTGAATGAGGAAATTCCGGCATTGAATCCGCCTCCTATTGATTTCATTGTGAGTGCGGCGGATTTTGTGGAAGAGAGCTCCCGAGAATCTCGAGTTACCACACAATCCGCAGCAGCCTCCTATTAATTTCAATAAGAGTTGGAGAAATGACACATGCTCTGCCATGGTGAAATGTTATTTATTGGAATTAGTAATAAATATTTCTCAACATATAATTAAATATTGTTTTTATGATTAATCGCTATGTTTAAATGATGTTTGATTTGTAGCAATGAGAATACATAACGCATATCAGGTATTTACATTCCCAATCATAACTGGAGCAAAATTACAGTTTTGAAGTAGCCACCAAAATTATTTTTTGGTTTGGGGTCACAGCAACATGAGGAACTGTATTGCGGGGTCACCGCAACATGAGGAACTGTATTGCAGGGTCACCGCAACGTGAGGAACTGTATTGCGGGGTCACTGCAACATGAGGAACTGTATTGCGGGGTCACGGCAACATGAGGAACTGTATTGCAGGGTCACTGCAACATGAGGAACTGTATTGCGGGGTCACGGCAACATGAGGAACTGTATTGCGGGGTCACAGCAACATGAGGAACTGTATTGCATGGTCACTGCAACATGAGGAACTGTATTGCGGGGTCACAGCAACATGAGGAACTGTATTGCGGGGTCACAGCAACATGAGGAACTGTATTGCGGGGTCACTGCAACATGAGGAACTGTATTGCGGGGTCACTGCAACATGAGGAACTGTATTGCGAGGTCACGGCAACATGAGGAACTGTATGGCGGGGTCACGGTAACATGAGGAACTGTATTGCGGGGTCACAGCAACATGAGGAACTGTATTGCATGGTCACTGCAACATGAGGAACTGTATTGCGGGGTCACGGCAACATGAGGAACTGTATTGCGGGGTCACGGTAACATGAGGAACTGTATTGCGGGGTCACAGCAACATGAGGAACTGTATTGCGGGGTCACTGCAACATGAGGAACTGTATTGCGGGGTCACGGCAACATGAGGAACTGTATTGCAGGGTCACTGCAACATGAGGAACTGTATTGGGGGGTCACCGCAACATGAGGAACTGTATTGCGAGGTCACAGCAACATGAGGAACTGTGTTGCGGGGTCACGTAACATGAGGAACTGTATTGCGGGGTCACAGCAACATGAGGAACTGTATTGCGGGGTCACAGTAACATGAGGAACTGTATTGCAGGGTCACTGCAACATGAGGAACTGTATTGCGGGGTCACGGCAACATGAGGAACTGTATGGCGGGGTCACTGCAACATGAGGAACTGTATTGCGGGGTCACGGCAACATGAGGAACTGTATTGCGGGGTCACGGCAACATGAGGAACTGTATTACTGGGTCACCGCAACATGAGGAACTGTATTGCGGGGTCACGGCAACATGAGGAACTGTATTGCGGGGTCACGGCAACATGAGGAACTGTATGGCGGGGTCACTGCAACATGAGGAACTGTATTGCGGGGTCACGGCAACATGAGGAACTGTATTGCGGGGTCACGGCAACATCAGGAACTGTATTGCGGGGTCACTGCAACATGAGGAACTGTATTGCGGGGTCACGGCAACATGAGGAACTGTATGGCGGGGTCACTGCAACATGAGGAACTGTATTGCGGGGTCACGGCAACATGAGGAACTGTATTGCGGGGTCACAGTAACATGAGGAACTGTATTGCGGGGTCACGGCAACATGAGGAACTGTATGGCGGGGTCACTGCAACATGAGGAACTGTATTGCGGGGTCACGGCAACATGAGGAACTGTATTGCGGGGTCACGGCAACATGAGGAACTGTATTGCGGGGTCACGGCAACATGAGGAACTGTATGGCGGGGTCACTGCAACATGAGGAACTGTATGGCGGGGTCACTGCAACATGAGGAACTGTATTGCGGGGTCACGGCAACATGAGGAACTGTATTGCGGGGTCACTGCAACATGAGGAACTGTATTGCGGGGTGACGGCAACATGAGGAACTGTATTGCGGGGTCACTGCAACATGAGGAACTGTATTGCGGGGTCACGGCAACATGAGGAACTGTATTGCGGGGTCACGGCAACATGAGGATCTGTATTGCGGGGTCACAGCAACATGAGGAACTGTATTGCGTGGTCACGGCAACATGAGGAACTGTATTGCGGGGTCACGGCAACATGAGGAACTGTATTGCGGGGTCACGGCAACATGAGGAACTGTATTGCGGGGTCACGGCAACATGAGGAACTGTATTGCGGGGTCACGGCAATATGAGGAACATGAGGAACATGAGGAACTGTATTGCGGGGTCACGGCAATATGAGGAACATGAGGAACATGAGGAACTGTATTGCGGGGTCACGGCAACATGAGGAACTGTATTGCGGGGTCACGGCAACATGAGGAACTGTATTGCGGGGTCACGGCAACATGAGGAACTGTATTACTGGGTCACCGCAACATGAGGAACTGTATTGCGGGGTGACGGCATTAGAAAGGTTGAGAACCACTGATGTAGAGCCTGTTGCCTTAAGAGCACCTCGAAACAAAAATAAGGAAGGGGGATCTGGCATAATATGTCTTTAATAAAAGCTGTGAATAAAAAGGCGCCAATAATACACTCACATTAAAATAACTGTATCCAAGCGGTGAATGCCATGAGCCGTTCTCACCCAACCTCTGAGTCACCTCGGCCGATAGTGGGAGGGTGGGGAAGATGGTCTGCTCTCAGGTAAGTCCAAACCGTGATAAGTAGTGTAACTGCCGCCGCCCGCCGTTTGTGATAGGCCAGGCCATGGAGAGAAAAACCGGGAAGCGCCCGGGCCTAGGGCTGCAGGTTACTATTTCTATACGTTGGGTGTCTGCGTGACACAGTCATAGAGATTGTCACTACTTAGGGAACTTCCTGGACCCATCTGCTTAGAAGACTGAAGAGTATGTTGAGTAAATACTCAACAGCAACCACGACACCTTGATAAAGAGGCCTGTGAGCGGAGCGCCACGAAACGCGTTGAAGGTCTACCACTTGACCTTGGCAATTTTTGGGGGCTATCCAGATTATTCGCACTTAGGTGATGTGTTTGATTTATTGTTGTAGTTTAGCACTGTTACGCTTTTTCCTCTTGCCACATTAATGCATTGCTATTATATGGTTATCCTGTGCACCATACTTGCACTTTATATATTATATATTGCATTTTATTGCAGTTTTGCACTTTATCGAATGTAATTCTTTATAAACCTGTTTGATTGGGATAATGGATTTAATTGGGATGCCCCATAGAATGTACTGTCTAGTGTTATATGTTTTTTAATTTCATGTCATTATGTGACTTTTAATGGGAAATATTTAATAAATAATATATGAATTCCTGATATTATTGTTGAATGTACTAATCTTCATTTGGTGCTATTCGGGTGATTTACTGGATTCACCACTAAATAAAACTATCCAATCACTAGAGAGCGGTGACATCACTGAGAATGCTGCCTATCCAATCATTAGAGAGCGCTGACATCACTGAGAATGTCTCCTATCCAATCACTAGAGAGCAGTGACATCACTGAGAATGCCTCCTATCCAATCACTAGAGAGCGGTGACATCACTGAGAATGCCTCCTATCCAATCACTAGAGAGCGGTGACATCACTGAGAATGCCTCCTATCCAATCACTAGAGACCAGTGACATCACTGAGAATGCCTCCTATCCAATCACTAGAGAGCGGTGACATCACTGAGAATGCCTCCTATCCAATCACTAGAGAGCGGTGACATCACTGAGAATGCCTCCTATCCAATCACTAGAGAGCAGTGACATCACTGAGAATGCCTCCTATCCAATCACTAGAGAGCAGTGACATCACTGAGAATGCCTCCTATCCAATCACTAGAGAGCGGTGACATCACTGAGAATGTCTCCTATCCAATCACTAGAGAGCGGTGACATCACTGAGAATGCCTCCTATCCAATCACTAGAGAGCGGTGACATCACTGAGAATGCCTCCTATCCAATCACTAGAGAGCGGTGACATCACTGACAATGCCTCCTATCCAATCACTAGAGACCAGTGACATCACTGAGAATGCCTCCTATCCAATCACTAGAGAGCGGTGACATCACTGAGAATGCCTCCTATCCAATCACTAGAGAGCGGTGACATCACTGAGAATGCCTCCTATCCAATCACTAGAGAGCAGTGACATCACTGAGAATGCCTCCTATCCAATCACTAGAGAGCAGTGACATCACTGAGAATGCCTCCTATCCAATCACTAGAGAGCGGTGACATCACTGAGAATGTCTCCTATCCAATCACTAGAGAGCGGTGACATCACTGAGAATGCCTCCTATCCAATCACTAGAGAGCGGTGACATCACTGAGAATGCCTCCTATCCAATCACTAAAGACCTGTGACATCACTGAGAATGCCGCCTACCCAATCACTAGAGAGCAGTGACATCACTGAGAATGCCTCCTATCCAATCACTAGAGAGCGGTGACATCACTGAGAATGCCTCCTATCCAATCACTAGAGACCGGTGACATCACTGAGAATGCCTCCTATCCAATCACTAGAGACCGGTGACATCACTGAGAATGCCTCCTATCCAATCACTAGAGAGCGGTGACATCACTGAGAATGCCTCCTATCCAATCACTAGAGACCGGTGACATCACTGAGAATGCCTCCTATCCAATCACTAGAGACCGGTGACATCACTGAGAATGCCTCCTATCCAATCACTAGAGAGCAGTGACATCACTGAGAATGCCTCCTATCCAATCACTAGAGAGCGGTGACATCACTGAGAATGCCTCCTATCCAATCACTAGAGAGCGGTGACATCACTGAGAATGCCTCCTATCCAATCACTAGAGAGCGGTGACATCACTGAGAATGCCTCCCATCCAATCACTAGAGAGCGGTGACATCACTGAGAATGCCGCCTATCCAATCACTAGAGAGCGGTGACATCACTGAGACTGCCTCCTATCCAATCACTAGAGAGCTGTGACATCACTGAGAATGCCTCCTATCCAATCACTAGAGAGCGGTGACATCACTGAGAATGCCTCCTATCCAATCACTAGAGAGCTGTGACATCACTGAGAATGCCTCCTATCCAATCACTAGAGAGCGGTGACATCACTGAGAATGCCGCCTATCCAATCACTAGAGAGCGGTGACATCACTGAGAATGCCTCCTATCCAATCACTAGAGAGCGGTGACATCACTGAGAATGCCTCCTATCCAATCACTAGAGAGCGGTGACATCACTGAGAATGCCTCCCATCCAATCACTAGAGAGCGGTGACATCACTGAGAATGCCGCCTATCCAATCACTAGAGAGCGGTGACATCACTGAGAATGCCTCCTATCCAATCACTAGAGAGCGGTGACATCACTGAGAATGCCTCCTATCCAATCACTAGAGAGCGGTGACATCACTGAGAATGCCTCCTATCCAATCACTAGAGACCAGTGACATCACTGAGAATGCCTCCTATCCAATCACTAGAGAGCGGTGACATCACTGAGAATGCCTCCTATCCAATCACTAGAGAGCGGTGACATCACTGAGAATGCCACCTATCCAATCACTAGAGAGCAGTGACATCACTGAGAATGCCTCCTATCCAATCACTAGAGAGCGGTGACATCACTGAGAATGCCTCCTATCCAATCACTAGAGAGCGGTGACATCACTGAGAATGCCTCCTATCCAATCACTAGAGAGCAGTGACATCACTGAGAATGCCTCCTATCCAATCTCTAGAGAGCGGTGACATCACTGAGAATGCCGCCTATCCAATCACTAGAGAGCGGTGACATCACTGAGAATGCCTCCTATCCAATCACTAGAGAGCGGTGACATCACTGAGAATGCCACCTATCCAATCACTAGAGAGCAGTGACATCACTGAGAATGCCTCCTATCCAATCACTAGAGAGCGGTGACATCACTGAGAATCCCTCCTATCCAATCACTAGAGAGCGGTGACATCACTGAGAATGCCTCCTATCCAATCACTAGAGACCAGTGACATCACTGAGAATGCCTCCTATCCAATCACTAGAGAGCGGTGACATCACTGAGAATGCCTCCTATCCAATCACTAGAGAGCGGTGACATCACTGAGAATGTCTCCTATCCAATCACTAGAGAGCAGTGACATCACTGAGAATGCCTCCTATCCAATCACTAAAGACCTGTGACATCACTGAGAATGCCTCCTATCCAATCACTAGAGACCAGTGACATCACTGAGAATGCCTCCTATCCAATCACTAAAGACCTGTGACATCACTGAGAATGCCTCCTATCCAATCACTAGAGAGCGGTGACATCACTGAGAATGCCGCCTATCCAATCACTAGAGAGCGGTGACATCACTGAGAATGCCTCCTATCCAATCACTAGAGAGCGGTGACATCACTGAGAATGCCACCTATCCAATCACTAGAGAGCAGTGACATCACTGAGAATGCCTCCTATCCAATCACTAGAGAGCGGTGACATCACTGAGAATCCCTCCTATCCAATCACTAGAGAGCGGTGACATCACTGAGAATGCCTCCTATCCAATCACTAGAGACCAGTGACATCACTGAGAATGCCTCCTATCCAATCACTAGAGAGCGGTGACATCACTGAGAATGCCTCCTATCCAATCACTAGAGAGCGGTGACATCACTGAGAATGTCTCCTATCCAATCACTAGAGAGCAGTGACATCACTGAGAATGCCTCCTATCCAATCACTAAAGACCTGTGACATCACTGAGAATGCCTCCTATCCAATCACTAGAGACCAGTGACATCACTGAGAATGCCTCCTATCCAATCACTAAAGACCTGTGACATCACTGAGAATGCCGCCTACCCAATCACTAGAGAGCAGTGACATCACTGAGAATGCCTCCTATCCAATCACTAGAGACCAGTGACATCACTGAGAATGCCTCCTATCCAATCACTAGAGAGCAGTGACATCACTGAGAATGCCGCCTATCCAATCACTAGAGACCGGTGACATCACTGAGAATGCTGCCTATCCAATCACTAGAGACCGGTGACATCACTGAGAATGCCTCCTATCCAATCACTAGAGAGCAGTGACATCACTGAGAATGCCTCCTATCCAATCACTAGAGACCGGTGACATCACTGAGAATGCCTCCTATCCAATCACTAGAGAGCAGTGACATCACTGAGAATGCCTCCTATCCAATCACTAGAGACCGGTGACATCACTGAGAATGCCTCCTATCCAATCACTAGAGAGCAGTGACATCACTGAGAATGCCTCCTATCCAATCACTAGAGAGCGGTGACATCACTGAGAATGCCTCCTATCCAATCACTAGAGAGCGGTGACATCACTGAGAATGCCTCCTATCCAATCACTAGAGAGCGGTGACATCACTGAGAATGCCTCCCATCCAATCACTAGAGAGCGGTGACATCACTGAGAATGCCGCCTATCCAATCACTAGAGAGCGGTGACATCACTGAGAATGCCTCCTATCCAATCACTAGAGAGCGGTGACATCACTGAGAATGCCTCCTATCCAATCACTAGAGAGCTGTGACATCACTGAGAATGCCTCCTATCCAATCACTAGAGAGCGGTGACATCACTGAGAATGCCGCCTATCCAATCACTAGAGAGCGGTGACATCACTGAGAATGCCTCCTATCCAATCACTAGAGAGCGGTGACATCACTGAGAATGCCTCCTATCCAATCACTAGAGAGCGGTGACATCACTGAGAATGCCTCCCATCCAATCACTAGAGAGCGGTGACATCACTGAGAATGCCGCCTATCCAATCACTAGAGAGCGGTGACATCACTGAGAATGCCGCCTATCCAATCACTAGAGAGCGGTGACATCACTGAGAATGCCTCCTATCCAATCACTAGAGAGCGGTGACATCACTGAGAATGCCTCCTATCCAATCACTAGAGACCAGTGACATCACTGAGAATGCCTCCTATCCAATCACTAGAGAGCGGTGACATCACTGAGAATGCCGCCTATCCAATCACTAGAGAGCGGTGACATCACTGAGAATGCCGCCTATCCAATCACTAGAGAGCGGTGACATCACTGAGAATGCCTCCTATCCAATCACTAGAGAGCGGTGACATCACTGAGAATGCCTCCTATCCAATCACTAGAGACCAGTGACATCACTGAGAATGCCTCCTATCCAATCACTAGAGAGCGGTGACATCACTGAGAATGCCTCCTATCCAATCACTAGAGAGCGGTGACATCACTGAGAATCCCTCCTATCCAATCACTAGAGAGCGGTGACATCACTGAGAATGCCTCCTATCCAATCACTAGAGACCAGTGACATCACTGAGAATGCCTCCTATCCAATCACTAGAGAGCGGTGACATCACTGAGAATGCCTCCTATCCAATCACTAGAGAGCGGTGACATCACTGAGAATGCCTCCTATCCAATCACTAGAGAGCGGTGACATCACTGAGAATGCCTCCTATCCAATCACTAGAGACCAGTGACATCACTGAGAATGCCTCCTATCCAATCACTAGAGAGCGGTGACATCACTGAGAATGCCACCTATCCAATCACTAGAGAGCGGTGACATCACTGAGAATGCCTCCTATCCAATCACTAGAGACCAGTGACATCACTGAGAATGCCTCCTATCCAATCACTAGAGAGCGGTGACATCACTGAGAATGCCTCCTATCCAATCACTAGAGACCAGTGACATCACTGAGAATGCCTCCTATCCAATCACTAGAGAGCGGTGACATCACTGAGAATGCCACCTATCCAATCACTAGAGAGCGGTGACATCACTGAGAATGCCACCTATCCAATCACTAGAGAGCGGTGACATCACTGAGAATGCCACCTATCCAATCACTAGAGAGCAGTGACATCACTGAGAATGCCTCCTATCCAATCACTAGAGAGCGGTGACATCACTGAGAATGCCTCCTATCCAATCACTAGAGAGCGGTGACATCACTGAGAATGCCTCCTATCCAATCACTAGAGACCAGTGACATCACTGAGAATGCCTCCTATCCAATCACTAGAGAGCAGTGACATCACTGAGAATGCTTCCTATCCAATCACTAGAGACCAGTGACATCACTGAGAATGCCTCCTATCCAATCACTAGAGAGCGGTGACATCACTGAGAATGCCACCTATCCAATCACTAGAGAGCGGTGACATCACTGAGAATGCCTCCTATCCAATCACTAGAGAGCGGTGACATCACTGAGAATGCCTCCTATCCAATCACTAGAGACCAGTGACATCACTGAGAATGCCTCCTATCCAATCACTAGAGAGCGGTGACATCACTGAGAATGCCTCCTATCCAATCACTAGAGAGCGGTGACATCACTGAGAATGCCACCTATCCAATCACTAGAGAGCAGTGACATCACTGAGAATGCCTCCTATCCAATCACTAGAGACCAGTGACATCACTGAGAATGCCTCCTATCCAATCACTAGAGAGCGGTGACATCACTAAGAATGCCGCCTATCCAATCACTAGAGAGCGGTGACATCACTGCGAATGCTTCCTATCCAATTACTAGAGAGCGGTGACATCACTGAGAATGCCTCCTATCCAATCACTAGAGAGCGGTGACATCACTGAGAATGCCTCCTATCCAATCACTAGAGACCAGTGACATCACTGAGAATGCCTCCTATCCAATCACTAGAGACCAGTGACATCCCTGAGAATGCCTCCTATCCAATCACTAGAGAGCAGTGACATCACTGAGAATGCCTCCTATCCAATCACTAGAGACCAGAGACATCACTGAGAATGCCTCCTATCCAATTACTAGAGAGCGGTGACATCACTGAGAATGCCTCCCATCCAATCACTAGAGAGCGGTGACATCACTGAGAATGCCGCCTATCCAATCACTAGAGACCAGTGACATCACTGAGAATGCCTCCTATCCAATCACTAGAGAGCGGTGACATCACTGAGAATGCCTCCTATCCAATCACTAGAGAGCGGTGACATCACTGAGAATGCCTCCTATCCAATCACTAGAGAACAGTGACATCACTGAGAATGCCGCCTATCCAATCACTAGAGAGCGGTGACATCACTGAGAATGCCGCCTATCCAATCACTAGAGACCAGTGACATCACTGAGAATGCCTCCTATCCAATCACTAGAGAGCGGTGACATCACTGAGAATGCCTCCTATCCAATCACTAGAGAGCGGTGACATCACTGAGAATGCCTCCTATCCAATCACTAGAGAACAGTGACATCACTGAGAATGCCGCCTATCCAATCACTAGAGAGCGGTGACATCACTGAGAATGCCTCCTATCCAATCACTAGAGAGCGGTGACATCACTGAGAATGCCTCCTATCCAATCACTAGAGAGTGGTGACATCACTGAGAATGCTGCCTATCCAATCACTAGAGACCAGTGACATCACTGAGAATGCCTCCTATCCAATCACTAGAGACCAGTGACATCACTGAGAATGCCTCCTATCCAATCACTAGAGAGCAGTGACATCACTGAGAATGCCGCCTATCCAATCACTAGAGACCAGTGACATCACTGAGAATGCCGCCTATCCAATCACTAGAGAGCGGTGACATCACTGAGAATGCCTCCTATCCAATCACTAGAGAGCGGTGACATCACTGAGAATGGCGCCTATCCAATCACTAGAGACCAGTGACATCACTGAGAATGCCGCCTATCCAATCACTAGAGAGCGGTGACATCACTGAGAATGCCTCCTATCCAATCACTAGAGAGCGGTGACATCACTGAGAATGCCGCCTATCCAATCACTAGAGAGCGGTGACATCACTGAGAATGCCGCCTATCCAATCACTAGAGAGCAGTGACATCACTGAGAATGCCGCCTATCCAATCACTAGAGAGCGGTGACATCACTGAGAATGCCGCCTATCCAATCACTAGAGAGCGGTGACATCACTGAGAATGCCGCCTATCCAATCACTAGAGAGCGGTGACATCACTGAGAATGCCGCCTATCCAATCACTAGAGACCAGTGACATCACTGAGAATGCCGCCTATCCAATCACTAGAGACCAGTGACATCACTGAGAATGCCTCCTATCCAATCACTAGAGACCAGTGACATCACTGAGAATGCCTCCTATCCAATCACTAGAGACCAGTGACATCACTGAGAATGCCGCCTATCCAATCACTAGAGAGCGGTGACATCACTGAGAATGCCGCCTATCCAATCACTAGAGAGCAGTGACATCACTGAGAATGCCGCCTATCCAATCACTAGAGAGCGGTGACATCACTGAGAATGCCGCCTATCCAATCACTAGAGAGCGGTGACATCACTGAGAATGCCTCCTATCCAATCACTAGAGAGCGGTGACATCACTGAGAATGCCGCCTATCCAATCACTAGAGAGCGGTGACATCACTGAGAATGCCGCCTATCCAATCACTAGAGACCAGTGACATCACTGAGAATGCCGCCTATCCAATCACTAGAGACCAGTGACATCACTGAGAATGCCTCCTATCCAATCACTAGAGACCAGTGACATCACTGAGAATGCCTCCTATCCAATCACTAGAGACCAGTGACATCACTGAGAATGCCTCCTATCCAATCACTAGAGAGCGGTGACATCACTGAGAATGCCGCCTATCCAATCACTAGAGACCAGTGACATCACTGAGAATGCCTCCTATCCAATCACTAGAGACCAGTGACATCACTGAGAATGCCTCCTATCCAATCACTAGAGAGCGGTGACATCACTGAGAATGCCGCCTATCCAATCACTAGAGAGCGGTGACATCACTGAGAATGCCTCCTATCCAATCACTAGAGAGCGGTGACATCACTGAGAATGCCGCCTATCCAATCACTAGAGAGCGGTGACATCCCTGAGAATGCCTCCTATCCAATCACTAGAGAGCGGTGACATCACTGAGAATGCCGCCTATCCAATCACTAGAGAGCAGTGACATCACTGAGAATGCCTCCTATCCAATCACTAGAGAGCGGTGACATCACTGAGAATGCCGCCTATCCAATCACTAGAGAGCAGTGACATCACTGAGAATGCCGCCTATCCAATCACTAGAGAGCGGTGACATCACTGAGAATGCCTCCTATCCAATCACTAGAGAGCGGTGACATCACTGAGAATGCCTCCTATCCAATCACTAGAGAGCGGTGACATCACTAAGAATGCCGCCTATCCAATCACTAGAGAGCGGTGACATCACTGAGAATGCCTCCTATCCAATCACTAGAGAGCAGTGACATCACTGAGAATGCCGCCTATCCAATCACTAGAGAGCAGTGACATCACTGAGAATGCCTCCTATCCAATCACTAGAGAGCAGTGACATCACTGAGAATGCCTCCTATCCAATCACTAGAGAGCGGTGACATCACTGAGAATGCCGCCTATCCAATCACTAGAGAGCGGTGACATCACCGAGAATGCCTCCTATCCAATCACTAGAGACCAGTGACATAGCTGAGAATGCCTCCTATCCAATCACTAGAGAGCGGTGACATCACTGAGAATGCCTCCTATCCAATCACTAGAGAGCGGTGACATCACTGAGAATGCCTCCTATCCAATCACTAGAGAGCGGTGACATAACTGAGAATGCCGCCTATCCAATCACTAGCGACCAGTGACATCACTGAGAATGCCTCCTATCCAATCACTAGAGAGCGGTGACATCACTGAGAATGCCGTCTATCCAATCACTAGAGACCAGTGACATCACTGAGAATGCCTCCTATCCAATCACTAGAGAGCGGTGACATCACTGAGAATGCCTCCTATCCAATCACTAGAGAGCGGTGACATCACTGAGAATGCCGCCTATCCAATCACTAGAGACCAGTGACATCACTGAGAATGCCTCCTATCCAATCACTAGAGAGCGGTGACATCACTGAGAATGCCTCCTTTCCAATCACTAGAGAGTGGTGACATCACTGAGAATGCCGCCTATCCAATCACTAGAGACCAGTGACATCACTGAGAATGCCTCCTATCCAATCACTAGAGAGCGGTGACATCACTGAGAATGCCTCCTTTCCAATCACTAGAGAGTGGTGACATCACTGAGAATGCCGCCTATCCAATCACTAGAGACCAGTGACATCACTGAGAATGCCTCCTACCCAATCACTAGAGAGCGGTGACATCACTGAGAATGCCGCCTATCCAATCACTAGAGACCAGTGACATCACTGAGAATGCCTCCTTTCCAATCACTAGAGAGTGGTGACATCACTGAGAATGCCTCCTATCCAATCACTAGAGAGCTGTGACATCACTGAGAATGCCTCCTATCCAATCACTAGAGAGCGGTGACATCACTGAGAATGCCGCCTATCCAATCACTAGAGAGTGGTGACATCACTGAGAATGCCTCCTATCCAATCACTAGAGAGCGGTGACATCACTGAGAATGCCGCCTATCCAATCACTAGAGACCAGTGACATCACTGAGAATGCCTCCTATCCAATCACTAGAGAGCGGTGACATCACTGAGAATGACTCCTATCCAATCACTAGAGAGCGGTGACATCACTGAGAATGCCTCCTATCCAATCACTAGAGAGTGGTGACATCACTGAGAATGCCTCCTATCCAATCACTAGAGAGCGGTGACATCACTGAGAATGTCTCCTATCCAATCACTAGAGAGCGGTGACATCCCTGAGAATGCCTCCTATCCAATCACTAGAGAGCGGTGACATCCCTGAGAATGCCGCCTATCCAATCACTAGAGAGCGGTGACATCACTGAGAATGCCTCCCATCCAATCACTAGAGAACGGTGACATCACTGAGAATGCCGCCTATCCAATCACTAGAGAGCGGTGACATCACTGAGAATGCCGCCTATCCAATCACTAGAGAGCGGTGACATCACTGAGAATGCCGCCTATCCAATCACTAGAGAGCGGTGACATCACTGAGAATGCCTCCTATCCAATCACTAGAGAGCGGTGACATCACTGAGAATGCCTCCCATCCAATCACTAGAGAACGGTGACATCACTGAGAATGCCTCCCATCCAATCACTAGAGAACGGTGACATCACTGAGAATGCCGCCTATCCAATCACTAGAGACCAGTGACATCACTGAGAATGCCGCCTATCCAATCACTAGAGACCAGTGACATCACTGAGAATGCCTCCTATCCAATCACTAGAGACCAGTGACATCACTGAGAATGCCGCCTATCCAATCACTAGAGACCAGTGACATCACTGAGAATGCCGCCTATCCAATCACTAGAGACCAGTGACATCACTGAGAATGCCTCCTATCCAATCACTAGAGAGCGGTGACATCACTGAGAATGACTCCTATCCAATCACTAGAGACCAGTGACATCACTGAGAATGACTCCTATCCAATCACTAGAGACCAGTGACATCACTGAGAATGACTACTATCCAATCACTAGAGAGCAGTGACATCACTGAGAATGCCTCCTATCCAATCACTAGAGACCAGTGACATCACTGAGAATGACTCCTATCCAATCACTAGAGAGCGGTGACATCACTGAGGATGACGGGTTTTCTTGCTCCTTATATTGGAGCCAGGTACAGTTTTTATGGAGTTAGTTAGGTTGCACTGTAATTATCATGATAGGTTGCCAACCTCTGCCTTCTGCTGAGCACAGCCAGTTGCCCCCGGGGTATATTTGTGCCGGGAAGCCTTTCATGGTAATGAAGCCTGTGCGCGGGCGCGGCACAATGCCGTTGTCTATTCCAGGGGAAAGAATACACAGAGCTGGAGCCAGAAATGAAACTGTATCTCTAAAGTGGACCTAAAACAATTCCCGAGCATGAGGAGCAGTCAGTGCAGTGACCCCGGGGGCTTTACACAGTCCCAAATAGGGATGCCCTGATAAAGAGGACCACCGTGGGCCAGTCAGAGTCTGCATGCAATTGGCATGAGACTGGGTTGTCTAGGACCCACCAGGGTTTTTTCTGGTACCCCTTTGGGCCAGTCAGAGCCTACATGCAACCGGCATGGGACTGGGGTGTCCAGGGCCCACCAGTAGACTCCGCCCCACAGTTAGATGCCAGTATCACCGGCTTATATTCGGGGCCAATGTGTATTACCTCTCTGTGCATGTGCTTGGGATGCCCCAAATAAGCAACACATAGCTCAAGTTGTTCTCCAAGGGGCCCACCGGGGGATTTCTTGGTAATCCCTTTGGGACAGTCTGAGCCTGTATACAACCACCGTGGGACTGGGACCCGCCGGGGGATTTCTTGGTAACCCTGTGGGACAGTCAGAGCCTACACACAATCAGTGTGGGACTGCAGCATCAGGCCTACTGTGGGATTTCCTGGTGGGCCCAGCAGTAGAAGCGAGTCCGTCACACACTCAGGTACCAGTATCACTGGCTTATATTCAGGGGCCGGTGCATGCGCTCGGGATGCCGTATATAAGCTACACACAGCTCAGGTTTCCCCCACCTGTGACCTGTGGGCCAGTCAGCGTTTTTCCTGAAAGTCCCTATTGAGCCAGACGCAGGTGGGTCTCGCTGCGTTTTCACCTGCGCGGCAGTTAGTAGCAGTTTGGGGCTACCTGGAGAAAGCCTGGGTCCGGGGCTACGAAACGCGTTGGGGACCTTCTCCTGGCACTAACCTTTTTTTGTTGTTTAGAGTGGGAGCAATATCGGTTAGTTTACAGATTTCCGTATTGGCGTTTGCACACTTTATATTTGTATCAATTGTGGTTTCATTTTTGATACTATTATTAAGTTTGGGTTTGCTGTGTGTATTATGGCTTCCCCTAAAAATGGATTGTTTGTGATATATATGGTTTTGTGTGTTTATATGTGATTTGTAATGGATAATAAATCAATAAATATGAATCCATGAGATTTGATTGAATTTATTAATTGTGGTGGAGGGGGCGCTGCTCTCTTGCTGGAACCACCATTTCTCTTGATGCATCTTAGGAATTATAGACCTCGATTCAGTAAAGGTAGAAAAAAATTCTCACGGTAGTAAAAGATTCAATTCATTAAAAAAAAAAGCCTGAGAATGTCTCTGTTACTGAATCACCAGATAAGAAAACAATGAAAGTCACTGTTACTGAATCACTAGATACAAAGTCAATGAAAGTCACTGTTACTGAATCACTAGATAAAAAGACAATGAAAGTCACTGTTACTGAATCACTAGATAAAAAGACAATGAAAGTCACTGTTACTGAATCACTAGATAAAAAGACAATGAAAGTCACTGTTACTGAATCACTAGATAAAAAGACAATGAAAGTCACTGTTACTGAATCACCAGATAAAAAGACAATGAAAGTCACTGTTACTGAATCACTAGATAAAAAGACAATGAAAGTCACTGTTACTGAATCACTAGATAAAAAGACAATGAAAGGCAATATAACTGAATCACCAGATAAAAAGACAATGAAAGTCACTGTTACTGAATCACTAGATAAAAAGACAATGAAAGTCAATGTCACTGTTACTGAATCACCAGATAAAAAGACAATGAAAGTCAATGGCAGCTTTTACTGAATCACCAGATAAAAAGACAATGAAAGTCAATGTCACTGAATCACCAGATAAAGACAATGAAAGTCAATGTCACTGTTACTGAATCACCAGATAAAGACAATGAAAGGCAATGTCACTGTTACTGAATCACCAGATAAAAAGACAATGAAAGTCACTGTTACTGAATCACCAGATAAAAAGACAATGAAAGTCACTGTTACTGAATCACTAGATAAAAAGACAATGAAAGTCAATGGCAGCTTTTACTGAATCACCAGATAAAAAGACAATGAAAGTCAATGTCACTGTTACTGAATCACCAGATAAAGACAATGAAAGGCAATGTCACTGTTACTGAATCACCAGATAAAAAGACAATGAAAGTCACTGTTACTGAATCACCAGATAAAAAGACAATGAAAGTCACTGTTACTGAATCACTAGATAAAAAGACAATGAAAGTCACTGTTACTGAATCACCAGATAAAAAGACAATGAAAGTCACTGTTACTGAATCACTAGATAAAAAGACAATGAAAGTCACTGTTACTGAATCACCAGATAAAAAGACAATGAAAGTCACTGTTACTGAATCACTAGATAAAGAGACAATGAAAGTCACTGTTACTGAATCACTAGATAAAAAGACAATGAAAGTCACTGTTACTGAATCACTAGATAAAAAGACAATGAAAGTCACTGTTACTGAATCACCAGATAAAAAGACAATGAAAGTCACTGTTACTGAATCACCAGATAAAAAGACAATGAAAGTCACTGTTACTGAATCACCAGATAAAAAGACAATGAAAGTCACTGTTACTGAATCACCAGATAAAAAGACAAGGAAAGTCACTGTTACTGAATCACCAGATAAAAAGACAATGAAAGTCAATGGCAGCTTTTACTACAGTGTAGAAAGGAGGAAACACTTCTCTACTTTTCTTAGGAGTAAAAAAGTGCCATTGACTTTCATTGTTTTCTTATCTGGTGATTCAGTAACAGTGCCGTTGCCTTTCATTGTCTTTTTATCTGGTGATTCAGTAACAGTGACATTGCCTTTCATTGTCTTCCTATCTCGTGATTCAGTAACAGTTACATTGCCTTTCATTGTCTTCCTATCTGGTGATTCAGTAACAGTGCCATTGACTTTCATTGTCTTCCTATCTAGTGATTCAGGAACAGTGACATTGCCTTTCATTGTCTTCCTATCTGGTGATTCAGTAACAGTGCCATTGACTTTCATTGTCTTCCTATCTAGTGATTCAGGAACAGTGACATTGCCTTTCATTGTCTTTTTATCTGGTGATTCAGTAACAGTGACATTGCCTTTCATTGTCTTTTTATCTGGTTTATTTATTATTTATATTATTATAATGAAAAAATATTTTTTTGGTTCAAGCTACACACAGCTCAGGTTTAACCCCATCGGGGGATTCCCCCGGTAACCTGTAAGACAGTCAGCGCCTGCGCAGGTTACTGCGTTTTTTTCCTGAAAGTCCCTATTGATGATCCAGACGCAGGTGGGTCTCGCTGCGTTTTTCACCTGTGCGGCAGTTATTAGCGGTTTGGGGCGGGCGCTGTGGATGTGCTCCGCCGAGCAATTACTGTTCTGTGGAAAGGCCAAGTACAGAGCAATGTCTAATGAGACCTCCTGCTAACAATGGAGACTTGTCCCCCCGCCAGCTGACATCTGCGCCCATTACATCTCTTATCAGCGCATGGGAAAACGCGGGAAGGGGATATGCACAGCTTGTAATGATGGGGGGCCGGCCCTATGGACAGCTGGGACCCCTACTGATCCCACAATAAGTGGCCGCACACACTTACACTAAAATTACATTGAAATCCATAACTCATTTATTAATTAATCGGAGAACATGCTCCTAGCACAAAATCACACAAATAACATAACAACAGGGAATAAAAACACACATATAATGACTGGAGCTGGGGCAGGAAGGGAGAAAATACAGTTTTGTGAGTACTCACCTGTAAAACGGGTATTATGTGTGTGCCATACACTCCACTTCCTTCTTCATGACATCCGGGTAATCTCCAGTAGAGGGCGAACTTCTGCAGAGATGAATATGCAAAATAGAAAGCCCCTCCCGGTCCATATATACCTGGGACCTCCCACCAATTCCCGGTCCATATATACCTGGGACCTCCCACCAATTCCCGGTCCATATATACCTGGGACCTCCCATCAATTCCCCAGTGTATAAAAGCAGTAAAGGGACCAGGAAGAACCAAATATAACCGTAACAATCAAAACCAATGGTTCACCATATAAAAGCCCCAGAATACCTGAAAAAAAGGGGTGGGGCGAAGTGGAGTGTATGGCACACTCATAATACCCGTTTTACAGGTGAGTACTCACAAAACGGTATTATTCTAAGTGTGACATACACTCCACTTCCTTCTTCATGACATGTGGGACATCCAATAGCAGTGTCCGTCATGGGTGGGGACCAGAAACAGTAAAGAATGTACCAACTTAAACCACTGCAGCTTGCAGAACCTTGCCGCCAAAAACAGCATCCGCTGAAGCCCGCACATCAACCTTGTAAAACTTGGAAAAAGTTTGAACGGAAGACCAAGTAGCAGCCTTACAAACTTGTTCAACAGAAGCCTGGTGCTGAAAAGCCCAAGACGCACCAACAGGACGAGTAGAGTGCGCAGTGACCCTAAAAGGAGGAGTTCTCCCCTTAGCAGAATAGGCCCCAACAATGGCCTGACGAATCCATTTGCTAACCGTAGACTTAGCAGGCGCCAAACCCTTCCTGGGCCCGCAGGGACCATGAAAAAAGCGTCCGTCTTGCGGAAGGAAGAAGTAGTCACCAAATAGTACTTCACACAGCGAACAACATCCAAATTGTGCAGAACCCTCTCCTTGTCATTGTTAGGCTTAGGACACAAGGAAGGAAGAACAATGTCCTGATTGAGGTGGAAAGCAGACACCACCTTAGGAAGGAAATCTGGCTTAAAACGAAAAACCACCTTATCCTGGTGTAAGGGGCCTGAATCGACAGGGCCGCCAACTCAGAGACCCGCCGAACAGAGGTAATAGCCACCAAGAAGGCAACCTTCTGAGTGAGAACCAAAAGAGCAATATCCTGTAGCGGCTCAAAAGGAGAACCCTGCAGAGCCGAAAGAACCAAATTCAAATCCCAAACAGGAACCACAGCCTTCCGAGGGGGTCGAACATGAGCCACCCCTTGGAAAAAAGTCTTAACCAGCGGGTGTAAGGCAAAAGACCTCTGGAAGAAAACTGACAGAGCAGAAACCTGTCCTTTCAAAGTACTAAGCTGGAACCCAAGATCCAGGTTATGCTGAAGAAACTCCAAAATCCTGGGTATAGAAAAAACCCTGCAAGGCAAGGCCCTAGCCTCACACCAATCAATATAAGACCTCCAAGTCCTATAGTAAATGCCAGAACAGGACCGCTTCCTAGCTTTAATCAAGGTCTGAACAACAGGCTCAGACAAACCTTCCTCCTTCAGAATGAAGGTTTCAGCAGCCAAGCCGTCAAAGCCAGCGTTTGTAAATTGGGGTAAAGTAGTTGACCCTGAGACAATAGATCCGGCAACAAGGGAAGCCGGTACTGATCTACGGCCATCCTTACGACGTCTGCGTACCAAACCCTTCTTGGCCACCTTGGAGCCACCAGAATCGCTGGTGCCCCTTCTAGAACCAGTTTGCGAACTACCTTGCCCAGCATGGAGACGGGCGGAAACAGGTACAGAAACCCCAGATCCTTCCAAACAAGGGACAAGGCATCCACTGCCAGAGACAGGGGATCCTGAGAAAGAGACACAAAGGCCGGAAGTTTGTGATTGTGCCTCGAGGCAAAGAGATCCACCTCCGGAGTCCCCCACTTGCGGCAAAGATCCAGAAAGACCTCGGGGTTGAGAGACCACTCTCCGTGGCGAGAGGATCCCCTGCTCAGGGAATCCACCTCCGTGTTCTCCACTCCCGGAATGTAGACTGCTGAAAGGCAAGGAACATTGCTCTCTCCGCCCAATGCAGGATCAGAGAGACTTCCCTGAGGGCACTCCTGCTGCGAGTCCCGTTCGATTGTCTGACCGAACCTGAACTGGCAGACCCCGTAATTGTGAAGTCAGCCGTTGCAGAACAAGCCGGATGGCTCTGAGCTCCAAGACATTGATGGGGTTGTGAGCCTCCTGAGGGCTCCACACCCCGCTGAACTGATGACTTTTCCAATGACCTCCCCAGCCCGACAGGCTGGCATCCGTGGTAACCGTCTCCCAACAAGGGACCAGAAAGGACCTGCCCCTCAACAGGTTGCTCGACTCCAGCCACCACCGAAGGGACTGCCGAACCCTGGGAGACATCCTGAAAGGTTGATCCAATGACAGCGGGCTCCTGTCCCAATGCGTCAATAGGTGAAGTTGAAGAGATCTCATGTGAAACTGTGGAAACGTTACCGCCTCGAAGGAGGACACCATCAACCCCACCAGTTTCATCCCCTGTCGGATAGAGGGACAAGGACTGGCCAGAAGAAGGCGGATCAGGCCCTGAATCCCCTGCACCTTGGTCTGGGGCAGAAACACTCTGGCCTGAATGGTATCCAGATTCATGCCCAGGAATGAAATCACTTGTGACGGGGAGAGAGAAGACTTGGTGCGGTTGATCACCCACCCAAACCTCTCCGAGGTCGACACCACCTGGTGGGTGTCCAGCTCCGCCTGACGGAGGGTAGAAGCTGAGATCAACAGGTCGTCCAGATAAGGAAAAATGCGAATGCCCTGAGCTCTGAGCAGGGCCATCATTCCCGCCAAGACCTTGGTGAAGACCCGCGGTGCTGAGGTCAGCCCGAAGGGAAGAGCTACAAACTGAAAATGTTGATCCTCCACCGCAAACCGGAGGAATCTCTGATGTGCCGGCCAAATCGAAACATGCAGATACGCATCCTTGATGTCTATGGATGTCATAAAATCCCCTTGGCGAAGGGAATTGATAGCCGAGTGCAGAGTCTCCATGCGGAACTTTTTGGCTCTGATAAATCTGTTTAGAACCTTGAGATCTAGAATGGGTCTCACCGAACCCTCCTTTTTGGGAACCGTGAAAAGGTTGGAGTAGAAACCCCTGCCTCTCTCCGACAGAGGCACCAGGCAAATAACTCCCATGTCCAGAAGGTTTCTTACTGCTAACAGGAGCCCCTGTGCAGCCTGAGGGCACCTGAGACCTTAAGAATCTTGGAGGAGGCCAGTACTCGAACTGCAGTTTGTACCCGGAGGAGACCACTTCCAAGATCCAATTGTCTGTGACCTCCCGGGCCCAGACCTGGAAGAAGAGCCGCAGCTGTCCCCCCACCCATTCGGGTGAGGGCGCCCCTTCATTGCTGAGCCGGCTTACCGTCGGGATTATGCTTGGAACCCCAGGCAGCCGTCGGGCACACTCGACCTCTTCCCCTATTCCAGGACGAGCCCCTGACCCCAGAGACGGGCAGACCCCTAGACGCTCTGGCTCCACGAAAGGAATGGGTGAAGGAACCAGCCCCCCGAAAGGGACGGCGCTGTTTCTTCCGCTGAGGTAACTTACCTCCCTTAGCAACAGCATCCAATTTATCGCCAAACAGCCGCGTACCCATGAAGGGAAGAGCTGTAAGCGACTTCTTGGCCCCAAAGTCCGCCGTCCACTGACGCAGCCAGACCGATCTGTGCATAGCCACCAATAAAGCCGAAGTCCTGCTACACATGACAATAGAATCTTCCATAGCAGACAAAACAAAATCCATGAACAATTCACATCTCTTAAGGATAGCGAACTCAGCGCAAGCTGCATCAAACTGAGCGTCATTCAGCCAGTCCCTGATAAGAGACCTGGTAGCAAGTGACACTAGAGCAGATGAACAAGCCGGCCGCAGGGCCGAGCCCACGCTGGCAAACGCATGACAAGCCATCCTTAAGGGAGGTAGTGTCAGGGGTGTTTAACACAGAAGAATTGGTCAAGCCCAAAACAGGCGCATCAACCTCAGGAGGAGAGGACCAGCGCTTGACCGCCTCCACCGGGAAAGGATACTTCTTATCCCATCCCTGAGGAACACCAGGAAGCCGACTGGGCCTCTCCCATTCTTTCTGGATCAGTGCGTCAAAATGATCCTGCGTAGGGAATTCTAGGCGGGGCTTGCGGACCACCAAAAATTCCCCCTTCTTTAGGGGAGACGCCTCCGGGGGATCAATATCCAACACCCTCAACATATGTGACAAAACAGCAGCCGTATCTACGGCATCCCCCAGCGCCTGCCCAACAAAAGGATCACCAGACTGTACAAAATCAGACTCTGTCTCCTCAAACACTTCCCCCTCCTCTAAAGGGGAATAATCCGACAAATCCATAAAATAATAATTATAAATAAATGCAAGGAGAGGCCAGTTAAGACGCGCCAGCCCCCCCCCCCCCCCCCCCGAGGGAGTAAGGGACCCGGAGAGAGAAGGGAAAACCCGGCCAATAATAAGGCCGCATGCTAGCAGGGACGGGGGCATCCCATACCAGGATCACCACAACCTGGTTTTACCGCCTGCCCCATAATGAGGTCTCGCGGTGGAGCACGGCTCCTACTGCACCCATACCCTTGCCAGGGCCCGCAGCCTAAGCTGGGAGGCTCAACAGGGGAAATTTAGAATCAGTCCTGGCAGCAATAGGGACAAAAATGGCCGGGCGCGAGCCTGACTTACCTGCAAGTAAGAGAAGCTTCATCTTCTGACTTGTTCGCCTTCCCTGCAGAGAAGACAACAGGGGAATTGGTGGGAGGTCCCAGGTATATATGGACCGGGAATTGGTGGGAGGTCCCAGGTATATATGTACCGGGAATTGGTGGGAGGTCCCAGGTATATATGGACCGGGAATTGGTGGGAGGTCCCAGGTATATATGGACCGGGAATTGGTGGGAGGTCCCAGGTATATATGGACCGGGAATTGGTGGGAGGTCCCAGGTATATATGGACCGGGAATTGGTGGGAGGTCCCAGGTATATATGGACCGGGAATTGGTGGGAGGTCCCAGGTATATATGGACCGGGAATTGGTGGGAGGTCCCAGGTATATATGGACCGGGAATTGGTGGGAGGTCCCAGGTATATATGGACCGGGAATTGGTGGGAGGTCCCAGGTATATATGGACCGGGAATTGGTGGGAGGTCCCAGGTATATATGGACCGGGAATTGGTGGGAGGTCCCAGGTATATATGGACCGGGAATTGGTGGGAGGTCCCAGGTATATATGGACCGGGAATTGGTGGGAGGTCCCAGGTATATATGGACCGGGAATTGGTGGGAGGTCCCAGGTATATATGGACCGGGAATTGGTGGGAGGTCCCAGGTATATATGGACCGGGAATTGGTGGGGGGTCCCAGGTATATATGGACCGGGAATTGGTGGGAGGTCCCAGGTATATATGGACTGGGAATTGGTGGGAGGTCCCAGGTATATATGGACCGGGAGGGGCTTTCTATTTTGCATATTCATCTCTGCAGAAGTTCGCCCTCTACTGGAGATTACCCAGATGTCATGAAGAAGGAAGTGGAGTGTATGGCACACTTAGAAAATGGGGGATATTAGTATATACTTAAAGCAGACCTTCACTCTGAATAAGAGCCTATCTTGTATGTTTCCCAGACCCTGTACATACAGATTGCCCACATTAATCCGGACCTTCACTCTGAATAAGAGCCTATCTTATATGTTTCCCCCCTGTACATACAGATTGTCCACATTAATCCGGACCTTCACTCTGAATAAGAGCCTATCTTGTATGTTTCCCACACCCTGTACATACAGATTGCCCACATTAATCCGGACCTTCACTCTGAATAAGAGCCTATCTTATATGTTTCCCCCCTGTACATACAGATTGTCCACATTAATCCGGACCTTCACTCTGAATAAGAGCCTATCTTGTATGTTTCCCACACCCTGTACATACAGATTGCTCACATTAATCCGGACCTTCACTCTGAATAAGAGCCTATCTTATATGTTTCCCCCCTGTACATACAGATTGTCCACATTAATCCGGACCTTCACTCTGAATAAGAGGCTATCTTATATGTTTCCCCCCTGTACATACAGATTGTCCACATTAATCCGGACCTTCACTCTGAATAAGAGCCTATCTTGTATGTTTCCCAGACCCTGTACATACAGATTGCCCACATTAATCCGGACCTTCACTCTGAATAAGAGCCTATCTTATATGTTTCCCCCCTGTACATACAGATTGTCCACATTAATCCGGACCTTCACTCTGAATAAGAGCCTATCTTATATGTTTCCCCCCTGTACATACAGATTGTCCACATTAATCCGGACCTTCACTCTGAATAAGAGGCTATCTTATATGTTTCCCCCCTGTACATACAGATTGTCCACATTAATCCGGACCTTCACTCTGAATAAGAGCCTATCTTGTATGTTTCCCAGACCCTGTACATACAGATTGCCCACATTAATCCGGACCTTCACTCTGAATAAGAGCCTATCTTATATGTTTCCCCCCTGTACATACAGATTGTCCACATTAATCCGGACCTTCACTCTGAATAAGAGCCTATCTTGTATGTTTCCCACACCCTGTACATACAGATTGCCCACATTAATCCGGACCTTCACTCTGAATAAGAGCCTATCTTATATGTTTCCCCCCTGTACATACAGATTGTCCACATTAATCCGGACCTTCACTCTGAATAAGAGCCTATCTTGTATGTTTCCCAGACCCTGTACATACAGATTGCCCACATTAATCCGGACCTTCACTCTGAATAAGAGCCTATCTTATATGTTTCCCCCCTGTACATACAGATTGTCCACATTAATCCGGACCTTCACTCTGAATAAGAGCCTATCTTGTATGTTTCCCACACCCTGTACATACAGATTGCCCACATTAATCCGGACCTTCACTCTGAATAAGAGCCTATCT
The DNA here is from genome assembly GCA_027917425.1 of Gastrophryne carolinensis. Lineage (NCBI taxonomy): Eukaryota > Metazoa > Chordata > Amphibia > Anura > Microhylidae > Gastrophryne > Gastrophryne carolinensis. The sequence continues at coordinate 2,376,134 of CM051241.1, forward strand.
TATATGTTTCCCCCCTGTACATACAGATTGTCCACATTAATCCGGACCTTCACTCTGAATAAGAGCCTATCTTGTATGTTTCCCACACCCTGTACATACAGATTGCTCACATTAATCCGGACCTTCACTCTGAATAAGAGCCTATCTTATATGTTTCCCCCCTGTACATACAGATTGTCCACATTAATCCGGACCTTCACTCTGAATAAGAGGCTATCTTGTATGTTTCCCACACCCTGTACATACAGATTGCTCACATTAATCCGGACCTTCACTCTGAATAAGAGCCTATCTTATATGTTTCCCCCCTGTACATACAGATTGTCCACATTAATCCGGACCTTCACTCTGAATAAGAGCCTATCTTGTATGTTTCCCACACCCTGTACATACAGATTGCTCACATTAATCCGGACCTTCACTCTGAATAAGAGCCTATCTTATATGTTTCCCCCCTGTACATACAGATTGTCCACATTAATCCGGACCTTCACTCTGAATAAGAGGCTATCTTGTATGTTTCCCACACCCTGTACATACAGATTGCTCACATTAATCCGGACCTTCACTCTGAATAAGAGCCTATCTTATATGTTTCCCCCCTGTACATACAGATTGTCCACATTAATCCGGACCTTCACTCTGAATAAGAGCCTATCTTGTATGTTTCCCACACCCTGTACATACAGATTGCTCACATTAATCCGGACCTTCACTCTGAATAAGAGCCTATCTTATATGTTTCCCCCCTGTACATACAGATTGTCCACATTAATCCGGACCTTCACTCTGAATAAGAGCCTATCTTGTATGTTTCCCACACCCTGTACATACAGATTTCCCACATTAATCCGGACCCTCACCCTGAATAAGAGCCTATCTTATATGTTTCCCACACCCTGTACATACAGATTGCTCACATTAATCCGGACCTTCACCCTGAATAAGAGCCTATCTTATATGTTTCCCACACCCTGTACATACAGATTGCCCACATTAATCCGGACCTTCACCCTGAATAAGAGCCTATCTTATATGTTTCCCACACCCTGTACATACAGATTGCCCACATTAATCCGGACCTTCACCCTGAATAAGAGCCTATCTTATATGTTTCCCACACCCTGTACATACAGATTGCCCACATTAATCCGGACCTTCACCCTCAATAAGAGCCTATCTTATATGTTTCCCACACCCTGTACATACAGATTGCCCACATTAATCCGGACCTTCACCCTCAATAAGAGCCTATCTTATATGTTTCCCACACCCTGTACATACAGATTGCTCACATTAATCCGGACCTTCACCCTGAATAAGAGCCTATCTTATATGTTTCCCACACCCTGTACATACAGATTGCTCACATTAATCCGGACCTTCACCCTGAATAAGAGCCTATCTTCTATGTTTCCCACACCCTGTACATACAGATTGCTCACATTAATCCGGACCTTCACCCTGAATAAGAGCCTATCTTATATGTTTCCCACACCCTGTACATACAGATTGCTCACATTAATCCGGACCTTCACCCTCAATAAGAGCCTATCTTATATGTTTCCCACACCCTGTACATACAGATTGCTCACATTAATCCGGACCCTCACCCTGAATAAGAGCCTATCTTATATGTTTCCCACACCCTGTACATACAGATTGCTCACATTAATCCGGACCCTCACCCTGAATAAGAGCCTATCTTATATGTTTCCCACACCCTGTACATACAGATTGCTCACATTAATCCGGACCCTCACCCTGAATAAGAGCCTATCTTATATGTTTCCCACACCCTGTACATACAGATTGCCCACATTAATCCGGACCTTCACCCTCAATAAGAGCCTATCTTATATGTTTCCCACACCCTGTACATACAGATTGCCCACATTAATCCGGACCTTCACCCTGAATAAGAGCCTATCTTATATGTTTCCCCCCTGTACATACAGATTGTCCACATTAATCCGGACCTTCACCCTGAATAAGAGCCTATCTTATATGTTTCCCCCCTGTACATACAGATTGTCCACATTAATCCGGACCCTCACCCTGAATAAGAGCCTATCTTGTATGTTTCCCACACCCTGTACATACAGATTGCTCACATTAATCCGGACCTTCACTCTGAATAAGAGCCTATCTTATATGTTTCCCCCCTGTACATACAGATTGTCCACATTAATCCGGACCTTCACTCTGAATAAGAGCCTATCTTGTATGTTTCCCACACCCTGTACATACAGATTGCTCACATTAATCCGGACCTTCACTCTGAATAAGAGCCTATCTTATATGTTTCCCCCCTGTACATACAGATTGTCCACATTAATCCGGACCTTCACTCTGAATAAGAGGCTATCTTGTATGTTTCCCACACCCTGTACATACAGATTGCTCACATTAATCCGGACCTTCACTCTGAATAAGAGCCTATCTTATATGTTTCCCCCCTGTACATACAGATTGTCCACATTAATCCGGACCTTCACTCTGAATAAGAGCCTATCTTGTATGTTTCCCACACCCTGTACATACAGATTGCTCACATTAATCCGGACCTTCACTCTGAATAAGAGCCTATCTTATATGTTTCCCCCCTGTACATACAGATTGTCCAAATTAATCCGGACCTTCACTCTGAATAAGAGCCTATCTTGTATGTTTCCCACACCCTGTACATACAGATTTCCCACATTAATCCGGACCCTCACCCTGAATAAGAGCCTATCTTATATGTTTCCCACACCCTGTACATACAGATTGCTCACATTAATCCGGACCTTCACCCTGAATAAGAGCCTATCTTATATGTTTCCCACACCCTGTACATACAGATTGCCCACATTAATCCGGACCTTCACCCTGAATAAGAGCCTATCTTATATGTTTCCCACACCCTGTACATACAGATTGCCCACATTAATCCGGACCTTCACCCTGAATAAGAGCCTATCTTATATGTTTCCCACACCCTGTACATACAGATTGCCCACATTAATCCGGACCTTCACCCTCAATAAGAGCCTATCTTATATGTTTCCCACACCCTGTACATACAGATTGCCCACATTAATCCGGACCTTCACCCTCAATAAGAGCCTATCTTATATGTTTCCCACACCCTGTACATACAGATTGCTCACATTAATCCGGACCTTCACCCTGAATAAGAGCCTATCTTATATGTTTCCCACACCCTGTACATACAGATTGCTCACATTAATCCGGACCTTCACCCTGAATAAGAGCCTATCTTCTATGTTTCCCACACCCTGTACATACAGATTGCTCACATTAATCCGGACCTTCACCCTGAATAAGAGCCTATCTTATATGTTTCCCACACCCTGTACATACAAATTGCCCACATTAATCCGGACCTTCACCCTCAATAAGAGCCTATCTTATATGTTTCCCACACCCTGTACATACAGATTGCTCACATTAATCCGGACCTTCACCCTGAATAAGAGCCTATCTTATATGTTTCCCACACCCTGTACATACAGATTGCTCACATTAATCCGGACCTTCACCCTGAATAAGAGCCTATCTTCTATGTTTCCCACACCCTGTACATACAGATTGCTCACATTAATCCGGACCTTCACCCTGAATAAGAACCTATCTTATATGTTTCCCACACCCTGTACATACAGATTGCCCACATTAATCCGGACCCTCACCCTGAATAAGAGCCTATCTTATATGTTTCCCACACCCTGTACATACAGATTGCTCACATTAATCCGGACCTTCACCCTGAATAAGAGCCTATCTTATATGTTTCCCACACCCTGTACATACAGATTGCCCACATTAATCCGGACCCTCACCCTGAATAAGAGCCTATCTTATATGTTTCCCACACCCTGTACATACAGATTGCTCACATTAATCCGGACCCTCACCCTGAATAAGAGTCTATCTTATATGTTTCCCACACCCTGTACATACAGATTGCCCACATTAATCCGGACCTTCACCCTCAATAAGAGCCTATCTTATATGTTTCCCACACCCTGTACATACAGATTGCCCACATTAATCCGGACCTTCACCCTGAATAAGAGCCTATCTTATATGTTTCCCACACCCTGTACATACAGATTGCCCACATTAATCCGGACCTTCACCCTGAATAAGAGCCTATCTTATATGTTTCCCACACCCTGTACATACAGATTGCCCACATTAATCCGGACCTTCACCCTCAATAAGAGCCTATCTTATATGTTTCCCACACCCTGTACATAGAGATTGCCCACATTAATCCGGACCTTCACCCTCAATAAGAGCCTATCTTATATGTTTCCCACACCCTGTACATACAGATTGCTCACATTAATCCGGACCTTCACCCTGAATAAGAGCCTATCTTATATGTTTCCCACACCCTGTACATACAGATTGCTCACATTAATCCGGACCTTCACCCTGAATAAGAGCCTATCTTCTATGTTTCCCACACCCTGTACATACAGATTGCTCACATTAATCCGGACCTTCACCCTGAATAAGAGCCTATCTTATATGTTTCCCACACCCTGTACATACAGATTGCCCACATTAATCCGGACCTTCACCCTCAATAAGAGCCTATCTTATATGTTTCCCACACCCTGTACATACAGATTGCTCACATTAATCCGGACCCTCACCCTGAATAAGAGCCTATCTTATATGTTTCCCACACCCTGTACATACAGATTGCTCACATTAATCCGGACCTTCACCCTGAATAAGAGCCTATCTTCTATGTTTCCCACACCCTGTACATACAGATTGCTCACATTAATCCGGACCTTCACCCTGAATAAGAGCCTATCTTATATGTTTCCCACACCCTGTACATACAAATTGCCCACATTAATCCGGACCTTCACCCTCAATAAGAGCCTATCTTATATGTTTCCCACACCCTGTACATACAGATTGCTCACATTAATCCGGACCTTCACCCTGAATAAGAGCCTATCTTATATGTTTCCCACACCCTGTACATACAGATTGCTCACATTAATCCGGACCTTCACCCTGAATAAGAGCCTATCTTCTATGTTTCCCACACCCTGTACATACAGATTGCTCACATTAATCCGGACCTTCACCCTGAATAAGAACCTATCTTATATGTTTCCCACACCCTGTACATACAGATTGCTCACATTAATCCGGACCTTCACCCTGAATAAGAGCCTATCTTATATGTTTCCCACACCCTGTACATACAGATTGCCCACATTAATCCGGACCTTCACCCTGAATAAGAGCCTATCTTATATGTTTCCCACACCCTGTACATACAGATTGCTCACATTAATCCGGACCCTCACCCTGAATAAGAGCCTATCTTATATGTTTCCCACACCCTGTACATACAGATTGCCCACATTAATCCGGACCTTCACCCTCAATAAGAGCCTATCTTATATGTTTCCCACACCCTATACATACAGATTGCCCACATTAATCCGGACCTTAACCCTGAATAAGAGCCTATCTTATATGTTTCCCACACCCTGTACATACAGATTGCTCACATTAATCCGGACCTTCACCCTCAATAAGAGCCTATCTTATATGTTTCCCACACCCTGTACATACAGATTGCTCACATTAATCCGGACCTTCACCCTCAATAAGAGCCTATCTTATATGTTTCCCACACCCTGTACATACAGATTGCTCACATTAATCCGGACCTTCACCCTGAATAAGAGCCTATCTTATATGTTTCCCACACCCTGTACATACAGATTGCCCACATTAATCCGGACCTTCACCCTCAATAAGAGCCTATCTTATATGTTTCCCACACCCTGTACATACAGATTGCTCACATCAATCCGGACCTTCACTCTGAATAAGAGCCTATCTTATATGTTTCCCACACCCTGTACATACAGATTGCCCACATTAATCCAGACCCTCACCCTGAATAAGAGCCTATCTTATATGTTTCCCACACCCTGTACATACAGATTGCCCACATTAATCCGGACCCTCACCCTGAATAAGAGCCTATCTTATATGTTTCCCACACCCTGTACATACAGATTGCCCACATTAATCCGGACCCTCACCCTGAATAAGAGCCTATCTTATATGTTTCCCACACCCCATACATACAGATTGCTCACATTATAAATCATCCTACCTGCATCTACTGCATGTTATGAGCCTTTAAACATCCAAGATGGCGGCTCATGGAACATCAGGCAGCCTGCAAACAAGAAGTGTCTTCTGACTGTGTCGCTCTGCATTCTGGGATTGCTGTCCTTTCCCTGACCCTAGGTCTGCTCTGTCTGAGCAAAGCACAGCTATAACCCGCCCCCTGCACTTTATCCCGCTCTCCTCTCCTCAGTAAGTGTGATGCTTCTGAGTCAATATGGCGGCGCCCGTATCCTAGAGTCCTGAACAGAGTTGCAGCCCAGTGGGGGAAAGAATAATAAGTGACTAAAAACTTATAATATTTTAATTTTAGATGCTGGGGAATCGTTTTATAAGGGTTTGGGCTTTTCATGAAATCCTGGTGAAGGTCCGGATTAAATATTAAACACAGATTCAATCTAATATTAGATACTGGTTATGTCTGCCTGAATATTACCATAGACAACAGAAGCGCTGAGAAAGGTGAGTAACTAATAATATATAAAGTGCCTTGTGCTAAAATGAAGCCACGCCCCCCTCATTGAGGGATGCTGAAGCCACGCCCCCTTATTGAGGGATGGATGAAGCCACGCCCCCCCCCATTGAGGGATGGGTGAAGCCACACCCCCTTATTGAGGGATGGGTGAAGCCACGCCCACCTCATTGAGGGATGGATAAAGCCACGCCCCCTCATTGAGGGATGGATAGGAGATACATTGTAACAGTTATAACAATAGAAACACTTTGAATAGACAAATGAATCATTTATTGCTGCAGATCTGCATGTTACACCTCAAAGAGGGACAAATGGGGACAACGAGGGACAGGGGGACATGGACTCAAAATCAGGGACACTTGGCAGGTATACCTATCACCTGTCCATCCCTCAATGAGGGGGCGTGGCTTCATCCATCCCTCAATGAGGGGGCGTGGCTTCATCCATCCCTCAGCGAGGGGGCGTGGCTTCATCCATCCCTCAATGAGGGGGCGTGGCTTCATGCATCCCTCAATGAGAGACCGTGGCTTCATCCATCCCTCAATGAGAGAGTGTGGCTTCATCCATCCCTCAATGAGAGAGCGTGGCTTCATCTATCCCTCAATGAGAGCGTGTGGCTTCATCTATCCCTCAATGAGAGAGTGTGGCTTCATCTATCCCTCAATGAGGAGGCGTGGCTTCATCTATCCCTCAATGAGAGAGTGTGGCTTCATCCATCCCTCAATGAGGAGGCGTGGCTTCATCTATCCCTCAATGAGGGGGTGTGGCTTCATCTATCCCTCAATGAGAGAGCGTGGCTTCATCTATCCCTCAATGAGAGAGTGTGGCTTCATCTATCCCTCAATGAGGGGGTGTGGCTTCATCTATCCCTCAATGAGAGAGTGTGGCTTCATCTATCCCTCAATGAGAGAGTGTGGCTTCATCCATCCCTCAATGAGGAGGCGTGGCTTCATCTATCCCTCAATGAGGGGGTGTGGCTTCATCTATCCCTCAATGAGAGAGCGTGGCTTCATCTATCCCTCAATGAGAGAGTGTGGCTTCATCCATCCCTCAATGAGAAAGTGTGGCTTCATCTATCCCTCAATGAGAGAGCGTGGCTTCATCTATCCCTCAATGAGAGAGCATAGCTTCATCTATCCCTCAATGAGGGGGCGTGGCTTCATCTATCCATCAATGAGAGAGTGTGGCTTCATCTATCCCTCAATGAGAGAGTGTGGCTTCATCTATCCCTCAATGAGAGAGTGTGGCTTCATCTATCCCTCAATGAGAGAGCGTGGCTTCATCTATCCCTCAATGAGAGAGAGTGGCTTCATCTATTCCTCAATGAGAGAGCGTGGCTTCATCTATCCCTCAATGAGAGAGCGTGGCTTCATCTATCCCTCAATGAGAGAGTGTGGCTTCATCCATCCCTCAATGAGGAGGCGTGGCTTCATCTATCCCTCAATGAGAGAGCGTGGCTTCATCTATCCCTCAATGAGAGAGTGTGGCTTCATCTATCCCTCAATGAGAGAGTGTGGCTTCATCTATCCCTCAATGAGAGAGTGTGGCTTCATCTATCCCTCAATGAGAGAGTGTGGCTTCATCTATCCCTCAATGAGAGAGTGTGGCTTCATCTATCCCTCAATGAGAGAGCGTGGCTTCATCTATCCCTCAATGAGGGGGCGTGGCTTCATCTATCCCTCAATGAGAGAGTGTGGCTTCATCTATCCCTCAATGAGAGAGTGTGGCTTCATCTATCCCTCAATGAGAGAGTGTGGCTTCATCTATCCCTCAATGAGAGAGTGTGGCTTCATCTATCCCTCAATGAGGGGGCGTGGCTTCATCTATCCCTCAATGAGAGAGTGTGGCTTCATCTATCCCTCAATGAGAGAGTGTGGCTTCATCTATCCCTCAATGAGAGAGTGTGGCTTCATCTATCCCTCAATGAGGGGGTGTGGCTTCATTCATCCCTCAATGAGAGAGCGTGGCTTCATCCATCCCTCAATGAGAGAGCGTAGCTTCATCTATCCCTCAATGAGAGAGCGTGGCTTCATCCATCCCTCAATGAGAGAGCGTGGCTTCATCTATCCCTCAATGAGAGAGTGTGGCTTCATCTATCCCTCAATGAGAGAGTGTGGCTTCATCTATCCCTCAATGAGAGAGCGTGGCTTCATCTATCCCTCAATGAGAGAGTGTGGCTTCATCTATCCCTCAATGAGAGAGTGTGGCTTCATCTATCCCTCAATGAGAGAGTGTGGCTTCATCTATCCCTCAATGAGAGAGCGTGGCTTCATCTATCCCTCAATGAGAGAGCATAGCTTCATCTATCCCTCAATGAGGGGGCGTGGCTTCATCTATCCCTCAATGAGAGAGTGTGGCTTCATCTATCCCTCAATGAGAGAGTGTGGCTTCATCTATCCCTCAATGAGAGAGTGTGGCTTCATCTATCCCTCAATGAGGGGGCGTGGCTTCATCTATCCCTCAATGAGAGAGTGTGGCTTCATCTATCCCTCCATGAGGGGGCGTGGCTTCATCTATCCCTCAATGAGAGAGTGTGGCTTCATCTATCCCTCAATGAGGGGGCGTGGCTTCATCTATCCCTCAATGAGAGAGTGTGGCTTCATCCATCCCTCAATGAGGGGGCGTGGCTTCATCTATCCCTCAATGAGAGAGTGTGGCTTCATCTATCCCTCAATGAGGGGGTGTGGCTTCATCTATCCCTCAATGAGGGGGTGTGGCTTCATCTATCCCTCAATGAGGGGGTGTGGCTTCATCTATCCCTCAATGAGAGAGTGTGACTTCATCTATCCCTCAATGAGGGGGCGTGGCTTCATCTATCCCTCAATGAGAGAGTGTGGCTTCATCTATCCCTCAATGAGGGGGCGTGGCTTCATCTATCCCTCAATGAGAGAGCGTGGCTTCATCTATCCCTCAATGAGAGGGCGTGGCTTCATTCATCCCTCAATGAGAGAGTGTGACTTCATCTATCCCTCAATGAGAGAGTGTGGCTTCATCTATCCCTCAATGAGAGAGTGTGGCTTCATCTATCCCTCAATGAGAGAGCGTGGCTTCATCTATCCCTCAATGAGATAGTGTGGCTTCATCTATCCCTCAATGAGAGAGTGTGGCTTCATCTATCCCTCAATGAGGGGGTGTGGCTTCATCTATCCCTCAATGAGGGGGTGTGGCTTCATCTATCCCTCAATGAGGGGGTGTGGCTTCATCTATCCCTCAATGAGAGAGTGTGACTTCATCTATCCCTCAATGAGGGGGCGTGGCTTCATCTATCCCTCAATGAGAGAGTGTGGCTTCATCTATCCCTCAATGAGGGGGCGTGGCTTCATCTATCCCTCAATGAGAGAGCGTGGCTTCATCTATCCCTCAATGAGAGGGCGTGGCTTCATTCATCCCTCAATGAGAGAGTGTGACTTCATCTATCCCTCAATGAGAGAGTGTGGCTTCATCTATCCCTCAATGAGAGAGTGTGGCTTCATCTATCCCTCAATGAGAGAGTGTGGATTCATCTATCCCTCAATGAGAGAGTGTGGCTTCATCTATCCCTCAATGAGAGAGTGTGGCTTCATCTATCCCTCAATGAGAGAGTGTGGCTTCATCTATCCCTCAATGAGAGAGTGTGGCTTCATCTATCCCTCAATGAGGGGGCGTGGCTTCATCTATCCCTCAATGAGAGAGTGTGGCTTCATCTATCCCTCCATGAGGGGGCGTGGCTTCATCTATCCCTCAATGAGAGAGTGTGGCTTCATCTATCCCTCAATGAGGGGGCGTGGCTTCATCTATCCCTCAATGAGAGAGTGTGGCTTCATCCATCCCTCAATGAGGGGGCGTGGCTTCATCTATCCCTCAATGAGAGAGTGTGGCTTCATCTATCCCTCAATGAGGGGGTGTGGCTTCATCTATCCCTCAATGAGGGGGTGTGGCTTCATCTATCCCTCAATGAGGGGGTGTGGCTTCATCTATCCCTCAATGAGAGAGTGTGACTTCATCTATCCCTCAATGAGGGGGCGTGGCTTCATCTATCCCTCAATGAGAGAGTGTGGCTTCATCTATCCCTCAATGAGGGGGCGTGGCTTCATCTATCCCTCAATGAGAGAGCGTGGCTTCATCTATCCCTCAATGAGAGGGCGTGGCTTCATTCATCCCTCAATGAGAGAGTGTGACTTCATCTATCCCTCAATGAGAGAGTGTGGCTTCATCTATCCCTCAATGAGAGAGTGTGGCTTCATCTATCCCTCAATGAGAGAGTGTGGCTTCATCTATCCCTCAATGAGGGGGCGTGGCTTCATCTATCCCTCAATGAGGAGGTGTGGCTTCATCTATCCCTCAATGAGAGAGTGTGGCTTCATCTATCCCTCAATGAGGGGGTGTGGCTTCATCTATCCCTCAATGAGGGGGTGTGGCTTCATCTATCCCTCAATGAGGGGGTGTGGCTTCATCTATCCCTCAATGAGAGAGTGTGACTTCATCTATCCCTCAATGAGAGAGTGTGGCTTCATCCATCCCTCAATGAGGGGGTGTGGCTTCATCTATCCCTCAATGAGGGGGTGTGGCTTCATCTATCCCTCAATGAGGGGGTGTGGCTTCATCCATCCCTCAATGAGAGAGTGTGGCTTCATCTATCCCTCAATGAGAGAGTGTGGCTTCATCCATCCCTCAATGAGGGGGCGTGGCTTCATCTATCCCTCAATGAGGGGGTGTGGCTTCATCTATCCCTCAATGAGAGAGTGTGGCTTCATCTATCCCTCAATGAGGGGGTGTGGCTTCATCCATCCCTCAATGAGAGAGTGTGGCTTCATCTATCCCTCAATGAGAGAGTGTGGCTTCATCCATCCCTCAATGAGGGGGCGTGGCTTCATCTATCCCTCAATGAGGGGGTGTGGCTTCATCTATCCCTCAATGAGAGAGTGTGGCTTCATCTATCCCTCAATGAGAGAGAGTGGCTTCATCCATCCCTCACTGAGGGGGCGTGTCCCGGAACATTTGGTAGGTATGTGCATCTAGAGCATGTGTGGGCTGAGGTACGCGCCTGTTAATAGGCTGGGGGCGGGAACACGCCGCCCACCACACGGGAGACTGAGGACATGGACACTCCATTATTCTGGGCTCTGCGCCTAAATGCTGAGCATTAATATGCACACAGCGCTGATTGGAAGAGAGTCTACGCATGCACAGTGGGACCGCGAAAAGGTAAGTTTTGGGGGCGACTTGCAGTAGCGTCTGGGCCATGGAGCGCTCCTCAGCTAAAGATTATGCCTATGTGTCGTGATAACCCAGTGGTAGCCCCGAGAAAGGTGAGTTCTTCCCGGTGCAGAGGGGGGTCTCCCAATTTGGGATGCCCCGTGGTGGTAGACAACCAGCTAGCCCTGGAAACCCCAGCAGTCCCCACATTAACTGGGGACAGGCATTTGTGATTGGACGGCAGCAATACATGATTCATTCTCCTAATCAAAGTGTTTCTATTGTTGTAACTCTTACAATGTATCTCCTATCCTTCCCTCAATGAGGGGGCGTGGCTTCATCCATCCCTCAATGAGGGGGTGTGGCTTCATCCATCCCTCTATGAGGGGGGCGTGGCTTCATTTACATACTGTCCCTCTTCGAGGTGTAACATGCAGATCTGCAGCAATAAATGATTCATTTCCCCATTCCAGGTGTTTCTATTGTTGTAACTGTTACAATGTATCTCCTATCCATCCCTCAATGAAGTGGTGTGGCTTCATCCCTCAATGGGGGCGTGGCTTCATCATCCCTCACTGAGGGGTGTGGCTTCATTTACATATTGTCCCCCTTTGAGGTGTAACATGCAGATCTGCAGCAATAAATGATTCATTTGCCTATTCAAAGTGTTTCTATTGTTGTAACTGTTACAATGTATCTCCATATCTTCCAGCTTTGTAGGGTGGACAAGAGGAACAATGTGTAAATGTAGCCATCGAGGGATAGATGAAGCCACGCCCCCTCGTTGAGGGATGGATAGAAGGGTTTTGCTCTGCTTTAAAGTTGCGCTTTGCTTCCTTTCATATCCCCGCAGAGCATCTCTGAGGCAATTTCCCGCATTGTTGCCTATAACGAGTCTATTAGCGGCGGCCCGATCAGCGCACAGGGCTAATTGCCGGGGGCGGCGCCATGGAATAGACGCCGAATCCACAGGAGAGAGTTCTGAGCGGTTCTGATTGCGGGGACATTTCTTGGGATTTGAAGCGGTCGGATGAATCGCAACCCTGTTACTAATTGCGCCAAGTTTATTTAAGCAAAACTGCTGAAGTCTCACCGTCTCATCAGCGGCGAAAGCTCCCGAGGAGTCGCTGGCGAATCGCACCGCTCGGCCCATCTAAGTACGACAATAGGCTCGATTCAAAATCCCAAATGTCATTATGTTCGTATTTGCAATCGAAAGTTTTGTTGGGTGATTGTCATTTTTTGGCTTTTTTTCGTACATTTTTCACTCGCACGAACGTTCGGGAGAATGCGTATATGCGCTTTCGATTAGCGAAAGCAATTCGGAACATTTCCAAACAAAATTGGAAAATTTCCGTTCCTTCAGAAAACTTCCGTTGCTGGGATGGTTTACGTCACATTCAGAGAGCTGTTTGCCGACGGCTCACCACCCTATAAAATCGTATAATTGTAAAACCACTTCCGACACCTCTGAGGGCTCGGATTGCTATTTTTGAACATGTTTTGCGGCTATGTGGAGGAGTCTGCGCGCCTTTAGCACCAAGGCATTGCATGTATCAGCATGGCCAAGGCCATAAATTGTATAGCAATGCACCTGAATCAATACATTTCATGTATGTCTTATAGATGCATTTTAATGCTGACCTTAATTAGTCTTTAGCATGTAAAAATGTATTTTTCCACACATCCATATAATTGCTATATTTTTGAAGACTTATGTCCTTTGTGAATTATATTTGAATTGTTGAACTTGAATCTTAATGTGTTGTAGGAGTTATTGTTTTAGTCGGTTACCTTTGCTTTGTGTAATTATTTTATATTTGGTTGCAGGAACTGCAAGATGTGCCACTCGCCCTTGCTCCTGATGCCCGTTCTTTGCCTGCAGAATGCGGGCCAGGGGTTCTCTAATCGGGCACTATGCAAAACCCGGCCCGTGGTGGCGAGGGCCCTCTGGCTTATGAAGTCCAGATTTAGGTGTTTGGACCATACGGGGGGTCACTGCAGTATGACCCCAACAAGGTTATACTAATATTGTAATTTAAAGGGACCACACGTGCCAGAGTGGCACAACTGAGTGTCAGGGTCCTTCAGTTGGTGGGCGAGATGCAGGAGCTGCGCGACTCGTTGGGGACCACAGATGAAGAATAATGTTCAGTGGCCTGCCATTGCTATGTATTTAATTATTTATAGTTGTAAAAAGTTGAAATTTAACACATTTTTTAAAAATGCATATTTGATGCTGGTAATTATTTTTAAAAAGTTACATTGTCATTTCATTAACAAACTACATTAACACAAAACTAATAGGCACAGAAATATTTAAAGATGAATATTCACATGAACGATAAGTGGTTTGGGTGAGCTTTAAGGGTCCAAAAGGGAAGATGGAGGATAGTGATAAGTGGTTTGGGTGAGCTTTAAGGGTCCAAAAGGGAAGATGGAGGATGGAGTGCTAAGTGGTTTAGCTAAACATTGTAGTAGAAGTGAGGGTGGCAAATATGTAGGCGAGCACTTTCATGACTTAAGTTTGTAGTGCGCAGGCGCAAGATCGTAAGGATTCCGTCTGGACGATTATTTTTGGTAAAATGGAAACAGAATCTATCGGGAAACGTAAAGGATTCGTTGGAGGCTACGATGGGAAAAGGGTAAAAACGAAAGCCTACGTTGTAACATGTGGAAATGAAACGGAAAAGTCTGGATGGAAAATGACATCCGCGTAATTCGTAATCTGCCGTACGAACGGACGGAAACTTTACACAAGGTTTTCAATGCATTCATAGAATCGCTCGTACGCTCATACGAGAGCGGGAAATTTTGAAAATGTTACGACGTCGGCACCAAACCGAAAGTTTTTTTGTGTCTCTCTGAATCGAGCCTATTGTTCAGAAGGACAGAACTGCAGAAAATCCAGCATCAAAAAACCTGATTGGATTAAGGCAAATGTAGCAGAGAGAGGAACCCCAACCCCACTGTACCCACAAGCCAAGGAACCATAGCCCCACTGTACCCACAAGCCAAGGAACCCCATCCCCACTGTACCCACAAGCCAAGGAACCCCAACCCCACTGTACCCACAAGCCAAGGAACCCCAGCCCCACTGTACCCACAAGCCAAGGAACCCCATCCCCACTGTACCCACAAGCCAAGGAACCCCAGCCCCACTGTACCCACAAGCCAAGGAACCCCAACCCCACTGTACCCACAAGCCAAGGAACCCCAACCCCACTGTACCCACAAGCCAAGGAACCCCAGCCCCACTGTACCCACAAGCCAAGGAACCCCATCCCCACTGTACCCACAAGCCAAGGAACCCCAGCCCCACTGTACCCACAAGCCAAGGAACCCCAACCCCACTGTACCCACAAGCCAAGGAACCCCAACCCCACTGTACCCACAAGCCAAGGAACCCCAACCCCACTGTACCCACTAGCCAAGGAACCCCAACCCCACTGTACCCACAAGCCAAGGAACCCCAACCCCACTGTACCCACAAGCCAAGGAACCCCATCCCCACTGTACCCACAAGCCAAGGAACCCCATCCCCACTGTACCCACAAGCCAAGGAACCCCAACCCCACTGTACCCACAAGCCAAGGAACCCCATCCCCACTGTACCCACAAGCCAAGGAGCCCCATCCCCACTGTACCCACAAGCCAAGGAACCCCAGCCCCACTGTACCCACAAGCCAAGGAACCCCAACCCCACTGTACCCACAAGCCAAGGAACCCCAACCCCACTGTACCCACAAGCCAAGGAACCCCAACCCCACTGTACCCACTAGCCAGGGAACCCCAGCCCCACTGTACCCACAAGCCAAGGAACCCCAACCCCACTGTACCCACAAGCCAAGGAACCCCAACCCCACTGTACCCACAAGCCAAGGAACCCCAACCCCACTGTACCCACTAGCCAAGGAACCCCAACCCCACTGTACCCACAAGCCAAGGAACCCCAACCCCACTGTACCCACTAGCCAAGGAACCCCAACCCCACTGTACCCACAAGCCAAGGAACCCCAACCCCACTGTACCCACAAGCCAAGGAACCCCAGCCCCACTGTACCCACAAGCCAAGGAACCCCAACCCCACTGTACCCACAAGCCAAGGAACCCCAACCCCACTGTACCCACAAGCCAAGGAACCCCAACCCCACTGTACCCACAAGCCAAGGAACCCCATCCCCACTGTACCCACAAGCCAAGGAACCCCATCCCCACTGTACCCACAAGCCAAGGAACCCCAGCCCCACTGTACCCACAAGCCAAGGAACCCCAACCCCACTGTACCCACAAGCCAAGGAACCCCAACCCCACTGTACCCACAAGCCAAGGAACCCCAACCCCACTGTACCCACTAGCCAAGGAACCCCAACCCCACTGTACCCACAAGCCAAGGAACCCCATCCCCACTGTACCCACAAGCCAAGGAACCCCATCCCCACTGTACCCACAAGCCAAGGAACCCCAGCCCCACTGTACCCACAAGCCAAGGAACCCCAACCCCACTGTACCCACAAGCCAAGGAACCCCAACCCCACTGTACCCACAAGCCAAGGAACCCCAACCCCACTGTACCCACTAGCCAAGGAACCCCAACCCCACTGTACCCACAAGCCAAGGAACCCCAACCCCACTGTACCCACAAGCCAAGGAACCCCATCCCCACTGTACCCACAAGCCAAGGAACCCCATCCCCACTGTACCCACAAGCCAAGGAACCCCAACCCCACTGTACCCACAAGCCAAGGAACCCCATCCCCACTGTACCCACAAGCCAAGGAGCCCCATCCCCACTGTACCCACAAGCCAAGGAACCCCAGCCCCACTGTACCCACAAGCCAAGGAACCCCAACCCCACTGTACCCACAAGCCAAGGAACCCCAACCCCACTGTACCCACAAGCCAAGGAACCCCAACCCCACTGTACCCACTAGCCAAGGAACCCCAACCCCACTGTACCCACAAGCCAAGGAACCCCAACCCCACTGTACCCACTAGCCAAGGAACCCCAACCCCACTGTACCCACAAGCCAAGGAACCCCAACCCCACTGTACCCACAAGCCAAGGAACCCCAACCCCACTGTACCCACAAGCCAAGGAACCCCATCCCCACTGTACCCACAAGCCAAGGAGCCCCATCCCCACTGTACCCACAAGCCAAGGAACCCCAGCCCCACTGTACCCACAAGCCAAGGAACCCCAACCCCACTGTACCCACAAGCCAAGGAACCCCAACCCCACTGTACCCACAAGCCAAGGAACCCCAACCCCACTGTACCCACTAGCCAAGGAACCCCAACCCCACTGTACCCACAAGCCAAGGAACCCCAACCCCACTGTACCCACTAGCCAAGGAACCCCAACCCCACTGTACCCACAAGCCAAGGAACCCCAACCCCACTGTACCCACAAGCCAAGGAACCCCAACCCCACTGTACCCACAAGCCAAGGAACCCCAACCCCACTGTACCCACAAGCCAAGGAACCCCAACCCCACTGTACCCACTAGCCAAGGAACCCCAACCCCACTGTACCCACAAGCCAAGGAACCCCATCCCCACTGTACCCACAAGCCAAGGAACCCCATCCCCACTGTACCCACAAGCCAAGGAACCCCAGCCCCACTGTACCCACAAGCCAAGGAACCCCAACCCCACTGTACCCACAAGCCAAGGAACCCCAACCCCACTGTACCCACAAGCCAAGGAACCCCAACCCCACTGTACTCACTAGCCAAGGAACCCCAACCCCACTGTACCCACAAGCCAAGGAACCCCAACCCCACTGTACCCACAAGCCAAGGAACCCCAACCCCACTGTACCCACAAGCCAAGGAACCCCAGCCCCACTGTACCCACTAGCCAAGGAACCCCAACCCCACTGTACCCACAAGCCAAGGAACCCCAACCCCACTGTACCCACTAGCCAAGGAACCCCAACCCCACTGTACCCACAAGCCAAGGAACCCCAACCCCACTGTACCCATCCCCACTGTACCCACAAGCCAAGGAACCCCAAACCCACTGTACCCATCCCCACTGTACCCACAAGCCAAGGAACCCCAGCCCCACTGTACCCACAAGCCAAGGAACCCCATCCCCACTGTACCCACAAGCCAAGGAACCCCAGCCCCACTGTACCCACAAGCCAAGGAACCCCGTCCCCACTGTACCCACAAGCCAAGGAATCCCAACCCCACTGTAGCCACAAGCCAAGGAACCCCAGCCCCACTGTACCCACAAGCCAAGGAACCCCATCCCCACTGTACCCACTAGCCAAGGAACCCCATCCCCACTGTACCCACAAGCCAAGGAACCCCAGCCCCACTGTACCCACAAGCCAAGGAACCCCACCCCCACTGTACCCACAAGCCAAGGAACCCCAGCCCCACTGTACCCACAAGCCAAGGAACCCCGTCCCCACTGTACCCACAAGCCAAGGAATCCCAACCCCACTGTATCCACAAGCCAAGGAACCCCAGCCCCACTGTACCCACAAGCCAAGGAACCCCATCCCCACTGTACCCACTAGCCAAGGAACCCCATCCCCACTGTACCCACAAGCCAAGGAACCCCATCCCCACTGTACCCATCCCCACTGTACCCACAAGCCAAGGAACCCCAGCCCCACTGTACCCACAAGCCAAGGAACCCCAGCCCCACTGTACCCACAAGCCAAGGAACCCCAGCCCCACTGTACCCACAAGCCAAGGAACCCCAGCCCCACTGTACCCACAAGCCAAGGAACCCCATCCCCACTGTACCCACAAGCCAAGGAACCCCAGCCCCACTGTACCCACAAGCCAAGGAACCCCAGCCCCACTGTACCCACAAGCCAAGGAACCCCAGCCCCACTGTACCCACACGCCAAGGAACCCCAGCCCCACTGTACCCATCCCCACTGTACCCACAAGCCAAGGAACCCCAGCCCCACTGTACCCACACGCCAAGGAACCCCAGCCCCACTGTACCCATCCCCACTGTACCCACAAGCCAAGGAACCCCAGCCCCACTGTACCCATCCCCACTGTACCCACAAGCCAAGGAACCCCATCCCCACTGTACCCACAAGCCAAGGAACCCCAGCCCCACTGTACCCACAAGCCAAGGAACCCCATCCCCACTGTACCCACAAGCCAAGGAACCCCATCCCCACTGTACCCACACGCCAAGGAACCCCAGCCCCACTGTACCCACACGCCAAGGAACCCCAGCCCCACTGTACCCACACGCCAAGGAACCCCAGCCCCACTGTACCCACAAGCCAAGGAACCCCAGCCCCACTGTACCCACAAGCCAAGGAACCCCAGCCCCACTGTACCCACACGCCAAGGAACCCCAGCCCCACTGTACCCACAAGCCAAGGAACCCCAACCCCACTGTACCCATCCCCACTGTACCCACAAGCCAAGGAACCCCAGCCCCACTGTACCCATCCCCACTGTACCCACACGCCAAGGAACCCCAGCCCCACTGTACCCACACGCCAAAGAACCCCAGCCCCACTGTACCCACACGCCAAGGAACCCCAGCCCCCTACCCACCCCCACTGTACCCACAAGCCAAGGAACCCCAGCCCCCTACCCACCCCCACTGTACCCACACGCCAAGGAACCCCAGCCCCCTACCCATCCCCACTGTACCCACAAGCCAAGGAACCCCAGCCCCCTACCCATCCCCACTGTACCCATAAGCCAAGGAACCCCAGCCCCCTACCCATCCCCACTGTACCCATAAGCCAAGGAACCCCAGCCCCCTACCCATCCCCACTGTACCCACAAGCCAAGGAACCCCAGCCCCCTACCCAGCCCCACTGTACCCACAAGCCAAGGAACCCCAGCCCCCTACCCATCCCCACTGTACCCACAAGCCAAGGAACCCCAGCCCCCTACCCAGCCCCACTGTACCCACAAGCCAAGGAACCCCAGCCCCCTACCCATCCCCACTGTACCCACAAGCCAAGGAACCCCAGCCCCCTACCCATCCCCACTGTACCCACAAGCCAAGGAACCCCAGCCCCCCATGCTAAAACCCTGGCATCATGGTTGGAGGGGCCTCAGCAGGGACGTCTCGGGCCGGCCAGGGGCTGGTAAATTCCAGGGCTGATTTTTGGCCCCAGTCCGACACTGTACAAGAAAAGGCTTTTTTTCTAAGCGTGCCAATCACTCGGGTTCTCCAAGCCAAGTCGGCCCGACGCTCCCTCATCTCTTGATTAAACTTAATTCTGCAAAAATAAATCGGCTGATTATTGCGTACACAGTAACGAGGCCGTTTTCCGAAAAACTTCCAAGAAAGTTCCCCTTGTTCTTTATGTGAGGAAGTCATCGATCGCCGGTTCTGATGAGGGGAACGCGTTTCGCGAGTCTGTCTCGTGCGGTTGACAAGGAAGAGGACAAAGGCCAAGGACGGGGTCCTGTCGCTGAAGGCGAGCCCGGGACCACGCCGAGCTAAAGACTAAACTAGGCAATTACAGTTTATTTTTCTACGCGACAGGCGTGGAATTTGTTTAGACAGTCGGTGCGTCTGGACGTTTCCCGTACAGTGGCTGCGCCGTGCCCCGGCTGGGATCGCACGCAGGCCCCCGTCTGACGAGTAATCAGGATTAAGCCGCGCGCAGTGGCCATGTGAAGCACTGATTAACGCAAACAGAACATCTGAACTTCCATAAAAAAGATCAAAAAATAGTTGTGTGAGGTCCCGAGGGCTCGTCGCTCAGATTCCCAGGGCTTGACGGGCTCGCGCCCCCACTTAAAGCGGACCTTCACTCTGAATAAGAGCCTATCTTGTATGTTTCCCCCCTGTACATACAGATTGCTCACATTAATCCGGACCCTCACCCTGAATAAGAGCCTATCTTATATGTTTCCCACACCCTGTACATACAGATTGCTCACATTAATCCGGACCTTCACTCTGAATAAGAGCCTATCTTATATGTTTCCCACACCCTGTACATACAGATTGCCCACATTAATCCGGACCCTCACCCTGAATAAGAGCCTATCTTATATGTTTCCCACACCCTGTACATACAGATTGCTCACATTAATCCTGACCTTCAGGCTGCCTAAACATCAGGCTGCCTGCAAACAGGAAGTGCCTTCTGTGCTGCTCTGCATTCTGGGATTGCTGTCCTTTCCCTGACCCCAGCTCTGCTCTGTCTGAGCAAAGCACAGCTATAACCCGCCCCCCTGTACTTTACTCCGCTCTCTTCTCCTCAGTAAGGGTGATGCTTCTGAGTCAAGATGGCGGCGCCCGTATCCTAAAGTCCTGAACAGAGTTGCAGCCCAGTGGGGGAAAGAATAATAAGTAAGCGACTAAAAACTTATATATATTAACTTTAGATGCTGGGGAATGGTTTTTTAAGGGTTTGGGTTTAATAAAGCGCGACGGGCCTCCGCCGCTAGAAGCAGAAATGGAGGGAATTCCTGCAGCATCAGCAGCGCGAGGAATATGACCAAAATGTTCTATCGATTCAAGGTCCAGGTCCAGAAAACATTTAGCATTACCAAAGTAAAAGGGAATAACAAACAGGGGGGGGGGGGGGGTTATAGGGGCAGGATTGGGTGTACAATGGTCCCATGATGGTGGGAGTTGGAGACGTATAGCGGCAGTTAGGGGTTGGGCCGAGATTAAGGGGCAGTATAGGAAATCCATAGATTCTAATTGTCCTTTTACTTATATCTCTGACCAGCTTCTGTCTGTAAACAAACGACGTGACTCACATTCCCTGAGCTGTGAGGAAATTGTTTTATTTTATGGATAACCCGCTAATAGCAAGACGGTAGATACTGGTCTGACTGTGTCCCCTCCCCCCACCTCTAAGGATCTCGCTCGCACCATTCACAGGCAGGATGGACCGACAGGGGCCACAAAGGAAACCACTGCATGGCAGATCATGCTTCAAAGAATTTCTCACAGACATGCCGGGGCCAGGATTTAATAGTGGGGCATCCTGATTTTGGATGCCTCTGGGGGAAGGGAATCGATCGGCGTGGGTTTTGGTCCACTTTAAAGTGGACCAAAATCCTGTTGCAGGGGCTCTGGTATCTAAAAGACTACAGGACTGGGCGCTTTGTAAAATTGCTGGGGCCACCGCCTTTGCCAGCACTCCCACAAACTGGGCAGCATCCTGCTATCCCTCTAACAGGCATCAGGCATTTGTGAATGGCCCACTAGTGCGCTCAGAGCCGCTGGTCTTAAACGCTGGCTTAGACGGCACGACGTCAGTGGCTCCGAGCGCGCTGATTGGACGAGCAACCGCGCATACGCTGTAGGACCGGGAGGAGGTGAGTTGACTTCTGGGTGGGTTTCACACAGTGGGGCGATGGAGGCGAGGACCAAAACCCAGGATAGTCAAAAGTTAAATTACACATCACACACGACCTTCATGTTGGCTTTACTTCCTGAGACAACTCAGCTGCATCCTTTCCATCCTGCTAAACAAAAAAGGACTGCAGAGAACATGATCGAGGCGCCTCTCCTACGCTTGTACTTTCCCTTTAAATGTGATCATTGTGAATCAGCCGCATTTTCTCTTTTTTTTGGGGTCAACAACGTCGAAAATAGCAAAACGTTGTCCTTCATTTCTTCTCTACGTTATCAATCCTTACAGCCGGACGTCCCGCGGTGGGACCAAATCAAAGCCCGCATCCGATTGGACGCTGCCGGTCCTGTCCAACGCGGCTGTGTAAAGCTGGTATTCATCAATAGTGAGCAGGGGTGAGGGTCTCCCGGTCACCACCCCGCAGGTAACATCTCGCCCCATTGTTTATTGTACTTGCCCGTTGCAGCAGCGGCGCGGCGGTAACACGAGACATCTTCTGCCGCATTAAGAGCAACAAAGCGGCAGGCGCGAGGATAAATCGCTCCTTTTCATTCCCGTCATGAATAATTAGCGCGGCCGGCATGATGGAAACATACCAGTCAGGTTCCCCTTTCCCCTCCGCTTCCTCCTGGAACCTCGCTGGGAATATTATTCCCCTCATTTTCTTGGAAAGCCTCTGAAACAGACGCGGAGGAAAAACACCGCCCGCGTCGGGTGCGAAGAGGCGCACAAACGCTTCCCTTCTCCCGAAATGAGCTCACGGGGATCGATCCGGCATCCTGATCTGCGTAGAATTAGGAAATGTAAATTCAGGTGCTTGTTGTTCTAAAGTTGTGACGCATGTAAATCTGCGTAACGGCCGGCGGCAGCGGCGGGAGGACGTCATCGTCGCTCAGCCCCACCAGTTAGCCCCATCCGAAGCCTGGCACTGGGCACGCCACCGTTAGCCCTCGCTATCGTGCGTTTCCGACAATGTCACCTTGACGAGACGCCTTTCAGAAAATGCGTCCGCAAAAAGTCCTGTCTGCTGCACCTGCGCTGAAAATGCACCTGAGTCTTTGGTGCCGCGAACGCGCGTTCAGATTTCATGCGCTGACACGTGCGTTTTGCTTTTGCGCCACCACAGATTGTAATGGGATATCAATAAACAGGAAGGCAGGACCCAGAAACAGGATTTTTTTTTCTATGAGACGTGAACAAAAAACTGGAACGCCAAATGGGATCCCTACCTCAAACGCTGCTGCATAAACACGTGCCGGACAGCTCCTCATGTTCCCGGTTAGTTCTGGATTCAGTCCCGTCATTTTGGATTCAGTCCCGTCATTCTCGAATCGGTCCCGTCGGTCTGGATTCAGTCCCATCATTACTGTTTCGGTCCTTTAAACCTGACATTCAGTCCCTAGCCAACACCTGTCACCCCCAACCTAAAAACCTATCATTCTGGATTTGGTCCCATCATTCTGTATTCGGTCCCGTCATTCTAGATTCGGTCCCGTCATTACTGCTTCGGTCCTTTAAACCTGACATTCACTCCCAAGCCAACTCCTGTCACCTCCAACCTATAAACAACTCCCTCATTGGTCCCTTCTTCTCACCTGACAGCAGTAAAATGCTTAGACCACTCAACTCATCTTTCGCAGGTTCAGCGCTTTATGTAGCTTTAGTTATGGATTC
This sequence comes from Gastrophryne carolinensis, assembly GCA_027917425.1. NCBI lineage: Eukaryota > Metazoa > Chordata > Amphibia > Anura > Microhylidae > Gastrophryne > Gastrophryne carolinensis. Next base: position 2,399,968 of record CM051241.1, read on the forward strand.
TGGATTCAGTCCCGTCATTCCTGATTCAGTCCCATCAATCTGGATTTGGTCCCGTCATTCTGGATTTGGTCCCGTCATTCTGGATTTGGTCCCGTCATTCTGGATTTGGTCCCGTCAATCTGGATTTGTTTCTGTCATTCTGAATTCGGTCCCATCATTCTAGATTTGGTCCTTTAAACCTGGCATTCACTCCCTAGCCAACTCCTGTCACCCCCAACCTAAAAACCTATCATTCTGGATTTGGTCCTATCATTCTGTATTCGGTCCCATCATTCTAGATTCGGTCCCGTCATTCTGGATTCAGACCCGTCATTCTAGATTCAGACCCGTCATTCTAGATTCGGTCCCGTCATTCTAGATTCAGACCCGTCATTCTAGATTCGGTCCCGTCATTCTAGATTCAGACCCGTCATTCTAGATTCGGTCCCGTCATTCTAGATTCAGACCCGTCATTCTAGATTCGGTCCCGCCATTCTGGATTCGGCCCCATCATTCTAGATTCGGTCCCGTCATTCTGTATTCGGTCCCGTCATTCTAGATTCGGTCCCGTCATTCTAGATTCGGTCCCGTCATTCTGGATTCAGACCCCGTCATTCTGGATTCAGACCCCGTCATTCTGGATTCAGTCCCATTATTCTGGATTCTATACCGTCATTCAGGATTCAGACCCGTCATTCTAGATTCGGTCCCGTCATTCTGGATTCAGACCCGTCATTCTAGATTCGGTCCCGTTATTCCTGATTCAGACCCGTCATTCTGGATTCAGACCCGTCATTCTAGATTCAGACCCGTCATTCTAGATTCGGTCCCGTCATTCTAGATTCAGACCCATCATTCTAGATTCGGTCCCGTCATTCTGGATTCAGACCCGTCATTCTAGATTCAGACCCGTCATTCTGGATTCAGACCCGTCATTCTAGATTCAGACCCGTCATTCTGGATTCAGACCCGTCATTCTGGATTCAGACCCGTCATTCTGGATTCAGACCCGTCATTCTGGATTCAGACCCGTCATTCTGGATTCAGACCCGTCATTCTGCATTCAGACCCGTCATTCTGCATTCAGTCCCATTATTCTGGATTCAGTCCCATTATTCTGGATTCAGACCCCGTCATTCTGGATTCAGACCCCGTCATTCTGGATTCAGTCCCATTATTCTGGATTCTATACCGTCATTCAGGATTCAGACCCGTCATTCTAGATTCGGTCCCGTCATTCTGGATTCAGACCCGTCATTCTAGATTCGGTCCCGTTATTCCTGATTCAGACCCGTCATTCTGGATTCAGACCCGTCATTCTAGATTCAGACCCGTCATTCTAGATTCGGTCCCGTCATTCTAGATTCAGACCCATCATTCTAGATTCGGTCCCGTCATTCTGGATTCAGACCCGTCATTCTAGATTCAGACCCGTCATTCTGGATTCAGACCCGTCATTCTAGATTCAGACCCGTCATTCTGGATTCAGACCCGTCATTCTGGATTCAGACCCGTCATTCTGGATTCAGACCCGTCATTCTGGATTCAGACCCGTCATTCTGGATTCAGACCCGTCATTCTGGATTCAGACCCGTCATTCTGGATTCAGACCCGTCATTCTGGATTCAGACCCGTCATTCTGGATTCAGACCCGTCATTCTGGATTCAGACCCGTCATTCTGGATTCAGACCCGTCATTCTGGATTCGGTCCCGTCATTCTAGATTCAGACCCATCATTCTAGATTCGGTCCCGTCATTCTGGATTCAGACCCGTCATTCTAGATTCAGACCCGTCATTCTAGATTCGGTCCCGTCATTCTAGATTCAGACCCATCATTCTAGATTCGGTCCCGTCATTCTGGATTCAGACCCGTCATTCTAGATTCAGACCCGTCATTCTGGATTCAGACCCGTCATTCTAGATTCAGACCCGTCATTCTGGATTCAGACCCGTCATTCTGGATTCAGACCCGTCATTCTGGATTCAGACCCGTCATTCTGGATTCAGACCCGTCATTCTGGATTCAGACCCGTCATTCTGCATTCAGACCCGTCATTCTGCATTCAGTCCCATTATTCTGGATTCAGTCCCATTATTCTGGATTCAGACCCCGTCATTCTGGATTCAGACCCCGTCATTCTGGATTCAGTCCCATTATTCTGGATTCTATACCGTCATTCAGGATTCAGACCCGTCATTCTAGATTCGGTCCCGTCATTCTGGATTCAGACCCGTCATTCTAGATTCGGTCCCGTTATTCCTGATTCAGACCCGTCATTCTGGATTCAGACCCGTCATTCTAGATTCAGACCCGTCATTCTAGATTCGGTCCCGTCATTCTAGATTCAGACCCATCATTCTAGATTCGGTCCCGTCATTCTGGATTCAGACCCGTCATTCTAGATTCAGACCCGTCATTCTGGATTCAGACCCGTCATTCTAGATTCAGACCCGTCATTCTGGATTCAGACCCGTCATTCTGGATTCAGACCCGTCATTCTGGATTCAGACCCGTCATTCTGGATTCAGACCCGTCATTCTGGATTCAGACCCGTCATTCTGGATTCAGACCCGTCATTCTGGATTCAGACCCGTCATTCTGGATTCAGACCCGTCATTCTGCATTCAGACCCGTCATTCTAGATTCGGTCCCGTCATTCTGGATTCAGTCCCATTATTCTGGATTCAGACCCGTCATTCTGGATTCAGACCCGTCATTCTAGATTCGGTCCCGTCATTCTGGATTCAGTCCCATTATTCTGGATTCAGACCCGTCATTCTAGATTCAGTCCCATTATTCTGGATTCAGTCCCATTATTCTGGATTCAGACCCGTCATTCTGGATTCAGACCCGTCATTCTGGATTCAGTCCCATTATTCTAGATTCAGACCCGTCATTCTAGATTCAGACCCGTCATTCTGGATTCAGACCCGTCATTCTGGATTCAGACCCGTCATTCTGGATTCAGACCCGTCATTCTGCATTCAGTCCCATTATTCTGGATTCAGTCCCACTCTAGACAGACGCAAAATAAGCAAAGACGGGGATCGCCCTTCTCCCGAAATTACGGGGATCGATCTGGTTTCCTGATCTGCGTAGAATTAGGAAATGTAAATTCAGGTGCTTGTTGTTCTAAAGCTGTGACGTACGTAAATCCGCGTAACGGCCGCCGGCGGGAGGACGTTATCGCCGCTCAGCCCCACCAGTTACCCCCATCCGAAGCCTGGCACTGGGCACGCCATCGTTAGCCCTCATTCTCGTGCGTTTCCGACAACGTCACTTCGATGAGCCCCTTTCAGAAAGGGAAGAAAACGCGTCCGCAAAAAGTCCTGCCTACTGCGCCCGCGCTGAAAACGCACCCGAGTCTATGGTGCCGCGTGTTTATATTGCATGCGCTGATGCATGCTTTTGCGGCACCATAGATATTAATGGGAATTCAGATGCGGACAAAATAAGCAAAGATGGGGATGCCAAACCCCTGGATTCGGCTCCAGCCTGCCAGCATATAGTGTGACCAGAAAAAGGGGGTGAAAGATGCTGATGGCTAAGAGCGTCTCCAGCCTGCCGGCACATAGTGTGACCAGAAAAAGGGGGTGAAAGATGCTGATGGCTAAGAGCGTCTCCAGCCTGCCGGCACATAGTGTCATCATGAAAAGGGGATGAGAGATTCTGCAGGCTAAGAGCGTCTCTAGCCTGGCAGCACTTAGCGTGACCAGAAAAAGGGGGTGAGAGATGCTGCAGGCTAAGAGCACATAGAGTGACCCCAAAAAGGGGGTGAGTGATACTGCAGGCTAAGAGCGTCTCCAGCCTGCCAGCACATAGTGTGACCAGAAAAAGGGGGTGAAAGATGCTGACGGCTAAGAGCGTCTCCAGCCTGCCGGCACATAGTGTGACCAGAAAAAGGGGGCGAAAGATGCTGATGGCTAAGAGCGTCTCCAGCCTGCCGGCACATAGTGTCATCAGAAAAAGGGAATGAGAGATTCTGCAGGCTAAGAGCGTCTCCAGCCTGCCAGCACATAGTGTGACCAGAAAAAGGGGGTGAGAGATGCTGCAGGCTAAGAGCACATAGAGTGACCCTAAAAAGGGGGTGAGTGATACTGCAGGCTAAGAGCGTCTCCAGCCTGCCAGCACATAGTGTGACCATAAAAAGGGGGCGAGAGATGCTGCAGGATAAGAGTACATAGAGTGACCCGCGTGGCTAATCATCGAGGGGCCTGTTTAGCGCCGCGTTAGGGATATATCACCCCCACATCATCAGCAAACAGTTAAATGCACATCCCGTCCCGCGCGCGGTCGGAAAAGCCGAAACCGCAGCGTTATTTAAGGGGTATTTTCTGGCAGCGTCGGCACTTTTGGTTATGACATCAGACTCTGGGTTATGTCGGCGATGCGTCCCCCCCATCTCGTGTGTCTGCGGGATCCCCCCCCCCCCCCCCCCGAGGCGGCTGCGCGGTACAGGCGCGAGGAAGAGCGATCCCGTCCTGGAAGACGCCTGATAGTCATCAGCCAGGAAAAAAAAGATTTATTTTTGCTACGTCCTCTGAAAAATAATTTTTTGTTTCGGACAGACGTGAGGGCTACTTGTATTTACTGCCCTCCTTGGTGAGTTATTTATAGCTTCACTTCCTGTTTACAGCGACCAATCGCATACCTCCCAACTTTTGAAAAGAGTAAAGAGGGACATTTGTTGTTCTTAAACCACGCCCCCAGCCACGCCCTTAAAGGGAAACACCACCTAATAAATACATAATAACAAATTACATGAAAACACCCCCCCCACACACACACACACACACAGACAGGCAAGCCCCCCTACACACACACAGACAGGCAAGCCCCCCTACACACACACAGACAGGCAAGCACCCCTACACACACACAGACAGGCAAGCCCCCTACACACACATAGACAGGCAAGCCCCCCTACACACACACAGACAGGAAAGCCCCCCTACACACACACAGACAGGCAAGCCCCCCTACACACACACAGACAGGAAAGCCCCCCTACACACACACAGACAGGCAAGCCCCCCCTACACACACACAGACAGGCAAGCCCCCCTACACACACACAGACAGGCAACCCCCCTACACACACACAGACAGGCAAGCCCCCCTACACATGCACACAGGCAGGCAAGCCCCTACACACACACACACACAGACAGGCAAGCCCTCCTACACACACACACACAGGCAGGCAAGCCTCCCTACACACACACACAGACAGGCACGCCCCCCTACACACACACACAGACAGGCAAGCCCCCCTACACAGACACAGACAGGCAAGCCCCCCTACACACACACACAGACAGGCAAGCCCCCCTACACAGACACAGACAGGCAAGCCCCCCTACACACACACAGACAGGCAAGCCCCCCTACACACACACACACAGACAGGCAAGCCCCCCTACACACAGAGACAGGCAACCCCTCCTACACACACACACACAGACAGACAAGCCCCCCTACACACACAGACAGGCAAGCCTCCCTACACACACACAGACAGGCAAGCCCCCCTACACATGCACACAGGCAGGCAAGCCCCTACACACACACACACACAGACAGGCAAGCCCTCCTACACACACACACACAGGCAGGCAAGCCTCCCTACACACACACACAGACAGGCACGCCCCCCTACACACACACACAGACAGGCAAGCCCCCCTACACAGACACAGACAGGCAAGCCCCCCTACACACACACACAGACAGGCAAGCCCCCCTACACAGACACAGACAGGCAAGCCCCCCTACACACACACAGACAGGCAAGCCCCCCTACACACACACAGACAGGCAAGCCCCTCTACACACACAGACAGGCAAGCCCTCCTACACACACACAGACAGGCAAGCCCCCCTACACACACACAGACAGGCAAGCCTCCCTACACACACACAGACAGGCAAGCCCCCCTACACACACACACAGACAGGCAAGCCCTCCTACACACAGACAGACAGGCAAGCCCCCCTACACACACACAGACAGGCAAGCCCCCCTACACACACACACAGACAGGCAAGCCCTCCTACACACAGACAGACAGGCAAGCCCCCCTACACAGACACAGACAGGCAAGCCCCCCTACACACACACAGACAGGCAAGCCCCCCTACACACACACAGACAGGCAAGCCTCCCTACACACACACACACACACACAGACAGGCAAGCCTCCCTACACACACACACAGACAGGCAAGCCTCCCTACACACACACACAGACAGGCAAGCCCCCCTACACACACACACAGACAGGCAAGCCTCCCTACACACACACACAGACAGGCAAGCCTCCCTACACACACACAGACAGGCAAGCCTCCCTACACACACACACACACACACACACACACACACACACACACACACACAGGCAAGCCCCCCTACACACACACACAGACAGGCAAGCCCCCCTACACAGACACAGACAGGCAAGCCCCTCTACACACACACACACAGACAGGCAAGCCCCTCTACACACACACACACAGACAGGCAAGCCCCCCTACACATACACAGACAGGCAAGCCTCCCTACACACACACACACACACACACAGGCAAGCCCCCCTACACACACACACAGACAGGCAAGCCCCCCTACACACACACAGACAGGCAAGCCCTCCTACACACACACACAGACAGGCAAGCCCCCCTACACACACACAGACAGGCAAGCCCTCCTACACACACACACATGCAGGCAAACACACATAGCATGCATGCAAGCCCCGTCCACACACATGAATGCCCCCACACAAAGTCAAACTCACACATACATGCAGGCACACACACACATTGCATGCATGCACGCCCCCACACAGGCAAACACACACAGGCAGACACACATGAAGATACGAGCGCGCACACACACGCAGACGCACACACGCTCTTACTGCCCAGGCAGATCTTTGAAGAGCAAAAGCACCGCACTGACTGGGCAGCAGGCAGGAAGAGAAAACAGGCCCTGACTCTGGCTCCACCCCCACACACGCTGCAGCTCCCGAGTCCCTGCCCACTTAGGGGTACGCAACCAGGAAGATGATCCAAAAAAAGAAACATTTTGCCTGTCTTTAGATTTCAGTCCTCAGGGATACAGTTGGTCTTTGGTAGAATAGACCTTCCTGTTTTGCGATTGCAAATTGAAATTGAGGCTGGATCACCACCAAAATAAAAAAAGACTTTCGCGCATTTCGGATGGAGTCTTTAAATTAAGGAATACATTCGCGCATATTGGGCGGAGACTTTAAATTAAGGAATACATTCGCGCATATTGGGCGGAGACTTTAAATTAAGGAATACATTCGCGCATATTGGGCGGAGACTTTAAATTAAGGAATACATTTGCGCATATTGGGCGGAGACTTTAAATAAAGGAATACATTTGCGCATATTGGGCGGAGACTTTAAATTAAGGAATACATTTGCGCATATTGGGCGGAGACTTTAAAGTAAAGAAGACGGTCACGCATTTCGGATGGAGTCTTTAAATTAAAGAAGACGTTCGCGCATTTTGGGCGGAGTATTTAAATTAAAGGAGACGTTCAAGCATTTTGCGCGGAGTCTTTATATTAAGGAAGACGTTTGCGCTTTTCAGACGGCGTCATTAAATTAAAGAAGACGTTCGAGGATTTTGGGCGGAGTCTTTAAATTAAAGAATATGCGCTCGCACCACAGAGACTTCCTGTCTACACTGGGCTCAGAGCGGCAAAGGGATTCTGAATGGCAGGAGCAGCGCTGATTGGGTGAGTGCATACCTCCCAAGTGTCCCTGATTAAGCAAGACTGTCCCTCTTTGGATCCATGCCCCCCTGTCCCTCATTGCTCCTGTTTGTCCCTCTTTGAGGTGTAACATGCAGATCTGCAGCAATAAATGATTCATTTGCCTATTCAAAGTGTTTCTATTGTTTTAACTGTTGTATATGCCGCACCGGGGGAAGCCTGTGTGTTCTATAGGCAGCACCAGGGGGTAGAATATATATAGAGAGAGAGGTGTTGGCCACTAATCAGAGACTCTTAAATCACTAATCGATGACATCACATCTGTGGGCACACTATAGTCACAATTCACATTACAGGTGATGTCAGTGGTTAGTGACTTAAAGCGGACCAACACCCAGGGGGGATCGGATCTATAAGATTCCCGGGCCGATCAGATCCCTCCCCGCGGGGCATCCGAAATCGGGATGTCCCGCGGGGTGAAACCCCCCAGGAAGCCCACAATCCTACCTTTTCCACGTTTCAGCGGCGCATGCGCATCCGCCGCCTCCCGCGCGTCCCTCTAGCAGGGTGCGCTCCCGCGCCGGCCGGCGTGAGTGCGCTCCCTGTAAGAGGCGACGCACGGGAGGCAGCGGCGACGGACGTGCATGCGCCGCTGGAACGTGGAAAAAGTAGGATTGTGGGCTTCCTGGGGGGTTTCACCCCGCGGGACATCCCGATTTCGGGCTCTGCTTGTCCGGCGCTGCCTCTCGCTTGTCCGCCGGCGGGGATTGGCTGCAGCGGTCACGTGGGAGCGGGGAGAGGTGAGTTTTTGAGGCTTTCTGGGGGGTTTCACACAGCGGGCACCCCCGATCGGGGTGCCCCACGGAAGTGGACCAAAACCCAGGATAGTCAAAATCCTGGGTGTTGGTCCACTTTAAGATCTCTGATTGGTGGCCAACGTCTCTTTATATTCCAGCCCCATGCTGCATATAGAACACACAGGTTTCCCCCCGATGCTACGTATAGAACACACAGGTTTCCCCCCGATGCTACGTATAGAACACACAGGTTTCCCCCCGATGCTGCGTATAGAACACACAGGTTTCCCCCCGATGCTGCGTATAGAACACACAGGTTTCCCCCCAGTGCTGCGTATAGAACACACAGGTTTCCCCCCGATGCTGCGTATAGAACACACAGGTTTCCCCCCAGTGCCGCATATAGAACACACAGGTTTCCCCTCGATGCTGCGTATAGAACACACAGGTTTCCCCCCGATGCTGCGTATAGAACACACAGGTTTCCCCCGATGCTGCGTATAGAACACACAGGTTTCCCCCCGATGCTGCGTATAGAACACACAGGTTTCCCCCGATGCTGCGTATAGAACACACAGGTTTCCCCCGATGCTGCGTATAGAACACACAGGTTTCCCCCGATGCTGCGTATAGAACACACAGGTTTCCCCTTGATGCTGCGTATAGAACACACAGGTTTCCCCCCGATGCTGCGTATAGAACACACAGGTTTCCCCTTGATGCTGCGTATAGAACACACAGGTTTCCCCTTGATGCTGCGTATAGAACACACAGGTTTCCCCTTGATGCTGCGTATAGAACACACAGGTTTCCCCCCGATGCTGCGTATAGAACACACAGGTTTTCCCCTGATGCTGCGTATAGAACACACAGGTTTCCCCTCGATGCTACGTATAGAACACACAGGTTTCCCCTCGATGCTACGTATAGAACACACAGGTTTCCCCTGATGCTGCGTATAGAACACACAGGTTTTCCCCTGATGCTGCGTATAGAACACACAGGTTTCCCCTCGATGCTACGTATAGAACACACAGGTTTCCCCTCGATGCTGCGTATAGAACACACAGGTTTCCCCCCAGTGCTGCGTATAGAACACACAGGTTTCCCCCCGATGCTGCGTATAGAACACACAGGTTTCCCCTCGATGCTACGTATAGAACACACAGGTTTCCCCTCGATGCTACGTATAGAACACACAGGTTTCCCCTCGATGCTACGTATAGAACACACAGGTTTCCCCTGATGCTGCGTATAGAACACACAGGTTTCCCCTCGATGCTACGTATAGAACACACAGGTTTCCCCTCGGTGCTGCGTATAGAACACACAGGTTTCCCCCGATGCTGCGTATAGAACACACAGGTTTCCCCCCGATGCTGCGTATAGCACACACAGGTTTCCCCCCGATGCTGCGTATAGAACACACAGGTTTCCCCTGATGCTGCGTATAGAACACACAGGTTTCCCCCCGATGCTGCGTATAGAACACACAGGTTTCCCCCCGATGCTGCGTATAGAACACACAGGTTTCCCCCGATGCTGCGTATAGAACACACAGGTTTCCCCCCAGTGCTGCGTATAGAACACACAGGTTTCCCCCCGATGCTGCGTATAGAACACACAGGTTTCCCCCCGATGCTGCGTATAGAACACACAGGTTTCCCCCCGATGCTGCGTATAGAACACACAGGTTTCCCCCGATGCTGCGTATAGAACACACAGGTTTCCCCCCAGTGCTGCGTATAGAACACACAGGTTTCCCCCCGATGCTGCGTATAGAACACACAGGTTTCCCCCGATGCTGCGTATAGAACACACAGGTTTCCCCCGATGCTGCGTATGGAACACACAGGTTTCCCCCCAGTGCTGCATATAGAACACACAGGTTTCCCTTCGATGCTGCATATAGAACACACAGGTTTCCCCCCAGTGCTGCATATAGAACACACAGGTTTCCCTTCGATGCTGCGTATAGAACACACAGGTTTTCCCCTGATGCTGCGTATAGAACACACAGGTTTCCCCTCGATGCTACTTATAGAACACACAGGTTTCCCCCCAGTGCTGCATATAGAACACACAGGTTTCCCCCCAGTGCTGCATATAGAACACACAGGTTTCCCTTCGATGCTGCGTATAGAACACACAGGTTTTCCCCTGATGCTGCGTATAGAACACACAGGTTTCCCCCGATGCTGCGTATAGAACACACAGGTTTCCCCCCGATGCTGCGTATAGAACACACAGGTTTCCCCCCGATGCTGCGTATAGAACACACAGGTTTCCCCTCGATGCTGCGTATAGAACACACAGGTTTCCCCCCAGTGCTGCGTATAGAACACACAGGTTTTCCCCTGATGCTGCGTATAGAACACACAGGTTTTCCCCTGATGCTGCGTATAGAACACACAGGTTTCCCCTCGATGCTGCGTATAGAACACACAGGTTTCCCCCCGATGCTGCGTATAGAACACACAGGTTTCCCCCGATGCTGCGTATAGAACACACAGGTTTCCCCCCGATGCTGCGTATAGAACACACAGGTTTCCCCCCGATGCTGCGTATAGAACACACAGGTTTCCCCCCGATGCTGCGTATAGAACACACAGGTTTCCCCCCAGTGCTGCGTATAGAACACACAGGTTTCCCCCGATGCTGCATATAGAACACACAGGTTTCCCCCGATGCTGCGTATAGAACACACAGGTTTCCCCCCAGTGCTGCATATAGAACACACAGGTTTCCCCCCGATGCTGCGTATAGAACACACAGGTTTCCCCCCAGTGCTGCATATAGAACACACAGGTTTCCCCCCGATGCTGTGTATAGAACACACAGGTTTCCCCCGATGCTGCATATAGAACACACAGGTTTCCCCCGATGCTGCGTATAGAACACACAGGTTTCCCCCCAGTGCTGCATATAGAACACACAGGTTTCCCCCCGATGCTGCGTATAGAACACACAGGTTTCCCCCCAGTGCTGCATATAGAACACACAGGTTTCCCCCCGATGCTGCGTATAGAACACACAGGTTTCCCCCCAGTGCTGCATATAGAACACACAGGTTTCCCCCCGATGCTGTGTATAGAACACACAGGTTTCCCCCCGATGCTGCGTATAGAACACACAGGTTTCCCCCCGATGCTGCGTATAGAACACACAGGTTTCCCCCCGATGCTGCGTATAGAACACACAGGTTTCCCCTCGATGCTGCGTATAGAACACACAGGTTTCCCCCCGATGCTGCATATAGAACACACAGGTTTCCCCCCGATGCTGCATATAGAACACACAGGTTTCCCCCCAGTGCTGCGTATAGAACACACAGGTTTCCCCCCGATGCTGCATATAGAACACACAGGTTTCCCCCGATGCTGCGTATAGAACACACAGGTTTCCCCCCAGTGCTGCGTATAGAACACACAGGTTTCCCCCGATGCTGCGTATAGAACACACAGGTTTCCCCCCGATGCTGCGTATAGAACACACAGGTTTCCCCTCGATGCTGCGTATAGAACACACAGGTTTCCCCCGATGCTGCGTATAGAACACACAGGTTTCCCCTCAGTGCTGCGTATAGAACACACAGGTTTCCCCTCAGTGCTGCGTATAGAACACACAGGTTTCCCCCCAGTGCTGCGTATAGAACACACAGGTTTCCCCCCGATGCTGCGTATAGAACACACAGGTTTCCCCTCAGTGCTGCGTATAGAACACACAGGTTTCCCCCCAGTGCTGCGTATAGAACACACAGGTTTCCCCCCAGTGCTGCGTATAGAGCACACAGGTTTCCCCCCGATGCTGCGTATAGAACACACAGGTTTCCCCCCGATGCTGCGTATAGAGCACACAGGTTTCCCCTCAGTGCTGCGTATAGAACACACAGGTTTCCCCTCAGTGCTGCGTATAGAACACACAGGTTTCCCCTCAGTGCTGCGTATAGAACACACAGGTTTCCCCCCAGTGCTGCGTATAGAACACACAGGTTTCCCCCCAGTGCTGCGTATAGAGCACACAGGTTTCCCCCCGATGCTGCGTATAGAACACACAGGTTTCCCCCCGATGCTGCGTATAGAACACACAGGTTTCCCCCGATGCTGCGTATAGAACACACAGGTTTCCCCCCGATGCTGCGTATAGAACACACAGGTTTCCCCCGATGCTGCGTATAGAACACACAGGTTTCCCCCCGATGCTGCGTATAGAACACACAGGTTTCCCCCCGATGCTGCGTATAGAACACACAGGTTTCCCCCCGATGCTGCGTATAGTTCGCACAGGTTTCCCCCGATGCTGCGTATAGAACACACAGGTTTCCCCCGATGCTGCGTATAGAACACACAGGTTTCCCCCGATGCTGCGTATAGTTCGCACAGGTTTCCCCCGATGCTGCGTATAGTTCGCACAGGTTTCCCCCGATGCTGCGTATAGAACACACAGGTTTCCCCCGATGCTGCGTATAGTTCGCACAGGTTTCCCCTGATGCTGCGTATAGAACACACAGGTTTCCCCCCGATGCTGCGTATAGTTCGCACAGGTTTCCCCCGATGCTGCGTATAGAACACACAGGTTTCCCCTGATGCTGCGTATAGAACACACAGTTTTCCCCCGATGCTGCGTATAGAACACACAGGATTCCCCCGATGCTGCGTATAGAACACACAGGTTTCCCCCCGATGCTGCGTATAGTTCGCACAGGTTTCCCCCGATGCTGCGTATAGAACACACAGGTTTCCCCTGATGCTGCGTATAGAACACACAGTTTTCCCCCCGATGCTGCGTATAGAACACACAGGTTTCCCCCGATGCTGCGTATAGAACACACAGGATTCCCCCGATGCTGCGTATAGAACACACAGGTTTCCCCCGATGCTGCGTATAGAACACACAGGTTTCCCCCCGATGCTGCGTATAGAACACACAGGTTTCCCCCCGATGCTGCGTATAGTTCGCACAGGTTTCCCCCGATGCTGCGTATAGAACACACAGGTTTCCCCCCGATGCTGCGTATAGTTCGCACAGGTTTCCCCCCGATGCTGCGTATAGTTCGCACAGGTTTCCCCCGATGCTGCGTATAGTTCGCACAGGTTTCCCCCCGATGCTGCGTATAGTTCGCACAGGTTTCCCCCGATGCTGCGTATAGTTCGCACAGGTTTCCCCCGATGCTGCGTATAGAACACACAGGTTTCCCCCGATGCTGCGTATAGAACACACAGGTTTCCCCCGATGCTGCGTATAGTTCGCACAGGTTTCCCCCGATGCTGCGTATAGTTCGCACAGGTTTCCCCCGATGCTGCGTATAGAACACACAGGTTTCCCCCGATGCTGCGTATAGTTCGCACAGGTTTCCCCTGATGCTGCCTATAGAACACACAGGTTTCCCCCCGATGCTGCGTATAGTTCGCACAGGTTTCCCCCGATGCTGCGTATAGAACACACAGGTTTCCCCTGATGCTGCGTATAGAACACACAGTTTTCCCCCCGATGCTGCGTATAGAACACACAGGATTCCCCCGATGCTGCGTATAGAACACACAGGTTTCCCCCGATGCTGCGTATAGAACACACAGGTTTCCCCCGATGCTGCGTATAGAACACACAGGTTTCCCCCTGATGCTGCGTATAGAACACACAGGTTTCCCCCGATGCTGCGTATAGTTCGCACAGGTTTCCCCCGATGCTGCGTATAGAACACACAGGTTTCCCCCCGATGCTGCGTATAGTTCGCACAGGTTTCCCCCGATGCTGCGTATAGTTCGCACAGGTTTCCCCCGATGCTGCGTATAGAACACACAGGTTTCCCCCGATGCTGCGTATAGAACACACAGGTTTCCCCCGATGCTGCGTATAGTTCGCACAGGTTTCCCCCGATGCTGCGTATAGAACACACAGGTTTCCCCCCGATGCTGCGTATAGAACACACAGGTTTCCCCCCGATGCTGCGTATAGTTCGCACAGGTTTCCCCCCAGTGCTGCGTATAGGACACACAGGTTTCCCCCCGATGCTGCGTATAGAACAGACAGGTTTCCCCCCGATGCTGCGTATAGAACACACAGGTTTCCCCCCGATGCTGCGTATAGAACACACAGGTTTCCCCCCAGTGCTGCGTATAGGACACACAGGTTTCCCCTGATGCTGCGTATAGAACACACAGGTTTCCCCCCGATGCTGCGTATAGAACACACAGGTTTCCCCCCGATGCTGCGTATAGAACACACAGGTTTCCCCCCAGTGCTGCATATAGAACACACAGGTTTCCCCCCGATGCTGCGTATAGAACACACAGGTTTCCCCCCAGTGCTGCGTATAGAACACACAGGTTTCCCCCGATGCTGCGTATAGAACACACAGGTTTCCCCCGATGCTGCGTATAGAACACACAGGTTTCCCCCCGATGCTGCGTATAGTTCGCACAGGTTTCCCCCCAGTGTTGCGTATAGAACACACAGGTTTCCCCCCGATGCTGCGTATAGAACACACAGGTTTCCCCCCGATGCTGCGTATAGAACACACAGGTTTCCCCCCGATGCTGCGTATAGAACACACAGGTTTCCCCCCAGTGCTGCGTATAGAACACACAGGTTTCCCCCCGATGCTGCGTATAGAACACACAGGTTTCCCCTGATGCTGCGTATAGAACACACAGGTTTCCCCCGATGCTGCGTATAGAACACACAGGTTTCCCCCCGATGCTGCGTATAGTTCGCACAGGTTTCCCCCCGATGCTGCGTATAGAACACACAGGTTTCCCCCGATGCTGCGTATAGAACACACAGGTTTCCCCCCGATGCTGCGTATAGAACACACAGGTTTCCCCCCAGTGCTGCGTATAGAACACACAGGTTTCCCCCCGATGCTGCGTATAGAACACACAGGTTTCCCCCCAGTGCTGCGTATAGAACACACAGGTTTCCCCCCGATGCTGCGTATAGAACACACAGGTTTCCCCCCGATGCTGCGTATAGAACACACAGGTTTCCCCCCGATGCTGCGTATAGAACACACAGGTTTCCCCCGATGCTGCGTATAGAACACACAGGTTTCCCCCGATGCTGCGTATAGAACACACAGGTTTCCCCCCGATGCTGCGTATAGAACACACAGGTTTCCCCCCGATGCTGCGTATAGAACACACAGGTTTCCCCCGATGCTGCGTATAGAACACACAGGTTTCCCCCGATGCTGCGTATAGAACACACAGGTTTCCCCCGATGCTGCGTATAGAACACACAGGTTTCCCCCGATGCTGCGTATAGAACACACAGGTTTCCCCCCGATGCTGCGTATAGAACACACAGGTTTCCCCCCAGTGCTGCGTATAGAACACACAGGTTTCCCCCAGATGCTGTGTATAGAACACACAGGTTTCCCCCCAGTGCTGCGTATAGAACACACAGGTTTCCCCCCGATGCTGTGTATAGAACACACAGGTTTCCCCCCAGTGCTGCGTATAGAACACACAGGTTTCCCCCCGATGCTGCGTATAGAACACACAGGTTTCCCCCGATGCTGCGTATAGAACACACAGGTTTCCCCCCAGTGCTGCGTATAGAACACACAGGTTTCCCCCCGATACTGCGTATAGAACACACAGGTTTCCCCCCGATGCTGCGTATAGAACACACAGGTTTCCCCCCGATGCTGTGTATAGAACACACAGGTTTCCCCCGATGCTGCGTATAGAACACACAGGTTTCCCCCCAGTGCTGCGTATAGAACACACAGGTTTCCCCCCGATGCTGCGTATAGAACACACAGGTTTCCCCCCAGTGCTGCGTATAGAACACACAGGTTTCTCCTCGATGCTGCGTATAGAACACACAGGTTTCCCCCCGATGCTACGTATAGAACACACAGGTTTCCCCCCGATGCTGCGTATAGAACACACAGGTTTCCCCCCGATGCTGCGTATAGAACACACAGGTTTCCCCCCGATGCTGCGTATAGAACACACAGGTTTCCCCCCCGATGCTGCGTATAGAACACACAGGTTTCCCCCGATGCTGCGTATAGAACACACAGGTTTCCCCCCCCCCCCCCCGATGCTGCGTATAGAACACACAGGTTTCCCCCCCCCTCCCCCCCGATGCTGCGTATAGAACACACAGGTTTCCCCCGATGCTGCGTATAGAACACACAGGTTTCCCCCCCGATGCTGCGTATAGAACACACAGGTTTCCCCCCCGATGCTGCGTATAGAACACACAGGTTTCCCCCCCCGATGCTGCGTATAGAACACACAGGTTTCCCCCCAGTGCTGTGTATAGAACACACAGGTTTCCCCCCGATGCTGCGTATAGAACACACAGGTTTCCCCCCGATGCTGCGTATAGAACACACAGGTTTCCCCCCGATGCTGCGTATAGAACACACAGGTTTCCCCCCCGATGCTGCGTATAGAACACACAGGTTTCCCCCCCGATGCTGCGTATAGAACACACAGGTTTCCCCCCGATGCTACGTATAGAACACACAGGTTTCCCCCCCGATGCTGCGTATAGAACACACAGGTTTCCCCCCGATGCTGCGTATAGAACACACAGGTTTCCCCCCCGATGCTGCGTATAGAACACACAGGTTTCCCCCCCGATGCTGCGTATAGAACACACAGGTTTCCCCCCCATGCTGCGTATAGAACACACAGGTTTCCCCCCGATGCTGCGTATAGAACACACAGGTTTCCCCCCCGATGCTGCGTATAGAACACACAGGTTTCCCCCCCGATGCTGCGTATAGAACACACAGGTTTCCCCCCGATGCTGCGTATAGAACACACAGGTTTCCCCCCCGATGCTGCGTATAGAACACACAGGTTTCCCCCCCGATGCTGCGTATAGAACACACAGGTTTCCCCCCCGATGCTGCGTATAGAACACACAGGTTTCCTCCCGATGCTGCGTATAGAACACACAGGTTTTCCCCTGATGCTGCGTATAGAACACACAGGTTTCCCCCCGATGCTGCGTATAGAACACACAGGTTTCCCCCCCCCCCCCCGATGCTGCGTATAGAACACACAGGTTTCCCCCCCCCCCCGATGCTGCGTATAGAACACACAGGTTTCCCCCCCCCCCCGATGCTGCGTATAGAACACACAGGTTTCCCCCCCCCGATGCTGCGTATAGAACACACAGGTTTCCCCCCCCCCCCCGATGCTGCGTATAGAACACACAGGTTTCCCCCCCCCGATGCTGCGTATAGAACACACAGGTTTCCCCCCGATGCTGCGTATAGAACACACAGGTTTCCCCTCGATGCTACGTATAGAACACACAGGTTTCCCCCCCCCCGATGCTGCGTATAGAACACACAGGTTTCCCCCTGATGCTGCGTATAGAACACACAGGTTTCCCCCCAGTGCTGCGTATAGAACACACAGGTTTCCCCTCGATGCTACGTATAGAACACACAGGTTTCCCCCCGATGCTGCGTATAGAACACACAGGTTTCCCCCCAGTGCTGCGTATAGAACACACAGGTTTCCCCCGATGCTACGTATAGAACACACAGGTTTCCCCCCAGTGCTGCGTATAGAACACACAGGTTTCCCCCGATGCTGCGTATAGAACACACAGGTTTCCCCCGATGCTGCGTATAGAACACACAGGTTTCCCCCGATGCTGCGTATAAAACACACAGGTTTCCCCCCAGTGCTGCGTATAGAACACACAGGTTTCCCCCCGATGCTGCGTATAGTTCGCACAGGTTTCCCCCCAGTGCTGCATATAGAACACACAGGTTTCCCCCCGATGCTGCGTATAGAACACACAGGTTTCCCCCGATGCTACGTATAGAACACACAGGTTTCCCCCCAGTGCTGCGTATAGAACACACAGGTTTCCCCCGATGCTGCGTATAGAACACACAGGTTTCCCCCGATGCTGCGTATAGAACACACAGGTTTCCCCCGATGCTGCGTATAAAACACACAGGTTTCCCCCCAGTGCTGCGTATAGAACACACAGGTTTCCCCCCGATGCTGCGTATAGTTCGCACAGGTTTCCCCCCAGTGCTGCATATAGAACACACAGGTTTCCCCCCGATGCTGCGTATAGAACACACAGGTTTCCCCTGATGCTGCGTATAGAACACACAGGTTTCCCCCCGATGCTGCGTATAGAACACACAGGTTTCCCCCCGATGCTGCGTATAGAACACACAGGTTTCCCCCCGATGCTGCGTATAGAACACACAGGTTTTCCCCCGATGCTGCGTATAGAACACACAGGTTTCCCCCGATGCTGCGTATGGAACACACAGGTTTCCCCCCAGTGCTGCATATAGAACACACAGGTTTCCCTTCGATGCTGCATATAGAACACACAGGTTTCCCCCCAGTGCTGCATATAGAACACACAGGTTTCCCTTCGATGCTGCGTATAGAACACACAGGTTTCCCCTCGATGCTACTTATAGAACACACAGGTTTCCCCCCAGTGCTGCATATAGAACACACAGGTTTCCCCCCAGTGCTGCATATAGAACACACAGGTTTCCCTTCGATGCTGCGTATAGAACACACAGGTTTTCCCCTGATGCTGCGTATAGAACACACAGGTTTCCCCCGATGCTGCGTATAGAACACACAGGTTTCCCCCCGATGCTGCGTATAGAACACACAGGTTTCCCCCCGATGCTGCGTATAGAACACACAGGTTTCCCCTCGATGCTACGTATAGAACACACAGGTTTCCCCCCAGTGCTGCGTATAGAACACACAGGTTTCCCCCCAGTGCTGCGTATAGAACACACAGGTTTCCCCCCGATGCTGCGTATAGAACACACAGGTTTCCCCCCGATGCTGCGTATAGAACACACAGGTTTTCCCCTGATGCTGCGTATAGAACACACAGGTTTCCCCTCGATGCTGCGTATAGAACACACAGGTTTCCCCCCGATGCTGCGTATAGAACACACAGGTTTCCCCCGATGCTGCGTATAGAACACACAGGTTTCCCCCCGATGCTGCGTATAGAACACACAGGTTTCCCCTCGATGCTGCGTATAGAACACACAGGTTTCCCCCCGATGCTGCGTATAGAACACACAGGTTTCCCCCCGATGCTGCGTATAGAACACACAGGTTTCCCCTCAGTGCTGCGTATAGAACACACAGGTTTCCCCCGATGCTGCGTATAGAACACACAGGTTTCCCCCCAGTGCTGCGTATAGAACACACAGGTTTCCCCCCGATGCTGCGTATAGAACACACAGGTTTCCCCCCGATGCTGCGTATAGAACACACAGGTTTCCCCCCGATGCTGCGTATAGAACACACAGGTTTCCCCCCGATGCTGCGTATAGAACACACAGGTTTCCCCCCGATGCTGCGTATAGAACACACAGGTTTCCCCCCGATGCTGCGTATAGAACACACAGGTTTCCCCTCAGTGCTGCGTATAGAACACACAGGTTTCCCCTCAGTGCTGCGTATAGAACACACAGGTTTCCCCCCAGTGCTGCGTATAGAACACACAGGTTTCCCCCCGATGCTGCGTATAGAACACACAGGTTTCCCCTCAGTGCTGCGTATAGAACACACAGGTTTCCCCCCAGTGCTGCGTATAGAACACACAGGTTTCCCCCCAGTGCTGCGTATAGAGCACACAGGTTTCCCCCCGATGCTGCGTATAGAACACACAGGTTTCCCCCCGATGCTGCGTATAGAGCACACAGGTTTCCCCCCGATGCTGCGTATAGAACACACAGGTTTCCCCCGATGCTGCGTATAGAACACACAGGTTTCCCCCCGATGCTGCGTATAGAACACACAGGTTTCCCCCGATGCTGCGTATAGAACACACAGGTTTCCCCCCGATGCTGCGTATAGAACACACAGGTTTCCCCCCGATGCTGCGTATAGAACACACAGGTTTCCCCCCGATGCTGCGTATAGTTCGCACAGGTTTCCCCCGATGCTGCGTATAGAACACACAGGTTTCCCCCGATGCTGCGTATAGAACACACAGGTT
This sequence comes from Gastrophryne carolinensis, assembly GCA_027917425.1. Lineage (NCBI taxonomy): Eukaryota > Metazoa > Chordata > Amphibia > Anura > Microhylidae > Gastrophryne > Gastrophryne carolinensis. Next base: position 2,420,477 of record CM051241.1, read on the forward strand.
TCCCCCGATGCTGCGTATAGTTCGCACAGGTTTCCCCCGATGCTGCGTATAGTTCGCACAGGTTTCCCCCGATGCTGCGTATAGAACACACAGGTTTCCCCCGATGCTGCGTATAGTTCGCACAGGTTTCCCCTGATGCTGCGTATAGAACACACAGGTTTCCCCCCGATGCTGCGTATAGTTCGCACAGGTTTCCCCCGATGCTGCGTATAGAACACACAGGTTTCCCCTGATGCTGCGTATAGAACACACAGTTTTCCCCCCGATGCTGCGTATAGAACACACAGGTTTCCCCCCGATGCTGCGTATAGTTCGCACAGGTTTCCCCCGATGCTGCGTATAGAACACACAGGATTCCCCCGATGCTGCGTATAGAACACACAGGTTTCCCCCCGATGCTGCGTATAGTTCGCACAGGTTTCCCCCGATGCTGCGTATAGAACACACAGGTTTCCCCTGATGCTGCGTATAGAACACACAGTTTTCCCCCCGATGCTGCGTATAGAACACACAGGTTTCCCCCCGATGCTGCGTATAGTTCGCACAGGTTTCCCCCGATGCTGCGTATAGAACACACAGGTTTCCCCCCGATGCTGCGTATAGAACACACAGGTTTCCCCCCGATGCTGCGTATAGTTCGCACAGGTTTCCCCCGATGCTGCGTATAGAATACACAGGTTTCCCCCCGATGCTGCGTATAGAATACACAGGTTTCCCCCCGATGCTGCGTATAGAACACACAGGTTTCCCCCGATGCTGCGTATAGAACACACAGGTTTCCCCCCGATGCTGCGTATAGAACACACAGGTTTCCCCCCGATGCTGCGTATAGTTCGCACAGGTTTCCCCCGATGCTGCGTATAGAACACACAGGTTTCCCCCCGATGCTGCGTATAGTTCGCACAGGTTTCCCCCGATGCTGCGTATAGTTCGCACAGGTTTCCCCCGATGCTGCGTATAGAACACACAGGTTTCCCCCGATGCTGCGTATAGAACACACAGGTTTCCCCCGATGCTGCGTATAGTTCGCACAGGTTTCCCCCGATGCTGCGTATAGTTCGCACAGGTTTCCCCCGATGCTGCGTATAGAACACACAGGTTTCCCCCGATGCTGCGTATAGTTCGCACAGGTTTCCCCTGATGCTGCCTATAGAACACACAGGTTTCCCCCCGATGCTGCGTATAGTTCGCACAGGTTTCCCCCGATGCTGCGTATAGAACACACAGGTTTCCCCTGATGCTGCGTATAGAACACACAGTTTTCCCCCCGATGCTGCGTATAGAACACACAGGATTCCCCCGATGCTGCGTATAGAACACACAGGTTTCCCCCGATGCTGCGTATAGAACACACAGGTTTCCCCCCGATGCTGCGTATAGAACACACAGGTTTCCCCCCGATGCTGCGTATAGTTCGCACAGGTTTCCCCCGATGCTGCGTATAGAACACACAGGTTTCCCCCCGATGCTGCGTATAGTTCGCACAGGTTTCCCCCGATGCTGCGTATAGTTCGCACAGGTTTCCCCCGATGCTGCGTATAGAACACACAGGTTTCCCCCGATGCTGCGTATAGAACACACAGGTTTCCCCCGATGCTGCGTATAGTTCGCACAGGTTTCCCCCGATGCTGCGTATAGAACACACAGGTTTCCCTCCGATGCTGCGTATAGAACACACAGGTTTCCCCCCGATGCTGCGTATAGTTCGCACAGGTTTCCCCCCAGTGCTGCGTATAGGACACACAGGTTTCCCCCCGATGCTGCGTATAGAACACACAGGTTTCCCCCCGATGCTGCGTATAGAACACACAGGTTTCCCCCCGATGCTGCGTATAGAACACACAGGTTTCCCCCCAGTGCTGCGTATAGAACACACAGGTTTCCCCCCGATGCTGCATATAGAACACACAGGTTTCCCCCCAGTGCTGCGTATAGAACACACAGGTTTCCCCTAAGTGCTGCGTATAGAACACACAGGTTTCCCCCCGATGCTGCGTATAGAACACACAGGTTTCCCCCCAGTGCTGCGTATAGAACACACAGGTTTCCCCCCGATGCTGCGTATAGAACACACAGGTTTCCCCCCAGTGCTGCGTATAGGACACACAGGTTTCCCCTGATGCTGCGTATAGAACACACAGGTTTCCCCTAAGTGCTGCGTATAGAACACACAGGTTTCCCCTAAGTGCTGCGTATAGAACACACAGGTTTCCCCCCGATGCTGCGTATAGAACACACAGGTTTCCCCCCGATGCTGCGTATAGAACACACAGGTTTCCCCCCAGTGCTGCATATAGAACACACAGGTTTCCCCCCGATGCTGCGTATAGAACACACAGGTTTCCCCCCGATGCTGCGTATAGAACACACAGGTTTCCCCCCAGTGCTGCGTATAGAACACACAGGTTTCCCCCGATGCTGCGTATAGAACACACAGGTTTCCCCCGATGCTGCGTATAGAACACACAGGTTTCCCCCGATGCTGCGTATAGAACACACAGGTTTCCCCCCGATGCTGCGTATAGTTCGCACAGGTTTCCCCCCAGTGTTGCGTATAGAACACACAGGTTTCCCCCCGATGCTGCGTATAGAACACACAGGTTTCCCCCCGATGCTGCGTATAGAACACACAGGTTTCCCCCCGATGCTGCGTATAGAACACACAGGTTTCCCCCCAGTGCTGCGTATAGAACACACAGGTTTCCCCCCGATGCTGCGTATAGAACACACAGGTTTCCCCTGATGCTGCGTATAGAACACACAGGTTTCCCCCGATGCTGCGTATAGAACACACAGGTTTCCCCCCGATGCTGCGTATAGTTCGCACAGGTTTCCCCCCGATGCTGCGTATAGAACACACAGGTTTCCCCCGATGCTGCGTATAGAACACACAGGTTTCCCCCCGATGCTGCGTATAGAACACACAGGTTTCCCCCCAGTGCTGCGTATAGAACACACAGGTTTCCCCCCGATGCTGCGTATAGAACACACAGGTTTCCCCCCAGTGCTGCGTATAGAACACACAGGTTTCCCCCCGATGCTGCGTATAGAACACACAGGTTTCCCCCCAGTGCTGCGTATAGAACACACAGGTTTCCCCCCGATGCTGCGTATAGAACACACAGGTTTCCCCTCGATGCTGCATATAGAACACACAGGTTTCCCCCCGATGCTGCGTATAGAACACACAGGTTTCCCCCGATGCTGCGTATAGAACACACAGGTTTCCCCCCGATGCTGCGTATAGAACACACAGGTTTCCCCCCGATGCTGCGTATAGAACACACAGGTTTCCCCCGATGCTGCGTATAGAACACACAGGTTTCCCCCGATGCTGCGTATAGAACACACAGGTTTCCCCCGATGCTGCGTATAGAACACACAGGTTTCCCCCGATGCTGCGTATAGAACACACAGGTTTCCCCCCGATGCTGCGTATAGAACACACAGGTTTCCCCCCAGTGCTGCGTATAGAACACACAGGTTTCCCCCAGATGCTGTGTATAGAACACACAGGTTTCCCCCCAGTGCTGCGTATAGAACACACAGGTTTCCCCCCGATGCTGTGTATAGAACACACAGGTTTCCCCCCAGTGCTGCGTATAGAACACACAGGTTTCCCCCCGATGCTGTGTATAGAACACACAGGTTTCCCCCGATGCTGCGTATAGAACACACAGGTTTCCCCCCAGTGCTGCGTATAGAACACACAGGTTTCCCCCCGATACTGCGTATAGAACACACAGGTTTCCCCCCGATGCTGCGTATAGAACACACAGGTTTCCCCCCGATGCTGTGTATAGAACACACAGGTTTCCCCCGATGCTGCGTATAGAACACACAGGTTTCCCCCCAGTGCTGCGTATAGAACACACAGGTTTCCCCCCGATGCTGCGTATAGAACACACAGGTTTCCCCCCAGTGCTGCGTATAGAACACACAGGTTTCTCCTCGATGCTGCGTATAGAACACACAGGTTTCCCCTCGATGCTACGTATAGAACACACAGGTTTCCCCCCGATGCTACGTATAGAACACACAGGTTTCCCCCCGATGCTGCGTATAGAACACACAGGTTTCCCCCCGATGCTGCGTATAGAACACACAGGTTTCCCCCCGATGCTGCGTATAGAACACACAGGTTTCCCCCCCGATGCTGCGTATAGAACACACAGGTTTCCCCCGATGCTGCGTATAGAACACACAGGTTTCCCCCCCCCCCCCCGATGCTGCGTATAGAACACACAGGTTTCCCCCCGATGCTGCGTATAGAACACACAGGTTTCCCCCGATGCTGCGTATAGAACACACAGGTTTCCCCCCGATGCTGCGTATAGAACACACAGGTTTCCCCCCCCGATGCTGCGTATAGAACACACAGGTTTCCCCCCAGTGCTGTGTATAGAACACACAGGTTTCCCCCCGATGCTGCGTATAGAACACACAGGTTTCCCCCCGATGCTGCGTATAGAACACACAGGTTTCCCCCCGATGCTGCGTATAGAACACACAGGTTTCCCCCCCGATGCTGCGTATAGAACACACAGGTTTCCCCCCCGATGCTGCGTATAGAACACACAGGTTTCCCCCCGATGCTACGTATAGAACACACAGGTTTCCCCCCCGATGCTGCGTATAGAACACACAGGTTTCCCCCCGATGCTGCGTATAGAACACACAGGTTTCCCCCCCGATGCTGCGTATAGAACACACAGGTTTCCCCCCCGATGCTGCGTATAGAACACACAGGTTTCCCCCCGATGCTGCGTATAGAACACACAGGTTTCCCCCCGATGCTGCGTATAGAACACACAGGTTTCCCCCCCGATGCTGCGTATAGAACACACAGGTTTCCCCCCCGATGCTGCGTATAGAACACACAGGTTTCCCCCCGATGCTGCGTATAGAACACACAGGTTTCCCCCCCGATGCTGCGTATAGAACACACAGGTTTCCCCCCCGATGCTGCGTATAGAACACACAGGTTTCCCCCCCGATGCTGCGTATAGAACACACAGGTTTCCTCCCGATGCTGCGTATAGAACACACAGGTTTTCCCCTGATGCTGCGTATAGAACACACAGGTTTCCCCCCGATGCTGCGTATAGAACACACAGGTTTCCCCCCCCCCCCCGATGCTGCGTATAGAACACACAGGTTTCCCCCCCCCCCCGATGCTGCGTATAGAACACACAGGTTTCCCCCCCCCCCCGATGCTGCGTATAGAACACACAGGTTTCCCCCCCCCGATGCTGCGTATAGAACACACAGGTTTCCCCCCCCCCCCCGATGCTGCGTATAGAACACACAGGTTTCCCCCCCCCCGATGCTGCGTATAGAACACACAGGTTTCCCCCCGATGCTGCGTATAGAACACACAGGTTTCCCCCCGATGCTGCGTATAGAACACACAGGTTTCCCCTCGATGCTACGTATAGAACACACAGGTTTCCCCCCCCCCGATGCTGCGTATAGAACACACAGGTTTCCCCCTGATGCTGCGTATAGAACACACAGGTTTCCCCTCGATGCTACGTATAGAACACACAGGTTTCCCCCCGATGCTGCGTATAGAACACACAGGTTTCCCCCCAGTGCTGCGTATAGAACACACAGGTTTCCCCCGATGCTACGTATAGAACACACAGGTTTCCCCCCAGTGCTGCGTATAGAACACACAGGTTTCCCCCGATGCTGCGTATAGAACACACAGGTTTCCCCCGATGCTGCGTATAGAACACACAGGTTTCCCCCGATGCTGCGTATAAAACACACAGGTTTCCCCCCAGTGCTGCGTATAGAACACACAGGTTTCCCCCCGATGCTGCGTATAGTTCGCACAGGTTTCCCCCCAGTGCTGCATATAGAACACACAGGTTTCCCCCCGATGCTGCGTATAGAACACACAGGTTTCCCCCGATGCTGCGTATAAAACACACAGGTTTCCCCCCAGTGCTGCGTATAGAACACACAGGTTTCCCCCCGATGCTGCGTATAGTTCGCACAGGTTTCCCCCCAGTGCTGCATATAGAACACACAGGTTTCCCCCCGATGCTGCGTATAGAACACACAGGTTTCCCCTGATGCTGCGTATAGAACACACAGGTTTCCCCCCGATGCTGCGTATAGAACACACAGGTTTCCCCCCGATGCTGGGTATAGAACACACAGGTTTCCCCCCGATGCTGCGTATAGAACACACAGGTTTCCCCCCGATGCTGCGTATAGAACACACAGGTTTCCCCCCGATGCTGCATATAGAACACACAGGTTTCCCCCGATGCTGCGTATAGAACACACAGGTTTCCCCCGATGCTGCGTATAGAACACACAGGTTTCCCCCCGATGCTGCGTATAGAACACACAGGTTTCCCCCGATGCTGCGTATAGAACACACAGGTTTCCCCCCGATGCTGCGTATAGAACACACAGGTTTCCCCCTGATGCTGCGTATAGAACACACAGGTTTCCCCCCGATGCTGCGTATAGAACACACAGGTTTCCCCCCGATGCTGCGTATAGAACACACAGGTTTCCCCCTGATGCTGCGTATAGAACACACAGGTTTCCCCCTGATGCTGCGTATAGAACACACAGGTTTCCCCCAGTGCTGCGTATAGAACACACAGGTTTCCCCCGATGCTGCGTATAGTTCGCACAGGTTTCCCCCCGATGCTGCGTATAGAACACACAGGTTTCCCCCCGATGCTGCGTATAGAACACAGGTTTCCCCCCGATGCTGCGTATAGTTCGCACAGGTTTCCCCCACGGCGGAGGTGTCGGAGGAGCCATTTCTCATTACAGCGCGCCTGTCAGGAGACCATCATTTCCTGGAACAATTTTGTGCTGATCACATTCTCGTACGTGATGGACGGGAAATGTCGGGAATTAGCCGGTGACACCGTCAGACAAGTCCCAGCATTTGCAGGAAGCCCAGAGCTACGGCAGACCCCTCCGTATCTGATAACCCATCACTCATCCCAGGGCCGGGGGCATCCAGGACCGGTGGCATCCAGGGCCGGTTTCCTGGGATACTGGCTCACAACGCGGAGAAGCTTTTGCTGTCATGGCGGCTGCAGCTGGCGCATACATGAGGTCATTGGGGATGCTCATGGCCGCGGCACCTCTCAGGTTTCTCTGCCGCTGGTAAAGAGAGACGCCCTTAGGCACAACAATATGTTGTCAGAGGACACGCTGTTCCCGCGCCCGCAAGAATTCCTGCGTGACATTTATGGGAGTGGTTAACAGTATCTATTCCATAGGATAAGTCAAGAATGAGAATGGAGTAGAAAGCGTTACATTTGGCGGTATGTAGATTGTTAGTGACCTCGGTGAGTGCAGTTTCGATGGTGTGGTTGGAGCCGAATCCGGGTTAGAGCAGATCTATGAAGGAGTTGGAAGAAATAAAAGGTGACTCTATGGCTTGATATTGGAGGCGAGTATTTTATGGGATTGATCAATAATATCAATAGTATCAATGGCAGAGGAAAGGTCAAGAAGAATAAGAATAGTGTACAAGCCTTTAATTTTGGTGCTATATAGATGTTGGTGACTTTGTTGTGTGCGGTTGCAGCGGTGTGGTTGCTGCTGAATCCAGTTGGAACAGATCTAACAAGGCATCAGAGCAGAGAACAGTGTGACCCCATGACTTGATATTGGAGGCAAGCATTGGAATTCTATTGAGGCGGTCAATTGTATCGATGGCAGAGGATAGGTCAAGAAAAATGTAAATGGAGAACAAGTCTTCAGATTTGGTGGTTAGTAGATCATAAGTGACTTCTGTAAGTGTGGTGTCAGTGGAGTGATTGGAGCTGAATCCTTGTTGGAGAAGATCTAGTAAGGAGTTATGAGATACAGCATGACTCCATGGAGTGGAAACTAGTATCGATGGTATAGGTCAAGAAGAATGAGAATAGAATAGAAGCCTTTAGATTCGGTGGTTAGTACAGTAGATTATTAGTGAGCGCAGTATCGTTCGAATGACTGGAGCAGATTCTGGATTGGAGCAGATCGAGCAAGGTTTTGGAAGAGACACAGCGTGATAATGGAGGCAAGTATTTGGAGTAAGAGTGGCCAACAGTGTCAAAGGCAGAGGATTAGTTAAGAAGAATGAGGATGGAGTAGAAGCCTTTATATTCGGTGGTTAGTACAGTAGATCATTAGTGACTTCTGTATCATTGGAATGACTGGAGCAGATTCTGGATTTGAGTAGATCGAGCAAAGATTTGGAAGAGACACAGCGTGATAATGGAGGCAAGTATTTGGAGTAAGAGTGGCCAACAGCGTCAAAGGCAGAGGATTAGTTAAGAAGAATGTGAAGAGTAGAAGCCTTTAGATTCGGTGGTTAGTACAGTAGATCATTAGTGACTTCTGTATCATTGGAATGACTGGAGCAGATTCTGGATTTGAGTAGATCGAGCAAAGATTTGGAAGAGACACAGCGTGATAATGGAGGAAAGTATTTGGAGTAAGATCGGCCAACAGTGTCAAAGGCAGAGGATTAGTTAAGAAGAATGAGGATGGAGTAGAAGCCTTTATATTCAGTGGTTAGTACAGTAGATTATTAGTGACTTCTGTATCATTGGAATGACTGAAGCAGATTCTGGATTTGAGTAGATCGAGCAAAGATTTGGAAGAGACACAGCGTGATAATGGAGGCAAGTATTTAGAGTAAGATCGGCCAACAGTGTCAAAGGCAGAGGATTAGTTAAGAAGAATGAGGATGGAGTAGAAGCCTTTATATTCAGTGGTTAGTGGATCATTAGAGACTTCTGTGAGTGCAATTTCCTTGGAGTGATTAGAGCGGATTCAGTATCGGAGCAATTCTAGGAGTTGGAAGAAATACAGTGAAACTCCATGGCTTGATATTTGAAGTAAGTATTTGAGTTTTATGGAAGTGGTCCTTAGTATCAATGGCAGAGAATAGGAACTAAGGAAAAGAAGAATGAAAATAGTAGATACGCTTAGATTTGGTGGTTAGTAGATCATTAGTGACTTTAGAAATTGTGGTTTCAGTGGAGTGATTGGAGCTGAATCTTTGTTGGAGCACATCTAGTAAGGAGTTACAAGATACAGCGCAACTCCATGGCTTGATAATGGAGGCAAGAATTTGAATTGTATGGAAGTGGTCCTTAGTATCATGGCAAAGAATAGGAAGGAAGGAAAAGAAGACTATAAATGAAGTAGAAGCCTTCAGATTTGGTGGTTAGTAGATCATTAGTGACTTTAGAAATTGTGGTTTCAGTGGAGTGATTGGAGCTGAATCTTTGTTGGAGCAGATCTAGTAAGGAGTTACGAGATACAGCGCGACCCCATGGGTTGATAATGGAGGCAAGAATTTGAATTGTATGGAAGTGGTCCTTAGTATCATGGTAAAGAATAGGAAGGAAGGAAAAGAAGACTATCAATGAAGTAGAAGCCTTCAGATTTGGTGGTTAGTAGATCATTAGTGACTTCTGTAAGTGTGGTGTCAGTGGAATGATTGGAGCAGATTTAGTAAGGAGTTACGAGATACAGTGCAACTCCATGGCTTGATATTGGAGGCAAGTATTTGAATTGTATGGAACTGGTCATTAGTATCATGACAAAGAACAGGAAGGAAGGAAAAGAAGAATATAAATGGAGTAGATGCCTTTAGAATTGGTGGTTAGTAGACTTCAGTAATTGTGGTTTCGTTGGAGTGATTAGAGCTGAATCCTGGTTGGAGCAGATCTAACGGGGAGTTGGAAGATACAACGTGACGTCGGTTATCTTAGCAGAATTTGAATTTGGTCGGAGCAGAATTTGAATTTATTTATTGGTCGGATGTGCGATGACCAGTTGGAAGAGCTAACAGGGAGTTAGAAGATATACAATGTGACGTTGGTTATCTTATAACTATTTGTCCTTCCTCGGTGAGGAAGACCATTTTTAGCAGCCTGAACGTATTACTCTCCACGTTCCAGGATTTGAATATATTTATTGGTCGGACGTGCGATGGCCAGTTTTAATTTTAGCCTTACGGTTTTACTTCGTCTCGCTGCTTTGATTTATTTTGGATCATCCTTTGGACAACCATTCTATTTACAGGATTTGGAGTCCCCCGCATATTTCAGCCATGTGGCATTTTTTTGCAGCTTTATCGCAGATGGCGTTTCCTGGAGTGGCGCTTTAAAGTTTCAGCAGGAAATGTTCGGCTTCTCTGGCTCCCGAGCAGCGAAAGTTTTCACTCTCCGAAGCCCTTAAGAAGACGCGAAGCGTCTGGAATCAATATTCTGTACTAAACTGCTAAAGTCATCGGGAAGGCACATTCTTCTTAACTAATCCTCTGCCTTTGACGCTGTTGGCCACTCTTACTCCAAATACTTGCCTCCATCATCTCCAATTGCGTTATAAGTGTCACAACGCGCATAAACATCAGCATTAACACCGCTTTAAGAGACAGACGCACTGGGCGAGGCTTTAGACCACTTTGAAGGAGGATGGCGACATACCAATGTGTAAATGGATTCTGCGTGTTTCCAATTTCAATGAGATTCTCGCCGCTACCTCCACAGGAGTCTTAGCACAAAGCAGGCCTCAGAGATTGATCGATAGGGCCCCGCGTCGGTAAAGATACACCTCAATGATTGTAAGGTCAGATTTCAGTCTCAAACATTCCCCCGGCCCTGCCACCCCCTCCCCCTGGCGCAGAGGCTTCTGAAAAACATGACTTGCTCGAAATCTAGCGCTGCCATCGCCTTCTTCTGCTCTTTGACATTCAAGTAAATGGGCAGGTGGGTGATGCCGGTCTGTGCATCCTTACCAAGATGATTGGGCCTAGGGCCAAAAATGCAGTGCGCCCCTCCTGCGCCCCTCCTTCTGGCATTAGTGCCTTTGGAGGGTGGTGGGGTTAGGTGGCACAAAAAATCCATTGACCCTCAACAGAAATGTCCATCTATCCCCATAGAAGTGGGCCGCTTCCCCCTGAACGAGGTGGAGGCTGAGTGAGGCTGCTCCGTCATTGAACCCCATCCCTCTTCTATTATGGATGGCCTGATTGGTGGTCGCTGATTCCTTTAGCCCTGATTGGCCATTGGGTTTGACTACCATGTTGAGGGCGGAAGCAAGCAGGTTCACTACTGATATATGCCGCCATCATACCGCCTGTTCAGAGGAGCAACTACTGCTAAGTCCTGTCGGGGGCATCCCTCTATTATAGTCAGTGAGGGCCATCCCTCCATTACAACCAATGGGGGGGGGCATCCCTCATTACAGCCAGTTATCAGCATTCCTCCCATACAACCAGTGAGGGGCATCCCTCATTATAGCCAGTGATCGGCATGCCCCCATACAACCAGTGAGGGGTATCCCTCATTACAGCCAGTGAGGGGCATCCCTACATTACAGCCAGTGAGGGGCATCCCTTATTACAGTCAGTGATCGGCATCCCTCCCATACAACCAGTGAGGGGCATCCCCACATTACAGTCAGTGATCGGCATCCCTCCCATACAACCAGTGAGGGGCATCTCTCATTGCAACCAGTGATCAGTATCCCTCCCATACAGCCAGTGAGGGTCATCCCTCATTACAGCCAGTGAGGGGCATCCCTCATTACAGCCAGTGAGGGGCATCCCTCATTACAGCCAGTGAGGGGCATCCCTCATTACAGCCAGTGAGGGGCATCCCTCATTACAACCAGTAAGGGGCATCCCTCTATTACAGCCAGTGAGGGGCATCCCGCATTACAGCCAGTGAGGGGCATCCCTCATTACAGCCAGTAAGGGCATCCCTCTATTACAGCCAGTGAGGGGCATCCCTCCATTACAGCCAGTGAGGGGCATCCCTCATTACAGCCAGTAAGGGCATCCCTCTATTACAGCCAGTGAGGGGCATCCCCCAATACAGCCAGTGAACACATGACACAACACACACACCTTACCTCTCACCACATTCTGACCCAAGCGGTGTCAGCAACTTCCTTCCTTCTGGAGTCCCGCCCACCCACTGAACCGCCAATTAAAAAAAAGGGCAGCAGCAGGCGCCGCCCCCAGGGAAGACATGAGCTCAGATGCACACACTCAGGGCCGAACACACTGGCAGCGACCTGACACACAGAGGCGACACGGGACAACGGTGCGTCAGGGGGATCCCGGTTCCGCCCAAATCGGGATGGTTGGGAGGCATGGCTTTGGGCTGTGCGAGGGCACTTGACCCGCGGTGGACTGGGAGGGCACCGCCACAGCTGGTGCCTACATCTCCTCCAATGGTGGGGTTCCACAAAAAGGGGCATCTCGTTTTAGATTCCAGGGGAGGAAGTGCTGGGTTTTGTTCTGCTTTTAAGTTGCCCGCCCCCGCTGATTTCCTATCCCTGGAGTATCCCAATCTGTGATTCCCTACGGTGTGAAGCCCCCTGGGATCGCTGGGTTTTGGTCCACTTTACAGGAGCATCTCAATGTTGGTGACCCTGTTTGTGAAAGAACTCCCCTGGTTTGGTCATTAACTCAAACCGGCGACACATTTACCAGTTCCAGGAAAGTAATGGACAAAGGGAGGATCTAGATTCGTTTAGACTCCGATGTCAGGTTTATAAGGGGTTTAATGCGCTTCAAAGTAGACCAAAACTAGAGTTTTAGTTCAAATAGCCTGATCCCTAGGGGGCATCCAAATTTGGGACGTCCCTCTGTGATTTTACGCGACTCTTCACCACAAAGGGGCCCACTGAGACTATGCCGCCCAAGGGCCCACGTAAACCTGGAGTCGGCACTGATCCACATAATAATTTGGAACGCAGGGTAGTTACTGTATCTGGGCCACACTGAATATTTTCCAGCATATCGTTCATTGGGTCCCCTCCTCTATTCTCTTTGGGAATCATCTATCCTAAGATAAAGTAAACATATACACACGCATAAGGACAGACTAGATGGACCACATGGTCTCCATCTGCCGTCAACCTTCTATAGTAAAGCGGAAATCCTAGTGGAATTGCGCCGATCGGTTCAACCTTATATCCTCGATTATTCTTGTTTTTAGCTTTTTCAGGCAGAATCGCACCGATTGGTCCCCCGGGATCATTTCCGATTTCCTCACCACTTGCAGTTTGGACAGACGGACCCTGAAAGCGAACCTCCGCCGAGTGGCGAGACCACACAGACAGCAAATCCCGATGATGCCAACGGCATTTTGTGCAATTGGTAGCAGATGAAGAACGAGAGGCCGGCCTCACGGCTTATTTTATGAAGTGCGGCCCGTGCTAATAGCTGTAAGAGCCAATTAGGCTTTTCCCCCCTGTAACGGTGGAATTGATTGACGACCACTCAACATCGGCGGCAAAATGTCAGCTTTAATTTCGCTTCAGAGAAATGAATTCTAACTGCTGTGGTTCTACAGAGGTCGCCTGGTTGGTGGTGACAGGGGACCCGCTTTTGTGACCCTGTCTACACCAACCTAGCAAACCTCTGTAGAACCATAGCAAGCGTGTCTGCGGCAGAACTGATACCGGCTCTTAGAAACTATTGGGATTTGCCCGTCTGACACATTTCTAAAGCATTTATTTATTTTTACAAGTTCTGTATAATAGTAATTTAAACTAAGTATTACAAAAGCAAACTCAGAAATGTGGGCCCAGAAGCTTCATAGAGGCCTGCTAACCCAAAACATGGATGTGAGCCTAGAAGCCTCAGAAACATAGAGGCCTGCTAACTCAGAACATGGTTGTGAGCCTAGAAGCTCAAGGAACATAGAGGCCTGCTAACCCACAACATGGTTGTGAGCCTAGAAGTTTCAGGAACATAGAGGCCTGCTAATCCAGAACATGGTTGTGAGCCTAGAAGCTTCAGGAACATAAAGGCCTGCTAATTTAGAACATGGATGTGATCCTAGAAACTTCAGGAACATAGAGGCATGCTAACTCAGAACAAGCACGTGAGCCTAGAAGCTTCAGAAACACAGAAGCCTGCTAACCCAGAACATGGATGTGAGCCTAGAAGCTTCAGGAACAAAGAGGCCTACTAACCCAGAACATGGATATGAGCATACCTCCCAACCGCCCCGATTTGGGCGGGACTGTCCCGGATTTGCCAGGCTGTCCCGTGTCCCGCCCGATTAGGGCGGAGTCCCGCAATGAGCGACCAGTTGGAAGGCACGTTTTCATTGCTGAACACTGCCTGGGTTGCGCGCTCCCAGCGATGACTAATGCAGCACGTGTGTACAGTTATACTTCCTAGTCCAGGTGAGCCATGCCTTAGCCCTGAGTGCAGGGGCAGACAGTGGGGCACTGTATTCACATGTGAGCTTTGCCTGTGATGGGTTTTGTATAAACTCGCTGCTGATGTAAACACACACACACAGAAAAGCAGAGTGCGGGGAAGGAAAGTGCTGCCTTCAGCTGTCTGCTGCGGCTGTCATTGGTGAGCCCCCCCACCGCTCTAAGCACAGGGGCAGCGTGTCGGGTGGGGGGAGGATGCAGCACTGCTACTGCTGGGTCTCTCTACCACACAGCTGGTGGAATCCAATACTTTGGCCAGGAGAGTGGAAAGCACTCCCCCCCCCCCCCCCCCCCCCCCCCGCCATTTGTCTTCCGAGTCTGTGTGCTCCCGGGCTGTGTGAGGTCACACTGGGAGCCGGGCAGACGACCTCTGTGCTGCTGTGTTAAGCCCTGTGAGGTGTTTTAGGCAATAAATGGGGGAGGAATAGAAGAACGAGGACTTGCAGTGATTGCATACATCCTGACCTCAATCACTCCATCTGTGTGACTTTTTTTCTCTGGTCCTGCACTTTCCTTTGTGACATCAGTTATAAGTGCATACCTCCTAAGTTTCCCTGATTTGGAGGGACTTTCCCTATTTGGAGGCCGTGTCCCCCTGTCCCTCGTTGTTCCCCTTTGTCTTTCAGGTGTAACATGCAGATCTGCAGCAATAAATGGTTAATTTGCCCATTCAAAGTGTTTCTATTGTTGTAACTGTTACAATGTATCTCCTATCCATCCCTCAATGAGGGGGTGTGGCTTCATTCACCCCCCAATGAGGGGGCGTGGCTTCATACAGCCCTCAATGAGGGGGCGTGGCTTAATTTACATATTGTCCCGATTTCCCATTCTGAAAAGTTGGGAGGTATGGATATGAGCCTAGAAGCTTCAGAAACATAGGGGCCTGCTAAATCAGAACATAGATGCGGTCCTAGAAGCTTCAGAAACATAGAGGCCTGCTAAATCAGAACATGGATGTGAGCCTAGAAGCTTCAGGAACATAGAGGCCTGCTAACCCAGAACATGGATATGAGCCTAGAAGCTTCAGAAACATAGGGGCCTGCTAAATCAGAACATAGATGCGGTCCTAGAAGCTTCAGAAACATAGAGGCCTGCTAAATCAGAACATGGATGTGAGCCTAGAAGCTTCAGAAACATAGAGGCCTGCTAAATCAGAACATGGATGTGAGCCTAGAAGCTTCAGGAACATAGAGGCCTGCTAACCCAGAATACGGATGTGAGAGTAGAAGCTTCAGGAACATAAAGGTCTGCTAACCCCGAACAAGCACGTGAGCCTAGAAGCTTCCTAGAAAACTCAGGAGAATAGAGGCTTGTTAACCCAGATCCTAGCAGCCTCAAGCGCATAGAAGCCTGCTAACCTGGCAACCCAGATCCTCGTAGCCTCAAGAGCATAAAGGCCTGCTAACCCAGTAACCTAGATCCTAGCAGCCTCAAGAGCATAGAGGCCTGCTAAACCCGGATCCTAGCAGCCTCAAGAGCATAGAGGCCTGCTAACCCAGATCCTAGCAGCCTCAGGAGCATAGAGGCCTGCTAACCCGGATCCTAGCAGCCTCAAGAGCAGAGGCCTGCTAACCCGACAACCCAGATCCTAGTAGCCTCAAGAGCATAGAGGCCTGCTAACCTGGCAACCCAAATCCTAGCAGCCTCAAGATCATAGAGGCCTGCTAACCCGGATCCTAGCAGCCTCAAGAGCATAGAGGCCTGATAACCCAATAACCCAGATCCTAGCAGCCTCAAGATCATAGAGGCCTGATAACCCGGTAACCCAGATCCTAGCAGCCTCAAGAGCATAAAGGCCTGCTAACCTGGCAACCCAGATCCTAGTAGCCTCAAGAGCGTAGAGGCCTGCTAACCCGTATCCTAGCAGCCTCAAGAGCATAGAGGCCTGCTAACCCGGCAACTCAGATCCTAGTAGCCTCAAGAGCATAGAGGCCTGCTAACCTGGCAACCCAGATCATAGTAGCCTCATGAGCGTAGAGGCCTGCTAACCCAGATCCTAGCAGCCTCAAGATCAAAGAGGCCTGCTAACCCGGATCCTAGCAGCCTCAAGAGCATAGAGGCCTGATAACCCAGTAACCCGGATCCTAGCAGCCTCAAGAGCATAAAGGCCTGCTAACCTGGCAACCCAGATCCTAGCAGCCTCAAGAGCATAGAGGCCTGCTAACCCGGTAACCCGGATCCTAGCAACCTCAAGAGCATAGAGGCCTGCTAACCCGGTAACCCAGTTCCTAGTAGCCTCAAGAGCATAGAGACCTGCTAACCCGGATCCTAGCAGCCTCAAGAGCATAGAGGCCTGCTAACCTGGCAACCCAGATCCTAGCAGCCTCAAGATAATAGAGGCCTGCTAACCCAGATCCTAGCAGCCTCAAGAGCATAGAGGCCTGATAACCCAGTAACCCAGATCCTAGCAGCCTCAAGATCATAGAGGCCTGATAACCCGGTAACCCAGATCCTAGCAGCCTCAAGATCATAGAGGCCTGATAACCCAGTAACCCAGATCCTAGCAACCTCAAGAGCATAAAGGCCTGTTAACCCAGTAACCCAGATCCTAGCAACCTCAAGAGCATAGAGGCCTGCTAACCCGGATCCTAGCAGCCTCAAGAGCATAGAGTCCTGCTAACCCGGATCCTAGTAGCCTCAAGAGCATAGAGACCTGCTAACCCGGATACTAGCAGCCTCAAGAGCGTAGAGGCCTGCTAACCTGGAAACCCCGATCCTAGTAGCCCCAAGAGCATAGAGGCCTGCTAACCCTGAACAAGCATGTGAGCCTAGAAGCTTCCTAGAAAACTCAGGAGAATAAAGGCCTGTTAACCCAGATCCTAGCAGCCTCAAGAGTATAGAGGCCTGCTAACCTGGCAACTCAGATCCTAGTAGCCTCAAGAGCATAGAGGCCTGCTAACCCGGTAACCCAGATCCTAGTAGCCTTAAGAGCATAGAGGCCTGCTAACCCGGTAACCCAGATCCTAGCAACCTCAAGAGCATAGAGGCCTGCTAACCCGGTAACCCAGATCCTAGCAACCTCAAGAGCATAGAGGCCTGCTAACCCGGTAACCCAGTTCCTAGTAGCCTCAAGAGCATAGAGACCTGCTAACCCGGATCCTAGCAGCCTCAAGTGCATAGAGGCCTGCTAACCTGGCAACCCAGATCCTAGCAGCCTCAAGATAATAGAGACCTGCTAACCCGGATCCTAGCAGCCTCAAGAGCATAGAGGCCTGATAACCCAGTAACCCAGATCCTAGCAGCCTCAAGATCATAGAGGCCTGATAACCCGGTAACCCAGATCCTAGCAGCCTCAAGAGCATAAAGGCCTGTTAACCCGGTAACCCAGATCCTAGTAGCCTCAAGAGCATAGAGACCTGCTAACCCGGATCCTAGCAGCCTCAAGAGCATAGAGGCCTGCTAACCCGGTAACCCATATCCTAGTAGCCTCAAGAGCATAGAGGCCTGCTAACCTGGAAACCCCGATCCTAGTAGCCTCAAGAGCGTAGAGACCTGCTAACCCAGTAACCCAGATCCTAATAGCCCCAAGAGCATAGAGGCCTGCTAACCCTGAACAAGCATGTGAGCCTAGAAGCTTCCTAGAAAACTCAGGAGAATAAAGGCCTGTTAACCCAGATCCTAGCAGCCTCAAGAGCATAGAGGCCTGCTAACCTGGAAACCCCGATCCTAATAGCCTCAAGAGTGTAGAGGCCTGCTAACCCGGTAACCCAGATCCTAGTAGCCCCAAGAGCATAGAGGCCTGCTAACCCTGAACAAGCACATGAGCCTAGAAGCTTCCTAGAAAACTCAGGAGAATAGAGGCCTGTTAACCCAGATCCTAGCAGCCTCAAGAGCATAAAGGCCTGCTAACCCCGAACAAGTACGTGAGCCTAGAAGCTTCCTACAAAACTCAGGAGAATAAAGGCCTGTTAACCCAGATCCTAGCAGCCTCAAGAGCATAGAGGCCTGCTAACCTGGCAACTCAGATCCTAGTAGCCTCAAGAGCATAGAGGCCTGCTAACCCAGCGACCCAGATCCTAGCAACCTCAAGAGCATAGAGGCCTGCTAACCTGGCAACCCAGATCCTAGTAGCCTCAAGAGCATAGAGGCCTGCTAACCCGGTAACCCAGATCCTAGTAGCCTTAAGAGCATAGAGGCCTGCTAACCCGGTAACCCAGATCCTAGTAGCCTCAAGAGCATAGAGGCCTGCTAACCCAGCGACCCAGATCCTAGTAGCCTCAAGAGCATAGAGGCCTGCTAACCTGGCAACCCAGATCCTAGTAGCCTCAAGAGCATAGAGGCCTGCTAACCTGGAAACCCCGATCCTAGTAGCCTCAAGAGTGTAGAGGCCTGCTAACCCGGTAACCCAGATCCTAGTAGCCCCAAGAGCATAGAGGCCTGCTAACCCGGTAACCCAGATCCTAGTAGCCTCAAGAGCATAGAGGCCTGCTAACCCGGTAACCCAGATCCTAGTAGCCTCAAGAGTGTAGAGGCCTGCTAACCCGGTAACCCAGATCCTAGTAGCCCCAAGAGCATAGAGGCCTGCTAACCCTGAACAAGCACGTGAGCCTAGAAGCTTCCTAGAAAACTCAGGAGAACAGAGGCCTGTTAACCCAGATCCTAGCAGCCTCAAGAGCATAAAGGCCTGCTAACCCCGAACAAGTACGTGAGCCTAGAATCTTCCTACAAAACTCAGGAGAATAAAGGCCTGTTAACCCAGATCCTAGCAGCCTCAAGAGCATAAAGGCCTGCTAACCTGGCAACTCAGATCCTAGTAGCCTCAAAAGCATAGAGGCCTGCTAACCCGGTAACCCAGATCCTAGTAGCCTTAAGAGCATAGTGGCCTGCTAACCCAGTAACCCAGATCCTAGTAGCCTCAAGAGCATAGAGGCCTGCTAACCCGGTAACCCAGATCCTAGTAGCCTCAAGAGCATAGAGGCCTGCTAACCCAGCGACCCAGATCCTAGCAACCTCAAGAGCATAGAGGCCTGCTAACCTGGCAACCCAGATCCTAGTAGCCTCAAGAGCATAGAGGCCTGCTAACCCGGTAACCCAGATCCTAGTAGCCTTAAGAGCATAGAGGCCTGCTAACCCGGTAACCCAGATCCTAGTAGCCGCAAGAGCATAGAGGCCTGCTAACCCAGCGACCCAGATCCTAGTAGCCTCAAGAGCATAGAGGCCTGCTAACCTGGCAACCCAGATCCTAGTAGCCTCAAGAGCATAGAGGCCTGCTAACCCAGCAATCCAGATCCTAGTAGCCTCAAGAGCATAGAGGCCTGCTAACCCGGTAACCCAGATCCTAGTAGCCTCAAGAGCATAGAGACCTGCTAACCTGGCAACCGAGATCCTAGTAGCCTCAAGAGCATAGAGACCTGCTAACCCGGTAACCCAGATCCTAGTAGCCTCAAGAGCATAGAGGCCTGCTAACCCAGCAATCCAGATCCTAGTAGCCTCAAGAGCATAGAGGCCTGCTAACCCGGTAACCCAGATCCTAGTAGCCTCAAGAGCATAGAGACCTGCTAACCTGGCAACCGAGATCCTAGTAGCCTCAAGAGCATAGAGACCTGCTAACCCGGTAACCCAGATCCTAGTAGCCTCAAGAGCATAGAGACCTGCTAACCAGGTATCCTAAATACCCTTAGATTTTCTGTGTTTTCTGACCCGGCTTCCTAGACCGTCTGTTGGGTCTGCCCTTTGGATTTCACCCCTGGCCCCTTTGGATTGAGGCTATATCATTAGGGGGAGGACATGGGCTGGGGGTTGTTTGGCTCCAAGGCTGAGGCTATATAAATAGGGGGAGGACATGGGCTGGGATTGCTTGGGTGAGGGGGTAGATGGGGGAGCTGGGATTGGATGGGAGTGTTAGTAAAGGTACATAACAACCCAGCCCGTCACCCTGACAACTCACTTCCCGCATGTGCCACCTTTTGTGGGTGCTCCAGGGTGGACAGTGGATTCTGGGTTTGCAGGTTGAGTGTCCTGTCTATTGAGTGTTCAGTTCTGACAGGTTATCTGAATTGGGGCTTTGTAGAGGTTCCTATGTAGGCCAGTCAAGAGTTAGGGTATGCAGACCCCATTCCTTCTTTTTCTTCACCGGGGCCCCTGTAAGGGTGGGGGCGCGTAGCCCTGAGGCAGTCCTCCTGCCGGGCAAATATTGACAGAAAGGGAGCAAGAATTCAAGGGCAAACCTGTACCAAATAGCACACGGTGATGGACAGAAACCACAGACTCAACACCACACATTCTCTAACAGCTTCTCCGAAACCTTGACTGAAGCCTGAAGGAAGGAGATGTCTCGGGGAACCTCCGCTCACTAGCTGCGGCCCAGACATAATACGATCCTTATCTGGATTTGTACAGAAATCGTGTATATATCTCTTTACCGTTGCCTTTATTTTTTCAAATAATAAATCTAATTGTTACATTGACAGATAATTATGTTTTACTTCTACTGTGGACCAGGTGTGATCAGCTTTCACTGCGAGGGAAAGGGCGAGGCCGAATAATGCCCATATCCAATGTCTAAGTATTAGGGAGGAAAAAAAAAACCTCGCACAGCGTAGTCGTAGACTTTTACATGCTAAATAGAGAAATTAGATGCAGGTTTGAGGTGTGGATATGACACTGTGGGATAAACCCTGATTCTGCCCCTAGAAATTCTGCTCACGCTCTATCATTTCTGGTCTGGAAGCACTTTACTGCCTACGTTGCATTATTTAAAACCAGTGCAAAGATGGTTCAGAAACACTAAGCGGCCTCTTCCAAGGACCTGTTCCTATCAAGTGGGTTCTCCTGGACAGAGGTGGACTGGGGCCAAAAATCAGCCGGGGATTTTACCGGTACCTAGCGGGCCCGTGACCAGCCTGTGGCATCTCCAAGGCTGAGGCTGTATCATTAGTGGGAGGGCTTGGGCTGGGGTTGCTTGGGTGAGAAGGTAGACTGGGTTCTCCTGGACCGTGGTGGACTGGGGCCAAAAATCATCCCAGGGTGTTACCAGCACTCGGCCATTCAATGACCAGGCAGTGGCATCTCTTCTGCTTCGTGGCCAGTCACCCAGTGGGCTCCAAGACTGAGGCTATATCATTAGGGGGAGGACATGGCCTGGGGTTGCTTGGCTCCAAGACTGAGGCTATATCATTAGGGGGAGGACATGGGCTGGGGTTGCTTGGCTCCAAGACTGAGGCTATATCATTAGGGGGAGGACATGGCCTGGGGTTGTTTGGGTGAGAAGGTAGACTGAGTTCTCCTGGACCGTGGTGACCTGGGGCCAAAAAGCATCCCAGGGTGTTACCAGCACCCGGCCATCCAATGACCAGCCAGTGGCATCTCTGCTGCTTCCTGGCCAGTCAACCAGTGTGCTCCAAGCCTGAGGCTATATCATTAGGGGGAGGACATGGGCTGGGGCTGCTTGGCTCCAAGCCTGAGGCTATATCATTAGGGGGAGGACATGGGCTGGGGCTGCTTGGGTGAGAAGGTAGACTGGGTTCTCCTGGAGCATGGCCAAAAATCAGCCCAGATTTTACCAGCACCCGGCCAGCCCATGATCAGCCAGTGGCACCTCTGCTGCTTCCTGGCCAGTCACCCAGTGTGCTCCAAGCCTGAGGCTATATCATTAGGGGGAGGACATGGGCTGGGGCTGCTTGGCTCCAAGCCTGAGGCTATATCATTAGGGGGAGGACATGGGCTGGGGCTGCTTGGGTGAGAAGGTAGACTGGGTTCTCCTGGAGCATGGCCAAAAATCAGCCCAGATTTTACCAGCACCCGGCCAGCCCATGATCAGCCAGTGGCACCTCTGCTGCTTCCTGGCCAGTCACCCAGTGTGCTCCAAGCCTGAGGCTATATCATTAGGGGGAGGGCTTGGGCTGGGGTTGCTTGGGTGAGAAGGTAGACTGGGTTCTGCTGGACTGTGGCGGACTGGGGCCAAAAATCAGCCCAAGGATATTACCAGCACCTGTCCTGTCCATGACCAGCCATTTGCATCTCCGCTGCTTCCTGGTCAGTCAACCAGTGTGCTCCAAAACGGAGTCTTTATCATTAGGGGGGAGGACATGGGCTGGGGGCTGTTTGGCTCCCAAGGCTGAGGCTATATAAATAGGGGTAGGACATGGGCTGGGTTGCTTGGGTGAGGGGGTAGATGGGGGGCTGGGATTGGATGGGAGTGTTAGTAAAGGTAGCAGCCCCAAAACAGTGCAGCACATTGGGCATCTGCCCCGGGTCTGCCTTTGGCCAGTTCACCCCTTAGGATAGAAAACCGGGAAGCCAATGGCAGATAGATAATAATCCACGAACCTGACGTAGGCACCTAAACCCTTTAAAACTTGCATACCTACGCCAACGTCGAGATCCGCCAAGTCCACGGATGATCCTTTCCGAGTGGACCCCACCGTTCCGAAGGCAGAGGGGTGGAAAAAAAGTCCAACACAAATACACAAGTGTTTCCTGCATACAACAATGATGCAGGATAAACGGCGACATCAATCCTTCCCACCCAGTGTTAAAGCGGAACAAAACCTGTGATTTTGACTATCCCGGGATTTGTTCCCTGCCGCGGGGCATCCTGAATTGGGATGCCCTGCTATGTGAACCCCCCAGATCGCCCCAAAATAACTCACCTCTACATCGCATGCGCAGGCTCTCAAACGGCAAACTGGATCCAAGCCCGCGCCGCACCTTCACTTCCTGCGTTGCCACAGAGCCTCAACTCCATTCACCAGGGCTTGTGGGCCGGGTCCCGCATCCGCCATCAGTCACAGGGGCGCAGCCACGCCCTCTCCATTCACTACACTGGACGGGGGAGGCGCCATGCTCCGGCACACTCCCTCCATTGCAATGAATGAAGAGGACGTGGCAGCGCTCTGTGACCGATGTCGGGTCGCAAACCTGACCCGAAATCAATGGTGGCCCCATGTATTGGCCAAAGACAGCGCAGGATGCAATGGGGGCTCAGTTACAGCAATCAGTTACTAATTCCCAGACTAGCACCAACCAGCTGCCCAGGACAAAAGGTAAGTACCATTTTGTCATTTTTTTTTGTTTGCCTGTTGAAATCCTTTAAGCTGAGAGTGAAGTGGGGTGTTAGAAGCAAAAGTGCATGCGTTAGGAGAGGTGCATGCTAGGGGCTACACCCAGCCCAGGTGGCTCCAAAGCAGAGTGCAGTTTGCTATGGGAGAGTATAGCAGAGGGAGGGCATCCCGGGTACCAGAGACTCCCCGCACCTACAGAACCTGGACACATGATTGACCAATCCTCCAGCCGGGATGAGTTTCCTATGGGAGAGTATAGCAGAGGGAGGGCATCCCGGGTACCAGAGACACCCCGCACCTACAGCACCTGGACACATGATTGATGAAGCCTCCAGCCAGGATGAGTTTCCTATGGGAGAGTATAGCAGAGGGAGGGCATCCCGGGTACCAGAGACTCCCCGCACCTACAGCACCTGGACACATGTGATTGATGAAGCCTCCAGCCGGGATGAGTTTCCTATGGGAGAGTATAGCAGAGGGAGGGCATCCCGGGTACCAGAGACCTGGACACATGATTGATGAATCCTCCAGCCAGGATGAGTTTCCTATGGGAGAGTATAGCAGAGGGAGGGCATCCCGGGTACCAGAGACCCCCCGCACCTACAGCACCTGGACACATGATTGATGAAGCCTCCAGCCGGGATGAGTTTCCTATGGGAGAGTATAGCAGAGGGAGGGCATCCCGGGTACCAGAGACTCCCCGCACCTACAGCACCTGGACACATGATTGATGAAGCCTCCAGCCAGGATGAGTTTCCTATGGGAGAGTATAGCAGAGGGAGGGCATCCCGGGTACCAGAGACTCCCCGCACCTACAGCACCTGGACACATGTGATTGATGAAGCCTCCAGCCAGGATGAGTTTCCTATGGGAGAGTATAGCAGAGGGAGGGCATCCCGGGTACCAGAGACTCCCCGCACCTACAGCACCTGGACACATGTGATTGATGAAGCCTCCAGCCAGGATGAGTTTCCTATGGGAGAGTATAGCAGAGGGAGGGCATCCCGGGTACCAGAGACTCCCCGCACCTACAGCACCTGGACACATGTGATTGATGAAGCCTCCAGCCGGGATGAGTTTCCTATGGGAGAGTATAGCAGAGGGAGGGCATCCCGGGTACCAGAGACTCCCCGCACCTACAGCACCTGGACACGTGATCGATGAAGCCTCCAGCCAGGATGAGTTTCCTATGGGAGAGTATAGCAGAGGGAGGGCATCCTGGGTACCAGAGACACCCCGCACCTACAGCACCTGGACACATGATTGATGAAGCCTCCAGCCGGGATGAGTTTCCTATGGGAGAGTATAGCAGAGGGAGGGCATCCCGGGTACCAGAGACACCCCGCACCTACAGCACCTGGACACATGATTGATGAAGCCTCCAGCCGGGATGAGTTTCCTATGGGAGAGTATAGCAGAGGGAGGGCATCCCGGGTACCAGAGACACCCCGCACATACAGCACCTGGACACATGATTGATGAAGCCTCCAGCCGGGATGAGTTTCCTATGGGAGAGTATAGCAGAGGGAGGGCATCCCGGGTACCAGAGACTCCCCGCACCTACAGCACCTGGACACATGTGATTGATGGATCCTCCAGCCGGGATGAGTTTCCTATGGGAGAGTATAGCAGAGGGAGGGCATCCCGGGTACCAGAGACTCCCCGCACCTACAGCACCTGGACACATGATTGATGAAGCCTCCAGCCAGGATGAGTTTCCTATGGGAGAGTATAGCAGAGGGAGGGCATCCCGGGTACCAGAGACACCCCGCACCTACAGCACCTGGACACATGATTGATGAAGCCTCCAGCCGGGATGAGTTTCCTATGGGAGAGTATAGCAGAGGGAGGGCATCCCGGGTACCAGAGACTCCCCGCACCTACAGCACCTGGACACATGTGATTGATGAAGCCTCCAGCCAGGATGAGTTTCCTATGGGAGAGTATAGCAGAGGGAGGGCATCCCGGGTACCAGAGACTCCCCGCACCTACAGCACCTGGACACATGTGATTGATGAAGCCTCCAGCCGGGATGAGTTTCCTATGGGAGAGTATAGCAGAGGGAGGGCATCCCGGGTACCAGAGACTCCCCGCACCTACAGCACCTGGACACATGATTGATGAATCCTCCAGCCGAGATGAGTTTCCTATGGGAGAGTATAGCAGAGGGAGGGCATCCCGGTTACCAGAGACACCCCGCACCTACAGCACCTGGACACATGATTGATGAAGCCTCCAGCCGGGATGAGTTTCCTATGGGAGAGTATAGCAGAGGGAGGGCATCCCGGGTACCAGAGACTCCCCGCACCTACAGCACCTGGACACATGTGATTGATGAAGCCTCCAGCCGGGATGAGTTTGCTATGGGAGAGTATAGCAGAGGGAGGGCATCCCGGGTACCAGAGACTCCCCGCACCTACAGCACCTGGACACATGTGATTGATGAAGCCTCCAGCCGGGATGAGTTTCCTATGGGAGAGTATAGCAGAGGGAGGGCATCCCGGGTACCAGAGACTGCCCGCACCTACAGCACCTGGACACATGATTGATGAAGCCTCCAGCCGGGATGAGTTTCCTATGGGAGAGTATAGCAGAGGGAGGGCATCCCGGGTACCAGAGACTCCCCGCACCTACAGCACCTGGACACATGATTGATGAATCCTCCAGCCGGGATGAGTTTCCTATGGGAGAGTATAGCAGAGGGAGGGCATCCCGGGTACCAGAGTCTCCCCGCACCTACAGCACCTGGACACATGATTGATGAAGCCTCCAGCCGGGATGAGTTTCCTATGGGAGAGTATAGCAGAGGGAGGGCATCCCGGGTACCAGAGACACCCCGCACCTACAGCACCTGGACACATGTGATTGATGAATCCTCCAGCCGGGATGAGTTTCCTATGGGAGAGTATAGCAGAGGGAGGGCATCCCGGGTACCAGAGACTCCCCGCACCTACAGCACCTGGACACGTGATCGATGAAGCCTCCAGCCAGGATGAGTTTCCTATGGGAGAGTATAGCAGAGGGAGGGCATCCCGGGTACCAGAGACACCCCGCACCTACAGCACCTGGACACATGATTGATGAAGCCTCCAGCCGGGATGAGTTTCCTATGGGAGAGTATAGCAGAGGGAGGGCATCCCGGGTACCAGAGACTCCCCGCACCTACAGCACCTGGACACATGATTGATGAATCCTCCAGCCGGGATGAGTTTCCTATGGGAGAGTATAGCAGAGGGAGGGCATCCCGGGTACCAGAGACACCCCGCACCTACAGCACCTGGACACATGATTGATGAATCCTCCAGCCGGGATGAGTTTCCTATGGGAGAGTATAGCAGAGGGAGGGCATCCCGGGTACCAGAGACTCCCCGCACCTACAGCACCTGGACACATGTGATTGATGAAGCCTCCAGCCGGGATGAGTTTCCTATGGGAGAGTATAGCAGAGGGAGGGCATCCCGGGTACCAGAGACTCCCCGCACCTACAGCACCTGGACACATGATTGATGAAGCCTCCAGCCAGGATGAGTTTCCTATGGGAGAGTATAGCAGAGGGAGGGCATCCCGGGTACCAGAGACACCCCGCACCTACAGCACCTGGACACATGATTGATGAAGCCTCCAGCCGGGATGAGTTTCCTATGGGAGAGTATAGCAGAGGGAGGGCATCCCGGGTACCAGAGACACCCCGCACCTACAGCACCTGGACACATGATTGATGAATCCTCCAGCCGGGATGAGTTTCCTATGGGAGAGTATAGCAGAGGGAGGGCATCCCGGGTACCAGAGACACCCCGCACCTACAGCACCTGGACACATGATTGATGAAGCCTCCAGCCGGGATGAGTTTCCTATGGGAGAGTATAGCAGAGGGAGGGCATCCCGGGTACCAGAGACTCCCCGCACCTACAGCACCTGGACACATGATTGATGAATCCTCCAGCCGGGATGAGTTTCCTATGGGAGAGTATAGCAGAGGGAGGGCATCCCGGGTACCAGAGACTCCCCGCACCTACAGCACCTGGACACATGTGATTGATGAATCCTCCAGCCGGGATGAGTTTCCTATGGGAGAGTATAGCAGAGGGAGGGCATCCCGGGTACCAGAGACACCCCGCACCTACAGCACCTGGACACATGATTGATGAAGCCTCCAGCCGGGATGAGTTTCCTATGGGAGAGTATAGCAGAGGGAGGGCATCCCGGGTACCAGAGACACCCCGCACCTACAGCACCTGGACACATGATTGATGAATCCTCCAGCCGGGATGAGTTTCCTATGGGAGAGTATAGCAGAGGGAGGGCATCCCGGGTACCAGAGACACCCCGCACCTACAGCACCTGGACACATGTGATTGATGAAGCCTCCAGCCGGGATGAGTTTCCTATGGGAGAGTATAGCAGAGGGAGGGCATCCCGGGTACCAGAGACTCCCCGCACCTACAGCACCTGGACACATGATTGATGAAGCCTCCAGCCGGGATGAGTTTCCTATGGGAGAGTATAGCAGAGGGAGGGCATCCCGGGTACCAGAGACCCCCCGCACCTACAGCACCTGGACACATGATAGACGAATCCTCCAGCCAGGATGAGTTTCCTATGGGAGAGTATAGCAGAGGGAGGGCATCCCGGGTACCAGAGACACCCCGCACCTACAGCACCTGGACACATGATTGATGAAGCCTCCAGCCGGGATGAGTTTCCTATGGGAGAGTATAGCAGAGGGAGGGCATCCCGGGTACCAGAGACACCCCGCACCTACAGCACCTGGACACATGATTGATGAAGCCTCCAGCCGGGATGAGTTTCCTATGGGAGAGTATAGCAGAGGGAGGGCATCCCGGGTACCAGAGACTCCCCGCACCTACAGCACCTGGACACATGATTGATGAATCCTCCAGCCGGGATGATCCGCCGCACGCTTCAAACACGCGCCGCTCCTCCTCCCGACGGCAAAGATGGAAGCAGATGAAACAGAAGCCTTATTTTTCTGGCTCCGGTTCCCGCTCATCTCCGAGATCGAAAAATCTGAGCGCGGGGCCACGACACAGGTGCAGCCGCTCGCTGCCAGACGCCGCGTCCATTATCCCATTCAAGGAAGATTAATCCCAACACTTTGGAAGCCGTAATCCCACAGAGAGCCGCCCTTTGGTGACACAACGCCGCTCTGTTTGCTTGTCGAGTATTGAAGGCCGGAAAAATGTCCGAATTTATAATGGATCGCGCTCGGATGGTTGCCGGAAGAATCCATTGTTTACCGGGCTGCGGCGTAAGCACGTGATGGGAGCAACGCCATCTGACGTTTGTGTGGCCATCCACAAATGCCCTGCTAGAGGGATAGCGGGGATGTGCCTGGGGATAGCAGGGTAAGTGTATGGGGAGACCTGGGGGGTTTCACATAGCGGGGCATCCCCATTTTGGATGCCCCGGGGGGGGGGACCAATCGGCCAATCACGTTGGGTTTTGGTCCACTTTAAACTGGACCAAAACCCTGGGTTTCGGTCGTTGCCGCCAATGCACCCCGATTGGTGATGCCCCGCTGTGCGAAACCCCTCAAGTCGCCCAAACAAACTGACCTCCAACGGCACATGCGCGGCCTCTCGTCCAATCAGTGCTCTCCGTCTAATGCGAGCGGATCTGAGCATGCTGGTGGTGGCGTCCTGGCCTGGCCTGGGCACACACCCTGCTAGAGGGATAGCGGGGATGCTGGCGTTGCTCGCGCATGTGCCGTTGGACCAGTAACTAAGGTGAGTTTTTGGGCGACCTGGGCGGTGTCACACAGCGGGACTCCAGGGGGAAGCTAGTACGCCTGCCCTGGAGTCTCATACACTCTAGGGCGGGTCTTGATCCACTTAAAAAGCGATCCTACTGAAGCTTTAGTATTGCACGGGTTGTGGTGCCCTGGTTCGGAGGGTGTAGAGTGACCCTGGCGGGAGAGGCGGGGATTGGATGGGGCAGTTAGAAGCGCGGCCTAGAGTTAGAAGCGCAGCCTGACCCCAAATCAGTCCGGCCCACCGGGAATTCCACCTATAGCCGGTCCGGTCCTGATAGGGGCAGATGGGAGTCTTCCTTAGTAACACCCGCCGTTGCATTATATCGCGGCTACGTCACATGATCTCCATCCCGTACGGATACGTGCCGCGGCATTCGCTCCTGGCGTTTATTACCCGTGAAGGGTCAGAACATACCTCCGCTGCAGGCATGCGTAGCGCCGCGTCTCCCGGGGAGCGGAGAGCAGCGCGGCCATGTTACATGTTACACAGCGCATTACCTGCATCCCCCGGGATCCCCACATGGCGGGGGCGTGGCAGGGGGTATGACCTATTTCTAGTCACACAGTGGGGGGCATCCCCGATCGGGGAGAGTCAAAATCCTGGGTTTTGGCCACTTTAATATATTCTGATTGGACGAGAGGCCACACATGTGCTGCGGGAGCGTGGATCTAACAGCTGATCACAGAAGGGCATCCCGAACTGTAATGCGGACCACAACCCGTGTAGATGAGATTCCAGGGTGTCGGTTCTGATTTGGGATCCCTCTCTGCGTGTGTGTGAGCCTCCCTGGAACACCTTGTCCCTGCTCCCACAGCGCATGCACGGCCTCTCGTCCAATCAGCATTGATTACGGCTCATATTAATGTAGCGGCTTATTTTGCGCGGCAGTGACGCCCTGCGGGGGGGGGCAGCAGCATGCCCATAAAGTGCCCCCCCCCCCCTGCATTGGCTGCTGACAGCTACTGATATCACCACCACATGGGCCGCTGGGGGCGTGCAATGTCACATGCTCTATGAAAGCGGACCCTCACCCTGAATATAAGCCCCCCCCTACATACAGATTGCTCACATTAATCCGGACCCTCACCCTGAATAAGAGCCTATCTTATATGTTTCCCACACCCTGTACATACAGATTGCTCACATTAATCCAGACCCTCACCCTGAATAAGAGCCTATCTTATATGTTTCCCCGCTGTACATACAGATTGCTCACATTAATCCGGACCCTCACCCTGAATAAGAGTCTATCTTATATGTTTCCCGCACCCTGTACATACAGTTTGCCCACATTAATCCGGACCTTCACTCTGAATAAGAGCCTATCTTATATGTTTCCCCCCTGTACATACAGATTGCTCACATTAATCCGGACCTTCACCCTGAATAAGAGCCTATCTTATATGTTTCCCACACCCTGTACTTACAGATTGCTCACATTAATCTGGACCTTCACCCTGAATAAGAGCCTATCTTATATGTTTCCCACACCCTGTACATACAGATTGCCCACATTAATCCGGACCTTGACCCTGAATAAGAGCCTATCTTATATGTTTCCCACACCCTGTACATACAGATTGCCCACATTAATCCGGACCTTGACCCTGAATAAGAGCCTATCTTATATGTTTCCCACACCCTGTACATACAGATTGCCCACATTAATCCGGACCCTCACCCTGAATAAGAGCCTATCTTATATGTTTCCCACACCCTGTACATACAGATTGCTCACATTAATCCGGACCTTGACCCTGAATAAGAGCCTATCTTATATGTTTCCCACACCCTGTACATACAGATTGCCCACATTAAAAATCATCCTACCTGCATTTACTGCATGTTATGAGCCTTTAAACTTCCAAGATGGCAGCCCATGGAGTTACAGGCTGCCTGCAGAGAGGAGGTGTCTTCTGGATATGCCGCTCTGCATTCTGGGATTGCTGACCTTTTCCTGACCCCAGCTCTGCTCTGTCTGAGCAAAGCACAGCTATAACCCCGCCCCCTATACTTTTTCCCACTCTCCTCTCCTCAGTAAGTGTGATGCTTCTGAATCAAGATGGCGGCGCCCGTATCCCAGAGTCCTGAACAGAGTTGCAGCCCAGTGGGGGAAAGAATAATAAGTAAGTGACTAAAAACGTAAATTATATTAATTTTAGATGCTGGGGAATCATTTTTTTAAGGGTTTGGGCTTTTCAAAAAATCCTGGTGAAGGTTCCGGATTAATGGCTTCTGCGGATCTCTCTCACATCACCATTCACCAAGAGTCATGAGAAAAAAGCCTGAGAATGTCACTGTTACTGAATCACCAGATAAAAAGACAATGAAAGTCACTGTTACTGAATCACCAGATAAAAAGACAATGAAAGTCACTGTTACTGAATCACCAGATAAAAAGACAATGAAAGTCACTGTTACTGAATCACCAGATATAAAGTCAATGAAAGTCACTGTTACTGAATCACCAGATAAAAAGACAATGAAAGTCACTGTTACTGAATCACCAGATAAAAAGACAATGAAAGTCACTGTTACTGAATCACCAGATAAAAAGACAATGAAAGTCACTGTTACTGAATCACCAGATATAAAGTCAATGAAAGTCACTGTTACTGAATCACCAGATAAAAAGACAATGAAAGTCACTGTTACTGAATCACCAGATAAAAAGACAATGAAAGTCACTGTTACTGAATCACCAGATATAAAGTCAATGAAAGTCACTGTTACTGAATCACCAGATAAAAACACAATGAAAGTCACTGTTACTGAATCACCAGATAAAAACACAATGAAAGTCACTGTTACTGAATCACCAGATAAAAAGACAATGAAAGTCAATGTCACTGTTACTGAATCACTAGATAAAAAGACAATGAAAGTCACTGTTACTGAATCACCAGATAAAAAGACAATGAAAGTCACTGTTACTGAATCACCAGATAAAAAGACAATGAAAGTCACTGTTACTGAATCACCAGATAAAAACACAATGAAAGTCACTGTTACTGAATCACCAGATAAAAACACAATGAAAGTCACTGTTACTGAATCACCAGATAAAAACACAATGAAAGTCACTGTTACTGAATCACCAGATAAAAAGACAATGAAAGTCAATGTCACTGTTACTGAATCACCAGATAAAAAGACAATGAAAGTCAATGTCACTGTTACTGAATCACTAGATAGGAAGACAATGAAAGTCAATGTCACTGTTACTGAATCACTAGATAGGAAGACAATGAAAGTCAATGTCACTGTTACTGAATCACCAGATAAAAAGACAATGAAAGTCAATGGCTCTGTTACTGAATCACCAGATAAAAAGACAATGAAAGTCACTGTTACTGAATCACCAGATAAAAAGACAATGAAAGTCACTGTTACTGAATCACCAGATAAAAACACAATGAAAGTCACTGTTACTGAATCACCAGATAAAAACACAATGAAAGTCACTGTTACTGAATCACCAGATAAAAACACAATGAAAGTCACTGTTACTGAATCACCAGATAAAAAGACAATGAAAGTCAATGTCACTGTTACTGAATCACTAGATAAAAAGACAATGAAAGTCAATGTCACTGTTACTGAATCACCATATAAAAAGACAATGAAAGTCAATGTCACTGTTACTGAATCACTAGATAAAAAGACAATGAAAGTCAATGTCACTGTTACTGAATCACTAGATAGGAAGACAATGAAAGTCAATGTCACTGTTACTGAATCACTAGATAGGAAGACAATGAAAGTCCATGGCACTGTTACTGAATCACCAGATAAAAAGACAATGAAAGTCAATGTCACTGTTACTGAATCACTAGATAGGAAGACAATGAAAGTCAATGTCACTGTTACTGAATCACCAGATAAAAAGACAATGAAAGTCAATGGCTCTGTTACTGAACCACCAGATAAAAAGACAATGAAAGTCAATGTCACTGTTACTGAATCACCAGATAAAAAGACAATGAAAGTCAATGTCACTGTTACTGAATCACTAGATAAAAAGACAATGAAAGTCAATGTCACTGTTACTGAATCACCATATAAAAAGACAATGAAAGTCAATGTCACTGTTACTGAATCACTAGATAAAAAGACAATGAAAGTCAATGTCACTGTTACTGAATCACTAGATAAAAAGACAATGAAAGTCAATGTCACTGTTACTGAATCACCAGATAGGAAGACAATGAAAGTCAATGGCACTGTTACTGAATCACTAGATAAAAAGACAATGAAAGTCAATGGCAGCTTTTACTACAGTGTAGAAAGGAGGAAACACTTCTCTACTTTTCTTAGGAGTAAAAAAGTGCCATTGACTTTCATTGTTTTATTAGCTGGTGATTCAGTAACAGTGACTTTCATTGTCTTTTTATCTGGTGATTCAGTAACAGTGACTTTCATTGTCTTTTTATCTGGTGATTCAGTAACAGTGACTTTCATTGTCTTTTTATCTGGTGATTCAGTAACAGTGACTTTCATTGTTTTATTAGCTGGTGATTCAGTAACAGTGACTTTCATTGTCTTTTTATCTGGTGATTCAGTAACAGTGACTTTCATTGTCTTTTTATCTGGTGATTCAGTAACAGTGACTTTCTCAGGCTTTTTTCTCATGACTCTTTGTGAATTGAGGCCAATGTAATAAAACAGGAGCAAAATACAGTTTGCATTCAGGTCCTCTTTAAGCCATAGATGCTTTAGATGAGTGAATGTGGGAATCCAGGGCCGTGCGGCAGGTGGGAAAGGCATTATATCCCGGAGCCGGACATGTGATGCGCTTTACAGTCGCCCCCGGAAATCCCGCAGCTGCGATATCCTATTCTGCATTCACTGCGCCTCTGCCCCCTGCAGCCGCGTGTCCCTCATATGTCGCAGGACACAGGGTATAGCATACCCACCAAGTGTCCCTGATTTGGAAGGACTGTCCCTCTTTGGAGTCCATGTCCCCCTGTCCCTCGTTGTTCCCATTTGTCCCTCTTTGAGGTGTAACATGCAGATCTGCAGCAATAAATGATTCATTTACCTATTCAAAGTGTTTCTATTGTTCTAACTGTTACAATGTATCTCCTATCCATCCCTCACTGAGGGGGCGTGGCTTCATCATCCCTCAATGAGGGGGTGTGGCTTCATCCATCCCTCAATGAGGGGGCGTGGCTTCATCTATCCCTCAATGAGGGGCGTGGCTTCATCTATCCCTCAATGAGAGAGTGTGGCTTCATCTATCCCTCAATGAGAGAGTGTGGCTTCATCTATCCCTCAATGAGAGAGTGTGGCTTCATCTATCCCTCAATGAGAGAGCGTGGCTTCATCTATCCCTCAATGAGAGAGTGTGGCTTCATCTATCCCTCAATGAGAGAGTGTGGCTTCATCTATTCCTCAATGAGAGAGTGTGGCTTCATCTATCCCTCAATGAGAGAGCGTGGCTTCATCTATCCCTCAATGAGAGAGTGTGGCTTCATCTATCCCTCAATGAGAGGGCGTGGCTTCATCTATCCCTCAATGAGAGAGTGTGGCTTCATCTATCCCTCAATGAGAGAGCGTGGCTTCATCTCTCCCTCAATGAGAGAGTGTGGCTTCATCTATCTCTCAATGAGAGAGTGTGGCTTCATCTATTCCTCAATGAGAGAGTGTGGCTTCATCTATCCCTCAATGAGAGAGCGTGGCTTCATCTATCCCTCAATGAGAGAGTGTGGCTTCATCTATCCCTCAATGAGAGGGCGTGGCTTCATCTATCCCTCAATGAGAGGGCGTGGCTTCATCTATCCCTCAATGAGAGAGCGTGGCTTCATCTATCCCTCAATGAGAGAGTGTGGCTTCATCTATCCCTCAATGAGAGAGTGTGGCTTCATCTATCCCTCAATGAGGGGCGTGGCTTCATCTATCCCTCAATGAGAGAGTGTGGCTTCATCTATCCCTCAATGAGAGAGTGTGGCTTCATCTATCCCTCAATGAGGGGGCGTGGCTTCATCTATCCCTCAATGAGAGAGCGTGGCTTCATCTATCCCTCAATGAGGGGGCGTGGCTTCATCTATCCCTCAATGAGAGAGCGTGGCTTCATCCATCCCTCAATAAGAGAGTGTGGCTTCATCTATCCCTCAATGAGAGAGTGTGGCTTCATCTATCCCTCCATGAGGGGGTGTGGCTTCATCCATCCCTCAATGAGAGAGCGTGGCTTCATCTATCCCTCAATGAGGGGCGTGGCTTCATCTATCCCTCAATGAGGGGCGTGGCTTCACCTATCCCTCAATGAGAGAGTGTGGCTTCATCTATCCCTCAATGAGGGGCGTGGCTTCATCTATCCCTCAATGAGGGGCGTGGCTTCATCTATCCCTCAATGAGAGAGCGTGGCTTCATCCATCCCTCAATGAGAGAGTGTGGCTTCATCTATCCCTCAATGAGGGGGCGTGGCTTCATCTATTCCTCAATGAGGGGGCGTGGCTTCATCCATCCCTCAATGAGGGGGCGTGGCTTCATCTATCCCTCAATGAGGGGCGTGGCTTCATCTATCCCTCAATGAGAGAGTGTGGCTTTATCCATCCCTCAATGAGAGAGCGTGGCTTCATCCATCCCTCAATGAGAGAGTGTGGCTTCATCCATCCCTCAATGAGAGAGCGTGGCTTCATCTATCCCTCAATGAGGGGCGTGGCTTCATCTATCCCTCAATGAGGGGCGTGGCTTCATCTATCCCTCAATGAGAGAGTGTGGCTTCATCTATCCCTCAATGAGGGGCGTGGCTTCATCTATCCCTCAATGAGAGAGCGTGGCTTCATCTATCCCTCAATGAGAGAGTGTGGCTTCATCTATCCCTCAATGAGAGAGTGTGGCTTCATCTATCCCTCAATGAGAGAGTGTGGCTTCATCCATCCCTCAATGAGAGAGTGTGGCTTCATCTATCCCTCAATGAGAGAGCGTGGCTTCATCTATCCCTCAATGAGAGAGCGTGGCTTCATCTATCCCTCAATGAGAGAGTGTGGCTTCATCTATCCCTCAATGAGGGGGCGTGGCTTCATCTATCCCTCAATGAGAGAGTGTGGCTTCATCTATCCCTCAATGAGAGAGTGTGGCTTCATCCATCCCTCAATGAGAGAGTGTGGCTTCATCTATCCCTCAATGAGAGAGTGTGGCTTCATCTATCCCTCAATGAGAGAGCGTGGCTTCATCTATCCCTCAATGAGAGAGCGTGGCTTCATCTATCCCTCAATGAGAGAGTGTGGCTTCATCTATCCCTCAATGAGGGGGCGTGGCTTCATCTATCCCTCAATGAGGAGGCGTGGCTTCATCTATCCCTCAATGAGAGAGTGTGGCTTCATCTATCCCTCAATGAGAGAGTGTGGCTTCATCCATCCCTCAATGAGAGAGTGTGGCTTCATCTATCCCTCAATGAGGGGGCGTGGCTTCATCTATCCCTCAATGAGGAGGCGTGGCTTCATCCATCCCTCAATGAGAGAGTGTGGCTTCATCTATCCCTCAATGAGAGAGTGTGGCTTCATCTATCCCTCAATGAGAGAGCGTGGCTTCATCTATCCCTCAATGAGAGAGCGTGGCTTCATCTATCCCTCAATGAGAGAGCGTGGCTTCATCTATCCCTCAATGAGAGAGTGTGGCTTCACTCATCCCTCAATGAGAGGGCGTGGCTTCATCCATCCCTCAATGAGAGAGTGTGGCTTCACTCATCCCTCAATGAGAGGGCGTGGCTTCATCCATCCCTCAATGAGAGAGCGTGGCTTCATCTATCCCTCAATGAGGGGGCGTGGCTTCATCTATCCCTCAATGAGGGGGCATGACTTCATCCATCCCTCTATGAGGGGGCGTGGCTTCATCTATCCCTCAATGAGAGAGCGTGGCTTCATCTATCCCTCAATGAGAGAGTGTGGCTTCATCTATCCCTCAATGAGGAAGCGTGGCTTCATCTATCCCTCAATGAGGGGGCATGACTTCATCCATCCCTCTATGAGGGGGCGTGGCTTCATCTATCCCTCAATGAGGGGGCGTGGCTTCATCTATCGTTCAATGAGAGAGCGTGGCTTCATCTATCCCTCAATGAGAGAGTGTGGCTTCATCTATCCCTCAATGAGAGAGTGTGGCTTCATCTATCCCTCAATGAGGGGGTGTGGCTTCATCTATCCCTCAATGAGAGAGTGTGGCTTCATCTATCCCTCAATGAGACAGTGTGGCTTCATCTATCCCTCAATGAGACAGTGTGGCTTCATCTATCCCTCAATGAGAGAGTGTGGCTTCATCTATCCCTCAATGAGAGAGCATGGCTTCATCTATCCCTCAATGAGAGAGCGTGGCTTCATCTATCCCTCAATGAGAGAGCGTGGCTTCATCTATCCCTCAATGAGAGAGCGTGGCTTCATCTATCCCTCAATGAGGGGGCGTGGCTTCATCCATCCCTCAATGAGAGAGTGTGGCTTCATCTATCCCTCAATGAGAGAGTG
This sequence comes from Gastrophryne carolinensis, assembly GCA_027917425.1. Taxonomy (NCBI): domain Eukaryota; kingdom Metazoa; phylum Chordata; class Amphibia; order Anura; family Microhylidae; genus Gastrophryne; species Gastrophryne carolinensis. The sequence continues at coordinate 2,457,941 of CM051241.1, forward strand.
TGGCTTCATCCATCTCTCAATGAGAGAGTGTGGCTTCATCTATCCCTCAATGAGAGAGCGTGGCTTCATCTATCCCTCAATGAGGGGGCGTGGCTTCATCCATCCCTCAATGAGAGAGTGTGGCTTCATCCATCCCTCAATGAGAGAGTGTGGCTTCATCCATCTCTCAATGAGAGAGTGTGGCTTCATCTATCCCTCAATGAGAGAGCGTGGCTTCATCTATCCCTCAATGAGGGGGCGTGGCTTCATCTATCGCTCAATGAGAGAGTGTGGCTTCATCTATCCCTCAATGAGGGGGCGTGGCTTCATCCATCCCTCAATGAGAGAGTGTGGCTTCATCCATCTCTCAATGAGAGAGTGTGGCTTCATCTATCCCTCAATGAGAGAGCGTGGCTTCATCTATCCCTCAATGAGGGGGCGTGGCTTCATCTATCGCTCAATGAGAGAGCGTGGCTTCATCCATCTCTCAATGAGAGAGTGTGGCTTCATCTATCCCTCAATGAGAGAGTGTGGCTTCATCCATCCCTCAATGAGAGAGCGTGGCTTCATCTATCGCTCAATGAGAGAGTGTGGCTTCATCTATCCCTCAATGAGAGAGTGTGGCTTCATATATCCCTCAATGAGAGAGCGTGGCTTCATCTATCCCTCAATGAGGAGGCGTGGCTTCATCTATCCCTCAATGAGGGGGCGTGGCTTCATCTATCCCTCTATGAGGGGGCGTGGCTTCATTTACATACTGTCCCTCTTTGAGGTGTAACATGCAGACCTGCAGCAATAAATGATTCATTTTCCTATTCACAGTGACATAGGCTGTGTCCTCCGGTCCCCTTATAAGCTATGGCTGGGCCCCATGATTTGTGTATGATTAGCTATGGCTGCCATAGGGTCTGTTCATCACATTATAGGTTATACAGGGGCTTTGTCTTCCTAAATTTCTGGGTGATATCAGCGGATCGCCGGGTCGCCGGGTAAGGGGTACATTTCGAGGGACACCCGAAAAATTCGGATGAGCTGGCATCTCTGTATGTGGCTACCATGGGGCCCAGTCATCACATAATAGGTTGGTGAAGGTTGGTCTGGACGGGCACAGCTTGAGAAGCAAGCCCATAGGAGCGGGGACTCACCTTTCCCTGCACCAATGGGCCTACACGGGCTCTTGTCTGGAATCGGGATGCCCCGCTGTGTGAAACCCCCCTTCAGGACACACGTAAAGACTCACCTTTCCCCGCTCCAATGGGCCTACACGGGCTCTTGTCTTGAATTGGGATGCCCCACTGCATAAAATCCCCTCCAGGACGCCCATAAAGACTCACCTTTCCCCACTCCAATGGACACTGATGCGCCCACGCCGCCGCCATTGTTATATATTGCGGCTTTTTACCGCTGACATGTTGGAATAAAACTAAAATGACTGTGATTAAGGACTGGAGATAGGAGTCCGAAACGCGTAAGTCGCCTATACTGTATATATGACTTTCCAGAACTTTGATTACTACTGATTTTATTGGCTTTTGATAAACTATGGAGATTATTTTAAACGCAGAATTAAAAAAGCTATTCTGTGAGTTCTCACCTGTAGAATTGTTTTTGTTCTTGCATGGCACGGCCTGCTTCGGTATTCATAACAGTTGGGTTATTCCGCCACAAGGTGGCGCAGTGGTACTTCAGAAAGCTGTGGCATCTCCCGGCCCCCTATAAAAACGGGATTAACCATAGAGTTCCCAGCATAGACAAGCAGTGAGACAAGAAGCTGGGAGAGAATAAAGGTAAAAAATGTAAAGAAGGGTAAAAAAACCCAATTAACTTGGAACAATCACCATAAAGTGGCAACCAAGAATAATTATAACAAGGGTGGGGTGAAGCGGGCCGTGCCATGCAAGAACAAAAACAATTCTACAGGTGAGTACTCACAGAATTGCTTTTTTCTTTATTGCATGGCACGGCCCGCTTTGGTATTCATAACAGTTGGGACATCCAAAAGCAGTGTCCAGAGTAGGGTGGGATCCCCAATGAGTAACAGCCAGTAGTTCAAGTCACTGCCGCCTGAAGCACCTTGCGGCCAAAAGCAGCATCAGCTGAGGCCTTCACATCAACCTTGTAAAACTTGGAAAAAGTATGAACAGAAGACCAAGGAGCGGCCTTACAAACTTGTTCAACAGAAGCCTGGTGCTGAAAAGCCCAAGAGGCACCAATAGCACGAGTGGAATGAGCAGTAAGGAGGAAGGGAGGATTCTTCCCGTCAGCAGAATAGGCCTGAATCACAGCCTGACGAATCCACTTGCTGATAGTAGATTTAGCCGGAGGCAAACCCTTCCTAGGTCCAGAAGTGAGAACAAAAAGAGCATCAGATTTCCTGAAAGGCTCAGTAGCGACCAAATAAAACTTCAGAGCCCTGACAAAATCCAGAGAATGCAGAGTCCGCTCCTTGGAATTAGCAGGGTTAGGACACAATGAAGGCAAGACAATGTCCTGATTGAGATGAAAAGCAGACACAACCTTAGGCAAGAAATCCGGCTTAAGCCGAAACACCACCTTATCCTGATGCCGCTCAAAATAAGGAGGTTTGATGGAAAGCGCCGCCAGCTCAGAAAATCGCCTCACAGAAGTGATGGCCACCAGAAAGGCCACCTTAAGAGTCAGAATGGGCAAAGCAGCCCCACGGAGAAGCTCAAAGGGAGGACCTTGCAGAGCAGACAACACCAGATTCAAGTCCCAGACTGGTAGCAAAGGCTTACGGGGTGGACGCACATGAGTAACACCCTGGAAAAAGGTTTTAACCAACCGGTGATTGGCAAAGGATCTTTGGAAAAATAAATTGCCAGAGCTGAAACACGGCCTTTTAGGGTACTAAGTTGAAGGCCGGAATCCAAACCGTGTTGCAAAAATTCCAGAATCCTGGGAATAGAAAACACCCGACAAGGAAGAGACTTGGACTCACACCAGGCAATGAAAGCATGCCAGACCCTGTAGTAGATAAAGGACGAGGATTTCTTCCTAGCCCTAATCATGGTATCAACAGAGGCAGGCAAACCCTTATCCATCAAGATGGAGGTTTCAGCAGCCAAGCCGTTAAAGCCAGAGTTTGTAAATTGGGATGGCGTAGCTGCCCCTGAGTGAGAAGATCTGGATCCCTGGGCAAGACGTACCAGCCTACTGCCATCTGCACGACGTCTGCGAACCACACCCTTCTTGGCCAACAGGGGGCCACCAGGATGGCTGGCACCCCCTCCTGGGCTATCTTGCACATGACCCTGCCCAGGAGAGGAAACGGAGGGAACGCATAGAGAAGCCGAAACTCCGTCCAAGGCATTGCTAGCGCATCTGTGGCGAAGGCCAGAGGATCCTGTGACAGGGAGACAAACCTGGGAAGCTTGTGATTGTGACGGGACGCAAACAGGTCCACATCCGGCTGACCCCAGCGGTGACACAGGGAGAGAAACACCTGGTTGTTGAGGGACCATTCCCCCAGACGAGACGTCCCCCTGCTCAGGGAGTCCGCCACCTGATTCTCCACCCCCAGAATGTATACCGCTGAGATGCAGGAAACATTCTGTTCTGCCCAAGACAGTATCAGGGACACTTCCTTGAAGGCTCGCTTGCTCCGAGTCCCTCCCGGATGGTTGATGTAGGCAACCGCCGTCTGGTTGTCTGAGCGAATCTGAACAGCCCGACCCCGAAGGTGTGTGGTCAGGTGGGACAGAAACAACCTGATCGCTCTCAGTTCCAGGACATTGATGGGAGCATGGGCCTCCTGGGGGCCCCACCAACCCTGGAACTTCATAGACTTCCAAAAGCCCCCCAACCGGTCAGACTGGCATCTGTGGTGACCGTCTCCCAGCACGGGGGCAGGAAGGACCTGCCCACTAGAAGATTCCCTGAGTCCAGCCACCACGAAAGGGACTGCCTGGCCAGAGGAGACCGTGAAAAGATTGGAATAGTACCCCTGACCCTGTTCTTAAGGGGGCACCGGACAAATGACCCCTGACTCCAGCAGGCATTGAACCGCCGAAAGCAACCCTGGAGCTGACAGGAGGCTTAAAGACATCCTGGGTCTGATGAATCTTGGGGGCGGCCAGGCTGCAAACTCTATCTTGTAAACGGAGGACACTACTTCCTGAATCCACTGGTCTGAGACATGAAGCCTCCAGACGTGAGCAAAGAGCCGAAGCCGTCCCCCCACCCGGATGGGTGAGGGCGCCCCTTCATGCCTGAGGGGCCTTGGGAGGGGCTTCGAGCTTGGAACCCCAGGAGAGACCGGGACGACCACGGGATCTGCCACGGCGCCAAGAATCTCTGCAGCTACCTGAGAAGAGGGAGCCACAACCTCCCCTGATAGTACGAAGGGAGGGGAGGGAGACGGAGGTCCTCCGAAAGGCCCGGGGCTGCCTCCTACGCTGAGGTAGTCTGCCATCCTTGGCTAAAACATCAAGACGCTCACCGAAGAGCCGCAGCCCCACAAAGGGGAGCCCAGTGAGAGCCTTTTTATCAGTAGCGTCAGCTGCCCACTGACGCAACCAAACTATGCGGCGCATAGCCACCAAAAGTGCAGAGGCCCTACCGCCCAGCCTCACAGCATCATCCATGGCAGTAAGGATAAATGCAACAAAATCAGAGCAAAGCAAGAGGGACCTATAATCCTCCCTCCTCCTACCAGCCATAGCGCCATCACATAGACGCTTGAGCAGTTTAAGGGCAATAGCTGTAATGGCAGCAGCACAGGCCGGACGCAGTCCAGCCCCCACACAAGTAAAAAGCATGGCAGGCCAGCTGATCCATGCGCCGGTCCTCGCTGTCCCTCAGAGTGGTAGTGTCAGGGGAAGGCATGACCGAAGTATTGGACAGACCTAGCACGGGAGCGTCCACCTCAGGGGGACAGGACCAACGCTTTACTAGATCAGCAGGAAAGGGATACCTCTTATCCAATCCCTTGGGCACAGCGGGCAGCCTGTTAGGACGTTCCCACTCCTTAAGCACCATATTAGTGAAATGTCCCTGCTCAGGGAACTCAAGACGCTGTTTATCAGGGCAAATGAGCTCCCCCTGCTTCTTCTTAGCCACCTCAGGGGGGACAATGTGCAACATTTCAAAAATGTGAGACAGCAGATTATCAGTGTCCTCAGGATACCATGATTCCTCCCCAGATTCAGGGTCACTATCACAGCCCTCCTGCTGGTCCTCAGAGGAGTCAGAGTCCTGAAGCAATTCCCCTTCCTCTAGGGAATAACGTCCAGCAGTGACATCAAATTCCTCATACTCCTGCCTCTCAATGCTGGCCACCTGCAGAGCCAAATCATAGTGTGATCCCCTGCTAATATCCCCTTCACTGGGGTCCAATTGCAGGAGCGGGGGAGTAGGTGAAGCCGAGTGAGGCGCAGAGCTGGGAAGCACAGCAGGCAAACCAGCGCAAGTACACTCTCAGCGCACGGCACACCGTGACACTGTTACTCACAGGGGATACCCCACACCCGGGATGCCTTCCCACGGGATGCACCCAGAAGTCAGTAAAGGGGGGGGGATGAGGGGTAGGAAGGAGTAGAGCCGGGAGAAACCACAACCCAATGGTGTCCCGCCTGAAAGACATAAGTAAAAATGACACATGAGCATCCCGCAACACATTCCCCACGAGACCAATAAAAAAACCCCCAAGGGGGACTCACAGACCAAGGACACCGCAGGGTCACCAATCCACAGACCGCTGGATGAAGCGACACGCTGGGGAATACAACGCTGCAGCCAGAAAGGGAGACCTCCAGACGCGCAGCTAATCCAAAATGGCGCGGGTAGAGGTACCTCGAGGGGCGGGCCGCGGGGAGACAACGCGATACGCGTCATCCCCCGGTCCCGCCCCCCGAAGGGCGCGAAAACGGTGTCCACGTGACCCCGCCGGCGCCATGACTAAGCAAAAACGCCACAGGTTATAGAGCCACCCGCCGCGGAGCGCAGTACAAAGCGGCGTGGCGGTTAAAAAACACCAAAAAACACAATGTAAACAGCAAAATACACCACAACTAACACCACTCGCCGCTACCACCCGCCCCCCCGAACAAAGGTCAGAGAGGGGGGGAGAACCGAAAAGCAGTGGCGAGTATCCAGGCCGGGGTGGGGGATGGGGGGGGGGGGCCCTGAAGGAAAAGAAGGGGACAAAGTCCCCAAACACTCACCCCCTCAGAAGCCAGGACAGGAACTCCGCATCCCTATTAGGCTCACCATAAAGCCTATGGCCGGCTCCCCTTTGGGTTACAGGGTCTGCAGCTTGGAGCAGCGCTCCCCGAGCACCTGACCCTAGTGCTCCTCTACCTTCACCCGATCTGTCAGCCAAGGCTGGGAGGGACAGAGGGTCCGGAAACGCGTGGGAATAGACTTGCAGGGCCGCAGGCTTGGTTACCCCGCTCACCTGCGCGAGAGAGAGAGAGAGACATTTTCTATCTTCACAGAATCACTGCAGAGGAAACACTGGGAACTCTATGGTTAATCCCATTTTTATAGGGAGCCGGGGGATGCCACAGCTTTCTGCAGTACCACTGCACCACCTTGTGGCGGAATAACCCAACTGTTATGAATACCGAAGCGGGCCGTGCCATGCAATAAAGAAAAGTGACATTTTATGAGGAGTGCGGAGCATTGGCTTTGCTTTTGATGTTGGAATAAAAGCCTTGATTTAAAAGGCAGCTAATAGCTCCAGCTCCGCGTTCCCGCGGGCCAGCGGCGTCCGGGAAAGCTCGCCGCACCCCCACCACCAATATAAACAGATTTACAACTGAAAGTCATTAGCGCCCAGAACGCCGCGCTAATGGTTTATACGGCTTCCGGAGCTACACTCGGGCCTCGGAATGGCCCACACAGGGTTACTGGGGAATCCCCCGGTGGGCCCCTGGACTTGTTTGTGGCACACACAGTCTGGCATAATGTTTCTGTGCAGGGGCCCCCGAATATAAGCTCCAAGGGTTGCAGGTTATAATCCTGGCCATGGGACATGACTTGAAAGTGAATTGTTATGCCCGGCTGTGTGAAACCCTTAAAACTAACCTTTCCTCAAACCATTGGGCATGCGTGGGCTCTTGCATTGAATTGGGATTCCCTGCTGTGTGAAACCTGCAGGGCGCCGTAAAACTCACCTTTCCCCCTCCAATGGGCATGTGCAAGGTTTTGTCTTAAATCGGGATGCCCCGCTGCTTGAAACCCACCAGGGCGCCCGTAAAAACTCACTATTCCCCTTCCAGTGGGCATGTGCGGGCTCTTGTCTTGAATCGGGATGCCCCACTCTGTGAAACCCTCAAGGCGCCTGTAAAAACTCACCTTTCCCCCTCCAATGGGCATGTGCGAGGTTTTGTCTTAAACCGGGATGCCCCGCTGTGTGAAACCCCCCAGGGTGTCCGTAAAAACTCACCTTTCCCCGCTCCAATGGGTATGTGCAGGCTCCTGTCTTGAATTGGGATTCCCTGCTGTGTTAAACCTCCCAGATCGCTGAAAGCAACTCTTTCTGGTCCTACGGCGCTTGCACGGCCGCTCGTCCAATCAGCGCGCTCCAAGCCGCTAACATCACGTTGTCTAAGGCGAGCGGCTATGAGTGCGCTGGTGGGCGCATCCCCCGCTTCCCTCTAACAGGGAGCGTACACATAAATGCCTGGCCCTGCTAGAGTGATAGAGGGGATGCAGCCGTAGCTCGCACATGGACCGGAAAGCAAGGTAAGTGTATGGAGCGACCTGGGGGGTTTCACACAGCGGGGCATCCCTATCTGGGAGGGATTCAATCGGCCAGTTGGGGTGGGTTTTGGTCCTCTTTAAGATTCCAGCTTATATTCAGAGCCCATCCATAGAAACATTAAGCCCAGACTGTAATGCCACATATAAAATTATGCTGATGAAAGCCCGCCGGGGATTCCCCAGTAACTCCACAGTCCAGTCTGAGTCGGACTCTCCCCCGCATATCGTCCTCGCGCTGTGGAACTGGATCCGGGCGCTGCCAGTGGGTGAGGGGGGGGGGGCACCCTGGCACGCGCTCTGTTTACACTCCCCCGCCGCGCTCTATGGCCGCTCTATGCCGCGCTTGTCGCCCGGCATTTATTTTGGACGCGCGTCGGCTTCCTTCTAAATAAGCCTCCTTCTCTCTCTCTCTCTTCTGTGGGAGATTTTATTAATTCCCGGTGATGAATGGGGCATCGGGGCTGCGGCGGGCCCGCTCTCGGGATGCCCAGGCGGCCGCCAAGTTGGCATCCCGTGCTGTTTTTTTATTGGTGTTTATCGAGACGCGCGCCTGCCACGCCAAGAGCTACAGGAAAATATTCCGGGGATGGACGAGTCTCTGTCCTCCGCTCGAGGAAGGTGTCACCCCGACGCCGAGGTCACCGAGGACGGCGGCTTCATGCCCACTGACCTGGATGAGGGGTAAGGAGGGGGGGCAGCATCAGGGGGGTGCGTGGGATCCATTGCACGCTCATTTCTGACCCTTGAAGCTGTAATGAGCTTTATGAACGGCGCTATTAACCTCGAGTCAATGACTCCACTGTGCGGGCAGGAAACCGCCGGCTCCACAGGAAGTGCCATCTTCCAGAGGGATGACATGGAAAACCTGCAGCCTAGGTGCGACTTGAGGGTGGCAGGGGAGTGCGCATGCCCTGCAGGGGGCGTTGGCATCCCATGACAGCTTATGTCACTAACCGCCTATCCAGTGCTGGATTACAAGTAGGGTGCCCATGGGCCACCACCAGCTTTAGGGTTAGGGTGGGTGGAGTCCAGTCAAGACAGTGGAGGACAGGAAGCAGAAAGCAGGAGCCAAGGTGAGTAGGATTCTACCATCAAGGACCGTGGAGGGCAGGAAGCAGAAAGCAGGAGCCAAGGTGAGTAGGAAGGGTGCTCAAAAGCCTCTACCACTTGCCCTTCAGGTTGGCCTCCACCAAATTTAGGGCTATGGTAGCTAGAGTCCAGTGAGGACCGTGGAGGACAGGAAGCAGAACGCAGGAGCCAGGGTGAGTAGGACTCTACCATCGAGGACCGTGGAGGACAAGAAGCAGAAGGCAGGAACCGGGGTGAGTAGGAAGGGTGCTCATGGGCCTCTACCACTTGCCCTTGCAGGTGGGCCTCCACCAAATTTAGGGCTATGGTAGGTAAAGTCCAGTGAGGACTGTCGAGAACAGGAAGCAGAAGGCAGGAGCAGGGGTGAGTAGGACTCTACCATCAAGGACAGGAAGCAGAAGGCAGGAGCCGGGGTGAGTAGGACTCTACCATCGAGGACCGTGTAGGACGAGAAACAGAAGGCAGGAGCCGGGGCGAGTTGGACTCTACCATCGAGGGCCGTGGAGGACAAGAAGCAAAGGCAGGAGCCGGGGTGAGTAGGACTCTACCATCAAGGACCGTGAAGATCAGGAAGCAGAAGGCAGGAGCCAGGGCAAGTAGGACTCTACCATCAAGGACCATGAAGATCAGGAAGCAGGAGCCAGGGCAAGTAGGACTCTACCATCGAGGACCGTGTAGGACGAGAAGCAGAAGGCAGGAGCCAAGGTGAGTAGAACTCTACTATCAGCGCCCGGGGAGGACGGAAAGCAGGAGACAGGAGCCGGGGTGAGTAGGACTCTACCATCGAGGACCGTGTAGGACGAGAAGCAGAAGGCAGGAGCCGGGGTGAGTAGGACTCTACCATCAGCGACCGGGGAGGACGGAAAGCAGGAGACAGGAGCCGGGGTGAGTAGGAACGGTGCTCATGGGCCTCTACCACTTGCCCTGCAGACAGGCCTCCACCAACATTAGGGGTATGGTAGGTGCAGTTCAGTCAGGATGAGTAGGACTCTACTATTGAGCACTGTGTAGGACAGGAAGCAGAAGGCAGGAGCCGGGGTGAGTAGGACTCTACCATCGAGGACCGTGGAGGACGAGAAGCAGAAGGCAGGAGCCGGGGTGAGTAGGACTCTACCATTGAGCACTGTGTAGGACAGGAAGCAGAAGGCAGGAGCCGGGGCGAGTAGGACTCTACCATCGAGGATCGTGGAGGACGAGAAGCAGAAGGCAGGAGCCGGGGCAAGTAGGACTCTACCATCGAGGATCGTGGAGGACGAGAAGCAGAAGGCAGGAGCCGGGGCGAGTAGGACTCTACCATCGAGGATCGTGGAGAACGAGAAGCAGAAGGCAGGAGCCAGGGTGAGTAGGACTCTACCATCGAGGACCGTGTAGGACGAGAAGCAGAAGGCAGGAGCCAGGGTGAGTAGGACTCTACCATCGAGGATCGTGGAGGACGAGAAGCAGAAGGCAGGAGCCGGGGCAAGTAGGACTCTACCATCGAGGATCGTGGAGGACGAGAAGCAGAAGGCAGGAGCCGGGGCAAGTAGGACTCTACCATCGAGGATCGTGGAGGACGAGAAGCAGAAGGCAGGAGCCGGGGTGAGTAGGACTCTACCATCGAGGATCGTGGAGGACGAGAAGCAGAAGGCAGGAGCCGGGGCAAGTAGGACTCTACCATCGAGGATCGTGGAGGACGAGAAGCAGAAGGCAGGAGCCGGGGTGAGTAGGACTCTACCATCGAGGACCATGGAGGACGGGAAGCAGAAGGCAGGAGCCGGGGTGAGTAGGACTCTACCATCGAGGACCGTGTAGGACGAGAAGCAGAAGGCAGGAGCCAGGGTGAGTAGGACTCTACCATCGAGGACCGTGTAGGACGAGAAGCAGAAGGCAGGAGCCAAGGTGAGTAGAACTCTACCATCAGTGACCAGGGAGGATGGAAAGCAGGAGACAGGAGCCGGGGTGAGTAGGACTCTACCATCGAGGACCGTGTAGGACGAGAAGCAGAAGGCAGGAGCCAAGGTGAGTAGAACTCTACCATCAGTGACCAGGGAGGACGGAAAGCAGGAGACAGGAGCCGGGGTGAGTAGGACTCTACTATTGCCTCCATCCCTTGCCCTGCAGGTGGGCCTCCACCAACTTTAGGGTTATGGTAGGTGGAGTCCACTCAGGACAGGGGAGGACGGGAAGCAGAAGGCAGGAGCTGGGGTGAGTAGGACTCTACCATCGAGGACCATGGAAGACGGGAATATGTAAATTTAGAGGAACAATATGTAAATGAAGCTATGCCCCCTAATTGAGTGACGTATGAAGCCACACCCCCTCATTGAGGGATGGATGAAGCCACGCCCCCTCATTGAGGGATGGATGAAGCCACGCCCCTTATTGAGGGATGGATAGGAGATACATTGTAACAGTTACAACAATAGAAACACTTTGAATAGGCAAATGAATCATTTATTGCTGCAGATCTGCATGTTACACCTCAAAGAGGGACAATATGTAAATGAAGCCACGTCCCCTAATTGAGGGATGTATGAAGCATCAGTATAGACTACAAAGGCCTGGTTCCTACTAGGGTACAGAAAATAGAGGGCCTGGTCCCCAGTACAGACAATTGAGGGCCTGGTCCCCAGTACAGACAATTGAGGGCCTGGTCCCCAGTACAGACAATGGAGGGCATGGGTCCCAGTACATACCACATAAGGCCTGGGTGCGGGCCTGGTCCCCAGTACAGACAATTGAGGCCCTTGTCCCCAGTACAGACAATTGAGGGCCTGGTCCCCAGTACAGACAATGGAGGGCATGGGTCCCAGAGCAGACCACGCAAGGCCTGGGTCCTAGTATAGACAATGGAAGGCCGGGGCCCCCGGTACAGACAATGGAGTGCGTGGGTCCCAGAGCAGACCACGCAAGGCCTGGGTGCTAGTATAGACAATGGAGGGCCTGGTCCCCAGTACAGACCACGGAGTGCGTGGGTCCCAGAGCAGACCACGAAAGGCCTGGGTGCTAGTATAGACAATGGAGGGCCTGGTCCCCAGTACAGACAATGGAGTGCGTGGGTCCCAGAGCAGACCACGCAAGGCCTGGGTGCTAGTACAGACAATGGAGGGCCTGGTCCCCAGTACAGACAATGGAGGGCCTGGTCCCCAGTACAGACAATGGAGGGCATGGGTCCCAGAGCAGACCATGCAAGGCCTGGGTGCTAGTATAGACAATGGAGGGCCTGGTCCCCAGTACAGACAATGGAGGGCACGGGTCCCGTTACAGACCATGGAGGGCCTGGGCCCCGTTACAGACCATGGAGGGCCTGGGCCCCGTTACAGACCATGGAGGGCCTGGGCCCCGTTACAGACCATGGAGGGCCTGGGCCCCGTTACAGACCATGGAGGGCCTGGGCCCCGTTACAGACCATGGAGGGCCTGGGCCCCGTTACAGACCATGGAGGGCCTGGGCCCCGTTACAGACCATGGAGGGCCTGGGCCCCGTTACAGACTATGGAGGGCCTGGGCCCCGTTACAGACCATGGAGGGCCTGGGCCCCGTTACAGACCATGGAGGGCCTGGGCCCCAGTACAGACCATGGAGGGCCTGGGCCCCGTTACAGACTATGGAGGGCCTGGGCCCCGTTACAGACCATGGAGGGCCTGGGCCCCGTTACAGACCATGGAGGGCCTGGGCCCCGTTACAGACCATGGAGGGCCTGGGCCCCGTTACAGACCATGGAGGGCCTGGGCCCCGTTACAGACCATGGAGGGCCTGGGCCCAAGTACAGACCATGGAGGGCCTGGGCCCCGTTACAGACCATGGAGGGCCTGGGCCCCGTTACAGACCATGGAGGGCCTGGGCCCCGTTACAGACCATGGAGGGCCTGGGCCCCGTTACAGACCATGGAGGGCCTGGGCCCCGTTACAGACCATGGAGGGCCTGGGCCCCGTTACAGACCATGGAGGGCCTGGGCCCCGTTACAGACCATGGAGGGCCTGGGCCCCGTTACAGACCATGGAGGGCCTGGGCCCCGTTACAGACCACGCAAGGCCTGGGCCCCGTTACAGACCATGGAGGGCCTGGGCCCCGTTACAGACCATGGAGGGCCTGGGCCCCGTTACAGACCATGGAGGGCCTGGGCCCCGTTACAGACCATGGAGGGCCTGGGCCCCGTTACAGACTATGGAGGGCCTGGGCCCCGTTACAGACCATGGAGGGCCTGGGCCCCGTTACAGACCATGGAGGGCCTGGGCCCCAGTACAGACCATGGAGGGCCTGGGCCCCGTTACAGACTATGGAGGGCCTGGGCCCCGTTACAGACCATGGAGGGCCTGGGCCCCGTTACAGACCATGGAGGGCCTGGGCCCCGTTACAGACCATGGAGGGCCTGGGCCCCGTTACAGACCATGGAGGGCCTGGGCCCCGTTACAGACCATGGAGGGCCTGGGCCCAAGTACAGACCATGGAGGGCCTGGGCCCCGTTACAGACCATGGAGGGCCTGGGCCCCGTTACAGACCACGCAAGGCCTGGGCCCCGTTACAGACCATGGAGGGCCTGGGCCCCGTTACAGACCATGGAGGGCCTGGGCCCCGTTACAGACCATGGAGGGCCTGGGCCCCGTTACAGACTATGGAGGGCCTGGGCCCCGTTACAGACCATGGAGGGCCTGGGCCCCGTTACAGACCATGGAGGGCCTGGGCCCCGTTACAGACCATGGAGGGCCTGGGCCCCGTTACAGACCATGGAGGGCCTGGGCCCCGTTACAGACCATGGAGGGCCTGGGCCCCGTTACAGACCATGGAGGGCATGGGCCTCAGTACAGACCATGGAGGGCCTGGGCTCCATTACAGACCATGGAGGGCCTGGGCCCCGTTACAGACCATGGAGGGCCTGGGCCCCGTTACAGACCATGGAGGGCCTGGGCCCCGTTACAGACCATGGAGGGCCTGGGCCCCGTTACAGACCATGGAGGGCCTGGGCCCCGTTACAGACCATGGAGGGCATGGGCCCCAGTACAGACCATGGAGGGCCTGGGCTCCATTACAGACCATGGAGGGCCTGGGCCCCGTTACAGACCATGGAGGGCCTGGGTCCCGTTACAGACCATGGAGGGCCTGGCCCCCAGTACAGACCATGGAGGGCCTGGGCCCCGTTACAGACTATGGAGGGCCTGGGCCCCAGTACAGACCATGGAAGGCCTGGGCCCCGTTACAGACCATGGAGGGCCTGGGCCCCGTTACAGACCATGGAGGGCCTGGGCCCCGTTACAGACCATGGAGGGCCTGGGCCCCGTTACAGACCATGGAGGGCCTGGGCCCCGTTACATAGAACGAGGAGCACGGATATACTATAATGGAATGTGGGGCCACACATATACATTAATAAGGAAGACCGAGGAGGGAATCACACACACCTGTAAGGGGGCAGGGAGCACGAAATCCAGGAGCTGGACTGAATCAGTGCCGGTGACTGGAGTGTGGGCCCGGCAAGCGAGGGACGCGATTCAGCTACAGGGGGACAAAAGGTGAGTACTTTATTTTTATTTTTTACTTTTAATTATTTAGGTGATCGAGCTCCTTAAATCTTTAGTGACAACAATGTGACTTGGAATATTAGGAGTTAAATCCAGCTAAGAGCGGCTGCAGGGAGAGTCAGGGGGTTCCACCGCTGAGGCCACGCCCACTCTGCACCCTCGGGAACTCTCATTGGCTGATCTCAAGAGTGTCGGCTGGTAACATCCTCCCCTGTCTGTTGGCGCTACAGGGATGCAGCGGATGGAATTCACCGCCGCCGCTAAAGGTGAGTACAGCAGCGAGCCCGTGGGCTCCACACAGCAGGGCATCCAGCTATAGGACGCCTGGGGGAGGGGAGGCATAGCAGCCAGTCCTGGAGTCTGTTAGTTTCCAGGACCAACCAAAAAGGATTTTCATCCGATTTAGCCGGCCTGGAATATTTTCCCTGGGGGGGCATCCCAAATCAGGGCGCCGATAATCAACCCCCTCTTTTCCGGTCCAGCGCCCCATGTGCTGGCTCCCGTCCAATCAGAGCCGCTCACTCATGACGTGATTTGGCGCGCGCTCCCGCATCCCCGGCGTTGTGCCGCCCTCCCGTCCCCGCCATTAATCCGGACCTTCACCATGATTTATTGTAAAGCCCAAACCCTTATAAAACAGCATCTAAAATTAATATATTTTACGTTTTTAGTCGCTTACTTATTATTCTTTCCCCCACTGGGCTGCAACTCTGTTCAGGACTCTAGGATACGGGCACCGCCATCTTGCCTCAGAAGCATTACACTTACTGAGGAGAGTGGGATAAAGTGCAGGGGGCGGGTTATAGCTGTGCTTTGCTCAGACAGAGCAGAGCTGGGGACAGGTAAAGGTCAGCAATCCCAGAATGCAGAGCAGCACAGTCAGAAGACACTTCCAGTTTGCAGGCTGCCTGATCCTCCATGAGCCGCCATCTTGGATGTTTAAAAGCTCATAACATGCAGTAGATACAGATAGGGTGATTTTTAATGTGGGCAATCTGTATGTACAGGGTGTGGGAAACATATAAGATAGGCTCTTATTCAGGGTGAAGGTCCGGATTAATGTGGGCAATCTGTATGTACAGGGTGTGGGAAACATATAAGATAGGCTCTTATTCAGGGTGAAGGTCTGGATTAATGTGAGCAATCTGTATGTACAGGGTGTGGGAAACATATAAGATAGGCTCTTATTCAGGGTGAGGGTCTGGATTAATGTGGGCAATCTGTATGTACAGGGTGTGGGAAACATATAAGATAGGCTCTTATTCAGGGTGAGGGTCTGGATTAATGTGGGCAATCTGTATGTACAGGGTGTGGGAAACATATAAGATAGGCTCTTATTCAGGGTGAGGGTCCGGATTAATGTGAGCAATCTGTATGTACAGGGTGTGGGAAACATATAAGATAGGCTCTTATTCAGGGTGAGGGTCCGGATTAATGTGGGCAATCTGTATGTACAGGGTGTGGGAAACATATAAGATAGGCTCTTATTCAGGGTGAGGGTCCGGATTAATGTGAGCAATCTGTATGTACAGGGTGTGGGAAACATATAAGATAGGCTCTTATTCAGGGTGAGGGTCCGGATTAATGTGAGCAATCTGTATGTACAGGGTGTGGGAAACATATAAGATAGGCTCTTATTCAGGGTGAAGGTCCGGATTAATGTGGGCAATCTGTATGTACAGGGTGTGGGAAACATATAAGATAGGCTCTTATTCAGGGTGAGGGTCCGGATTAATGTGAGCAATCTGTATGTACAGGGTGTGGGAAACATATTAGATAGGCTCTTATTCAGGGTGAAGGTCCGGATTAATGTGAGCAATCTGTATGTACAGGGTGTGGGAAAAATATAAGATAGGCTCTTATTCAGGGTGAAGGTCCGGATTAATGTGAGCAATCTGTATGTACAGGGTGTGGGAAACATATAAGATAGGCTCTTATTCAGGGTGAGGGTCCGGATTAATGTGAGCAATCTGTATGTACAGGGTGTGGGAAACATATTAGATAGGCTCTTATTCAGGGTGAAGGTCCGGATTAATGTGGGCAATCTGTATGTACAGGGTGTGGGAAACATATAAGATAGGCTCTTATTCAGGGTGAAGGTCCGGATTAATGTGAGCAATCTGTATGTACAGGGTGTGGGAAACATATAAGATAGGCTCTTATTCAGGGTGAGGGTTCGGATTAATGTGAGCAATCTGTATGTACAGGGTGTGGGAAACATATAAGATAGGCTCTTATTCAGGGTGAGGGTCCGGATTAATGTGGGCAATCTGTATGTACAGGGTGTGGGAAACATATAAGATAGGCTCTTATTCAGGGTGAGGGTCCGGATTAATGTGAGCAATCTGTATGTACAGGGTGTGGGAAACATATAAGATAGGCTCTTATTCAGGGTGAGGGTCCGGATTAATGTGAGCAATCTGTATGTACAGGGTGTGGGAAACATATAAGATAGGCTCTTATTCAGGGTGAGGGTCCGGATTAATGTGAGCAATCTGTATGTACAGGGTGTGGGAAACATATAACATAGGCTCTTATTCAGGGTGAGGGTCCGGATTAATGTGAGCAATCTGTATGTACAGGGTGTGGGAAACATATAAGATAGGCTCTTATTCAGGGTGAGGGTCCGGATTAATGTGAGCAATCTGTATGTACAGGGTGTGGGAAACATATAAGATAGGCTCTTATTCAGGGTGAGGGTCCGGATTAATGTGAGCAATCTGTATGTACAGGGTGTGGGAAACATATAACATAGGCTCTTATTCAGGGTGAGGGTCCGGATTAATGTGAGCAATCTGTATGTACAGGGTGTGGGAAACATATAAGATAGGCTCTTATTCAGGGTGAAGGTCCGGATTAATGTGGGCAATCTGTATGTACAGGGTGTGGGAAACATATAAGATAGGCTCTTATTCAGGGTGAGGGTCCGGATTAATGTGAGCAATCTGTATGTACAGGGTGTGGGAAACATATAAGATAGGCTCTTATTCAGGGTGAAGGTCCGGATTAATGTGGGCAATCTGTATGTACAGGGGGGAAACATATAAGATAGGCTCTTATTCAGGGTGAGGGTCCGGATTAATGTGAGCAATCTGTATGTACAGGGTGTGGGAAACATATAAGATAGGCTCTTATTCAGGGTCAGGGTCCGGATTAATGTGAGCAATCTGTATGTACAGGGAGTGGGAAACATATAAGATAGGCTCTTATTCAGGGTGAAGGTCCGGATTAATGAGAGCAATCTGTATGTACAGGGTGAGGGAAACATATAAGATAGGCTCTTATTCAGGGTGAAGGTCCGGATTAATGTGAGCAATCTGTATGTACAGGGTGTGGGAAACATATAAGATAGGCTCTTATTCAGGGTGAAGGTCCGGATTAATGTGGGCAATCTGTATGTACAGGGGGGGGGGAAACATATAAGATAGGCTCTTATTCAGGGTGAAGGTCCGGATTAATGTGAGCAATCTGTATGTACAGGGTGTGGGAAACATATAAGATAGGCTCTTATTCAGGGTGAAGGTCCGGATTAATGTGAGCAATCTGTATGTACAGGGTGTGGGAAACATATAAGATAGGCTCTTATTCAGGGTGAGGGTCCGGATTAATGTGAGCAATCTGTATGTACAGGGTGTGGGAAACATATAAGATAGGCTCTTATTCAGGGTGAAGGTCCGGATTAATGTGAGCAATCTGTATGTACAGGGTGTGGGAAACATATAAGATAGGCTTTTATTCAGGGTGAAGGTCCACTTGAAATACTCCAGGGCCGGCCACTGGTCTTACCCCCCGGGGTATCCTGAATTGGGATGCCTCACACCCCAGGGCAGGTCACCAGGTGATAGCATGTGCTGTGACTATATGAGTTCAGCTGATGTCTGTCATTGGTCAGAGGGGGGTGTAAGCTGGCGAATCCCCTGCGAGCACTTCAGCCATTCAGAGCGAGGGGCGGGAGCGCGCTCCTCTATTCGGAGCCTGTGATTGGAGCAGCAGATTGGATGGGTTGTACAATGGAGGCGAGTCATCCGGTGACCGGAGCAGCGGCAGATCAGGACCATGGACAGAGGCGAGAGCTGGAGAGAAGCCCATCACTCGGGAGCTCGGCTTCCACAAAGCTGGCCTCTAAGAGCTTCAAGCCGAACTAAACCCTGGCTGGCCAGCCCTGGAGGCTAAAGGATTCCAGGGCTGGCTGCTGTGAAACCTGCCCAGGTTACAGCAAAACGCCCTCCTCCGTGGCATCTCAGGGCTGCGAACGCTCCCCGGTGCAGGCACGCACCCACTGCTGGGGCTCATGATTGCCCCAAGACGAAAATTAATACAGTGTTGCCCTGAAAATAAGCCCTAGTAGGAATTTTCACCAATATTTAAAAATATAAACCCTACCTCAGAAATAAGCCCTAGTAAGAAGGCTGCTGTTACTGCTGCTGCTGCCCCTGTCCCTCTGCTAGAGCCGCCCCTGTCCCTCTGCTAAAGCCGCCCCTATCCCTCTGCTAGAGCAGCTGCTCCTGTCCCTCTGCTAGAGCTGCTGCTCCTGTCCCTCTGCTAGAGCTGCTGCTCCTGTCCCTCTGCTAGAGCCGCTGCTCCTGTCCCTCTGCTAGAGCCACCGCCCCGTCCCTCTGCTAGAGCTGCTGCTCCTGTCCCTCTGCTAGAGCTGCTGCTCCTGTCCCTCTGCTAGAGCCGCCGCCCCGTCCCTCTGCTAGAGCTGCTGCTCCTGTCCCTCTGCTAGAGCCGCCGCCCCGTCCCTCTGCTAGAGCTGCTGCTCCTGTCCCTCTGCTAGAACTGCTGCTCCTGTCCCTCTGCTAGAACTGCTGCTCCTGTCCCTCTGCTAGAGCTGCTGCTCCTGTCCCTCTGCTAGAGCCGCCGCCCCGTCCCTCTGCTAGAGCTGCTGCTCCTGTCCCTCTGCTAGAACTGCTGCTCCTGTCCCTCTGCTAGAACTGCTGCTCCTGTCCCTCTGCTAGAGCTGCTGCTCCTGTCCCTCTGCTAGAGCCACCGCCCCGTCCCTCTGCTAGAGCTGCTGCTCCTGTCCCTCTGCTAGAACTGCTGCTCCTGTCCCTCTGCTAGAGCTGCTGCTCCTGTCCCTCTGCTAGAACTGCTGCTCCTGTCCCTCTGCTAGAGCTGCTGCTCCTGTCCCTCTGCTAGAGCTGCTGCTCCTGTCCCTCTGCTAGAGCTGCTGCTCCTGTCCCTCTGCTAGAGCTGCTGCTCCTGTCCCTCTGCTAGAGCTGCTGCTCCTGTCCCTCTGCTAGAGCTGCTGCTCCTGTCCCTCTGCTAGTGCCGCCGCTCCTGTCCCTCTGCTAGAGCCGCTGCTCCTGTCCCTCTCCTAGAGCTGCTGCTCCTGTCCCTCTGCTAGAGCTGCTGCTCCTGTCCCTCTGCTAGAGCTGCTGCTCCTGTCCCTCTGCTAGAGCTGCCGCCCCATCCCTCTGCTGAAGCCATCACCCCGTCCCTCTGCTAGAGCCGCCGCCCCATCCCCCTGCTGAAGCCTCCACCGCCCCGTCCTGCTGCTTAAAGCGGACCATTCTGAGTATCCTGGGTTTTGCTCTTTACCCCGCTGTGTGAAGGCACCCAGTCTGACTCACCCTTTCCCAGTCCTACGGAGCATGCTCAACCTCTCGTCCAATCAGCGCGCTAGGATCTGCTCCCGCTCCTTTGTCTAAAAGCTCATCCAAGGTGAGCGGATCTGAACTCACTGGCGTCCGCATCCCCTGCTTCCCTCTTACAGGGAACGTGCCCCCTAAAGCACCTCATGGTGTTCCCACAGCGCATCAGCGCATATACTGAACTGCACCCCCTGATTGACGCACAGCATCCCTGGAATCCCTCTACGGTGACGGCCCTGGTTTCAATTAGCGGAGCATCCCGATTTGGGGCGGATGTCAGACCGGACCTAGCGACTTATAGAAGCAAGGTGTGGTTTTGGTCCACTTTCAAACCGGACCTAGCGTCCACAAGGTTAGGTCTAGTTCCAGACCCAACCCCTGGGGCATCCCGATATGGGGCGGATGTCAAACCGGACCTAATGTCTTATAGAAGCTAGATGTGGTTGTGGTCCACTTTAAAACTGAACCAAGCATCTATAAGGTTAGATCTAGTTCCACACCAACCCCTGGGGCATCCCGAAATGGGGAGGATGTCAAACCGGACCTAATGTCCTATAGAAGCTAGATGTGGTTGTGGTTCACTTTCAAACCGCACCTAGCGTCCACAAGGTTCTGTCTAGTTCCACACCAACCCCTGGGGCATCCCGATACGGGGAGGATGTCAAACCTGACCTAATGTTTTATAGAAGCTAGATGTGGTTGTGGTTCACTTTCAAACCGGACCTAGCATCTATAAGGTTAGGTCTAGTTCCACACCCACCCCTGGGGCATCCCGATATGGGGAGGATGTTGAACCAGACATAACGTCTTATAGAAGCTAGGTGTGGTTGTGGTCCACTTTAAAACTGAACCTAGCATCTATAAGGTTAGGTCTAGTTCCATACCCACCCCTGGGGCATCCCGATATGGGGAGGATGTCAAACCGGACCTAATGTCTTATAGAAGCTAGGTGTGGTTATGGTCCACTTTAAAACTGAACCTAGCATCTATAAGGTTAGGTCTAGTTCCATACCCACCCCTGGGGCATCCCGATATGGGGAGGATGTCAAACCTGACCTAATGTCTTATAGAAGCTAGGTGTGGTTGTGGTCCACTTTAAAACTGAACCTAGCATCTATAAGGTTAGGTCTAGTTCCATACCCACCCCTGGGGCATCCCGATATGGGGAGGATGTTGAACCAGACATAACGTCTTATAGAAGCAAGGTGTGGTTGTGGTCCACTTTAAAACTGAACCAAGCATCTATAAGTTTCATACCCACCCCTGGGGCATCCTGAATTGAGTATAACCCAGAAGGCCAGACACTGTTCCTACTTGGGGGGGGGGGGCATTTTATGGTAAGATTTATGTAAAATAGGTTTAGATCCGGTTTAAAGCGCCAGCAAACTGACTTTACTATAATTTATTATTGTTGTTATGAATTGTCATAGTCTGTGGTGCAGTACAAGGTTGGCATTACATACATGTGCATATCTGGTCATTGTACGCTTGTGCGCACATAGGAATTTTTTCTCCGCATTCCATCCATTAACGCAGCGAGACAAACGCAAACAGCGCCCAAAGCGCCGTGGGATGCCCAGGGGAACGGCTGGGAGAATTACCCAAGAGTATTTCAGTCATGTCATGTTGTGCGAACCTGCAACCCTCCGGGCACAGGATCAGTTCCTTAATCACTAGGCCATCACAGCCCTTATTATGATGTAACTAAACGCATGTATGCAGAAATACATTGGGAAAGAGGGCCCTGCCTTTGTGAGCTTACTATAGCAGTAATGGTGCTCTCTACAGCGTCCCCTGCAGGTGGCCGTCCTAGGAACCTACCTAACGGTGCACGCCCTAAGCACCAACCTAGGGCTGCCCAATGGTAAACACCCTAAGCACCAAGCTAGTGGTGGACGCCCTAAGCACTGACCTAGGGTTGCCTAATGGTGGACGCCCTAAGCACCGACCTGTGGATGCCCTAAGCACTGACCTAGGGTTGCCTACTAGTGGATGCCCTAAGCACCGACCTGTGGATGCCCTAAACACCGACCTAGGGTTGTCTAATGGTGGACGCTCTAAGCACTGACCTAGGGTTGCCTAATGGTGGACGCCCTAAGCACCGACCTAGGGTTGCCTACTAGTGGATGCCCTAAGCACCGACCTGTGGATGCCCTAAACACCGACCTAAGGTTGCCTAACGGTGAGCGCCCTGACATAGAGTTGCCTAATGGTGAACACCCGAAGCACCGACCTAGGGTTGCCTAATGGTGAGCGCCCTAAGCACTGACCTAAGGTTGCCTAATGGTGAGCGCCCTAAGCACTGACATAGAGTTGCCTAATGGTGAACACCCGAAGCACCGACCTAGGGTTGCCTAATGGTGGACACCCTAAGCACTGACCTAGGGTTGCCTAATGGTGAACACCCGAAGCACCGACCTAGGGTTGCCTAATGGTGGACACCCTAAGCACTGACCTAGGGTTGCCTAATGGTGAACACCCGAAGCACCGACCTAGGGTTGCCTAATGGTGGACACCCTAAGCACTGACCTAGGGTTGCCTAATGGTGAACACCCGAAGCACCAACCTAGGGTTAACGAACGGTGGGCGCCCTAAGCACTGACCTAGGGCTGCCTAACGGTGAGCGCCCTAAGCACTGACATAGAGTTGCCTAATGGTGAACACCCGAAGCACCGACCTAGGGTTGCCTAGTGGTGGACGCCCTAAGCACTGACCTAGGGTTGCCTAATGGTGAGCGCCCTAAGCACTGACCTAAGGTTGCCTAACGGTGAGCGCCCTAAGCACTGACATAGAGTTGCCTAATGGTGAACACCCGAAGCACCGACCTAGGGTTGCCAAATGGTGGACGCCCTAAGCACTGACCAAGGGTTGCCTAATGGTGAACACCCGAAGCACTGACCTAGGGTTGCCTAATGGTGGACACCCTAAGCACTGACCTAGGGTTGCCTAATGGTGGACACCCGAAGCACCGACCTAGGGTTGCCTAATGGTGGATGCCCTAAGCACAGACCTAGGGTTGCCTAATGGTGGATGCCCTAAGCACAGACCTAGGGTTGCCTAATGGGAAATATGGGGAAAACTGGGTTGGGGGGTAAAGAATTGACAGCCGCACATACAGATCAGTCTGCAGCAGAGCAGTTTCTAGGAAAAATAATATGCCCCCCCACCACCCACCCTATGGTGCTGTTTCCGCCCCATACTGACTCTCCACATTACTGAGCCTAATATGAGGGAAGAGGGAACGTTCTTATGACCGGCACCACCAACACTGTCTCCGATTCATCTGCAGAAAACAGTATGGCTGGGATTTGCCCCCCAAGGCATTTGCTCTGCTCGTCATCCTCTAGTTACCATCTGATGGGACCTCGCTTACCCTCAGTGGTTCTTGGAAGGAGGACGGCTCTTTCCTGGAGTTTGGATCCTCATCAATTGGCCAGAGCTGTTCCCTAGCTCTGCAACATGTGGGGAGCTGGCCGATGTTAAGTCTACGTGGACGTGGCCATTGTGGGACGCCCCCCATAGAGGGTCTTTGATTTCCAGCTCCATCATTCCTGGAAGATAAACTCCAAGGGACGGCTGTTTATTTGGTTATTGGAGATCACAGTGGGGGCGCGACGAGGCCGTTGGAGCTCCACACTCCAGATCCAGCTTCCCATGTCAGAAGCCCGATCAGCGCGCCCCCGAAGCCTCTGAAGGAATGATGTGGACTTCTCATCAGCCTCTCGGATTATGTGCAGAGGAAAGGCGAACGCTCCCCCTCCTCCTCACCGATTGGCCGATCTTTAATAGTCTCTCCCTTTATTTACCAAAAACATAACCAAGCCTCCAGATGTGAGTCCGAGGAACGCCGGGACCTGGGATTGCCCTCCTGAATCCATGACCCCTGAGAGGCCTGGAGCTTTGCAACCCACCATAGGGACCCAGGGAAGCAGTTTGGGCGCGCTTTAGGGGAGGCGAACCTAAGACAGGGCCAGGTCAGAAAAGAACTCTTCCTGGGTTCCTGGAAAGAGGACTCAGTGTCCTCCCTTTAAGGCACCTGAAGAACGTATATCGTGGCCCTTTCCAGGACTCTGTGTCCTTCCTTCAAGGCACCTGAGGAACGCATATCGCAGCCCTTTCCAGAAGGAGTACTGTTCCGGCCCACTCTCCAGGACTCAGTGTCCTCCCTTTAAGGCACCTGAAGAACGCATATCGTGGCCCTTTCCTGTACTCAGTGTCCTCCCTTTAAGGCACCTGAAGAACGCATATCGTGGCCCTTTCCAGGACTCAGTGTCCTCCCTTTAAGGCACCTGAAGAACGCATATCGTGGCCCTTTCCAGGACTCAGTGTTCTCCCTTCAAGGCACCTGAAGAACGCATATCGTGGCCCTTTCCAGAAGGAGTACTGCTCCAGCCCACTCTCCAGGACTCAGTGTCCTCCCTTTAAGGTACCTGAAGAACGCATATCGTGGCCCTTTCCAGGACTCAGTGTCCTCCCTTCAAGGCACCTGAAGAACGCATATCGTGGCCCTTTCCTGTACTCAGTGTCCTCCCTTTAAGGCACCTGAAGAACGCATATCGTGGCCCTTTCCTGTACTCAGTGTCCTCCCTTTAAGGCACCTGAAGAACGCATATCGTGGCCCTTTCCAGAAGGAGTACTGCTCCAGCCCACTCTCCAGAACTCAGTGTCCTCCCTTTAAGGCACCTGAGGAACACATATCACAGACCTTTCCAGAAGGAGTACTGCTCCGGCCCACTCTCTAGGACTCAGTGTCCTCCCTATAGGGCAGCTGAGGAATGCATATCGCGGCCATTTCCAGAAGGAGTACTGCTCTGGCCCACTCTCCAGGACTCAGTGTCCTCCCTTTAAGGCACCTGAGGAACACATATCATGGACCTTTCCAGAAGGAGTACTGCTCCGGCCCACTCTCCAGAACTCAGGGTCCTCCCTTTAAGGCACCTGAGGAACACATATCACGGACCTTTCCAGAAGGAGTACAGTGAGGGAGACCCTGCGTGGGAGCTGGGAAATGTAAGATTTGTTTTGTTTCTTTTTACATTCGCCTGATAAGACGCACCGACAGTCTCCCCCCACTTTTGGGGAACAATAAGTTCATCTTATAGGGCGAAAAATACAGTATATAAAGTGGTGGATGGGGTCTATATTTCTCATGGATTTTTCAGGCAGGCACAATCCATGCCGGGTTTACAGAACCCAGTCCACATCCCGGGTCCTCTATGGGTTTTTCCTCTACTCACAGGTCTTCCCAGGTGATTAGATTAATTGAAAGAAGGAAGCCCTATAAAAGGAGCCGCTGAGGCTTCCAGTGTGGAGATGGAGAGGCTGGGATGAGGAGCCTGGGCCTTGCTGCTCCCACTACTGACAGTGGTGACTTGCATCCGAAGGACTTTATGTGTTATCTGCCCTTGGAACCTGTGGATTAACAGCCTGGACCTGTATGCCCTGAAAGAGGACCTGTCATATCAAGGACTTGCAATACACTGTAATTATCCTACCCTGGACATTGCTAAAGTTGGTGAGCTAAACGCTTGCTGTACTGCATTGTATCCTGCATCATACTCTGAAGTACTGCATTGTATCCTGCATCATACTCTGAAGTACTGCATTGTATCCTGCATCATACTCTGAAGTACTGCATTGTATCCTGCATCATACTCTGAAGTTAAGAGATTTTGCCTGTTGGACTTTTGCCGTTGGCCCCAGATCCTGACAATATATATATATATATATATATTTTTTTTTAAGGCTGGAACCATCTAGTCCTGACTGGATCCCACTGCTCTGGGCCCTACCTCAATTTTCTGATTAGCAAGGTTGACACCTAGTGTCCACATCTCCTCCCTGAAGCCCAATTCCCTGTGCACAGCGCCTGTATTCTCTAATTAACTGTTGGGATCCCCCCCCCCCCGCCCCATTGTCGTCCATTCTTTAGCTCATCATGCGATTCTTTTTTCTCCCAGAAGCCAGTAAAATCATTCCCTTATTCTTCCTCCTGGGAAGGTTAAACCAATTGTTTGCGGGAAACCATGGAGGGCCGACAGGGGAAGCTGGAGGCCTCCAGGTTTGTCCGGGGGGAAGAGTTGGCTTTGATAAACTGGTTACGAGGAACATTTGGCTTTTCTAAACATTTCTTTGAAGGCGCAGATACGGGCGGCCTCCGAGAACAGAAAACAGAGCGTCGGGCAAACAGCCACCGAATGTGAAATATTATTAAAGATGGTGAAGAAAAAGCCAGAAACCCCCAGCTCCTGCAATTAGCCAATATCCAGCGCGTTTATTATTTCACATTCCTCAACGCGCCATGGAAAACAAGGGCCGGCCGCCTCCTGCGAGGAGCTTGGAGCGCACGTTGCTTAGAATGGCAGCGGGACCTTGCATTTGGGGGGGGGGGGGGGGGTTAGTCTTGGTGTGTGAAAGGAGGGGGCGTGCTCGCTTAGTGATGCTCTGATCATCCTCCAGTTCTCGCCACCTCCTCCGCTGCTAATTACGGGACCACCTCTAATTGTCCTCTGGTCCTCACCTCCTTCTCCACTGCCACTGTATTGTCCTCTAGATCTGATGACCTTCTATACTTACATCCATCACCCTCTATTCTTTAGCACCTTCTATGATGCTGCTGATAGTCCCCTGGTCCTTGATGCCTTCTCTCTTAGTGCTTTGTCCTCTGCTGCTGATGATCATCCTCCAGTCCTCACCACCTTCTCTGCTGCCTATGAAGGGACCATCTCTACCGCCAATTGTCCTCTGGTCATCACCACCTTACAATGTCCACTGCTCTGGTCCTCACCACCTTCTCCACTGCCAATTGTCCTCTTGTCCTCACAACCTTACAAGGTCCACTGCTACTGCTCATTGCCCTCATGACCTTCTAAACTTCCATTGATCCCCCTCTATTCTTTACCACCTTCTATGATGCCACTGATGGTTCCCTGGTCCTTGATGTCCTCTCACTTAATGCTTTTTCCTCTGCTGCTGATGATCATCTTCCAGTCCTCACCACCTTCTCCACTACCAATGAAGGAACCAACTCTACCACCAACTGTCCTCTGGTCCTCACCACCTTACAAGGTCCACTGCTACTGCCCATTGCTCTCATGACATTCTAAACTTTCATCAATCTCCCTCTATTCTTTACCACCTTCAATGATGCTGCTGGTGGTCCCTTGGTTCTTGATATCTTCTCTCTTAGTGCTTTCTCCTCAGCTGCTGCTGATCATCTTCCAGTCCTCACCATCTTTCATCTCTTCTGTCATTCACCGCCTTCTCCACTGCCACTGTAGGGTCCTGTGCTACTGCTGTCTTCTGGTGCTCAAGATCAGAACTTTCATCAATCCCCCTCTAGTCCTCACCACCTTCTCCACCGCTGCTAACGAAGGGACCACCTCTATCTGCCAATTGTCCTTTGGGTCTCACCGCCTTTTCACTACAAGGTCCACTGCTACTGCCCATTGTCTTCATGACCTTCTAAACATCCATAGATCTTCATCTATTCTTTACCAACTTCTCTACTGCCACCGATGGTCCTCTGGTCCTTGTTATCTTTTCTCATAGTGCTTTCTCCGCTGCTGGTGATCATCCTCCAGTCGTCGCCATTTTCTCAGCTGCTAATGAAGGGTCCACCTCTTCTGTACATTATCATCTGTTCTTCACCACCACTGTAGGGTCCGGTGCTACTGCTGATTGTCTTCTGTTGCTCGTGATCTTCTAAACTTCCATCGATCCCCCTCTAGTCCTCACCACCTTCTCCGTCGCTGCTAATAAAGGGACCACCTCTACCGCCAATTGTCCTTTGGTCCTCACCGCCTTTTTCACTATAAAGTCCACTGCTACTGCCCATTGTCTTCATGGCCTTCTAAACGTCCGCTGATCCCCATTTATTCTTTACCTACTTCTCTGCTGCTGCCGATGGTCCTCTGGTCCTTATTATCTTTTCTCATAGTGCTTATTCCGCTGCTGCTGATCATCCTTCAGTCGTCGCCACTTTCTCAGCTGCTAATGAAGGATCAGTCTTTTCTGTCATCTGTTCTTCACTGCCACTGTAGGGTCCGGTACTACTGCTGATCGTCTTCTGGTGCTCGTGATCTTCTAAACATCTATCGATCCCCCTCTAGTTTTCACCACCTTCTCCGCCGCTTCTAATGAAGGGTCCACCTCTTCTGTAGATCATCATCTGTTCTTCACCGTCTTCTCCACTGCCACTGTAGGGTCCAGTGTTACTGCTGATTATCTTCTGGTGCTCTGAATCAGAAATTCCATTAAACCCTCTCTAGTCCTCAACTCCTTCTCTGTTGCTGCTAAGGCAGGGTCCACCTCTACTGCCAATTGTCCTTTTGGTCCTCACCACCTTTTGCACTATAAAGTCCAGTGCTACTGCCTATTGCCCTCATGGCCTTCTAAACCTCCCCCTCTAGTCCTCACCACCTTCTCTGCTACTGCTGCTAATGGTCTTCTGGTCCTTGTTGCCTTCTCTTTTACTTCTTGTGGCAAGCTGTTTGCACTGTAGTACACGCACCACGGGGGTAGGTATTTACTATATTTCTAGGGATTGTGTGTCATTGAAAAACCATAGGGCTGCCAGCAGGGTGGGCGTCAGCACCAGACGTACCCGGGGTATGTTGCTGTGGGCACATGGCTTTTGGTTCTAGCTTAGAACTGGTTGGCAGAAGCGATTGCTCACCACAGATCGCCTGGTTCGCGCATGACATCATTGCCTCTAAAGCTTGGCTCTATCGGGCGCGGTGTGCTTCTGTATATTTGTCCTCTTCTCTCCGCATGACGTTGTCATGTGGGGTATCAAAATATTATCCTTTGTCTCCTTCGGCGAGGAATGCATGGTATGGTGCAGCGGCGCAGGTAACGCGACTCGCGGCTCGCCATCCCGCCTTTCATCATAATAAATACGCGGCGGCCTCCGATGGGCCCGGCTGGTGCGCGCTCGGCGGCGTCTGTTATTTCAGCCCTTCGGTAAGCGATTGAACAGAGGCTCTCCAAATTGCCCAATGTCTTCAGCGCCGCTTCCAGACGATCATTAAGGTGCCATCGGAATTTTCTGAATGCGCTCACGTTTTTTTTTCTTTTTCGAGGAGGAGAGGAGAGGGGGTTCTAATGACTTCATGAGGCATCTAATGAGCCGACATGACGGATGGCGCAAGAAGATAATCAATCACGCGAATAGTACAAAGCGGGCCGGGGCGCACGCTCTGCGTGTCTACCGTCAGCGTCGGGGGGCGCACAAAGGACTTCTAGCGAGAATGATTCAGCCCCGGCATGCGCACGACACACTGAAGCCCCTGTGCCCCTGCTGAAAGGGAGGACTGTGCGAATGCCAGAGGAAGAACGCAACTTTACACGCCATTCATCTCCGCCAGCGCCGCCAAATAAATATTTATCTCCGCGTTCATTGAAATATTTTATTCCGCCTTCGGAACGAATGAGAATCGCCTAATTATCCTGATTGGCTCGGCCTTTGTCCTCGGGGGGGAAAAAAAAAATAAGTCGCTTTTATTCTTCTGAATCAAAGCACGCAATCGATGCCCGTAAAATGCCGCGCTCGCCAAATCTGACCTCCGAAAGAAAAACTGATGCATAGTCACTTTTCTGCTTTATCGCTCTTCAAATGACGCTCCGCCCCCAAAAAATGTGATTATATATTTATTTTTTTATTAAATTGGACCAATCACCAGGGTTTTCACTATCCTGCTGACTGGTCCTCGATCCGATGTGCGAATCCCTCCCCCCCCAGATAGCCCACTCTACTCACTTTTGGTCCACTACCCCCGGGCGCCCCCCCCCCCGATCGCCGCAGCCAACTAACCTCACCGCGGTCCTATGGCGCATGTGCTGCCCCTCCTCCAATCAGCGCACTCGGAGCCGTTGAGCTATGGGCGTCTAAGCGACGTGTAAGCTCGGTGGCTCCAAACGTGCTGGCGGCCGCGTCTCACGCTTCCCTCTAACAGGGAGCGCGCCCACGCCGGCCACTTGTGAATGCGTCCTGCTAGAGAGAAGCGCGAGATGCGGCCACGGCCCGCGCATGCGTAGTTGGACCAGGATTCAGGTAAGTGCAGCGTGCGTCATGGGGGGTTTCACACAGTGGGGCATCCCGATTTTGGATGCCCCGTTGGGAGGGAATAGATTCCCAGGTCGATCCAGCTGGGTTTTGGTCCACTTTTTTAAAGGAGGGCATCCCGAATCGAGATGCCCCAAGGGCAATTAGTGGCTGGCCTTGGCCACTTTAAAGTGGACCAACAGTTAAAGTAAACCCACAGCGATCGCCCCGGGAATCTATAAGCTCTTGGGTTTAGAAGATGTGATACTTTCTAAAGGTAGGTACTGATCATGCCGCGGGCCCAACGTTTTGCTTCTGCACACTTTCTTTTATCGTAAAAGATTAAATTAAAAAAAAAGGTTTTGCTTAAAGTGGAACTTAAGTCAACTATAACCCCCCCCCCCCCCCGTCCTCATGTGCGCCCTGTGGCGTGGCTTGTGTCGTTCTTGACACCAGACTTGCTGCAGATTGGAAAGGCCAGCGTTCCTCCCGGGTGGGAGGTGGCGGGCGAGCGGACGCATTGATGGGCGCAAACGTTCAGGCGGCTTTAATCTGGGGCCACAGCACCTTTAATGACTTGCAGAGTTTTTCATCCTGATTACCACTTCCTGCCTTATAGAAAGAATCGGGGGGGGGGGGACTTTCATTATGTAATGACGCCAGTCACACCGACTAACTGAACCGTGATGATTTATGGCAAATCACATGACCTCATTTAAAATGCATCATTTGCAATGAAACAGGGGTTGAACATTTAGTTGGAGGACTTCCTTTATTTTATAGGAATTCCCAGGTAACCAATAGCGAATGGCTTGAAGTGGATCAAAGCCCATGGAGATCGGCCCAGGAATACATGATTCCTTGGGCCGACTGATTCCTTCCCCCCAGGGGCATCCAAAATCGGGAGCGACAAGTTTGGCCCTGGATTTTTTTTTGGCCCCTGCCCAGCCCGCGATCCTCTTAGGGGGCATCCCGAATTGGGACACCTACTGTGTTAATCGGGGCCAGGTCGCCCTGATTAACTCACTTTTTGCTCGTTCCCACCAATGGCGGGCAGAGACCAAAAATCAGCCTGTGGCCGGCCCAGACCATCCTTGCTGACGCTCCCCCCCCCCCAGCCATGATGCCGGGTCTATAGCATTGGGGGGCTGGGGTTCCCTGACGTGTGGGTACAGTGGGGATGGGTAGGGGGCTGGGCTTTCTTGGCTTGTGGGTACAGTGGGGATGGGGTTCCTTGGCTTGTGGGTACAGTGGGGCTGGGTAGGGGCTGGGGTTCCTTGGCTTGTGGGTACAGTGGGGATGGGTAGGGGCTGGGGTTCCTTGGCTTGTGGGTACAGTGGGGCTGGGTAGGGGGCTGGGGTTCCTTGGATTGTGGGTACAGTGGGGATGGGTACAGGGGGCCGGGGTTTCTTAGCTTGTGGGTACAGTGGGGATGGGTAGGGGGCTGGGATTCCTGGGCTTGTGGGTACAGTGGGGCTGGGTACAGGGGGCTGGGGTTCCTTGGCTTGTGGGTACAGTGGGGCTGGGTACAGGGGGCTGGGGTTCCTTGGCTTGTGGGTACAGTGGGGCTGGGGTTCCTTGGCTTGTGGGTACAGTGGGGCTGGGTAGGGGGCTGGGGTTCCTTGGCTTGTGGGTACAGTGAGGATGGGTAGGGGGCTGGGGTTCCTTGGCTTGTGGGTACAGTGGGGATGGGGTTTCTTGGCTTGTGGGTACAATAGGGATGGGTAGGGGGCTGGGGGTTCCTTGGCTTGTGGGTACAGTGGGGATGGGTAGGGGGCTGGGGTTCCTTGGCTTGTGGGTACAGTAGGGATGGGGTTCCTTGGCTTGTGGGTACAGTGGGGCTGGGGTTCCTTGGCTTGTGGGTACAGTGGGGCTGGGTAGGGGGCTGGGGTTCCTTGGCTTGTGGGTACAGTGAGGATGGGTAGGGGGCTGGGGTTCCTTGGCTTGTGGGTACAGTGGGGATGGGGTTTCTTGGCTTGTGGGTACAATAGGGATGGGTAGGGGGCTGGGGGTTCCTTGGCTTGTGAGTACAGTGGGGATGGGTAGGGGGCCGATGGTTCCTTGGCTTGTGGGTACAGTAGGGATGGGGTTCCTTGGCTTGTGGGTACAGTAGGGATGGGGTTTCTTGGCTTGTGGGTACAGTAGGGATGGGTAGGGGGCTGGGGGTTCCTTGGCTTGTGAGTACAGTGGGGCTGGGTAGGGGGCCGATGGTTCCTTGGCTTGTGGGTTCAGTGGGGCTGAGGTTCCTTGGCTTGTGTGTACAGTGGGGCTGGGTACAGGGGGCTGGGGTTCCTTGGCTTGTGGGTACAGTGGGGCTGGGTAGGGGGCTGGGGTTCCTTGGCTTGTGGGTACAGTGAGATGGGTAGGGGGCTGGGGTTCCTTGGCTTGTGGGTACAGTGGGGATGGGTACAGGAGGCTGGGGTTCCTTGGCTTGTGGGTACAGTGGGGCTGGGGTTCCTTGGCTTGTGGGTACAGTGGGGCTGGGTAGGGGGCTGGGATTCCTTGGCTTGTGGGTACAGTGGGGATGGGGTTCCTTGGCTTGTGGGTACAGTGGGGCTGGGTCTCCTTGGCTTGTGGGTACAGTGGGGATGGGGTTCCTTGGCTTGTGGGTACAGTGGGGATGGGGTTCCTTGGCTTGTGGGTACAGTGGGGCTGGGTACAGGGGGCCGATGGTTCCTTGGCTTGTGGGTACAGTGGGGATGGGTAGGGGGCTGGGGTTCCTTGGCTTGTGGGTACAGTGGGGCTGGGGTTCCTTGGCTTGTGGGTACAGTAGGGATGGGTAGGGGGCTGAGCAGTGATTGAATGTGGGTGTTAAAGAAAGGTCCTGCAGCGGGTGGAGAGGTGAGGAAGGATGCAGGTGAAGCTGAGACATGGTAAGGGCTCCGGGAACAGGTGAGTTGATCTGGGGATCCAGGGGTTACAAAGTGGGGCATCCCGAATTAAAGAGAGTGGAACTCTTAAGTCCCTTATTAAGGGGGAAGTGGAAAGTTGCAAATGCTTCCTACAGTCATGTGATTGTGCAATTGGTACAATATTCCCGGAAAATGGGGCCCCGCTTTGAATTTCGCCCTGGGGCCACGCTTTTATTTAAGCCCGTCCGCCTCTCGCGGCTTTCCAGGCATTGCTAGACTGTTGCACAGTAGCGGTCGGGTAATGGGAGCCGCCATTGGCACTGTGCGGTTACATAGATCTCGGTGATTAAAACCTCCTTAGCCGCAGCCCGTTGCCGGCCGTGTATACTCAGGGGAGGGAGCGATTACAGTCTGGGAAAGGCCGGCGTTTCCTGCCCATCACATTCCTGCGCAGAGAATTATCAATTATGACCGTCGCGTATTCAATCAGAGGCTCCGCCGTCCTTTGTGATTGTTACCTCAATAAAAAAATAAAATAAAGAAAAAGCTTGGCTTTGGCTAAACACGTGGAAATTAGCGGCTCTTTGATGTCGCACAAAATTGAGAGACGCAATTAAACCAATTAGAACAGGAAAACATAAAAGAAAGTCGCGGGGCTCGGGGAGCAGGACAATGGCAAACAAAGGATCGGGTTTCCTCCGAATAGGGAAAGACAAGAGGAGGGTATGCGGCCCATGCAGAGGGCCCTGGGTCACCTGCGACGTATAAAAGAGGGGCCCAGCCTCATCAGCAGCCCGCTGCCCCCAAACTCAGCCTCGGCCACCTCCTTATACAAATAGACGGAAAATATTCCTTCTGCCTTTACATACATCCCAAGCGTCCCTCATTTGGAGGGACCGTCCCTCTTTTGATTCCATGTCCCTATTATTATTATTGTTTATTTATATAGCACCATCATCTTACATAGTTCTCATTGGTCCCTCTTTGAGGTGTAACATGCAGATCTGCGGCAAGAAGTTCATTTGCCTATTCAAAGTGTTTCTATTGTTGTAACTGTTACAATGTATCTCCTATCCATCCCTCACTGAGGGGGCGTGGCTTCATCTATCCCTCAATGAGGGGGTGTGGTTCCATCCATCCTTCGGTGAAGAGTCATGGCTTCATTTACATATTGTCCCTCTTTGAGGTGTAACATGCAGATCTGCAGCAATAAATGATTCATTTGCCTATTCAAAGGGTTTCAATTGTGTAATTGTTACAATGTATCTCCTATCCATCAATCAATTAGGGGGCGTGGCATCACCCATCCCTCAATGAGGGGGTGTGGCATCACCCATGCTTCAATGAGGGGGTGTGGCATCACCCATGCTTCAATGAGGGGGTGTGGCATCACCCATGCTTCAATGAGGGGGCGTGGCTTAATTTAACAATTGCCCCTCAATCCCACCCTGAACATTGGAAGGTATGCAGGTTTGTCAGGTGCCCCCGCACGGGGTACGGGCCACGTCTGAGATAGACAGGCTGAGGCCACAACTGAGCTAGTGGGAAACCCCTGGTGTGAGCCTGTGCTGACAAGCATATATCAAAGCATATGTCCAGACATGAGTATGAGGTTAGAGTCCCTCTACAACATCTATTCTCTGAATCAGAACACGCTGTATGTATATAAATATGGTGCTGGAATCTGCCCCCAGCCAACATGATGACCGCATATGTGACCGACGATTCGGAGCTCTGCACAAGGCCATTGCTGGGTCGCTCTGGCAGAGGTTTTCTATGAGGTTAGAGTCCCTCTACAACATCTATTCTCTGAATCAGAACATGCTATATGTATATAAATACAGCGCCGGTGCTGGCGTCTACGCTAATCTGACCTGATGATCGTGTAAGTGAGCCGTGCACCAGGCCGTCGCTGGCTCGCTCCCATTTTGACAGCGTGAGGTTTTGTATGAGGTTAGAGTCCCTCTACATCTATTCTCTGAATCATAAAATGCTAAAGGTATATAAATACAGTGCCGGTGCTGGAGTCTATCCTAAGCTGACGTAATGACCACGTATGTGACCAACGTTTCGGAGCCATGCACCAGGTCATCGTTAGGTCGTTCCCAATTTTGCCAGTGTGAGGTTTTTTATGAGGTTAGAGTCCCTCCACAACATCTATTCTCTGAATCAGAACATTCTATAGGTATATAAATGCAGCGCCGGTGCTGGAATCTATCCTAAGCTGACGTAATGACCACACATGTGACCAACGTTTCGGAGCCATGCACCAGGCCGTCGATGGCTCGCTCCCAATTTAGCCAGTGTAAGGTTTTGTATGAGGTTAGAGTCTTTCCACAACATCTATTCTCTGAATCAGAATCCACATTCTATAGGTATATAAATGCAGTGTGGGAATCTGCCACCAGCTGACCGCGTATGTGACCAACGTTTCGGGGCTGTGCACAAGGCTGTCACTGGGTAGCTCTGACAGCGTGGGGTTTTGTATGAGGTTAGAGTCCCTCTACAACATATAATCTCTGAATCAGAACATGCTACAGGTATATAAATGCAGCGCCGGTGCTGGAGTCTATCCTAAGCTGACCTGATGACCGCGTATATGTGACCAACGTTTCGGGGCCGTGCACAAGGCCGTCGCTGGGTCGCTCCCATTTTGACAGTGTGAGGTTTTGTATGAGGTCAGAGTCCTTCTACAACATCTATTCTCTGAATCAGAACATTCTATAGGTATATAAATACAGCGCTGGAATCTGCCCCCAGCCAACATGATGATTGCATATGTGACCGACGTTTCAGAACTGTGCACAAGGCCGTCGCTGGGTCGCTCTGGCAGTGTGGGGTTTTGTATGAGGTCAGAGTCCTTCTATAACATCTATTCTCTGAATCAGAACACGCTGTATGTATATAAATACAGTGCTGGAATCTGCCCCCAGCCAACATGATGACTGCATACGTGACCGACGTTTCGGAGCCATGCACAAGGCCGCCATTGGGTCGCTCCCATTTTGGCAGCGTGAGGTTTTCTATGAGGTCAGAGTCCCTCCACAACATCTATTCTCTGAATCAGAACACACAATCCCCTCGATTCAAAGAGGAAAAGTTAATTGATTTCGTATCGAAAATCGTAAGTTTGGGTGGGTGTTAGTCATTTTTTCCTGTTTTTTTGGCCATTCCCGACTCGCACGAGCCTACGTACGAATGCGTATATGCTCTTACGATCAGCGGAAGTTCGTTCCTAAATTTTAGGATCAAAACGTAAAACTTAGGATCAAATCCTAAAACTTACGATCAAAACGTAAAACTTAGGTTAATTGGATGTGTTTAGGTGTGATTCAGAGAAACCTTTAAACGCGTTTTAAAAGAAAGCCACTGGCGACACCTTTTAGCAGTCGGATTGCTGTTCTTGATCAGGTTTTTTGGCTATGTGGAGGAGTCTGCGCGTCTTGAGCTCCAATGAACTGCATGTATCAGCATGGCCGAGGCCATAAATTGTATGGCAATGCATACCTGATTCATGTATGCCTTATAAAAGCATTTTAATGTGGACCTTAATTAGTCCTTTGCATGTAAACCTTTATTTGGCAATATATTTGCGTTAATTAAAGAAACTTATGTCCTTTGTTATTTATTTTTAAATTGATGTACTAGAATAATATTTTTAGATTGCATTTATTGGTGTAGTTGTTTACCTTTGCTTTGTTTAATTATTTAAGCACATCTTTGGTCAGATGCATCACACTTACTGAGGAGAGGAGAGCGGGATAAAGTGCAGGATGTGGGTTACTGCTGTATTTTGCACAGACACAGCAGAGCTGGGGGCACGGAAAGGTCAGAAATCAAAGAATCCAGAGCAACACAGTCACAAGGCCCTTTCTGTTTGCAGGCTGCCCGAGAATACCTGAGCCGCCATCTTGGCTGTTTCTAGGCTCATAACATGCAGAAGTTGCTGGGTGTTTTTTAATATTTGAGAGCAATCTGTATGTAGAGGGTGTGGGTAACCACACCCAAAATTTTAAGTTGTACCATTTGAAGCCAAAATATTAAAATTAAATCCACAAGTAAAAAATGCAAATTAACTAAAAATTAAACAAAGTAAGATTTACTTATGCAAATGCATTCATTAATGGTTGGTTACTATAAAATGAATGAAATAAAGAAAAAAAAAAACCAAATATTTAGAATGCACTTTAATGAGGTAAGTTTGTAGTGCGCAGCCGCAAGATCAGAAGGATTTACGTCCAGACAAAAAAGGAAAAAGGGCAAAACCAATGTTGCAACCTGAGAAATGAAACGGAAAATTCAGGATGGAAACTGACATAGGTCTGATTCCCGAACTGCCATACGAACGGACGGACATTTTAGGATAGAAACGTATTAGCTTATAGAATCACTCGCAAGTTCATACGAACGCACGAGCAGACGGGAAAAATAGGATGATCGGCACCAAAATCCAAGCTGTTACATGTTTCTTTGAATCGACCCTTATATGTATATAAATACAGCGCTGGAATCTGCCCCCAGCCAACATGATGACTGCATATGTGACCGACGTTTCGGGGCCATGCACAAGGCCGTCGTTGGGTCGCTCCCATTTTGGCAGCGTGAGGTTTTCTATGAGGTCAGAGTCCCTCCACAACATCTATTCCCTGAATCAGAACATGCTATATGTATATAAATACAGTGCTGGAATCTGCCCCCAGCCAACATGATGACCACATACGTGACCGACGTTTCGTAGCCATGCACAAGGCCATTGATGGATCGCTCCCATTTTGACAGCGTGGGGTTTTGTATGAGGTCAGAGTCCTTCTATAACATCTAATCTCTGAATCAGAACATGCTACAGGTATATAAATACAGCGCTGGAATCTGCCCCCAGCCAACATGATGACCACATACGTGACCGACGTTTCGGAGCCATGCACAAGGCCATTGCTGGGTAGCTGTGGCAGAGATTTTCTGTGAGGTTAGAGTCCCTCCACAACATCTAATCTCTGAATCAGAACATTCTATAGGTATATAAATACAGCGCTGGAATCTGCCCCCAGCCAACATGATGGCCGCATATGTGAGCAACGTTTCGGGGCCGTGCACAAGGCCGTCGCTGGGTAGCTGTGGCGGTTTTCTATGAGGTTAGAGTCCCTCCACAACATCTATTCTCTGAATCAGAACACGCTATATGTATATAAATACAGTGCTGGAATCTGCCCCCAGCCAACATGATGGCCGCATACGTGACCGACGTTTCGGAGCTCTGCACAAGGCCGTCACTGGGTCGCTCTGGCAGAGGTTTTCTATGAGGTCAGAGTCCCTCCACAACATCTATTCTCTGAATCAGAACATGCTATATGTATATAAATGCAGCGCCGGTGCTGGTGTCTACGCTAATCTGACCTGATGACAGCATATGTGAGCGACGTTTCGGAGCTCTGCACAAGGCCATTGCTGGGTAGCTGTGGCGGTTTTCTATGAGGTTAGAGTCCCTCCACAACATCCATTCTCTGAATAGCGCCAGTCCGGGGACCCGTCCAGTATTTTCCCGTCCTCGGCGGTTCCAGTCCATTAGGCCGACAAAGGGAATGGGGAGCTGACGACTGAAATGTTTGACTGGTTGGGGAACGCATCGCCGGCTGCAGCCAAAGCAGAAAAAGAACAGCGTGAGCGGACGCGTCCGGGCGTTTTGTGACGTGCAGGCGCTTTCGCTACCGACTGTATAACTGTGGGGACTGGACGCCCTCCCGTCGGGGGCAGGCGCCAGGCCCTGGGAGAGAAAGGAGACCTGTCTGTAAAGGTTGGTTCAAAGCAACCCGGGCGCTGGTGACCCCGCAGTCAGCTGCTCCGCCCACACAGGGGAGCTCCGCCCACACAAGGGAGCTTTGTCTCCTTAAAGTGGACCAAAAGCCAGGATCCTGTGTTTTGGTTCTTTCGCACAGGGCACCCCGATCGGGGATGCCCCACTGTGTGAAACCCCCCAGATCACCAAACTCAACTCACATCTTCCCGGTCCTACAGTGCATGCGCGGCCGCTCTTCCAATCAGCGCGCTCGGAGCCGCAGACGTCACGTTGTCTAAGCCTTCGTTCAAGGCCAGCGGCTCCGAGCATGCTGACGGACGCGGCTCGCACATGCGCAGTTGGAATGGGAAACAAGGTAAGTGCATGGTGCGACCTGGGGGGCTCACACAGCAGGGTATCCCTATTTTGGATGCCCCGCGGGGACGGAATCGATCGGCCCGACAATCTATAAGATCGCCGAGGGTTTTGGTCCACTTTAAGAAATGGTGGTCACTTAGTATAAGCCTTTACAGACTTCTTAAAGTGGACCAAAACACATCACTATAGCTGATCCAACGGCACATGCGCGGGCCGCGGCCACACTACGTGTGTGGCTGGCGCATGCACGCCCCCCTGTTAGAGGCCAGCGAAGATGTGGATGTGCTCTGGGTCAGTATGTTAGCAGCGTGCATGCGCTTTGGGTCAGTATGTAAGCAGCGTGCATGCGCTTTGGGTCAGTATGTTAGCAGCGTGCATGCGCTTTGGGTCAGTATGTTAGCAGCGTGCATGCGATTTGGCTCAGTATGTTAGCAGTGTGCATGCGCTTTGGGTCAGTATGTTAGCAGCGTGCATGCGATTTGGCTCAGTATGTTAGCAGTGTGCATGCGCTTTGGGTCGGCATGTTAGCAGTGTGCATGCACTTTGGGTCGGCATGTTAGCAGTGTGCATGTGCTTTGGGTCAGTATGTTAGCAGTGTGCATGCGCTTTGGGTCGGCATGTTAGCAGTGTGCATGCGCTTTGGGTCAGTATGTTAGCAGCGTGCATGCGATTTGGCTCAGTATGTTAGCAGTGTGCATGCGCTTTGGGTCGGCATGTTAGCAGTGTGCATGCGCTTTGGGTCGGCATGTTAGCAGCGTGCATGCGCTTTGGGTCAGTATGTTAGCAGCGTGCATGTGCTTTGGGTCAGTATGTTAGCAGCGTGCATGCGCTTTGGGTCAGTATGTAAGCAGCGTGCATGCGCTTTGGGTCAGTATGTTAGCAGCGTGCATGCGCTTTGGGTCAGTATGTTAGCAGCGTGCATGCGATTTGGCTCAGTATGTTAGCAGTGTGCATGCGCTTTGGGTCAGTATGTTAGCAGCGTGCATGCGATTTGGCTCAGTATGTTAGCAGTGTGCATGCGCTTTGGGTCGGCATGTTAGCAGTGTGCATGCACTTTGGGTCGGCATGTTAGCAGTGTGCATGTGCTTTGGGTCAGTATGTTAGCAGTGTGCATGCGCTTTGGGTCGGCATGTTAGCAGTGTGCATGCGCTTTGGGTCAGTATGTTAGCAGCGTGCATGCGATTTGGCTCAGTATGTTAGCAGTGTGCATGCGCTTTGGGTCGGCATGTTAGCAGTGTGCATGCGCTTTGGGTCGGCATGTTAGCAGCGTGCATGCGCTTTGGGTCAGTATGTTAGCAGCGTGCATGTGCTTTGGGTCAGTATGTTAGCAGCGTGCATGCGCTTTGGGTCAGCATGTTAGCAGTGTGCATGCGCTTTGGGTCAGTATGTTAGCAGCGTGCATGCGCTTTGGGTCAGCATGTTAGCAGCGTGCATGTGCTTTGGGTCAGCATGTTAGCAGTGTGCATGCGCTTTGGGTCAGCATGTTAGCAGCGTGCATGTGCTTTGGGTCAGCATGTTAGCAGCGTGCATGCGCTTTGGGTCGGCAAGTTAGCAGCGTGCATGTGCTTTGGGTCAGTATGTAAGCAGCGTGCATGCGCTTTGGGTCAGTATGTAAGCAGCGTGCATGCGCTTTGGGTCAGTATGTTAGCAGTGTGCATGTGCTTTGGGTCAGTATGTAAGCAGCGTGCATGTGCTTTGGGTCAGTATGTAAGCAGCGTGCATGCGCTTTGGGTCAGTATGTAAGCAGCGTGCATGTGCTTTGGGTCGGCATGTTAGCAGCGTGCATGTGCTTTGGGTCAGCATGTTAGCAGCGTGCATGCGCTTTGGGTCAGTATGTTAGCAGCGTGCATGCGCTTTGGGTCGGCATGTTAGCAGTGTGCATGAGCTTTGGGTCGGCATGTTAGCAGCGTGCATGCGCTTTGGGTCGGCATGTTAGCAGTGTGCATGAGCTTTGGGTCGGCATGTTAGCAGCGTGCATGCGCTTTGGGTCGGCATGTTAGCAGCATGCATGTGCTTTGGGTCGGCATGTTAGCAGTGTGCATGCGCTTTGGGTCAGTATGTTAGCAGCGTGCATGCGCTTTGGGTCGGCATGTTAGCAGCGTGCATGTGCTTTGGGTCGGCATGTTAGCAGCGTGCATGCGCTTTGGGTCAGTATGTAAGCAGCATGCATGTGCTTTGGGTCGGCATGTTAGCAGTGTGCATGTGCTTTGGGTCGGCATGTTAGCAGTGTGCATGCGCTTTGGGTCAGTATGTCAGCAGTGTGCATATGCTTTGGGTCAGTATGTAAGCAGCGTGCATGTGTTTTGGGTCAGTATGTAAGCAGCGTGCATGTGTTTTGGGTCAGCATGTTAGCAGTGTGCATGCGCTTTGGGTCAGTATGTTAGCAGCGTGCATGTGCTTTGGGTCAGTATGTCAGCAGTGTGCATGCGCTTTGGGTCAGTATGTAAGCAGCGTGCATGCGCTTTGGGTCAGTATGTAAGCAGCGTGCATGTGTTTTGGGTCAGTATGTTAGCAGCGTGCATGCGCTTTGGGTCGGCAAGTTAGCAGCGTGCATGTGCTTTGGGTCAGTATGTAAGCAGCGTGCATGCGCTTTGGGTCAGTATGTAAGCAGCGTGCATGCGCTTTGGGTCAGTATGTTAGCAGTGTGCATGTGCTTTGGGTCAGTATGTAAGCAGCGTGCATGTGCTTTGGGTCAGTATGTAAGCAGCGTGCATGCGCTTTGGGTCAGTATGTAAGCAGCGTGCATGTGCTTTGGGTCGGCATGTTAGCAGCGTGCATGTGCTTTGGGTCAGCATGTTAGCAGCGTGCATGCGCTTTGGGTCAGTATGTTAGCAGCGTGCATGCGCTTTGGGTCGGCATGTTAGCAGTGTGCATGAGCTTTGGGTCGGCATGTTAGCAGCGTGCATGCGCTTTGGGTCGGCATGTTAGCAGCGTGCATGTGCTTTGGGTCGGCATGTTAGCAGCGTGCATGCGCTTTGGGTCAGTATGTAAGCAGCATGCATGTGCTTTGGGTCGGCATGTTAGCAGTGTGCATGCGCTTTGGGTCAGTATGTCAGCAGTGTGCATATGCTTTGGGTCGGCATGATAGCTGCGTGCATGTGCTTTGGGTCAGCATGATAGCAGCATGCATGCGCTTTGGGTCAGCATGATAGCAGCGTGCATGTGCTTTGGGTCGGCATGTTAGCAGCGTGCATGTGCTTTGGGTCAGCATGTTAGCAGCGTGCATGTGCTTTGGGTCGGTATGTCAGCAGCGTGCATGTGCTTTGGGTCAGCATGTTAGCAGCGTGCATGTGCTTTGGGTCAGCATGTTAGCAGCGTGCATGTGCTTTGGGTCGGCATGTTAGCAGTGTGCATGCGCTTTGGGTCAGCATGTTAGCAGCGTGCATGTGCTTTGGGTCGGCATGTTAGCAGTGTGCATGCGCTTTGGGTCAGCATGTTAGCAGTGTGCATGCGCTTTGGGTCGGTATGTCAGCAGCGTGCATGTGCTTTGGGTCAGCATGTTAGCAGCGTGCATGCGCTTTGGGTCGGTATGTTAGCAGCGTGCATGTGCTTTGGGTCGGCATGTTAGCAGCGTGCATGCGCTTTGGGTCGGTATGTTAGCAGCGTGCATGTGCTTTGGGTCGGCATGTTAGCAGCGTGCATGTGCTTTGGGTCAGCATGTTAGCAGCGTGCATGCGCTTTGGGTCAGTATGTTAGCAGCGTGCATGTGCTTTGGGTCGGTATGTCAGCAGCGTGCATGTGCTTTGGGTCAGCATGTTAGCAGCGTGCATGTGCTTTGGGTCGGTATGTCAGCAGCGTGCATGTGCTTTGGGTCGGCATGTTAGCAGCGTGCATGCGCTTTGGGTCAGTATGTTAGCAGTGTGCATGCGCTTTGGGTCGGCATGTTAGCAGCGTGCATGCGCTTTGGGTCGGCATGTTAGCAGCGTGCATGCGCTTTGGGTCAGTATGTAAGCAGCGTGCATGTGCTTTGGGTCGGTATGTTAGCAGCGTGCATGTGCTTTGGGTCGGCATGTTAGCAGCGTGCATGCGCTTTGGGTCGGTATGTCAGCAGCGTGCATGCGCTTTGGGTCGGCATGTTAGCAGCGTGCATGCGCTTTGGGTCGGTATGTTAGCAGCGTGCATGTGCTTTGGGTCAGCATGTTAGCAGCGTGCATGTGCTTTGGGTCGGTATGTTAGCAGTGTGCATGCACTTTGGGTCGGCATGTTAGCAGTGTGCATGTGCTTTGGGTCGGCATGTTAGCAGCGTGCATGCGCTTTGGGTCGGTATGTTAGCAGCGTGCATGTGCTTTGGGTCAGTATGTCAGCAGCGTGCATGTGCTTTGGGTCGGCATGTTAGCTGCGTGCATGTGCTTTGGGTCGGCATGTTAGCAGCGTGCATGCGCTTTGGGTCGGTATGTCAGCAGCGTGCATGTGCTTTGGGTCGGTATGTCAGCAGCGTGCATGTGCTTTGGGTCAGCATGTTAGCAGCGTGCATGCGCTTTGGGTCGGCATGTTAGCAGCGTGCATGCGCTTTGGGTCAGCATGTTGGCAGCGTGCATGCACTATGGGTCAGCATGTTAGCAGCGTGCATGCGCTTTGGGTCAGCATGTTAGCAGCGTGCATGCGCTTTGGGTCAGCATGTTAGCAGCGTGCATGCGCTTTGGGTCAGCATGATAGCTGCGTGCATGCACTATGGGCCAGCATGTTGGCAGGGCGCAGGAATCCACCATCGCGGTCTGCGCAGCATCAGCCTCTACAATAGCCATTAGCTGTGTAATCAGAGTCATTGGGCCAATCAGACGGCAGCATCAAAGTGCCGCTTCCGTTCCGGGAACCCTCCCGTGTTGTTATTACAGGGCCGCGCTCGGCTTCCCGGACGGGGGAGAAAATTCCGTCATGTCCCGCGGAAAAGAAGGAATAACATCCACCGGCTCCCCTCTGCCATGCCACGGAATCCCGCTCCAGAGACAATACCGGGGGCGGGGGGGGGAATCGGCGGCTCCCAAAAACGCTTCCAAGAAATAGCGGGGTCGGGCCAAAGCCGA
Organism: Gastrophryne carolinensis; assembly: GCA_027917425.1. NCBI lineage: Eukaryota > Metazoa > Chordata > Amphibia > Anura > Microhylidae > Gastrophryne > Gastrophryne carolinensis. Next base: position 2,501,897 of record CM051241.1, read on the forward strand.
GACCACCCGCACAAAGCGCAACCAGACGCCAGATTTCCAGGAAAGTGCAGAGATCAGCGGATCATTGGGGGCAGCGGGAGCTCGCCTTTTTGGGGTTTTTATCTCTTAAAGCAGACCCAAATTACAGTAACCCCAGTTTACAGATTGTTCCTGATTTGGGATGCCCCTGCTGTGTAAATACCTCCTGGGACGACCCGTGTACTCACCTCGGGTATCGATCCCACAGCACATGCCCGGGCCTCCGGCGGCATCCCCAATGCTCCTGATGCAGAGAGGAGCACCGGGCAATCCTTCCATTCAGCACTAGTTTAGGGGCATATTCCCATTGGGGAGTTCTGATTGGATGAGAACCTGTGGGAGCGTGGATTAAGGTAATCAAACAGCCAATCCCAGAGGGTTTCACAAACAGGAGCATGCCAAACCTTTAAAGTGTACCCATCACCTCCAGGGCTGACCGAATAAGTGCCCGATTTGGGATGCCCCATAGTGTTAACCTCCAGCATCTCCCACCTTCACAGTGGTCCCACGCCACGTTCGCAGGCCCAACATCCCTGCAGCTGAGACGCACTACTGTGCCCAGCCTGTCTGCACACGCCGCACACCACAGGGAAACCGGGGATGCGGCCGCTCCCTATGCCGGTGCTCAGATCAAAACAACGCTTACCTGCCATGCATAAGTATGTTGGGCGCGAGCCCCCGCATGCACCATATTGGGGGCGATCTGGGGGGTTTCCAAAATCTGGATGCCCCAGGATCAAGTACCTATCAGTAGGATAGTGAAAAACCTGGTGACAGGTCCACTTTAGAGAGGGACAACCACCCCCTTGAATCTACAGGACTCTTTATTGGGCATCCCGAATTGCAATGCCCTCTGGATGTCGCCTGATCCTCTCACCGCTTCGCTAAGCCCCTTGTTGTATGTTCTGGCCACACCGGCATCCTGGCTCTACCTCTAGTTAGGCGCGTACCTGCACCAGGCCTTCCTGAATGCGGGGACACGCCCACTGATAGAAGTGGGGATGCTGTCGGGGACACGCCCACTGATAGAAGTGGGGATGCTGTCGGGGACACGCCCACTGATAGAAGTGGGGATGCTGGTGGGGACACGCCCACTGATAGAAGTGGGGATGCTGTCGGGGACACGCCCACTGATAGAGGTGGGGATGCTGTCAGGGACACGCCCACTGATAGAGGTGGGGATGCTGTCGGGGACACGCCCACTGATAGAAGTGGGGATGCTGTCAGGGACACGCCCACTGATAGAAGTGGGGATGCTGTCAGGGACACGCCCACTGATAGAAGTGGGGATGCTGTCAGGGACACGCCCACTGATAGAAGCGGGGATGCTGTCAGGGACACGCCCACTGATAGAAGTGGGGATGCTGTCGGGGACACGCCCACTGATAGAAGTGGGGATGCTGTCGGGGACACGCCCACTGATAGAGGTGGGGATGCTGTCGGGGACACGCCCACTGATAGAAGTGGGGATGCTGTCGGGGACACGCCCACTGATAGAGGTGGGGATGGTGTCGGGGACACGCCCACTGATAGAGGTGGGGATGCTGTCGGGGACACGCCCACTGATAGAGGTGGGGATGCTGTCGGGGACACGCCCACTGATAGAAGTGGGGATGCTGTCGGGGACACGCCCACTGATAGAGGTGGGGATGCTGTCGGGGACACGCCCACTGATAGAAGTGGGGATGCTGTCGGGGACACGCCCACTGATAGAAGTGGGGATGCTGTCGGGGAGAGGTGGGGATGCTGTCGGGGACACGCCCACTGATAGAGGTGGGGATGCTGTCGGGGACACGCCCACTGATAGAGGTGGGGATGCTGTCGGGGACACGCCCACTGATAGAGGTGGGGATGCTGTCGGGGAGAGGTGGGGATGCTGTCGGGGACACGCCCACTGATAGAGGTGGGGATGCTGTCGGGGACACGCCCACTGATAGAGGTGGGGATGCTCAGTCGGTGTGCCGTAATGTTGAATACAAGATGCTGAGTCGCTATTTGACAGGTTCGCTGTTGTATGGGAGCGCATGATAGCGACTGGACATAGCGACCGGCACCCACCATATTCATTAAAAAATCAGCCTTAAAAATTCCTAGCGCTGTGAAATGCTTGTTTAAATCCCAGAGCGCAGTAGGCGATGTGTTAAAAGTAGGTTTTTAACCCCCAAACCACCCAAAAAAAAAAATGGAATGATTTTGAAATAATATTCAAACCTGAATAGTTTAAAATCAGACCTGTAATATCAATTCTGCAAAAAAAAAAAAAGTTTTTAAAAATCCCCAAAAAATACATTTTCAAAGGAATAAGTGTTCACAGATTTTTTTTTTTGAAATTTAAAAAAAAATATATATTAAAAAATAATTATTAATTAAAATACATTCTGCCATTGAAATGCATTGGAGAGCGCCAGGTAGCGAGAGGTCATACCTGTCGCTGTTCAAGGATGTTCGCTGGCGCTGTGGGATGAGGCTGGGATAATGATGAATGAGTTGCTAGGTGGCGCTATCTCAGTCGCTAAGCAGGATCGGCTTGATAAATGTGTGATTGTGGAGGGGAGCCGGCGTTCTAGTTGCGGTACCTGGCTTTACTGGCCGGCTCCCCAGTCGCTATCTGTCGCTATTCCTTGATAAATAAGGCCCTCAGTGGCAACCAAATAGTACTTAAGCGCTCTGACCACATCCAGAGAATGAAGAGTCCGTTCCTTAGGATTAGAAGGGGCAGGACACAAGGAAGGTAAGACAATAGGCTCAATTCAGAGGGACATTCGTCCGGACTTCCGTAGCTGTCTGTGAAAGTTTTGGTGGGTGTTTGTCATTTTTTTGCTTTTTTTCGTCCATTTTCTACTCGTACGAACGTTCGGGAATGCGCTTTCGATGAACGGAAGCAAATCGGATCTTTTCCGTTAGTTCGGATCATTTTCCTAACAAAAGCTGATATTTTTCTTTCGTTCAGATAACTTAGGTTGTTGGGATGGTTTCTGTCTGATTCAGAGAGCTGATTTCCGACGGATCTCCACCCTATAAATCCGTTTAATTTGCGATCCACTTACGGGACCTTTGAGGGCTCGGATTGCTATTGTTGAACATGTTTTGTTGCTATGTGGAGGAGTCTGCGTGCCTTTAGCACCAAGGCATTGCATGTATCAGCATGGCCGAGCCCATAAATTGTATTGCAATGCATACCTGAATCAATACATTTCATGTATGCCTTATAGAAGCATTTTAATGCTGACCTTAATTAGTCCTTAGCATGTAAACCTTTATTTTCCCACACAGCCATATAATTGCTATTTTTTTTAGACTTATGTCCTTTGTGAATTATATTTGGATTGTTGAACTTGAATCTTAATTTGTTGTAGGAGTTCTTGTTTTAGTTGGTTACCTTTGCTCTGTGTAATTATTTTATATTTGGTTGCAGGAACCACAAGATGTGCCACTCGCACAACATACAAGCAGTGTTTGGTCCAGCTATGCGATTCCTCAGTGTTCTTGCAGGGCATCCAGGGTCGTCCCATGATGCTTATATATTGCAGAGCTCCGGCTTATTTCGTCAGTTTGAGTCAGGAGAATTATCTGGTGGATGGCTCCTGGGTAAGTTTGCTCACATTCCATCAATCCATTTTCACTGTATGGCAATGAATATAGTTGATGACTTATGTCTTAACCTATGGCTGTTTTTAGCCCTTGATGACATGTTAAACAATATTGTAGCTTAGAATGTGTATTTTATGTTAGTATTTTTAATTTTTTTCAGGGAATTCTGGATATCCGCTCCTGCCCTTGCTCCTGATGCCCGTTCTTTGCCTGCAGAATGTGGGCCAGGAGTTTTCTAATCGGGCCCTATGCAAAACGCGGGCCATGGTGGCGAAGGCCTTCGGGCTTTTGAAGTCCAGATTTAGGTGTTTGGACCATACGGGGGGGGGGGGGGGGGGGGCACTGCAGTATGACCCCAACAAGGTTATACCAATATTTTAATTTACGTTTTTTAACAGGGACCACACATGCCAGAGTGGCACAACTGAGTGTCAGGGTCCTTCAGTTGGTGGGCGAGATGCAGGACCTGCACGACTCGTTGGGGACCACAGATGAAGAATAATGTTCAGTGGCCTGCCATTGCTATGTATTTTGTTTTTTATAGTTGTAAAAATTTTACACTTTCAAAATATTTTAATATTTTATATTTTATGATGAAAAAAAAAAGTTTCAGTGTCATTTCATTTACAAAATACATTAACACAAAACTAATGGGCCCAGAAATATTTAAAGATGAATATTCACATGTCCGAGAAGTGATTTGGGTAAGTTTTAGGGGGCTAAAATGGAAGAAGAACCTAACCGCAAAGTGGTTTGGGTGAGCTTTAAGGGTCCAAGAGGGAAGATGGAGGATAGTGCTAAGTGGTTTAGCTAAACATTGTAGTAGAAGTGAGGGTGGCAAATATGTAGGCGAGCACGTTAATGAGTTAAGTTTGTAGTGCGCAGGCGCTAGATCGTAAGGTTTTTCGTCTGGACGATTATTTATTGAAAAAGGGAAACAGAATCTATCGGGAAACGTAAAGGATTTGTGGGAGGAGACGATGGGAAAAGGGCAAAAACGATTTAAGACTTGGTGTAATTGATCACCCAACCGAAAGCTTCGAGTGTGGACAATACCTTCTGAGTGTCGCTCTCGGCCTGTTGAAAAGACTGAGCAGCAATCAGCAAGTCGTCCAGGTAAGGAAGAATGCGACTGCCCTGGCCCCTCAGAAGAGCCATGACACCCCCCAACACCTTGGTGAACACCCGAGGGGCCGAAGAGATACCGAACGGCAAGGCCACAAACTGGTAGTGTAGGTTCTCCAAGGCGAACCTCAGGAACGTGCAGATAGGCATCCTTGATGTCCACCGTAGTCATGAAATCGCCAGGCCGAAGGGAGCTCACCGCCGACCGTAAGGTCTCCATGAAGAAGTGTTTGAACCTGACAAATCTGTTGAGACCCTTCAGGTCCAGGATGGGCCTCAGAGAGCCGTCCTTCTTGAGCAATTTGAAAAGATTGGAGTAGCTCCTGAAGAGGCACAGGACAAATCACTCCGGACAACAGAAGTCGCTGGACAGCCAACCTCAGGCCCTGTGCAGTCACGGGGTTTTGGGAAATCCGGGCCCGAAGAAATCTTGGCGGCGGCCAAACTGCCAGCTCTATGTTGTAGCCGGAGGACACCAACTCTTGAATCCTCCGGTCTGAGATGTGTTGTCTCCAGACGTGAGCAAAGAGCAAAAGCCGTCCCCCCACCCGGATGGGTGAGGGCGCATCGTCATGCTTGAGGGGCCTTGGTGGGGGGCTTGGGCTTGGACCCCCAGGAGAGACCGGGACGACCACGGGACCTACCTCGTCCCCAGGAGTCCCTGCGACCACCAGAAGAAAGAGCCGCATCCCCCTCGGAAGGGGCGAAAGGAAGAAGACCCCCCCGTGAATGCTTCCAGCGATGAGGGAGCTGGCCATCCTTGGCCAAGAGATCAAGACGCTCCCCAAAGAGACGGAGTCCCGTGAAGGGAAGTCCGGTGAGAGACTTCTTGGAGACCGACGTAGAGCAACTAGCAAGGCCGAAGCCCTACCGCCAAGCCGGACAGCATCGTCCATGGCCTAGAGCACAAAGGTGATAAAGTCAGTGCAAACCAAATGTTCCTTATACTCGTCTGCTCGCTTACGGGACCGGGCGGCCTCCACAAGGTGCTTAACCATTTTTTTTTTTATTGCAATGGCGACAATAGCCGCGGTGCAGACCGGGCGCAGAGCAGCCCCCACAAAAGTAAAGGCATGGCATGCGAGCGGATCCATGCGCCGATCCGCATTATCACTAAGGTAGTAGTGCCCGGAGAAGGCATAACAGACGTATTGGAGAACCTCAGTACAGGAGCATCCACCTCCAGGGGAGAAGACCAAAGACGGACCAACTCCTCCGATAAGGGATACCGTCTGTCCAGCCCCTTAGGCACCGAGGGCAGCTTATTGGGCCTCTACCATTCCTTAAAAACCATCTTGGAAAAATGACCCTGCTCCGGAAACACCAGGCGTTGCCTATCAGGGCGGAAAAGCTCCCCCTGCTTCTTTTTAGCCGCCTTAGGGGGAACAATGTGCAAGGTCTCAAACACCGGAGACAACAGTCTATCCGTGTCATCGGAGAGCCACATGTCCTCGTCCGAGGAAGATCCAGGGTCACTGTCAAAGTCGCCCGGACAGACCCCGGAGGGGTTTGGAATCATGGAATAATTCACCCTCCTCCATGGAGTCCCCGGCCAGAATGAGCATCCCACAGCACATGCACAACATTTTAAAAACAAAGGGACCGGACTGACGGACCAGATGGATGTGCTCCTATGAACTGCCGTGCCAGGGAAAGAGCTGCTCCAGCGGCCCGGGGCGCAGCAGGCCGGACACAGTAAGCGACCAGCTCAGGACAACCGTAGAGACCGGGGGGACAGCGGACCCAGACGCAGCAGGGAGCCCGCCAGTAATGGCGCCGGCGACAGACCGCGCTGAGAACCTCGAGGGGCGGGCAACGCGTGAACCTCCTGGCACCAGAGGAGCAAAATGGTGCCCGGAGAGGAGGCAGGGAGGGTGTGCCCGCGGCGTCGGTGTACACAGTCAGGCGACCGCCCCCCACCCCCCCCCCGTGCCAGCAGACAGCAAGCCGAGGGCAGGGGTGGGGGGGAAGAGAGCGCAGAACACAGTGCACGAACGCAGACAAGACACACACACATACAAACAAGTGCAGCATGGCAAGTGATAAAAATAAAGCAAGTGGGAATAAAACCAAGGGGATCCTAGAGTGGTTTCTCCCCCCCCAATAGGCTCACCATTGCCTATGGCAGGCTATCCTTTGGGTACAGGGTCTGCGGCCCAGAGCCCGACCCCAGGTGTTCCCCTACCTTCACTTGAACCTTCAGCCAGGGCTGGAAGGTGGATGGGTCCCGGAACAGGTGGGTATAGGCCTGTAGGACCGATGGGCTTGGGATGCCCCGCTCGCCTGCGAAAAAACAGATAGAGATAATCTTCTGTCTTCGCAGCCAGGACTGCAAGGAAACTCTGGGTATTATGGTTAATTTGCTGCCTTTTACGGGCTGGGAGGAGCCACAAGTCTTCTTGCAGTCGACTGCACCACCTGGTGGCGTATAACCCAATAGTGAAGAATTGAAGATGAAGCTGGATACCCAGAAAATGAATGGAACGACTGAAATGACTGTCACATGTGTCCGGGGAACTAGGAAAAGGTGAGTTTACAGGTGATCGTGAAAGAGATACACACAGTGGGGCATCCCAAATTGGAAGATAACCTGTCAGTGTTTACTGGTTTGGGATGCCTCACTGTGTGATACACTCGGGATCCCTGCAAATTTTTGCTCGCCCTCTTCGCCCGTGGTGCATGCACGGGCCTCTGGTGGCATCCACATCGACCTGATGGTGTCAGACATATCTTAATGGCTTGAGGTGGGTGCACACAGCCGGGGAGATGGCACCCAAGCAACTCAAACAGTCACAAAAACGGTCAGTTTCATAGGATCGATTCATGCATTCGATCAGTATCTGAGTGACAATTTACAAGCACCCTACATAGCACAGTTCAGACATAGGGAGTCATAAAACTTGCATATATGTTAAAACCATATTGCAAGGTTTGACATTCCTTTCTCTCCCTCTGTGTTGTGAACCCTCATCAAAACGGACACTTTCCTATAATCCATAGATCTGTCCCCTCTAGAAAAATAAATGTGCAGCTACAGCGACAGCATTCAATGCAGTTCAGATATAGGGAGTCATAAAACTTGCATATATGTTAAGACCATAATGTAAGGTTTGACAATTGTCCATACATTTTTATTCCCATTCCTTTCTCGCCCACTGTGTTGTGAAACTCCCATCAAAACGGACACTTTCCTATAATCCACTGAGCGGTCTCCTCTGCTCCTTCAGACATAGGGAGTCATAAAACTTGCATGTATGTTAAGACCATAATGTAAGGTTTGACAATTGTCCATACATTTTTATTCCCATTCCTTTCTTGTGTGTTGTGAAACTCAAAACGGACACTTTCCTATAATCCACTGAGCGGTCTCCTCTGCTCCTTCAGACATAGGGAGTCATAAAACTTGCAGGTACATTATGTTAAGGAGGAACAACACACCCGATTTTAACTTTTCCAGGAGATGTTCCTCTGAGTGGGGGCATCCTGAATTGGGACTCTCCATTCACTCACCTTCCTGTTGCTCCCAGGACGCAGACTTGGTCGAGAACGAGCTCGCTGATTGGCTGAGCGGCCTGCTCAACCAATCAGCATGCTCGCTTTCACTCAGCTCCTTTCAGCTCCACTGACGGCTAAGCAGCCGAGGGGCACCGAAGAGAGCTGTCCCCTGCTCACCTCCTAGCTGTCGTATGCCCACACCACCCATTCAGAAAGGCCGGTATAGAAAGTAGGACGTTATAAAGAGGACGTTCGTAAATTGCCGGTTCGAGTGACAATTTACAACTATCCACATACACAGACACATAAGACATAGGGCATCTTAGAATTTGCAGACCATATTGTAAGGTGTGACATCTTTTCATACATGTTTATTCCTATTCCTTCCTTTCCCTTTGGGTTTGAAACCCCCTCATCAAAAAACGGTCATTTTTACATGATCCATTTAAAAAATGTACGAGCAACAACAGTCTACATAAAATTCAGCGCAGTTCAGACATAGGGCATCATAAAACTTGTATGTATGTTGAAATCATAATGTAAGGCTTGACATTTTGGCAAATATTTAAATTCCCATTCCTCCCTGTCCCTTCCTCTAATCAAGTACCTTGCCCCAGGGACAATTTACTATACAACCGTCCAAACTTCAGAACAGTTCAGACATGGGGCGTCATAAAACTTGCATGTATAATAACACCATATTGTATGGTTTGATATTTTTGCATACATTTGTATTCCCACTCCTTTTTCTCCTCTATGTTTTGAAATCCCCCTTTAAGATGGTCACTTTTATATGCGTTAGATCTAGTTCTCTCATCAGTAACGTGTCCATATACATTTCAGCACAGTTCAGACATAGGGAGTCATAAAACTTGCATGCATGTCAAGTGACAATTCGGGAATGAGATCTACCTGCGGGTTTTATGATGCTCTTATGAAGGTCATAAACGGTTACTCGGACATGGTCATTTATGACCATATTACCAGTGCAGTTCATACATAGGGCGTCATAAAACTTGCATGTATATTAAGACCATATTGTATGGTTTAACATTTTTGCATACACTTGTCTATGTTTTGAAACCTCCCCATATACATTTCAGCACAGTTCAGACATAGGGCGTCATAAAACTTGCATGTATATTAAGACCATATTGTATGGTTTAACATTTTTGCATACATTTGTCTATGTTTTGAAACCTCCCTTTAAGATGGTTATTTAATATGCATTAGATCTAGTTCTCTCATCAGTAACGTGTCCATATACATTTCAGCACAGTTCAGACATAGGGAGTCATAAAACTTGCATGCATGTCAAGTGACAATTCGGGAATGAGATCTACCTGCGGGTTTTATGACGCTCTTATGACGCTCATAAACGGTTACTCAGACATGGTCATTTATGACCATATTACCAGTGCAGTTAAAATATTGGGTACATTGATTTTACATGATCCAATGAATTGTCAGATCGTTGACTGTCTACATATACTTTAGTGCAGTTCAGACATAGGGCGTCATAAAACTTGCATGTATATTAGACCATATTGTATGGTTTAACATTTTTGCATACACTTGTCTATGTTTTGAAACCTCCCATTAAGATGGTTACTTTAATATGCATTAGATCTAGTTCTCTCATCAGTAATGTGTCTGATTTACAAGCGTCCATATACACTTCAGCGCAGTTCAGACATAGGGAGTCATAAAACTTGCATGCATGTCAAGTGACAATTCGGGAACGAGATCTACCTGTGGGTTTTATGACGCTCTTATGACGCTCATAAACGGTTACTTGGACATGGTCATTTATGACTATATTACCAGTGCAGTTCAACAAAAAATGAGGGTGCACCACTAATTACAAAATGTATGTTCTATATATGGTGTGCTCACTGGAAGATACAAACCATAGCAACAGCAACAGAGCGGACATGCAAAAAAGCACACCTATCTCTAAAAAAGGAACACCACAAACCGTATATAGAAATGAATATATATACATAATCTTTATTAGTACAAAAGCGCACACACAAAGCTAAAAACAATCAAGGACAAACAAATTAAAAACAACCATGCTTGATCAGTCTCCAATAATATCAGACACCCTAACAGGTATATCATATAATCAATACCTCATGTATAGTAAGCCCACTGAATCTACCCCATATATGATCTAATGTGCCGGCACAGAGCTAAGCCTAAAAAATCCTAAAACTATCAAAACTCCACCCACCAATGTGATAATAATAAAATGCTATAGTGCAACGCAATAATCAATGTAAATAAATAAATGAATAAATAAACACACAGTGAAAAAAATATATCAAAATTTGTGGTACTGAGAAAACATATATTGCACAAAATCTAAATCCAAACAGTCTATAAGGATTGCCGCCGAATGTGATCCCCAACAATAGCAAATATCATGATGCGTAAATAAACCAATTACAAATAACAAAATCCCAGAATAGCTACCGCATCAGGGGCACCGTGAGGTATGTAATGAATCGATCACAAGCAGGTAAAATCCACCGCGCCCGCGGCTCCCATGCCGCTTCAAGGTGAGGGCAGTTCAAATATTGGGTACATTGATTTTACATGATCCATTGAATTGTCAGAGCGACGACTGTCTACATATACTTCAGTGCAGTTCAGACATAGGGCGTCATAAAACTTGTATGTATATTAAAACCATATTGCAAGGTTTGACATTTTTGCATACATTTAAATTTCCATTCCTCCCCGTTCCTTCCTCTCTCTTCCTCTAATCAGTACCTTGTCCGAGGGACAATTTACTGTACAACTGTCCACAAAAACTTCAAAGCAGTTCAGACATAGGGCGTCATAAAACTTGCATGTATATTAAGACGATATTGTATGGTTTAACATTTTTGCATACATTTGTATTCCCATTCCTTTTCCTCCTCAATTTTGAAACCCCCCTTTAATAAGGTCACTTTTAAATGATCCATTGCTGCATTAGATCTAGTTCAATTCAAACAGGCATTATTGCCACGTCCAAAAAACATTTAGCAAAAGAGAACAAATGGGGGGGGGTGATATGGAAAATAAAGGGGAGGGGGTTGGGTTATAGGGGCAGGATGGGGGTACAATGGTCCAGTGGTGGTGGGAGTTGGAGACATATAGGGGCCAATAAGGGGTTAGAGCAGGATTAAGGGGCAGTTCTCCCATCAGTAATGTGCCCGATTTACGACCCCCAGACATAGGGAGTCATAAAACTTGCATGCATGTCCCAGGGACAATTTACTGTACAACCGTCCACATAAACTTCAGAGCAGTTCAGACACAGGGCATCATAAAACTTGCAGGTATGTTAGGACCATATTGTAAGGTTTGACATTTCCGCAATACACGTATACTCCCATTTTATCCTCTCCCTCTTGAATCTTAAAACCCCCATCAAAGATGTCACTTTCATGCGATCCACATACGAGAGTTTTATGACGCCCTATGTCTGATCTACACTGAAGTGTATGTGGATGGTCATAAAATTGAGTGACAATTCAGGTCGATTCAGAGCCAGGTGGAGAATTCTCACTCCTTTTTTAGAAGAGAAAACTGCCATTAACTTTCATTGTCTGCCAGGTGGAAATGTACCTTTCATTGTCAAGGTAGACAATGAAAGTCAATGGCAGTTTTCTCTCCTAAAAAAAGGAGTGAAAATCCTCACCCCACAGTCGTAAATTTTCACTCAGACTGTACACGAGTGAAATTGTCGAGTGACAGTTTACAACCACCCACATACACTTCAGTGCATGTCATACATAGGGAGTCATAAAGTTTGCATGTATATTAAGATCATAATGTAAGGTTTGACATTTTTCCGTACATTCGTTTTTTCTTCTTCCTCTGTGTTTTGAAACACCTCATCTGTCACTTTCATTTGATCCACTAAAGCGGAACCTCAGTTAAACGATGCCCCGCCCACCCTAACTTGGTGCTGAGGCAGTACAAGGGGGGTTACAAAGTTAAAAAAAAAAAACCTTACCTTATCCAATGGCCAACGCCATCGCAGGAAAAGACACAAAGCCGCTCTGTGCTTTTCGTCCAAAATGGCAGCGCCCAGGATACCGAGTGCCGGAGGAGCAGCGCGGGCCCCTGGATATAGTAAGGGTTTTTTTTTCTATGTACCCACCCTGTCCTGCCTCAGAGCCAGGGTAGGGTGGCAGGACGGGGAGGAGTCATAGGCGGCAGGTACTTCTAGCGCCCGTCCGGGCACGGAGGGCATCCCGGCCACTATAGATCTCCTTCCAGTGGTCTAGTAGCCATAGCTGGTAATGTTATTACATGCAAGGAGGGCATCCCGGCCACTATAGATCTCCTTCCAGTGGTCTAGTAGCCATAGCTGGTAATGTTATTACATGCACGGAGGGCATCCCAGCCACTATAGATCTCCTTCCAGTGGTCTAGTAGCCATAGCTGGTAATGTTATTACATGCACAGAGGGCATCCCGGCCACTATAGATCTCCTTCCAGTGGTCTAGTAGCCATAGCTGGCAATGTTATTACATGCACGGGGAGCATCCCGGCCACTATAGATTTCCTTCCAGTGGTCTAGTTGCCATAGCTGGTAATGTTATTACATGCAAGGAGGGCATCCCGGCCACTATAGATCTCCTTCCAGTGGTCTAGTGGCCATAGCTGATAATGTTATTACATGCCAGGAGGGCATCCCGGCCACTATAGATCTCCTTCCAGTGGTCTAGTTGCCATAGCTGGTAATGTTATTACATGCCAGGAGGGCATCCCGGCCACTATAGATCTCCTTCCAGTGGTCTAGTAGCCATAGCTGGTAATGTTATTACATGCCAGGAGGGCATCCCAGCCACTATAGATCTCCTTCCAGTGGTCTAGTAGCCATAGCTGGTAATGTTATTACATGCAAGGAGGGCATCCCGGCCACTATAGATCTCCTTCCAGTGGTCTAGTAGCCATAGCTGGTAATGTTATTACATGCAAGGAGGGCATCCCGGCCACTATAGATCTCCTTCCAGTGGTCTAGTAGCCATAGCTGGTAATGTTATTACATGCAAGGAGGGCATCCCGGCCACTATAGATCTCCTTCCAGTGGTCTAGTAGCCATAGCTGGTAATGTTATTACATGCAAGGAGGGCATCCCGGCCACTATAGATCTCCTTCCAGTGGTCTAGTGGCCATAGCTGGTAATGTTATTACATGCACGGAGGGCATCCCGGCCACTATAGATCTCCTTCCAGTGGTCTAGTAGCCATAGCTGGTAATGTTATTACATGCAAGGAGGGCATCCCGGCCACTATAGATCTCCTTCCAGTGGTCTAGTAGCCATAGCTGGTAATGTTATTACATGCACGGAGGGCATCCCGGCCACTATAGATCTCCTTCCAGTGGTCTAGTAGCCATAGCTGGTAATGTTATTACATGCCAGGAGGGCATCCCGGCCACTATAGATCTCCTTCCAGTGGTCTAGTATCCATAGCTGGTAATGTTATTACATGCAAGGAGGGCATCCCGGCCACTATAGATCTCCTTCCAGTGGTCTAGTAGCCATAGCTGGTAATGTTATTACATGCCAGGAGGGCATCCCGGCCACTATAGATCTCCTTCCAGTGGTCTAGTAGCCATAGCTGGTAATGTTATTACATGCAAGGAAGGCATCCCAGCCACTATAGATCTCCTTCCAGTGGTCTAGTAGCCATAGCTGGTAATGTTATTACATGCAAGGAGGGCATCCCGGCCACTATAGATCTCCTTCCAGTGGTCTAGTGGCCATAGCTGGAAATGTTATTACATGCCAGGAGGGCATCCCGGCCACTATAGATCTCCTTCCAGTGGTCTAGTAGCCATAGCTGGAAATGTTATTACATGCCAGGAGGGCATCCCGGCCACTATAGATCTCCTTCCAGTGGTCTAGTAGCCATAGCTGGTAATATTATTACATGCAAGGAGGGCATCCCAGCCACTATAGATCTCCTTCCAGTGGTCTAGTAGCCATAGCTGGTAATGTTATTACATGTAAGGAGGGCATCCCGGCCACTATAGATCTCCTTCCAGTGGTCTAGTAGCCATAGCTGGTAATGTTATTACATGCAAGGAGGGCATCCCAGCCACTATAGATCTCCTTCCAGTGGTCTAGTAGCCATAGCTGGTAATGTTATTACATGCAAGGAGGGCATCCCGGCCACTATAGATCTCCTTCCAGTGGTCTAGTAGCCATAGCTGGTAATGTTATTACATACAAGGCGGGCATCCCGGCCACTATAGATCTCCTTCCAGTGGTCTAGTAGCCATAGCTGGTAATGTTATTACATGCCAGGAGGGCATCCCGGCCACTATAGATCTCCTTCCAGTGGTCTAGTATCCATAGCTGGTAATGTTATTACATGCAAGGAAGGCATCCCGGCCACTATAGATCTCCTTCCAGTGGTCTAGTAGCCATAGCTGGGAATTTTATTACATGCAAGGAGGGCATCCCGGCCACTATAGATCTCCTTCCAGTGGTCTAGTAGCCATAGCTGGAAATGTTATTACATGCCAGGAGGGCATCCCGGCCACTATAGATCTCCTTCCAGTGGTCTAGTAGCCATAGCTGGTAATGTTATTACATGCAAGGAGGGCATCCCGGCCACTATAGATCTCCTTCCAGTGGTCTAGTAGCCATAGCTGGTAATGTTATTACATGCACGGGGGGCATCCCGGCCACTATAGATCTCCTTCCAGTGGTCTAGTAGCCATAGCTGGAAATGTTATTACATGCCAGGAGGGCATCCCGGCCACTATAGATCTCCTTCCAGTGGTCTAGTAGCCATAGCTGGTAATGTTATTACATGCAAGGAGGGCATCCCGGCCACTATAGATCTCCTTCCAGTGGTCTAGTGGCCATAGCTGGAAATGTTATTACATGCCAGGAGGGCATCCCGGCCACTATAGATCTCCTTCCAGTGGTCTAGTAGCCATAGCTGGTAATGTTATTACATGCAAGGAGGGCATCCCAGCCACTATAGATCTCCTTCCAGTGGTCTAGTAGCCATAGCTGGTAATGTTATTACATGTAAGGAGGGCATCCCGGCCACTATAGATCTCCTTCCAGTGGTCTAGTAGCCATAGCTGGTAATGTTATTACATGCAAGGAGGGCATCCCAGCCACTATAGATCTCCTTCCAGTGGTCTAGTAGCCATAGCTGGTAATGTTATTACATGCAAGGAGGGCATCCCGGCCACTATAGATCTCCTTCCAGTGGTCTAGTAGCCATAGCTGGTAATGTTATTACATGCACGGGGGGCATCCCGGCCACTATAGATCTCCTTCCAGTGGTCTAGTAGCCATAGCTGGAAATGTTATTACATGCCAGGAGGGCATCCCGGCCACTATAGATCTCCTTCCAGTGGTCTAGTAGCCATAGCTGGTAATGTTATTACATGCAAGGAGGGCATCCCGGCCACTATAGATCTCCTTCCAGTGGTCTAGTAGCCATAGCTGGAAATGTAATTACATGCCAGGAAGGCATCAAGGCCACTTTTGAACCTTTTTACTGTATCCATCATTACTACCTCCTCTGGCAGCGAGTTCCATAGTCTCACTGCTCTTACAGAGAAGAATCCCCCGCCATGCCCCGCCCCTCCTTACCCTTCTCTCAGCTCCCTCATCTGTGTGCTCCAACCTCAGCTCTCTGCATTGATAGACAACACCCACATGGCCACGCCCCCCACAGGGTCAGTTCTTTTTTTTAGGCAAAGGTGGCAACCCTAGGAGTGCCCCAGAGCGTGAAATCACTGAACCTTTACAGAATGATAATGGAGACACATGAGGGGCCAAAATGCCCAGCGGGCCCTCATCAGTAGAGAGTAAGGTAAAAGCTTGTGTTCTCTTACCTGCTGCTGAAGACTCCGAATTTGCACGAAGAGTCATCCGGTGAAGTCTGAAAAAAAAGAAAGAAAAAATTCAAAGCTGTTAATTTGGGGGTAAAAGACAGCGCGTTCCTGCGGCAGAGCTCCGGGCCTCTTATCGCAGCTATAAAAAGTCCCGAAGATTAGAGGCCGGGAACTGCTCCTCCGCATCACTTCACATTTTCTGGCATCGGAATCCGATCCAAACTGCTCGTAAAAAACCATTCACAACAATCAGACATCAAAGGAAAAAAGCTCCCATTCCCCGAGGGGCGCGCGCGCGCGCGCTTGAACTTTCAGCCCGGCTCTCTAATCCGGCACACGTGTGACCTATAAAGCGGGCCTACATTGCCAGGATACGGATGGCTTTGCTCAGCAAGAGGATGCTGGGACTTGTAGTCTTCTGGAGAGGTATCCATGTTGCTCTCAGACTGAGTGTGGAGATGGCAAAATCATAGGCATCGGTTAAAGTGTACCAAAACCAACAGGCCTAGAATCTTCTAGATTCCTTACTCATGGAGCATCTACAATCCTGATGCCCCTCTGTGTGAACCCCCCCCAGGTCACCCGGTATACTCGCCTTCTCGCCCAGTCCAGCGGCGCCTGTGCGTCTGTATCCCCGCTATCCCTTTAACAGAGCGCGTGCCTATGTCGGCCATTCACAAATGCCTGGCAAGTTCACAGTTAAGAGGGCAGCGGGGAGGCGCCACTCGGCGCAGCCTGGCTAGACTCAGCTTAGATGAGCTCACATCAGCGCAGGCGAGCGCGCTGATTGTACGAGAGGCTGCGCACATGCCGTAGGACTGGGAAAGGTGAGTTGGAGAGGCGACCTGGCGGGTTTAACACAGTGAAAGCAGATCAGCAGCAATAGATGATTCATTTGCCTCTTCAAATTGTTTCCACTGTTGTAACAGTTACAATGTATCTCCTATCCATCCATCAATGAGGGGGCGTGGCTTCATCAATCCCTCAATGAGGGGGTGTGGCTTCATCTATCCCTCAATGAGGGTGTGTGGCTTCATTTACATATTTCCTCCTTTGAGGTGTAACATGCAGATCTGCAGCAATAAATGATTCATTTGCCTATTCAAAGTGTTTCTATTGTTCTAACTGTTACATCCTATCTCCTATTCATCCCTCAATGAGGGGGCGTGGCTTCATCCATCCCTCAATGAGAGGGCGTGGCTTCATCCATCCCTCAGTGAGAGAGCGTGGCTTCATCTATCCCTCAATGAGAGAGCGTGGCTTCATCTATCCCTCAATGAGGGGGCGTGGCTTCATCTATCCCCCAATGAGCGAGTGTGGCATCATCTATCTCTCAATGAGGGGGCGTGGCTTCATCTATCCCTCAATGAGAGAGCGTGGCTTCATCTATCCCTCAATGAGAGAGTGTGGCTTCATCTATCCCTCAATGAGAGAGTGTGACTTCATCTATCCCTCAATGAGAGAACGTGGCTTCATCTATCCCTCAATGAGAGAGCGTGGCTTCATCTATCCCTCAATGAGAGAACGTGGCTACTTCTGTCCCTCAGTGAGAGCGTGGCTTCATCTATCCCTCAATGAGAGAGTGTGGCTTCATCTATCCCTCAATGAGGGGGCGTGGCTTCGTCTATCCCTCAATGAGGGGGCGTGGCTTCATCCATCCCTCAATGAGAGAGTGTGGCTTCATCCATCCCTCAATGAGAGAGCGTGGCTTCATCTATCCCTCAATGAGAGAGTGTGGCTTCATCCATCCCTCAATGAGAGAGCGTGGCTTCATCTATCCCTCAATGAGGGGGCGTGGCTTCATCTATCCCCCAATGAGCGAGTGTGGCTTCATCTATCTCTCAATGAGGGGGCGTGGCTTCATCTATCCCTCAATGAGAGAGCGTGGCTTCATCTATCCCTCAATGAGAGAGTGTGGCTTCATCTATCCCTCAATGAGAGAGTGTCACTTCATCTATCCCTCAATGAGAGAACGTGGCTTCATCTATCCCTCAATGAGAGAGCGTGGCTTCATCTATCCCTCAATGAGAGAACGTGGCTTCTTCTGTCCCTCAGTGAGAGCGTGGCTTCATCTATCCCTCAATGAGAGAGTGTGGCTTCATCTATCCCTCAATGAGGGGGCGTGGCTTCGTCTATCCCTCAATGAGGGGGCGTGGCTTCATCCATCCCTCAATGAGAGAGTGTGGCTTCATCTATCCCTCAATGAGAGAGTGTGGACTCATCCATCCCTCAATGAGAGAGTGTGGATTCATCCATCCCTCAATGAGAGAGTGTGGCTTCATCTATCCCTCAATGAGGGGGCATGGCTTCATCCATCCCTCAATGAGAGTGTGTGGCTTCATCTATCCCTCAATGAGAGAGTGTGGCTTCATCTATCCCTCAATGAGAGAGTGTGGATTCATCCATCCCTCAATGAGAGAGTATGGCTTCATCCATCCCTCAATGAGAGAGCGTGGCTTCATCTATCCCTCAATGAGAGAACGTGGCTTCATCTATCCCTCAATGAGAGAGCGTGGCTTCATCTATCCCTCAATGAGAGAGCGTGGCTTCATCTATCCCTCAATGAGAGAGTGTGGCTTCATCTATCCCCCAATGAGCGAGTGTGGCTTCATCTATCTCTCAATGAGGGGGCGTGGCTTCATCTATCCCTCAATAAGAGAGCGTGGCTTCATCTATCCCTCAATGAGAGAGTGTGGCTTCATCTATCCCTCAATGAGAGAGTGTGACTTCATCTATCCCTCAATGAGAGAACGTGGCTTCATCTATCCCTCAATGAGAGAGCGTGGCTTCATCTATCCCTCAATGAGAGAGTGTGGCTTCATCTGTCCCTCAGTGAGAGCGTGGCTTCATCCATCCCTCAATGAGAGAGTGTGGCTTCATCTATCCCTCAATGAGAGAGTGTGGCTTCATCCATCCCTCAATGAGAGAGCGTGGCTTCATCTATCCCTCAATGAGGGGGTGTGGATTCATCCATCCCTCAATGAGAGAGTGTGGCTTCATCTATCCCTCAATGAGGGGGTGTGGCTTCATCTATCCCTCAATGAGAGAGTGTGGCTTCATCTATCCCTCAATGAGGGGGTGTGGCTTCATCTATACCTCAATGAGAGGGCGTGGCTTCATCTATCCCTCAATGAGAGAGCGTGGCTTCATCTATCCCTCAATGAGAGAGTGTGGATTCATCCATCCCTCAATGAGAGAGTGTGGCTTCATCTATCCCTCAATGAGAGAGCGTGGCTTCATCCATCCCTCAATGAGAGAGCGTGGCTTCATCCATCCCTCAATGAGAGAGCGTGGCTTCATCCATCCCTCAATGAGAGAGCGTGGCTTCATCTATCCCTCAATGAGAGAGTGTGGCTTCATCTATCCCTCAATGAGAGAGTGTGGATTCATCCATCCCTCAATGAGAGGGTGTGGCTTCATCTATCCCTCAATGAGGGGGTGTGGCTTCATCTATCCCTCAATGAGGGGGTGTGGCTTAATCTATCCCTCAATGAGAGAGTGTGGCTTCATCTATCCCTCAATGAGGGGGTGTGGCTTCATCTATCCCTCAATGAGGGGGTGTGGCTTCATCTATCCCTCAATGAGAGAGCGTGGCTTCATCTATCCCTCAATGAGGGGGTGTGGCTTCATCTATCCCTCAATGAGAGAGTGTGGCTTCATCTATCCCTCAATGAGAGAGTGTGGCTTCATCTATCCCTCAATGAGAGAGTGTGGATTCATCCATCCCTCAATGAGAGAGCGTGGCTTCATCTATCCCTCAATGAGAGAGTGTGGCTTCATCTATCCCTCAATGAGAGAGCGTGGCTTCATCTATCCCTCAATGATAGAGTGTGGCTTCATCTATCCCTCTATGAGAGAGTGTGGCTTCATCCATCCCTCAATGAGAGAGTGTGGCTTCATCCATCCCTCAATGAGAGAGTGTGGCTTCATCTATCCCTCAATGAGAGAGTGTGGATTCATCCATCCCTCAATGAGAGAGCGTGGCTTCATCTATCCCTCAATGAGAGAGCGTGGCTTCATCTATCCCTCAATGAGAGAGTGAGGCTTCATCTATCCCTCAATGAGAGAGCGTGGCTTCATCTATCCCTCAATGAGAGAGCGTGGCTTCATCTATCCCTCAATGAGAGAGCGTGGCTTCATCTATCCCTCAATGAGAGAGTGTGGATTCATCCATCCCTCAATGAGAGAGCGTGGCTTCATCTATCCCTCAATGAGAGAGTGTGGCTTCATCTATCCCTCAATGAGAGAGTGTGGCTTCATCTATCCCTCAATGAGAGAGTGTGGCTTCATCTATCCCTCAATGAGGGGGTGTGGCTTCATCTATCCCTCAATGAGAGAGTGTGGCTTCATCTATCCCTCAATGAGGGGGTGTGGCTTCATCTAACCCTCAATGAGAGATTGTGGCTTCATCTATCCCTCAATGAGGGGGTGTGGCTTCATCTATCCCTCAATGAGAGAGTGTGGCTTCATCTATCCCTCAATGAGAGAGCGTGGCTTCATCTATCCCTCAATGAGGGGGTGTGGCTTCATCTATCCCTCAATGAGAGAGCGTGGCTTCATCTATCCCTCAATGAGAGAGTGTGGCTTCATCTATCCCTCAATGAGAGAGTGTGGCTTCATCTATCCCTCAATGAGAGAGTGTGGCATCATCCATCCCTCAATGAGAGAGTGTGGCTTCATCCATCCCTCAATGAGAGAGTGTGGCTTCATCTATCCCTCAATGAGAGATTGTGGATTCATCCATCCTTCAATGAGAGAGCGTGGCTTCATCTATCCCTCAATGAGAGAGCGTGGCTTCATCTATCCCTCAATGAGAGAGCGTGGCTTCATCTATCCCTCAATGAGAGAGTGTGGATTCATCCATCCCTCAATGAGAGAGCGTGGCTTCATCTATCCCTCAATGAGAGAGTGTGGCTTCATCTATCCCTCAATGAGAGAGTGTGGCTTCATCTATCCCTCAATGAGAGAGTGTGGCTTCATCTATCCCTCAATGAGGGGGTGTGGCTTCATCTATCCCTCAATGAGAGAGTGTGGCTTCATCTATCCCTCAATGAGGGGGTGTGGCTTCATCTATCCCTCAATGAGAGAGTGTGGATTCATCCATCCCTCAATGAGAGAGCGTGGCTTCATCTATCCCTCAATGAGAGAGCGTGGCTTCATCTATCCCTCAATGAGAGAGTGAGGCTTCATCTATCCCTCAATGAGAGAGCGTGGCTTCATCTATCCCTCAATGAGAGAGCGTGGCTTCATCTATCCCTCAATGAGAGAGCGTGGCTTCATCTATCCCTCAATGAGAGAGTGTGGCTTCATCTATCCCTCAATGAGAGAGTGTGGCTTCATCTATCCCTCAATGAGAGAGTGTGGCTTCATCTATCCCTCAATGAGAGAGTGTGGCTTCATCTATCCCTCAATGAGGGGGTGTGGCTTCATCTATCCCTCAATGAGAGATTGTGGCTTCATCTATCCCTCAATGAGGGGGTGTGGCTTCATCTATCCCTCAATGAGAGAGTGTGGCTTCATCTATCCCTCAATGAGAGAGCGTGGCTTCATCTATCCCTCAATGAGGGGGTGTGGCTTCATCTATCCCTCAATGAGAGAGCGTGGCTTCATCTATCCCTCAATGAGAGAGTGTGGCTTCATCTATCCCTCAATGAGAGAGTGTGGCTTCATCTATCCCTCAATGAGAGAGTGTGGCTTCATCTATCCCTCAATGAGGGGGTGTGGCTTCATCTATCCCTCAATGAGAGAGCGTGGCTTCATCTATCCCTCAATGAGAGAGCGTGGCTTCATCTATCCCTCAATGAGAGAGCGTGGCTTCATCTATCCCTCAATGAGAGAGTGTGGCTTCATCTATCCCTCAATGAGAGAGTGTGGCTTCATCTATCCCTCAATGAGAGAGTATGGATTCATCCATCCCTCAATGAGAGAGCGTGGCTTCATCTATCCCTCAATGAGGGGGTGTGGCTTCATCTATCCCTCAATGACAGAGTGTGGCTTCATCTATCCCTCAATGAGAGAGCGTGGCTTCATCTATCCCTCAATGAGAGAGTGTGGCTTCATCTATCCCTCAATGAGAGAGTGTGGATTCATCCATCCCTCAATGAGAGAGTATGGATTCATCCATCCCTCAATGAGAGAGCGTGGCTTCATCTATCCCTCAATGAGGGGGTGTGGCTTCATCTATCCCTCAATGAGAGAGCGTGGCTTCATCTATCCCTCAATGAGAAAGTGTGGCTTCATCTATCCCTCATTGAGAGAGTGTGGTTTCATCCATCCCTCAATGAGAGAGTGTGGCTTCATCTATCCCTCAATGAGAGAGTGTGGCTTCATCTATTCCTCAATGAGAGAGTGTGGCTTCATCTTTCCCTCAATGAGAGAACGTGGCTTCATACATCCCTCAATGAGGGGCGTGGCTTCATCTGTCCCTCATTGAGAGAGTGAGGCTTCATCTATCCCTCAATGAGAGTGCGTGGCTTCATCTATCCCTCAATGAGAGAACGTGGCTTCATACATCCCTCAATGAGGGGCGTGGCTTCATCTGTCCCTCATTGAGAGAGTGAGGCTTCATCTATTTCTCAATGAGAGAGTGTGGCTTCATCTTTCCCTCAATGAGAGAACGTGGCTTCATACATCCCTCAATGAGGGGCGTGGCTTCATCTGTCCCTCATTGAGAGAGTGAGGCTTCATCTATCCCTCAATGAGAGTGCGTGGCTTCATCTATCCCTCAATGAGAGAGCGTGGCTTCATCTATCCCTCAATGAGAGGGTGTGGCTTCATCTGTCCCTCAATGAGTGTGGCTTCATCTATCCCTCAATGAGGGGGCGTGGCTTCATCTATCCCTCAATGAGAGAGCGTGGCTTCATCCATCCCTCAATGAGAGAGCGTGGCTTCATCTATCCCTCAATGAGAGAGCGTGGCTTCATCTATCCCTCAATGAGAGAGCGTGGCTTCATCTATCCCTCAATGAGAGAGTGTGGCTTCATCTATCCCTCAATGAGAGAGTGTGGCTTCATCCATCCCTCAATGAGAGTGCGTGGCTTCATCTATCCCTCAATGAGAGAGCGTGGCTTCATCTAACCCTCAATGAGGGGGTGTGGCTTCATCTATCCCTCAATGAGAGAGCGTGGCTTCATCTATCCCTCAATGAGAGGACGTGGCTTCATCTGTCCCTCAATGAGAGAGTGTGGCTTCATATATCCCTCAATGAGGGGGCGTGGCTTCATCTATCCCTCAATGAGAGAGCGTGGCTTCATCTATCCCTCAATGAGAGAGTGTGGCTTCATCTATCCCTCAATGACAGAGTGTGGCTTCATCTATCCCTCAATGAGAGAGCGTGGCATCATCTATCCCTCAATGAGAGAGTGTGGCTTCATCTATCCCTCAATGAGGGGGTGTGGCTTCATCTATCCCTCAATGACAGAGTGTGGCTTCATCTATCCCTCAATGAGGGGGCGTGGCTTCATCCATCCCTCAATGAGAGAGTGTGGCTTCATCTATCCCTCAATGAGGGGGAGTGGCTTCATCCATCCCTCAATGAGAGAGCGTGGCTTCATCTATCCCTCAATGACAGAAAGTGGCTTCATCTATCCCTCAATGAGGGGGCGTGGCTTCATATATCCCTCAATGACAGAGTGTGGCTTCATATATCCCTCAATGAGGGGGCGTGGCTTCATCTATCCCTCAATGAGAGAGTGTGGCTTCATCTATCCCTCAATGACAGAGTGTGGCTTCATCTATCCCTCAATGAGAGAGCGTGGCTTCATCTATCCCTCAATGAGAGGGCGTGGCTTCATCTGTCCCTCAATGAGAGAGTGTGGCTTCATCTATCCCTGAATGAGGGGGCGTGGCTTCATCTATCCCTCAATGAGAGAGCGTGGCTTCATCCATCCCTCAATGAGAGAGCGTAGCTTCATCTATCCCTCAATGAGAGAGCGTGGCTTCATATATCCCTCAATGAGGGGGCGTGGCTTCATCTATCCCTCAATGAGAGAGCGTGGCTTCATCTATCCCTCAATGAGAGAGCGTGGCATCATCTATCCCTCAATGAGAGAGTGTGGCTTCATCTATCCCTCAATGAGGGGGTGTGGCTTCATCTATCCCTCAATGACAGAGTGT
This sequence comes from Gastrophryne carolinensis, assembly GCA_027917425.1. NCBI lineage: Eukaryota > Metazoa > Chordata > Amphibia > Anura > Microhylidae > Gastrophryne > Gastrophryne carolinensis. The sequence goes on from CM051241.1 coordinate 2,526,113, forward strand.
GGCTTCATCTATCCCTCAATGAGGGGGCGTGGCTTCATCCATCCCTCAATGAGAGAGTGTGGCTTCATCTATCCCTCAATGAGGGGGTGTGGCTTCATCTATCCCTCAATGACAGAGTGTGGCTTCATCTATCCCTCAATGAGGGGGCGTGGCTTCATCTATCCCTCAATGAGAGAGCGTGGCTTCATCTATCCCTCAATGAGAGAGTGTGGCTTCATCTATCCCTCAATGACAGAGTGTGGCTTCATCTATCCCTCAATGAGAGAGCGTGGCATCATCTATCCCTCAATGAGAGAGTGTGGCTTCATCTATCCCTCAATGAGGGGGTGTGGCTTCATCCATCCCTCAATGACAGAGTGTGGCTTCATCTATCCCTCAATGAGGGGGCGTGGCTTCATCCATCCCTCAATGAGAGAGTGTGGCTTCATATATCCCTCAATGAGGGGGCGTGGCTTCATCTATCCCTCAATGAGACAGCGTGGCTTCATCTATCCCTCAATGAGAGAGTGTGGCTTCATCTATCCCTCAATTAGAGAGCGTGGCTTCATCTATCCCTCAATGAGAGAGCGTGGCTTCATCTATCCCTCAATGACAGAGTGTGGCTTCATCTATCCCTCAATGAGGGGGTGTGGCTTCATCTATCCCTCAATGACAGAGTGTGGCTTCATCTATCCCTCAATGACAGAGTGTGGCTTCATATATCCCTCAATGAGAGAGTGTGGCTTCATCTATCCCTCAATGAGAGAGCGTGGCTTCATCTCTTCCTCAATGAGAGGGCGTGGCTTCATCTATCCCTCAATGAGAGAGTGTGGCTTCATCTATCCCTCAATGAGAGAGCGTGGCGTCATCCATCCCTCAATGAGAGAGTGTGGCTTCATCCATCCCTCAATGAGAGAGTGTGGCTTCATCTTTCCCTCAATGAGAGAACGTGGCTTCATCTATCCCTCAATGAGGTGCGTGGCTTCATCTGTCCCTCATTGAGAGAGCGTGGCTTCATCAATCCATCAATGAGAGAGTGAGGCTTCATCTATCCCTCAATGAGGGGGTGTGGCTTCATCTATCCCTCAATGAGAGAGCGTGGCTTCATCCATCCCTCAATGAGAGAGTGTGGCTTCATCTATCCCTGAATGAGAGAGTGTGGCTTCATCTATCCCTCAATGAGAGAGTGTGGCTTCATCTATCCCTCAATGAGGGGGTGTGGCTTCATCTATCCCTCAATGAGAGAGTGTGGCTTCATCTATCCCTCAATGAGGGGGTGTGGCTTCATCTATCCCTCAATGAGAGAGCGTGGTTTCATCCATCCCTCAATGAGAGAGCGTGGCTTCATCTATCCCTCAATGAGAGAGTGTGGCTTCATCTATCCCTCAATGAGAGAGTGTGGCTTCATCTATCCCTCAATGAGAGAGTGTGGCTTCATCTATCCCTCAATGAGAGAGCGTGGCTTCATCCATCCCTCAATGAGAGAGTGTGGCTTCATCTATCCCTGAATGAGAGAGTGTGGCTTCATCTATCCCTCAATGAGGGGCGTGGCTTCATCTGTCCCTCATTGAGAGAGTGAGGCTTCATCTATCCCTCAATGAGAGTGCGTGGCTTCATCTATCCCTCAATGAGAGAGCGTGGCTTCATCTATCCCTCAATGAGAGAGCGTGGCTTCATCTATCCCTCAATGAGAGGGCGTGGCTTCATCTGTCCCTCAATGAGAGAGTGTGGCTTCATCTATCCCTCAATGAGGGGGCGTGGCTTCATCTATCCCTCAATGAGAGAGCGTGGCTTCATCCATCCCTCAATGAGAGAGCGTGGCTTCATCTATCCCTCAATGAGAGAGCGTGGCTTCATCTATCCCTCAATGAGAGAGCGTGTCTTCATCTATCCCTCAATGAGAGAGTGTGGCTTCATCTATCCCTCAATGACAGAGCGTGGCTTCATCCATCCCTCAATGAGAGAGTGTGGCTTCATCTATCCCTCAATGAGAGAGTGTGGCTTCATCCATCCCTCAATCGTGGCTTCATCTATCCCTCAATGAGAGAGCGTGGCTTCATCTATCCCTCAATGAGGGGGTGTGGCTTCATCTATCCTTCAATGAGAGTGTGGCTTCATCTATCCCTCAATGAGAGGGCGTGGCTTCATCTGTCCCTCAATGAGAGAGTGTGGCTTCATCCATCCCTCAATGAGAGTGCGTGGCTTCATCTATCCCTCAATGAGAGAGCGTGGCTTCATCTATCCCTCAATGAGGGGGTGTGGCTTCATCTATCCCTCAATGAGGGGGCGTGGCTTCATCTATCCCTCAATGAGAGGGCGTGGCTTCATCTGTCCCTCAATGAGAGAGTGTGGCTTCATCTATCCCTCAATGAGAGAGCGTGGCTTCATCCATCCCTCAGTGAGAGAGCGTAGCTTCATCTATCCCTCAATGAGAGAGTGTGGCTTCATCTATCCCTCAATGTGAGAGCGTGGCTTCATCTATCCCTCAATGAGAGAGCGTGGCTTCATCTATACCTCAATGAGAGAGTGTGGCTTCATCTATCCCTCAATGAGAGAGTGTGGCTTCATCCATCCCTCAATGAGATAGCGTAGCTTCATCTATCCCTCAATGTGAGAGCGTGGCTTCATCTATCCCTCAATGAGAGAGTGTGGCTTCATCCATCCCTCAATGAGAGAGCGTGGCTTCATCTATCCCTCAATGAGAGAGTGTGGCTTCCTCTATCCCTCAATGAGGTGGCGTGGCTTCATCCATCCCTCAATGAGAGAGCGTGGCTTCATCTATCCCTTAATGAGGGGGCGTGGCTTCATCCATCCCTCAATGAGAGAGCGTGGCTTCATCTATCCCTCAATGAGAGAGTGTGGCTTCCTCTATCCCTCAATGAGGTGGCGTGGCTTCATCCATCCCTCAATGACAGAGTGTGGCTTCATCTATCCCTCAATGAGGGGGCGTGGCTTTATCCATCCCTCAATGAGAGAGTGTGGCTTCATCTATCCCTCAATGAGGGGGCGTGGCTTCATCCATCCCTCAATGAGAGAGCGTGGCTTCATCTATCCCTCAATGAGAGAGTGTGGCTTCATCTATCCCTCAATGAGGGGGCGTGGCTTCATCTATCCCTCAATGAGAGAGCGTGGCTTCATCTATCCCTCAATGAGGGGGCGTGGCTTCATCTATCCCTCAATGAGAGAGTGTGGCTTCATCTATCCCTCAATGAGAGAGTGTGGCTTCATCTATCCTCAATGAGAGAGCGTGGCTTCATCTATCCCTCAATGAGAGAGTGTGGCTTCATCTATCCCTCAATGAGAGAGCGTGGCTTCATCTATCCTCAATGAGAGAGCGTGGCTTCATCTATCCCTCAATGAGAGAGCGTGGCTTCATCTATCCCTCAATGAGAGAGTGTGGCTTCATCTATCCCTCAATGAGAGAACGTGGCTTCATCTATCCCTCAATGAGGGGGTGTGGCTTCATCTATTCCTCAATGAGAGAGCGTGGCTTCATCTATCCCTCAATGAGAGAGTGTGGCTTCATCTATCCCTCAATGAGAGAGCGTGGCTTCATCTATCCCTCAATGAGAGAGCGTGGCTTCATCTATCCTCAATGAGAGAGCGTGGCTTCATCTATCCCTCAATGAGAGAGCGTGGCTTCATCTATCCCTCAATGAGAGAGTGTGGCTTCATCTATCCTCAATGAGAGAGCGTGGCTTCATCTATCCTCAATGAGAGAGTGTGGCTTCATCTATCCCTCAATGAGGGGGCGTGGCTTCATCTATCCCTCAATGAGGGGGCGTGGCTTCATCCATCCTTCAATGAGGGTGTGTGTCTTCATTTAGGAACTGTCCCTCTTTCCCACCCTGAACATTTGGTATGTATGCCGTGGGCTCATTTGACAGGTAACCATGTGGGATGACTAGGGGAGTTTCACAGAGCGGGTCATCCCCAACAGAGGAGAAGGAATCAGCCGGCTGCAGAGTCTCATAGACTCCAGGGACGGTTTTGGTCCGTTTTAACCAGAGCTTCCTGCATTGGGTCAGAGCAACACGATCCCTCAGCGTTTCTATTGATTATCCCGCCTTGTAATTGTCGGCGGAGACCAGGAACGGTCGTCAGGAAGCGGCTTCCAGGTCTCCAGTGGTAATAACTCCTCAGTGATGGACACGCGTTTTATAGGCACAGCCTGTTCTTCCATCGAACTATTTCATGTCGGTGCCAAGCGATGATAAAGTTACGGCTGCTCCTTAGTTATTAGCGGCCTCTGATGACTATGAGTCACTGGTGCTGCTGGAAACCTTGTCCCGCCGCCAGTTCGTCAGTAACTCGACCTTCATTTTCTGCATGGACAATAAATCCTACATACGTTACGGAGCGTCCTGCTCCAATTAGGGCCAAGCCGCAGCCAATTTTTTGTTTTGGTTTCTGAAAGAGCGTGGAACTTTTGCTTTGTTTTGTTAAAGAGGAACAAAACTGGTCTGGAATTGGGATGCCCTGCTGTGTGAATCCCCGGTAATTGCTTACCTACCCACTGTTCCGCATGTGTGGGCTCTCGTCCAATGAGAGCTGTGACTACGACGCGGCCACATCCTCGTAGGCGCATACGCGCACCCGCCTCAGCCAATCGGATTGGCAGGGGCAGGAGCGGGTACACCGCCAAGCATGCGGCAGCGCGCGATCCTCATTGAAGTCAATGAGAACTGTCTGCCACAGGATGTAAACACAGCAAATCTCTCTGATTCGCTGACCTCTGTAGAAGAGGTGAGATCCACTGGGCATAGTAGCTGGAAGCTGGGGGGCTTTAGATAGTTCGGGATGCCCCCGGGTACCTTTCCTAAATCTTGTTCTACTCTAAGCCAATCTGGCAAATTAAGAATTAAAGAGGAAAAAAAACGGGGAATTTTTCTTTTCTGGGGGTTTGTTCAGATCCCAAATCGGGATGCCCCGCTTTGTGAAACCTCGCATTCCGGCCCGTGTGCATGTTCCCATCCTAGCATAGCTCCCAAGTTTCCAGGGTGGAAAAGAGGCACAATTGTTAAATGAAGCCATGTATGTGTATATATACTGTATATATATATATATATATATATATATATATATATATATATATGTATATATGTATATATACGTATGTGTGTATGTTGTGTGTGTATATATGTATGTGTATGTATGTATGTTGTGTGTGTATATAAATGTATGTATGTATATATGTGTATGTATGTATATATGTATGTATGTTGTGTGTGTATATAAATGTATGTATGTATATATGTGTGTGTATGTATGTATGTATGTATGTATGTATGTTGTGTGTATATATATGTATGTATGTATATATGTTTGTGTGTGTATGTATGTATGTTGTGTGTGTATATATATGTATGTATGTATATGTGTGTGTATGTATGTATGTATGTATGTATATGTGTGTGTATGTATATATGTATGTATGTATATATGTTTGTGTGTGTATGTGGTGGGATACGATGAGCTGGGCCTGGTCGTTGCTATAAACCTTCTCTTGCTTTTGTATTTTTTTTTCTGTTTTTTACGTGTTGTGTAATGTTTTTTAATAACAGTCGGTGTTGAGTTTCCCCCCATTTGTCTCTTCTGCGGCTTCAGCTGGATTTACTGATTTTCATTAGAAACAATAAAAACCCGATTAGGGTCTAATTCCTTGCCCCCGGAGCACGGCATTCTCTAGGTGTTGGGGGATACAATATAGATAGTGACTGGTGATCTGAGCCGCACGGGCATCAGCGAGGAATGCTATTACACAAGTGTTGGGTTTGTGGTGGAAGCCAGGGATGTCCACCCAAAGAATCCGGCTCTCTGGAGACCCGCAAAGCTCCCTGGAGACCCGCAAAGCTCTCTGGAGACCCGCAAAGCTCTCTGGAGACCCGCAAAGCTCTCTGGAGACCCGCAAAGCTCCCTGGAGACCCGCAAAGCTCCCTGGAGACCCGCAAAGCTCTCTGGAGACCCGCAAAGCTCTCTGGAGACCCACAAAGCTCCCCGCAAAGCTCTCTGGAGACCCGCAAAGCTCTCTGGAGACCCGCAAAGCTCCCTGGAGACCCGCAAAGCTCTCTGGAGACCCGCAAAGCACTCTGGAGACCCGCAAAGCTCTCTGGAGACCCGCAAAGCTCTCTGGAGACCCGCAAAGCACTCTGGAGACCCGCAAAGCTCTCTGGAGACCCGCAAAGCTCCCTGGAGACACCCGCAAAGCTCTCTGGAGACCCGCAAAGCTCTCTGGAGACCCGCAAAGCTCCCTGGAGACCCGCAAAGCTCTCTGGAGACCCGCAAAGCTCCCTGGAGACCCGCAAAGCTCCCTGGAGACCCGCAAAAAGCTCTCTGGAGACCCGCAAAGCTCCCTGGAGACCCGCAAAGCTCCCTGGAGACCCGCAAAGCTCTCTGGAGACCCGCAAAGCTCTCTGTGATGGATGGGAACAGTGGGTTCTGTTTGTCAGACTGAGGTGGGGGCGTGTTAGCTGGTCCTCTTTATCCTGGGTAATAAAGCAACACATTCTAATGTCAGGACCACACAGGAGGCAATGTGGGGGAGCCGCTAGTTCCTGCACAATGTGTCTACTGCTCGGGTACACGCACAATGTGATTGTAACAAGTTGTCATCCAGGGACTTGGCTTCATAGGTGGTGAACAACAAGGGCAGGTACAGGTATTCCCATGTCATTTATGTATCATCGATTGTTTAAACCTCATTATTATAACCTCTGACCTCAGCCAGGTAACTGGCCCAGACCCCTGACCTCAGCCAGGTAACTGGCCCAGACCCCTGACCTCAGCCAGGTAACTGGCCCAGACCCCTGACCTCAGCCAGGTAACTGGCCCAGACCCCTGACCTCAGCCAGGTAACTGGCCCCGACCTCTGACCTCAGCCAGGTAACTGGCCCCCGAACTATAACCTCAGCCAGGTAACTGGCACCAACCTCTGACCTCAGCCAGGTAACTGGCACCAACCTCTGACCTCAGCCAGGTAACTGGCACCAACCTCTGACCTCAGCCAGGTAACTTGCCCCCGAACTATAACCTCAGCCAGGTAACTGGCACCAACCTCTGACCCCAGCCTGGTAACTGGCCCCCGAACTATAACCTCAGCCAGGTAACTGGCACCAACCTCTGACCCCAGCCTGGTAACTGGCCCCCGAACTATAACCTCAGCCAGGTAACTGGCACCAACCTCTGACCTCAGCCAGGTAACTGGCACCAACCTCTGACCTCAGCCAGGTAACTGGCCCTCGAACTATAACCTCAGCCAGGTAACTGGCACCAACCTCTGACCTCAGCCAGGTAACTGGCACCAACCTCTGACCTCAGCCAGGTAACTGGCCCCCGAACTATAACCTCAACCAGGTAACTGGCCCAGACCCCTGACCTCAGCCAGGTAACTGGCCTCAAGAGAAGCAGGGGATTTGCCTGCTGGTAGAGATTGCGTTGCCGCGTGTGGCGGTTGGCAGGCTCAGGTCCATGTCCTTAGACACAGGGCACGGGATCGGAAACGAGTGAGCTGATTGGACGAGGATGTAGGACCAGGGAAAGGTGAGTTAGATTGGGAGACCTGAGGAGTTTCACATAGTGAGGCATCCTGGGTGTATAACTGCTACTACTTTATTCAAGACCACGATGCTTGGGGTTAGTCTGCAACAAGAAAAGGATCCAAACACGAGCGACAACAAGCACAAGGACAAGCAGAGGGGAAACAGCACTTCCTGTATCCAAGGGTCAGGACAAGTGCCCATACCTCCCAACTTTTCAGGGTGGGAAAGAGGACCATTTGTTAAATTAGGCCACACCCCCTAATTGAGGGATAGATGAAGCTACACTCTCTCATTGAGGGATAGATGGAGCCACACCCCCTAATTGAGGGCTAGATGAAGCCACGCCCTCTCATTGAGGGATAGATGAAGCCACACCCTCTCATTGAGGGATAAATGAAGCCACACCCTCTCATTGAGGGATAGATGAAGCCACGCCCTCTCATTGAGGGATAGATGAAGCCACACTCTCTCATTGAGGGATAGATGAAGCCACACTCTCTCATTGAGGGATAGATGAAGCCACACCCTCTCATTGAGGGATAGATGAAGCCACACCCTCTCATTGAGGGATAGATGAAGCCACACTCTCTCATTGAGGGATAGATGAAGCCACACCCTCTCATTGAGGGATAGATGAAGCCACGCCCTCTCATTGAGGGATAGATGAAGCCACGCTCTCTCATTGAGGGATAGATGAAGCCACACCCTCTCATTGAGGGATGGATGAAGCCACGCCCCCTCATTGAGGGATGGATGAAGCCACGCCCTCTCATTGAGGGATAGATGAAGCCACACCCTCTCATTGAGGGATAAATGAAGCCACACCCTCTCATTGAGGGATAGATGAAGCCACGCCCTCTCATTGAGGGATAGATGAAGCCACACCCCCTAATTGAGGGCTAGATGAAGCCACGCCCTCTCATTGAGGGATAGATGAAGCCACACCCTCTCATTGAGGGATAGATGAAGCCACACCCTCTCATTGAGGGATAGATGAAGCCACGCCCTCTCATTGAGGGATAGCTGAAGCCACACCCTCTCATTGAGGGATGGATGAAGCCACGCCCTCTCATTGAGGGATAGATGAAGCCACGCCCTCTCATTGAGGGATAGATGAAGCCACGCTCTCTCATTGAGGGAGAGATGAAGCCACACCCCCTAATTGAGGGCTAGATGAAGCCACGCCCTCTCATTGAGGGATAGATGAAGCCACACCCTCTCATTGAGGGATGGATGAAGCCACACCCTCTCATTGAGGGATAGATGAAGCCACGCCCTCTCATTGAGGGATAGATGAAGCCACGCCCTCTCATTGAGGGATGGATGAAGCCACGCCCTCTCATTGAGGGATGGATGAAACCACGCCCTCTCATTGAGGGATAGATGAAGCCACGCTCTCTCATTGAGGGATAGATGAAGCCACACCCTCTCATTGAGGGATGGATGAAGCCACGCCCCCTCATTGAGGGATGGATGAAGCCACGCCCTCTCATTGAGGGATAGATAGGAGATACATTGTAACAGTTACAATAGAAACACTTTGAATAGGCGAATGAATCATTTATGGCTGCAGATCTCCATGTTACATCCAATATGTAAATGAAACCACGCCCCTTATTGAGGGATGAATGAAGCCACGCCCCCTCATTGAGGAATGGATGAAGCCATGCCTCCTCATTGAGGGATATATGAAGCCACGCCCCCTCATTGAGGAATGGATGAGGCCACGCCCCCTCTTTGAGGGAAGGATAGGAGATACATTGTAACAGTTACAACAATAGAAACACTTTGAATAGGAGAATTAATCACTTATTGCTGCAGATCTGCATGTTACACCTTAAAGAGGGACAATATGTAAATTAAGCCACGCCCCTCATTGGGGGATGGATGAAGCCACGCCCCTCAATGGGGGATGGATGAAGCCACGCCCCCTCATTGAGGGATGGATCGGAGATACATTGTAACAGTTATAACAATAGAAACACTTTGAATAGGCAAATGAATCATTTATTGCTGCAGATCTCCATGTTACACCTCAAAGAGGGACAATATGTAAATGAAGCCACGCCCCTTATTGAGGGATGAATGAAGCCACGCCCCCTCATTGAGGGATGGATGAAGCCACGCCCCCTCATTGAGGGATGGATGAAGCCATGCCCCCTCATTGAGGGATATATGAAGCCACGCCCCCTCATTGAGGGATGGATGAAGCCATGCCCCCTCATTGAGGGATATATGAAGCCACGCCCCCTCATTGAGGGATGGATGAAGCCACGCCCCCTCATTGAGGGATGGATAGGAGATACAGTGTAACAGTTACAACAACAAAAACACTTTGAAGATGCAAATGAATCATTTATTGCTGCAGATCTGCAGGTTACACCTCAAAGAGGGACAAATGGGAACAACGAGGGACAGGGGGACACGGACTCAAAAGAGGGACAGTCCCTCCAAATCAGGGCCACTTGTGAGCTATGCAGGTGCCATGTACAGTAAATGGAGCCTCCGCGTCTGTAACGCCTTGTTTTCCGCACATGCTCATTAGTGACACAAAGTTCTTGTTGTGTTATTTTCCCTTTCTGTCTCCCAAACCGCGACAAGCTCTGGCTTCCTGTCACTGCGTAATTAATCCTATTTCATGGAAAGATCTCATCGGCCCCGCTCGCCATGTGTGCCGCACAAGCTGGCGAATCTCTTCTATCGAGCGCCGCTCACCCCTGTGCCAAGCGGAATGAGCCTCCTCTGCGACCGCAGAGCCGCGCTCCATCGTTTCAGCACACATGGTATGAGCTGCGGCGAGGAGGAAATCAAATCGGAAATGGAGTCGGTTAGTTAATGATGTTTCCCTACCCAAGATGTCATCTGGAGAACTCAGATGAACCGAGGGGAGCGCGCGGTGGGTGGGGGGGGGGGGGGGGAGGTCGTCTTTCTGTATTGTTACTTAACAGTTATCATCTTTGCTCCTCTGCTGGTGTTGCGTTATGTAACCCGGCATTTCAAATATTCTGACCCAAAACCCACGAATATCCAAAATCAGGATGCCCCGCTGTGTGAAACCCCCCAGGTGGCCCATTAGTTCACCTTCTTTCCCAGTCCAATGGCGCATGCGCGGGCAGCAGCCGCATCCTCACTATCCATCTAGCAGCCAGCGCGAGCACGCTCCCTGTTAGAGGGAAGCGGAGGATGCGTCCAAGCATGCTGACTGGGCGAGAGGCTGCGCATGTGCCGTAGGACAGAGGGAGGGTTAACGCAATCATAACCGGGGGGGTTTACGCAGCGAGGCATCCCCGATCATCCAAAAGCGATGGTTGGTAGGCAAGTAGAGCTGAAACCAGGAATGAAAACCAGCTAAAGGGTAATTCCGAGAGGCGTAAATGAGAAATGAGCCGGGGTCATAGCAGAAGTCCGAGATCATAGATACAAAGGTGGTACAATCAGCTGAAGCAATGGATCTCAGGCCTTCTTGTAGTTCTCTAGCCCTATGTGAGAGGGGCTGAGCGGAATATGGGGTGATCTCCACTATCTATGGTTCCCCGAATAGCTTGCCAATGCTGCAGACTCACAACCACGCCAGAAGCTGGAAGGCAAGGCTCGGACAGACCGACGAGTGGAATGAAATCTGGGAGGGGACCATGAAATGCTCCATCAATATATACGATCACTCAGGTCTGCCTACAAGGTCTTGTTTGACCCCCTCCCGTATTGTCAAGGCGGTACCGGGTTATCCTAGCACTTGCTTCCGGGGTGCCCAGTGGAAGGTTCAGCACTTTACATATGGTCTCTACAAAACTTAGGCCCTTATTTAACAAGGAATAGCGACAGGTAGTGCCTGGTGAGCGACCGGTAATGACGGGCCCCGCCACGAGAACGCCGGCTCCCCACCACAATCACACATTTATCAAGCCAATCCTGCTTAGCGACTGACAGAGCGCCATATAGCGACTCATTCATCATTATTCCAGCCTCAGCCCACAGCGCCAGCGTCCGACCTTGAACAGCGACAGGTATGACCTCTCGCTACCTGGCGCTCTCCAATGCATTTCAATGGAACAATCTTTAAATATTAATAATTAATTGTTATTAATTTTTTTTTTTTTTAAATGTGAAAAATTCTGTGACCACTTCTGCCATTTTAAGGTAAAAAAAAAAAAAAAAAATTGTACAGAATTGATATTACAGGTCTGATATTAATGTTTCATATTACAAAATTATTTACAAAAACTTGTTTTTTTTGGTTTCCAAAAATATGGTTGTTTGAGGGTTAAAAAACTACTTTTAACCCATCGCCGCCAGCGCTCTGGGGTTTAAACATGCATTTTACAGCGCAAGAATTTTTTGCGCGTGATTTGTTAATGAATATGGTGGGAGCCGGTCGCTCTGGCCAGTCGCTGTCATGCGCGGAACCTGCCAAACAGCGACTCCTAACCCCGTATTCAACATTACCGCACACCGACTGAGTCGCTGTCAACAACCGAACAACGGCCAAGCACAGCGACTACTAGCGGGCGCTCTGAAAATGCCGCTACAGTCGCTCAACTGTCGCTACCTGGCGCTGTTAATGAATCGGCCTCTTGGAGTGGACGTGCCAAAGGCACACCTTCCTCCCAACAGGAAGCACCACAACTACTATCAATCAGACAATTTGATACTTTATTGGTACAAAGGGTTAAAAAACATATATACACCACAACAAATATTAAAAACAACTGGTAGGCCAAGAAAACCTTAATCAATAAATGATGCCCCTAAAGGCTATCCAACTCATGCCACATGGGCGCAAAAAACGACATGTATTAATATCCAAAAACCATCTTTTTGGGCCGGCACAAAAAATATATATAAATATATAAATATATATATATATATATATATATATATATATATACACATAAAAACCCCCCCAAAAATCTATATATATAACAAAGTGCTACAGTACAGTAAAACAAATTATAAGTGATACGGGGAGGCGGATTCATTAATAGCGCCAGGTAGCGACGGATGAGCGACAGTAGCGGCATTTTCAGAGCGCCCGCTAGTATTCGCTGTGCTTGGCCGTTGTTCTGTAGTTGATAGCGACTCAGTCGGTTTGCCGTAATGTTGAATACGGGGTTAGGAGTCGCTGTTTGACAGGTTCCGCGCTGTATGGGAGCGCATGACAGCGAACGGCCATAGCGAACGGCTCCCACCATATTCATTAACAAATGCTTGTTTAAACCCCAGAGCGCTGGCGGCGATGGCTTAAAAGTAGTTTTTTAACCCCCAAACAACCATATTTTTAGAAATAAAAAAAAACATGTTTTTCAAAACATTTTGTAATATGAATACATTAATATCAGACCTGTAATATCAATTCTGCACAAATTTTTTTTTTTTTTTTTTAGCTTAAAAAAAATATCTAACGTTGCCGAAGTGGTCACAGAATTTTTGATATTTAAAAAAAAAAAAAAAAAAAAAATTAATAGCAATTAATTATGAATATTTAAAGATTGTTCCATTGAAATGCATTGGAGAGCGCCAGGTAGCGAGAGGTCATACCTGTCGCTGTTCAAGGTCGCTCGCTGGCGCTGTGGGGTGAGGCTGGAATAATGATGAATGATTCGCTATCTGGCGCTCTGTCAGTCGCTAAGCAGGATCGGCTTGATAAATGTGTGATTGCGGAGGGGAGCCGGCGTTCTCGTGGCGGTGAGCGTCATTACCGTTCGCTCACCATTCGCTACCTGGCGCTATCCCTTGTTAAATAAGTGCCTGTATTTCCTTAGACAACTTGCGAAATTCGGAATGACTATTAGCATGCCTCCCAACTGTCCCGATTTTCCCGGGATTGTCCCGATTTTCACAAAGAATCCCGCGGTCCCGGAACATTAACAAATGTCCCGGGACGCCCTGCGCCGGCAGTGTGCCCAGGGCCGCAACGACGCTGGCGCAAAGATACTAACTTCCTGGCGTGTGGGGTGAGAGAGTGGGTGGGCGCACGGGGGTGGGTGGGCGGTATGCTGGGTTGGGGATAAAAAAAACGTACGCATGCAGGGGTGAAGGCAGCCGACATTGCTGGAGCTGGAGAGCGTGACAGAGAGTGTGACAGGGGCGTGACGGGGGGTGTGGCCGGGGCGTGACAGGGGTGTGGACGGGGCGTGACAGGGGTGTGGCCGGGACGTGACGGGGGTGTGGCCGGTGGCATTGCTTGTCCCGCTTTCACATTTTCAGAAGTTGGGAGGTATGCTATTAGGATTCTGAAGACCTTCTACATCGGCGCAGTAGGCTCACTCCTGAGCTCCGCCTTCACTACCTGGTATTGTGGGATCACGTCCAAGGACAAGAACAGGCTGAAGAGAATCACCAGGACCGCTGAGCGGATCATAGGGTGTCCCCTACCTGACCTAGATGAACAATTTAGGGAAAGGATCCGCTCAAAGGCAAAGAGAATAGTAGGTGACCCCACACACCCAGGCTACCCCTCCTACCATCTCCTACCATCTGGACGGAGGTACCGGGCCATCTCCACCAGAACCTCTCGGTATAAAAACAGTTTCTTCCCACTATAGCCGTTTGAACAACCACCTCTAAGATTCCTGGAAAACCTCTGATCCCCAGTCACTTACAGGAACATTGTATAATTCCACTGTAAATATGTAAAACTAGCGAATGTTTATACTCCCATATTGATGTATATAGTATTTGTGTGTTGCTATTGTTGATGTATATGTATATAGTCGTATGTCTAGCGATTGTTTAAGCTCTATGGAGAACCTCCCTTCCAAAAAGTATTCCTTGTTGTATTCTGTACATACTTGGCGACCAATAAAGTATTCGTAGTATTCGTATTCGCATATATATATATATATATATATATATATATATATATATATATATATTTACATATAAATACACATAAACCCCCCCAAAAAAATCTATCTATATATATAACAAAGTGCTACAGTGCAGTAAAACAAATTATAAGTGATACTTAAATAACAATGAATAATCCCTATGCAACAACCAAATGAAAATATCTATTAGTGCAAAGTGCAAATATATGAAACATCACATGGAACTATGAGGCCGATTCATTAATAGCGCCAGGTAGCGACAGATGAGCGCCAGTAGCGTGATTTTCACAGCGCCAGCTAGTATTCGCTGTGCGTTGCCGGGGTTTGCTTGTTCGGTGTGCGGTAATGTTGAATACGGGGTTAGGGGTCGCTGTTTCACAGGTTCTGCGCTGTATGGGTGCGCCTGACAGCGAATGGCCAGAGCGAACGGCTTGCTGCAGATTCATTAACAAATCACGCTCAAAAATTTCTGGCGCTGTGAATTCCTTGTTTAAACCCCAGAGCGCTGGCGGCGATGTGTGTAAAGTAGTTTTTAACCCCCAAACAACCATTTTTTTTAATTGTAATAATTATACAAGTTTTTCTAAACATTTAGTAATATGAATAAATTAATATCAGACCTGTAATATCAATTCTGCACATTTTTTTTTTTTCTTTTTTCTTAAAAAAAATATCTAACATTGCAGAAGTGGTCACAGAATTTTTGACAGTTAAAAAAAAAAAAAAAAAAAAAACCCATAAACCCCATTAATTATGAATATTTAAAGATTGCTCCATTGAAATGCATTGGACAACGCCAGGTAGCGAGAGGTCATACCTGTCGCTGTGATGGGATTAGCATCGGCGCTGGTCGTTGCAGTCCGCTACATGATGAATCCCGCGCTAGCTGTCGCTCTCGCTGGCGCTAGCCTCATTTAGCGTGATAAATGCGTCATTGTGACCGCCGCCGGGCGTACTTGATTCGGTAGCCGCCGTTAGCTGGCGGTACCTGGCGCTCGTCAGACACTACCTGGCGCTATCCCTTGATAAATAAGGCCGTATGTAAACTCCTAATATTGCACAAGATATCCATCCCAAACGGAACTCGATGAATAGTAAGAACCCCAATAAATATGCAATAAATTCAGGTGCCGGCAGACACAAAAATCTCACGTCATATAGGGTCACACAGGGCAAACAGGTCAGGCCAACCTTGATGTTAAGTACCCGCGCACGCAGCTCCCACGCTGCTTCAAGGGTAAGGGTCCCTCTGCAGGTAGGGGAAGGCCTAAGATTCCAAAGCATGGGGTCGTCTTGGGTCCAGGGCCTCACGTGAGGGAATCTAGGGATCTCCGCACCATTTTTCTCTCAGATCTAAGTTTACCTTTGAACTTCTGGTTTGCCCTCAGCTCGCCCCTCGTTACGCAGATCGGAATGACCGATTCAGACTTTTTGTTTCGACTGTGCTGACCTAATGGATGTGACACCCCGATCGGGGATGCCCCGCTGTGTACAACGGAGCATGAGCGGCAGAATCTTAAAGTTGACCATAACCTAGGATTTTGACTAACCCGGGTTTAGTTCCATGCCGCGTATCGGGGATGCCCCGCTGTGTGAGACCTCCCAGGTTGCCGAGCCCAACTCGCAGTCCTATGCGGCCGCTCGTCCAATTAGCGTTCTGGGATCTGCTGGTGGCCGAGCGTGCTGACAGCCGCATCCACCGCCGGCCATTCCCAAATGCCTGGTGCGAGCACGCGCCCTGCTAGAGGGATAGTGGCGATGGGGCGCATGCGCCGTTGGACCGGGAGAGAAGGTAAGTGTTTTGGGTGACCTGGGAGGTTTGACAACCTTGTATTGTAACCTTGTATTCAACATTACGGCAAACCGACTGAGTCGCTATCAACAACCGAACAACGGCCAAGCACAGCGACTGCTAGCGGGCGCTCTGAAAATGCCGCTACAGTCGCTCAACTGTCGCTACCTGGCGCTAGTGATGAATCAGCCTGCCCATCTGCTTAAACAACCCCCCGCCCCCCTCCCCGGGACATCCCGCTTTTAGACCCGTGAATCTGACTTTCCTGGGTTGTGCTCTATCCCCCCTTACATTGGGATGCCCCCTGACTCCACCCACTAAAATTCACCTTTCCCTGCTCTAACGGCACATGTGCGGACTCTTGTCCAATCAGAGCCCATCGTTATGTCACATCCTTCAGCAAATTCAATGGGCTCCTGCTCCATCCTGTCTGGGGCGTGTACACAGCACCGCGATGCGGGGGATGCAGCCGCTCTCACTCCCCATTGTAAACTAACAGATTCCCAGACTCGTCTGATTGGACGAGAGCCGTTGGAAAGGTGCATCTCCCGAGTCGAGGTGCCCCAGAGAAAAGCCAGCGGTTAGCCATGGAATCTTTTAGCTTCCAGGGCTGCCGCCGGTTTGTTTTGTTCCGCTTTATCATGTTACTGCCTGAAATCGGCTCCGGGGGGGTCGCTGCTAATTTCATTTAGAGAATCTCACCACTGAGCGTCCATCGGGGATGCCCCCCCCCTCCCCAGGTCACACATTAGAGCTGTACTTCATATAAGAAGCTCTTATGTTCCCCCCCCCCCCCCCGTACATACAGGTGCGCTGGCTCTCGTCCAATCAGAGCTGTTTGCCTCTCGGCTGCATCCCCCGCATCGCGGTGCTGTGTACACGCTCCCGCCCCAGACAGGATGGAGCAGGAGCCCATTGAATTTACATAGACTCCTTTGCTAAAGTATGTAACATGGCGGAGGGCTCTGATTGGACGAGAAGCTGCACATGCGCCATTGAAGAGGTGAAAGGTGAAGTTTTGGGCGGATTCAGGGGGGCGGGGGGTCCCACAGGGAGCATTCCAATTAATCCGGACCCTCACCCTGAATAAGAGCCTATCTTATATGTTTCCCACACCCTGTACATACAGATTGCTCACATTAATCCGGACCCTCACCCTGAATAAGAGCCTATCTTATATGTTTCCCACACCCTGTACATACAGATTGCTCACATTAATCCGGACCCTCACCCTGAATAAGAGCCTATCTTATATGTTTCCCACACCCTGTACATACAGATTGCTCACATTAATCCGGACCCTCACCCTGAATAAGAGCCTATCTTATATGTTTCCCTCCTGTACATACAGATTGCTCACATTATAAATCATCCTACCTGCATCTACTGCATGTTATGAGCCTTTAAACATACAAGATGGCGGCTCATGGAACATCAGGCAGCCTGCAAACAGGAAGTGTCTTCTGACTGTGCTGCTCTGCATTCTGGGATTGCTGACCTTTCCCTGACCCCAGCTCTGCTCTGTCTGAGCAAAGCACAGCTATAACCCGCCCTCTGTACTTTATCCCGCTCTCCTCTCCTCAGTAAGTGTGATGCTTCTGAGCCAAGATGGCGGCGCCGGTATCCTAGAGCCCTGAACAGAGTTGCAGCCCAGTGGAGGGAAAGAATAATAAGTGACTAAAAGCGTAAAATATATTAATCTCAGATGCTGGGGAACCGTTTTATAAGGATTTGGGCTTTTCATTAAATCCTGGTGAAGGTCGGGTTTAGCTCACCTTTTCCTTTGGTCCCACGTCACATGTGCGAGTTCGTCGCCAATCAGCGCGCTCGGCTCCATTTGTGAAGGGGGGAGACCAGCGGTTAGAAGTGAAATCTTTAGCGATTCCAGGGCCAGTCTCGGTGGGTTTTGTTCCTCTTTAATGTTGATTCAGGAAGAGTCGCTTATACAGTAATGGGGCGTGGCCTTGCTCTTGTTATAACGGTGCGTTAGTCAGTGATGTCACTGGCGGGTGACGCTGGGAGTTAGTAGCTGCGGCGGCGCCCTGGCATGAACATTCAATGGGGCCAAACGTTTTTTGCGTTTTAAAGCGGAACTACATTTGACTTTCATGGGTTTTGTTCTGTTCCCCCCCCCCCCCGGGGCATCCCGAATTAGTATATGAAACCCCCAGAATGGCGCTATTCACTCAGCGCTGGCTCTCGTCCATCTGCAGTGACCACATACCTCCCAACTTCTGAAAATGTGAAAGCGGGACAAGCAATGCCCCCGACCACACCCCTGTCACGCCTCGGCCACACCCCCATCACGCCCCGACCACACCCCTGCCACGTCCCAGCCACACCCCCGCCACGCCCTGGTCACACCCCTGTCACGCCCCGGCCACACCCCTGTCACGCCCTGGCCACACCCCCGTCACGCCCCCGTCAAACACCCCTGTCACGCTCTCCAGCTCCAGCAATGTCGGCTGCCTTCACCCCTGTATGCGTAAGTTTTTTTATCCCCAACCCAGCATACCGCCCACCCACCCCCGTGCGCCCGCCCCCCGTGCGCCCGCCCCACTCTCTCACCCCACACGCCAGGAAGTTAGTATCTTCGCGCCGGCGTCGTTGCGGCCCTGGGCACACTGCCACGGCGCAGGGCGTCCCGGGACATTTGTTAATGTTCCGGGACCACGGGATTCTTTGCGAGAATCGGGACAATCCCGAGAAAATCGGGACAGTTGGGAGGCATGAGTAACCATGTCATTCGGCGCACTGCTCTCATAGACTACAGTGGTGAGCACCGCAGCAATCCTCCCCCCCCCCCCCCCCGCGGGTGGCGTGTGCACTTCCTCTCCAGCCTATCTAAATAGCTGCAACGCACAGTCACGGGCCGCGTGAGCTCCACATTCACAACATTGAGAGCACTTACTGAATGACGGTCATGGCTCTCATTGGACGACAGCCCGTGCATGCGCCGCTGGAACAGGGAAAGGTAAGTGTTTACGGGCGTCCCCGGGGAGTGGGTTTTGCATGCCTCCCAACTGTCCCGATTTTCCCGGGATTGTCCCGATTTTCGCAAAGAATCCCGTGGTCCCGGAACATTAACAAATGTCCCGGGACGCCCTGCGCCGTGGCAGTGTGCCCAGGGCCGCAACGACGCCGGCGCCAAGATACTAACTTCCTGGCGTGTGGGGTGAGAGAGTGGGGCGGGCGCACGGGGGTGGGTGGGCTTCATGCTGGGTTGGGGATAAAAAAACGTACGCATACAGGGGTGAAGGCAGCCGACATTGCTGGAGCTGGAGAGCGTGACAGGGGTGTGGCCGGGGCGTGACAGGGGTGTGACCAGGGTGTGACGGGGGTGTGGCCGGGGCGTGACAGGGGTGTGGTCGGGGCGTGACGGGGGTGTGGCCGAGGCGTGACAGGGGTGTGGTCGGGGCGTGACGGGGGTGTGGCCGAGGCGTGACAGGGGTGTGGTCGGGGCGTGACGGGGGTGTGGCCGGGGCGTGACAGGGGTGTGGTCGGGGGCATTGCTTGTCCCGCTTTCACATTTTCAGAAGTTGGGAGGTATGGGTTTTGTTCCACTTTAAAGTGGAACTTCACAGGTCCCGGAGTCTAAAACACACTGGAGCTGTTTGACTCCCACTCCTTGGGGCATGCCGAATTGGGACGTCCTACTGTGTACACCCCCCCCCCTAAAGGTTCAGCTTGTCCTGGAGCCCCCGTCGCATCCCCGCGCTCGCGTTTGGCCTTTCTGAATGGGCTGCGCAGGACGCCACGCCTCCAAGGTGAGCGGGGGAGGGGAGCGGGGGGTGCAATTTAGCCTCCAGCAGCGCCGGAGGGAGCGCGTTAAAGCGAACCAAAACACACGGCGATCAGCCCAGGAATGATGGATTCCCTGCCCCCAGAGCATCCAGAATCGGGATGCCCCACCGTGTGAAGCCCCCCGGTCACCTAGAAACTCACCTTCACTTCTGGTCCAACGCCGCGGCCCACTTATCCCTTTACCCGGCTGCGCACCCGTCCCAGGCGTTTGTAAATGGCCGACGTGGGCACACTCCCTGTGAGAGGCAATCATTGGGATGCGGCGTATCAGACGAAGGGGTGGGAGCAGTTCCGAGCGCACTGCGTCATAGAACCGGGAAGAGGTGAGTTTTATCAGGTGACCTGGGGGGGTTTCTAACAGCGGGGCATCCCCGATTAGGGGGCCCCGGAGGCAAGGCCCAAAACTCAGGGTAGTCAAAATCCCGGGTTCAAAATGAGTGCGGGGCTCAGCCAATCAGCACACTCTGTCTGGCCTGACTCTGCCCTGCAGGAGGGACAAGAAGGTGAGCATAGGGGTGACTAGGACGGGTTACACACACAGCGGGGCGCTCGGATTCAGGACGCCGCCGCACAGAGGAAAAACACGGTGAGGTGAAATTCCTGTGTGTTGTCCCTCTTTAAAGAGAAACACCACGCCTACTTCTGGGGAATGGGGACTGTTCCTCTATGTGGCGGCATCCCGAATTGTGCTCAGCCAATCAGCACACTCTGTCTGGCCTGACTCTGCCCTGCAGGAGGGACAGGTAGGTGAGTATAGGGGTGACTAGGACGGGTTACACACACAGCGGGGCGCTCGGATTCAGGACGTCGCCGCCGCCGCCGCACAGAGGAAAAACACGGTGAGGTGAAATTCCTGTGTGTTGTCCCTCTTTAAAGAGAAACACCACGCCTACTTCTGACTTCTGGGGACTGTTCCTCTATGTGGCGGCATCCCGAATTGAGATGCACCGCTGTGTCTATCACTGAGCTGTGTGCTCAGCCAATCCGCGCGCTCGCTGTCACTCGCAGGTGAGTGGGGATGCGCCCGGGGTGCACAGGCAGCACGGCGAGGGCTCCGGGGGAAGGTGAGTGAAACTGGCGATCAGGGGTGTTACATACAGCGGCGCATTTCAATTCAGAACGGCCCGGGAGTCTAAAAGACCTCAACTCAAGATTGAAACAGCAGAGACAAACGTCGCTTCCTTTCTCTAAATGACAGCAAGCGACTACAAATCTGATAAATAGGGGGAGGAGCTACAATGATGCCCCCCCCCCTGACCTCCAGGGCCCTGTGTGGTCACACCCCCTACAGTTACGTCTCTGTCGGTGATGAATATCTTCAAGGGGTTGTTAGTAATAGTATGAAGGAGGGTATTTGCTGGTCGGATGGAGCGCTATATAATGGCGATTCATGACGCTGTGTTTTTTCTATGATAGGAACTGTACTGGGTGCTGCCACGGTGGGAGCCCGGCCTATCCACTCAGGGTTGGAACTTAAAGGCTAACGCCGCTTACAATCCATTTTTTACGTTACGATGATGATGTGTCAGAAGCATTTCCTCCTTCCGGGTGCTGAGTTTACTTGTGCTTTGTTGCTATGTGATGAAACGCTGAAACGCTGACCTCTGATGGGAGGGGCTTGCCACCGCGTAGTCTAGCACAGGGCCCCTTCCGCCCTACGACCAGCCCTGATCGCCGAAACCCCAAAATGTTTTCGCATGCCAATGCGTTTTCGTACTCAACTGAATTATTTTTCTTCGCAACCTTTAACCCTTTAAGTGCCGAGCATGTAGGCCCTAAGTGTTTGCTTCTCCTACTGTTAAAGGAGCATTAAAAAAGATAAATAATTAAATAGCCGCACAAAAGCTTCTAACGTGTGTATAAATATTGTGGCGATAGAAAAAGGAAACAATATCTGCCTTTCTTTTAAATGGTATAATGACAATGGCTCAGTCCATTTGCTGAATAGGGGGATCTGCTGGGTTGTATTTAGTGAGCTGCTTCATTTATCCCACTGGTCTCCTAGCAACACTTTACCTCAGAGACTGACACTGTAATCAGTGGTAACGGCTGTGTGTGTGTGAGGTGAGACCAGGTGACTCAAAATAAACTAAACCGACTGAAAACGACTGAAATTCTTCTTTGAATAACTGTGCAGGAAAATCTAAAAGGTATTAAAGTGGAACAAAACCCTGAGTGGCCGACCCTGAAGTATATAAGACCCGGCCATTGACCTTCCCGCTTGGGCATCCTAAATCGGGATGCCCCACTGTGTGAAACGACCCCTGGATAGCCACAAATCCCACCATTTTTCTGGCATTTAGACAGGCCGGGCGGCCAGGAAGGTTACTACTCAGGCTCCCCATCTGCGTGCAAACAGAGCTGATTGGATGAGAGCCCGCGCATGCGCTGTGGGACGGGGAAAGGTACGTTTTCACAGGCGAACTTGGGGATTTCACATATCAGGGCATCCCAAGTCGGCACAAAACAAAACTCCAGATAGTGAAAATCCTGGGTTGGGCTTTGCTCAAAACACACAAAGCTGAAAGAAAGATCATATGGAAAAATGAGAGAAAATGGTAAACTGAAAGATTCTGCAGCAGAGCCAACATGAAGGGAAAACTGGCAAAATCAGCTAAATGACTTCTAGAGCTTTTCTCTCCGTTTTAGATATATAAGTTCTGGCCAGGCAATGTTGCAATGTTATCTTATGCTGGACGGCTGCCAGCACTGAACAGCTGATACTTTGTTACATTGTTTCCCCCCTCTCCTCAGCATGGAACAGGCCACCAGAGTGTCGGGCTCCGACACTCAGCAGACATAAACATGAGCTATTAGTCTCCAGCTGCACAACACAGACATCATTTTCTAAATTTGTAATTCTTACTCCAGCACTTACCTACATTCAAAGTACCATTTAAATATAAGTCACCAAGAAAAGTTCGCGATACTGCTTCTTTAAGTGGCAAGCACGTAGGACCTACAGGCCTGGCTTTCCCCCTTGCTACTGTAAAAAAATAAAGAAAAAACACTCACCTGACGCCTCGTTCGATCTGGCCGGGTCTTCTCTTCACCGGGGGTATCCGTTCCAGGGACCCCTATACCAGTTCACAAGGCTTATGGGGCTGGCACGTCACCTGCAACTGCCTCCCCTAAGGGGGGGGGGGGCAGAAGAACCTGGGGGCCATTTAGGCTGTGGGGGCTTGTAGCCTGCATGGCGGGGGGCCACCGAGGCTGTGCCCTGTTCTACAAGCCCCCATAGCTGGTTATACTGGGTAAGGGGGGCCCCCACACCATTTTTTTATTTAACTCTTCATAGTGTGGATTGTAGTTGTATTTTATTTGTATATGTAATTTTCCTGGAAATTCCTGCAAAAATCACAGGTAAACATAGCGCACAATGATGAAACATGACCCGTCAACAGAGGATGGCAACATTTCATGAAGGCTGGCAGTTAAAAGGGTTAAAATTACCTATGCATGTTGGGTATTGTTCTGTTCCGGGGAACCTTGTTCTTTCAGATTTTGCTTGTTTTTTTTTTTTTTTTGTTTGCATATTGATATTTTAGGAAAACTTGTTTTTTAATCTTTTTTTTTTTTAGGGCAACCAATGAATTCTTCAAGGGATTACTTCCTGAAAGATGAGCCCACTACAACAAGCTGGGTACACCTAGAAAGCTTAACGTGTGTACTCTCAGAGAATATATGGCTTGTTTGGGGGTATTCCAAATGTAAAGGGTTGTTTTGGTCGAAAAACGTGCGCAGTTTGTCTGCAGAGCTGAAATTTTCGCGTAAAATCATCCTTATGCGCAAGCTTTACTTTGGGGTGTTTGGCAACTCTTCCCTTGACAGTAGCTATGCATGTTGGGTATTGTTCTGTTCGGGGGACCTTCCTCTGACTTAACTGAGAATGCAGCCTATCCAATCACTAGAGGGTGGTGACATCACTGAGAATGCCGCCTATCCAATCACTAGAGACCGGTGACATCACTGAGAATGCCTCCTATCCAATCACTAGAGACCGGTGACATCACTGAGAATGTCTCCTATCCAATCACTAGAGACCAATGACATCACTGAGAATGCCTCCTATCCAATCACTAGAGACCAATGACATCACTGAGAATGCCTCCTATCCAATCACTAGAGACTGGTGACATCACTGAGAATGCCGCCTATCCAATCACTAGAGACCGGTGACATCACTGAGAATGCCTCCTATCCAATCACTAGAGAGCGGTGACATCACTGAGAATGCCTCCTATCCAATCACTAGAGAGCGAGCGGTGACATCACTGAGAATGCTGCCTATCCAATCACTAGAGAGCGGTGACATAACTTGTTTTTTCTTTGCATAGTGTTTTTCATAGAAAATATGGCTTTGATTCTGCTTTTTAATTTTTTTTTTTTTTTTTAGGAAAACTCTGCGCAACTAAAGAATTCATTGAGGGATTACTTCCAGAAAACTGCGCCCACGTCAACAAGCTTGGTAGGCCTAGAAAGCTTGAGGTGTGTATAATATATGTGAGGGGTTATTTCAAATGTAAAGGGTTGTTTTTTCTCAAAAAACTGCAAGCTGCGCATAGCATAGTTGTATTTGATCTGAAAATCTCCTAAAGTTCTGTTTGGGGGAGTCTCCAGGGCAGGAAAGGGCGTCTACTAATACATATGCGGTACTGCTGTAACCGGAGGAACTGGGGCTTTTACACGCAAGATTTTATTGAAAAACCTACATTTTTTAGCACAAAAAAACACTACAAATTGTAAAAAAACTGATTACTTTTAAAAATATTGAGAATATACAAAAAATGACATTTCATGTTGAAGCCCCCGAAAAAAAATAATATAGAATTTTCCTGGAAAAAAATCCCTTCAGAAATCACAGTTGAACATGTGTAACGCAAAATAGTGAAAAATGGTCTGGCAACAGAGGGTGACAAAAACTCCATGTAGGCTAGCACTGAAAGGGTTAAAGTGGGTTTGAACCCTCACAGCCGGGCCTTGGAATCTAAAAGATTCTAGGCCTGGTCGTTAGTCTACCCCCGGGACATCCTACACCAGATGCCCTGTGGAAAACCCCCCCCCCCCCACCACCAGGGGGCCAGTAATCGAACCTGATCCCGTTGGGTCTTCGCCGGAGGTTTCTCTGTGGCCATGCGCGCTCTCTCTCTCAGACTTTTTGATTCTTATAGAATCCAATTTGCCCAATCACTTTCTTTCTGGAAGGTTGGAAGCATGGAGTTGGACCCTCCAGTTGGTACCAGAATGGTTCTCGTTAGAGAATAATTGCGTTCATCGTTGAAAAATCAAACCTGCCCGATCTCATTCTTCCTGGAAGGTTAGAAGCAGCAGGTCCCTATGGACCTCCAGTTGGTGCCAGCATGGGCCTCGTTGGAGGATTACAATTCATTGTTAAAATATCAAACCTGCTGGAAGGTTTGAAGCAGTGGGTTCTGATGGACCCTCCGCTTGGTACCAGTATTGTTTTTGGGTAGGATAATTGCGGTCATTGTAGACAAATCAAACCTGCCCAATCACATTCTGGCTGGAAGGTTTGAAGCGGCAGGCCCCTATGGACCTCTAGTTGGTACCAGTATGGTTCTCGTTGGAGAACAATTGCGTTCATCATTGAAAAATCAAACCTGCCTGATCAGTTCTGGCCTGGAAGGCCTCTTGGTTGAGAAAAATTGCGGTCATCGATGAAAAATAAAACCTGACCAATCACATTCTGGCTTGAAGGTTCGAAGCAGGGGGATCGCATGGATGAACCGCCAGTTGGTACCAGAATTGTTCTCATTGGAGAACAATCACAGTCATCATAGAAAAATCAAACCTGTCCAATCAGATTCTGGGTGGAAGTTTAGAAGCAGCAGGTCCCTATGGACCTCCAGCTGGTACAAGTATGCGGTCATCGTTGAAAAAATCAAACCTGCCTGATCAATTCTGGCCTGGAAGGTCTCTTGGTGGAGAAAAATTGGGTTCATCGTTGAAAAATAAAACCTGACAAATCACATTCTGGCTGGAAGGATAGAAGCAGCAGCTCCTTATGGACCTCTAGTTGGTACCAGAATGGTTCTCGTATGAGAACAATTGCGTTCATCGTTGAAATCTCAAACCTGCCCAATGAATTTTGGCTGGAAGGTTCTTGGTGGAGGACAATCGTAGTCATCGTATTAAAATCAAACCTGCCCAATCACATTCTGGCTGGAAGGTTAGAAGCAGCAGGTCCCTATGGACCCCCAGTTGGTACCAGTATTGTTCTCTTTGGAGAACAATTGCGTTCATCGTTGAAATCTCAAACCTGCCTGATCAGTTTTGTATGGAAAGTCCCTTGGTGGAGAACAATCTCGGTCATCGTTGAAAATTAAAACCTGCCCAATCACATTCTGGCTGGAAGGTTTGAAGCAGGGGGACCCCATGAATGGACCTGCAGTTGGTACCAGTATTGTTCACATTGGAGAACAATCACAGTCATAATAGAAAAATCAGACCTGCCCGATCACATTCTGGCTGTAAGGTTCTTGGTGGAGGACAATCACAGTCATCGTTGAAAAATCAAACCTGTCCAATCACATTCTGGCTGGAAGTTTATAAGCAGCAGCTCCTTATGGACCTCCAGTTGGTACCAGTATGGTTTTTGTTGGGAACAATTGCGTTCATCATTGAAAAATTAAACCTGCCTGATCAATTCTGGCCTGGAAGGTCTCTTGGTGGAGAAAAATTTAGGTCATCGTTGATAAATAAAACCTGCCCAATCACATTCTGGCTGGAAGGCTAGAAGCAGCAGCTCCTTATGGACCTCTAGTTGGTACCAAAATGGTTCTCGTTGTAGAACTATTGCGTTAATCGTTGAAGAATCAAACCTGCCTGATCACATTCTGGCTGTAAGGTTCTTGGTGGAGGACAATCACAGTCATCGTGGAAAAATCAAATCAGCCCGCTCACATTCTGGTCCCTAAAGATTCTCAGTTGGCACCAGTATTGTTCTCGTTGGAGAAGGTTAGAAGCAGCAGGTCCCTATGGATTTCCAGTTGGCACCAGTATTGTTCTCGTTGGAGAAAAATCGCAGTCATCATAGAAAAATCAGACCTGCCCGCTCACATTCTGGCTAGAAGGTTAGAAGCAGCAGGTCCCTATGGATTTCCAGTTGGCACCAGTATTATTCTCGTTGGAGAAGGTTAGAAGCAGCAGGTTCCTACGGACCTCCAGTTGGCACCAGTATAGTTCTCGTTGGAGAAAAATCGCAGTCATCATAGAAAAATCAGACCTGCCCGCTCACATACTGGCTAGAAGGTTAAAAGCAGCAGGTCCCTATGGACCTCCAGTTGGCAGCAGTATGGTTCTCGTTGGAGAACAATCGCAGTGATCATAGAAAAATCAGACCTGCCCGCTCACATTCTGGCTAGAAGGTTTAAAGCAGCAGGTCCCTATGGATTTCTAGTTGGCACCAGTATTGTTCTCGTTGGAGAGCAATCACAGTCATTGTAGAAAAATCAGACCTGCCCGTTCACATTCTGGCTAGAAGGTTAGAAGCAGCAGGTTCCTATGGATTTCCAGTTGGCACCAGTATAGTTCTCGTTGGAGAAAAATCGCAGTCCTCATAGAAATATCAGACCTGCCCGCTCACATACTGGCTAGAAGGTTAGAAGCAGCAGGTCCTTATGGATTTCCAGTTGGCACCAGTATTATTCTCGTTGGAGAAGGTTAGAAGCAGCAGGTTCCTATGGATTTCCAGTTGGCACCAGTATTATTCTCGTTGGAGAAGGTCAGAAGCAGCAGGTCCCTATGGATTTCCAGTTGGCACCGGTATAGTTCTCGTTGGAGAGCAATCACAGTCATTGTAGAAAAATCAGACCTGCCCGCTCACATTCTGGCTAGAAGGTTTAAAGCAGCAGGTCCCTATGGATTTCTAGTTGGCACCAGTATTGTTCTCGTTGGAGAGCAATCACAGTCATTGTAGAAAAATCAGACCTGCCCGTTCACATTCTGGCTAGAAGGTTAGAAGCAGCAGGTTCCTATGGATTTCCAGTTGGCACCAGTATAGTTCTCGTTGGAGAAAAATCGCAGTCCTCATAGAAATATCAGACCTGCCCGCTCACATACTGGCTAGAAGGTTAGAAGCAGCAGGTCCTTATGGATTTCCAGTTGGCACCAGTATTATTCTCGTTGGAAAAGGTTAGAAGCAGCAGGTTCCTATGGATTTCCAGTTGGCACCAGTATTATTCTCGTTGGAGAAGGTCAGAAGCAGCAGGTCCCTATGGATTTCCAGTTGGCACCGGTATAGTTCTCGTTGGAGAGCAATCACAGTCATTGTAGAAAAATCAGACCTGCCCGCTCACATTCTGGCTAGAAGGTTTAAAGCAGCAGGTCCCTATGGATTTCCAATTGGCACAAGTATGGTTCTCTTGAAAAATCAAACCTGCCCGATAAATTCTGACTCTAAGGTTCTCGTTGGAGGACAATTGCATTTATCGTAGAAAAATCAGACCTGCCCGCCCACATTCTGGCTAGAAGGTTTAAAGCAGCAGGTCCCTATGGATTTCCAGTTGGCACCAGTATTGTTATCGTTGGAGAACAATCACAGTCATTGTAGAAAAACCAAACCTTCCATTTGTTTTTGTGCCTCCACCAACGCTTAATATTATAATTGGACCCCAGACAGATGTCTCTCCTCACCCTCTGGTGGCCTGACATACACAAACTCACACAACTCGACATCAGTCCGCGCTCCTCTTCGGGCCCATTGTGCGGCGCGTTTTTGGCCCTACAGTAAAATATACAGAATGACCTCGGCTTACACAAACAGGAAGGCTCGGCTGCAAGTGTTTGTCTATCCAACATCTAAATTGTTTTCCCTCTCAGGCAACGTTTCACCCTCCCATATCAGAAGCCACCCCGCGTTGCCGTGTTTAGAGCTTCATCGGCTGTCTCTTCCCAACAAAACAAGCTCCAGGAACCGGCGCAGCTGCTGCGGGATTGGCTGCTCGGGGAAGGGCCTCTGACAGGTCACACAGAGTTAAGGAGCTATTTTAAACATACGGTAAATGTCTGAAGCATTATTAGTGTGTCATAATGTGAAAAGAGGAAAAAATGAAGGCACCCAGATGTTTCCACTCCGTAGGCTGAAGGTGGGAACTTTCCGTGCAGAGAGACAACTGTCTCTATAGCTGGGATTGTTTGAAGGAGCAGAAAGTGTGTGGAGGGTCAATCGTTGCACCAACGCTGCTGGATAGGGTGTGATGGGGAGGGGGAGGAGCAAGGATGATTTTTGAACCCTGGTCATGATCCAATTTTGTACGATAACCATAGTAACCAGAAAAGCAATACAGAGTAAAAAGCCCTTAGGCTTCCCTCCATATAAAACTAAAGGGCTCTCCCTTAGTTCTACTCTTGTTCACTATAAACAGGACCTTGTTCTTGATGCATAAACCTTTGTCCTCCATGTACGAGCCCTTCACTTTCTCCTTTTTCCATGTGCAAGACCTCTTTAATCTCTGAGCCTTTTTCATTCTCTGTGCACGAGTCCTTTTCATTCTCCATTCTCCTTACAAAAGTCCTTTTCATTCTGCGTGCACGAGTCCTTTTCATTCTCCATGCACAGGTCCTTGTTCTTCTCCTTTCTCCATGCACGGGTCCTTGTCCTCCTCCATTCTCCATGCACAGATCCTTGTCCTCCTCCATTCTCCATGCACAGGTCCTTGTCCTTCTCCATTCTCCATGCACAGGTCCTTCTCCATTCTTTATGCACAGGTGCTTCTTCTCCATTCTCCGCGCACAAGTCCTTTTCATTCTCCATTCTCCTTACAAAAGTCCTTTTCATTCTGCGTGCACGAGTCCTTTTCATTCTCCATGCACAGGTCCTTGTTCTTCTCCTTTCTCCATGCACGGGTCCTTGTCCTCCTCCATTCTCCATGCACGGGTCCTTGTCCTCCTCCATTCTCCATGCATGGGTCCTTCTTCATTCTCCATGCACAGGTCCTTCTCCATTCTTTATGCACAGGTGCTTCTTCTCCATTCTCCGCGCACAAGTCCTTTTCATTCTCCGCGCACAAGTTCTTTTCATTCTCCGCGCACAAGTCCTTTTTATTCTCCGCGCACAAGTTCTTGTCCTTCTTCTCCATTCTCCATGCACGGGTCCTTGTCCTTCTTTTCCATTCTCCATGCACGGGTCCTTGTCCTTTTCCATTCTCCATGCACGGGTCCTTGTCCTTCTCCATTCTCCATGCACGGGTCCTTGTCCTTCTCCATGCACGGGTCCTTGTCCTTCTCTATTCTCCATGCACGGGTCCTTGTCCTTCTCCATTCTCCATGCACGGGTCCTTGTCCTTTTCCATTCTCCATGCACGGGTCCTTGTCCTTTTCCATTCTCCATGCACGGGTCCTTGTCCTTTTCCATTCTCCATGCACGGGTCCTTGTCCTTTTCCATTCTCCATGCACGGGTCCTTGTCCTTCTCCATTCTCCATACACGGGTCCTTGCCCTTTTCCATTCTCCATGCACAGGTCCTTGTCCTTCTCCATTCTCCATGCACAGGTCCTTCTCCATTCTTTATGCACAGGTGCTTCTTCTCCATTCTCCGCGCACAAGTCCTTTTCATTCTCCGCGCACAAGTTCTTTTCATTCTCTGCGCACAAGTTCTTGTCCTTCTTCTCCATTCTCCATGCACGGGTATTTGTCCTTTTTTCCATTCTCCATGCACGGGTCCTTGTCCTTCTTTTCCATTCTCCATGCACGGGTCCTTGTCCTTCTTTTCCATTCTCCATGCACGGGTCATTGTCCTTCTCCATTCTCCATGCACGGGTCCTTGTCCTTCTCCATTTTTCATGCATAAGTCCTTGTCCTTCTCCATTCTCCATACACGGGTTCTTGTCCTTTTCCATTCTCCATGCACGGGTCCTTGTCCTTCTCCATTCTCCATGCACGGGTCCTTGTCCTTCTCCATTCTCCATGCACGGGTCCTTGTCCTTCTCCATTCTCCATGCACGGGTCCTTGTCCTTCTCCATTCTCCATGCACAGGTCCTTGTCCTCCTCCATTCTCCATACACGGGTTCTTGTCCTTTTCCATTCTCCATGCACAGGTCCTTGTCCTCCTCCATTCTCCATGCACAGGTCCTTGTCCTTCTCCATTCTCCATGCACGGGTCCTTGTCCTTCTCCATTCTCCATGCACAGGTCCTTGTCCTTCTCCATTCTCCATACACGGGTTCTTGTCCTTTTCCATTCTCCATGCACGGGTCCTTGTCCTCCTCCATTCTCCATACACGGGTTCTTGTCCTTTTCCATTCTCCATGCACAGGTCCTTGTCCTCCTCCATTCTCCATGCACAGGTCCTTGTCCTTCTCCATTCTCCATGCACAGGTCCTTGTCCTTCTCCATGCACAGGTCCTTGTCCTTCTCCATTCTCCATGCATGGGTCCTTCTCCATTCTTTATGCACAGGTTCTTTTCTCCATTCTCCGCGCACAAGTCCTTTTCATTTTTCGCGCACAAGTCCTTTTCATTCTCCGTGCACAAGTCCTATTCATTCTCTGCGCACAAGTCCTATTCATTCTCCGCGCACAAGTCCTATTCATTCTCCGCGCACAAGTCCTTTTCATTCTCTGCGCACAAGTCCTTTTCATTCTCCGTGCACAAGTCCTATTCATTCTCCGCGCACAAGTCCTTTTCATTCTCTGCGCACAAGTCCTTTTCATTCTCCGCGCACAAGTTCTTGTCCTTCTTCTCCGTTCTCCATGCACGGGTCCTTGTCCTTCTCCATTCTCCATACACGGGTTCTTGTCCTTCTCCATTCTCCATGCACGGGTTCTTGTCCTTCTCCATTCTCCATGCACGGGTCCTTGTCCTTCTCCATTTTTCATACATAAGTCCTCGTACTTTTCCACTCTCAGTGCAGCCCTTGCAGTTCTCTATGCACGAGCTCCTGTTATTATCTATGCTTAGTCCTTAGTCCTTCTCAATGCATGAAACCTTGCCGGGAGCACGCCTCAGCCCAGGGATGCTGGGGAGGTGTCCAGCATTGCCGACATTGCCGAAGGTGACAGGGCAAAGGTGCGATTTGCAGCAGCCATGGGGAGGGCCAGCGGCCGGCCCTGGAACCTCACGATAATAAAGTACCATCTCATTCACCACTGTCCATGTTCTTTCTCCATTCTGCCATTGCTATTGACTGACAGCAGCACTTGGTGACTGGCGGGGACGCACAATGGGGGCACCTCATAGGCTGACCAGGGAGAGTAATAGGAAGATGGGGGGTGAGTATTGATGGCTGTGGAGGTGGCTGTAACCAAACACCACCCGATAGTGTCACCGGTGTAGGGTCGGAGTCGTGCTTCTTCCACCGACACTGGATGTCCAAGACGCAGAATGTGACGAGTAGTCAGCGACTTTCCTTTTCATAAATCCGTCCCTGGTGTTCCTGTCACTTCCAGGAATCGGTGAGCGATCAGGGGACACTCGTCCGACAACTGAGCCGGCCCTGGCCGTGGCACCGGGCCACCAATTTATTCCTGAAACCTCTCAGTTACACGTCCCTAACACCGCGCTGGCTCCTTGCTACGAAGCAAAAATCAAAGGGACGTTAAGGCAAGTTTGTTTGGCAGCCAAAATTAACAGCGACTGGAACTTGGCGAATGTATCGCTGCCGAGGGACGGCGGACGGAGAGTTCCATGAGGCCGGAATGTCAGCAGCCCGCCCCCGCTGTTGTCCCATATAAATATTACACTGCAGTACCAACAGGCTTCGCTTTATCGGTGGCTCCGGCAGTCACCCGGTGTGTGGCACCAGTCTGGTTTCTATATGGGAGCGTCAAACACAAGGCGACATTTTCTCTCCTCAGCCCTGGATGACAGCACATCCCGGCTCAGCAGGGGAAGTATCGTTCTTGCCTCTTTTTTTTTTTTTTTTTTTACCTTGGTTTTATTATGTTTCCTACTTTTTTAGCTTGTAGTGTAGTGTAGTGAGTCTGACTGTGCACATGGGTTTTTGCAGTACGGCGCAATGCAGCACAACTATGCTATGAGGCCGATTCATTAATAGCGCCAGGTAGCGACAGATGAGCGCCAGTAGCATGATTTTCACAGCGCCAGCTAGTATTCGCTGTGCTTGGCCGGGGTTTGCTTGTTGACAGCGACTCAGTCGGTGTGCGGTAATGTTGAATACGGGGTTAGGGATCGCTGTTTCACAGGTTCCGCGTTGTATGGGTGCGCCTGACAGCGAATGGCCAGAGCGAACGGCTTGCTGCAGATTCATTAACAAATCACGCTCAAAAATTTCTCGCGCTGTGAAAACCCCAGAGCGCTGGCGGCGATGTGTGTAAAGTAGTTTTTAACCCCCAAACAACCATTTTTTTTTAATGTAAAAATTATACAAGTTTTTCCAAACATTTTGTAATATGAATACATGAATATCAGACCTGTAATATCAATTCTGCACATTTTTTTTTTTTTTTTACCTTAAAAAAAATATCTAACATTGCAGAAGTGGTCACAGAATTTTTGACAGTTAAAAAAAAAAAAAAAAACATAAAATCAATTAATTATGAATAATTAAAGATTGCTCCATTGAAATGCATTGGAGAGCGCCAGGGAGCGACAGGTCATACCTGGCGCTGTGATGGGATTAGCAGCGGCGCTGTTCGTTGCAGTCCGCTACATGATGAATCCCGCGCTAGCTGACGCTCTCGCCGGCGCTAGCCTCATTTAGCGTGATAAATGCGTCATTGTGACCGCCGCCGGGCGTACTTGAGTCGGTAGCCGCCGTTAGCTGGCACCTGGTACCTGGCGCTCGTCAGACACTACCTGGCGCTAGCCCTTGATAAATAAGGCCCTTAATCTCTTGCTGTCAGTGCTGTTAAAACACACACAAATGGCTGAAATGGCCGTATAAAGGCAATGTTTTTCACTGCAGGTCATCATTAGGTTTCTACCATCTTTAAAGTGGATCAAAACCCAGGATTTGGACTATTCTGGGTTTTGGTCCTTGCCACGGGGATGCCTCGCTGTGTGATATCCCCCCAGGTCGCCCAAACAAACTCACCTCTTCCCGGTCCTACGACGCATGTGTGGCCACTCATCCAATCAGCGCGCTCAGATCCGCTCAAGCCCTTTCGCCCAGGAGCTTGTCTAATGCGAGCGGACCCGAGCCCGCTGGTGGCCTCGTCCCCTGCTACACTCTAACAGGGAGTCCCATGGCAGCCAATCGCAAATGCCTGGCGCGGACATTCGCCCTGCTAAAGGGATAGCGAGGATGCGGCCACTGCTCCCGCATGCGCCGTTGGACTGGGAATGAAGGTGCGTTTTCAGGCGACCTGGGGGGTTACACACAGCGGGGCATCCCGATTGGATAGTTTTGGTTCTCTTTAACGACCCAATTTGGAGTGTTGTTCCTCTATGCAGCAGCAGGCCAAATTGGGATGCCCCACTGTGTGGATCCCTCCCCATATAACCCATACACTCACTTTCATGTATGGCACAGACTCAGGTGGGAACGAGCACACTGATTGGCTAGGCGGCCTACTCAGCCAATCAGCGCACTTGCTTTCACTCGGCTTCGCTGGCGGCTTAGCAGCTGCCGAGGGGAGCCAAGCGCAATGCCACCCGCATTCCCCACGCTCACTGTCTAGCCGTGGCGTAAATGTAAGCGTGGATGCTGACGCCGCGCAGAAACGTGGTGAGGGCTCCGTAAGAAGGCGAGTGCATCAGGACGCCATGGGGGTGTTTACAAAGCGGGGCATCCCAAAATGGGAGTGAAACTGGGACGACCCTGGAGTCTTTTAGACTGCAAAGCTTCTCTTTAAAGACTCCAATAAATGTTATCTTGTTTTATCTACAGGTAATTAATAAACACACATTTGATTATTTAACATTGGCAATTTCATGGGACTTATGGGAATATATATATATATATATATATATATATATATATATATATACATTCCCTTAAGTTTTATATGTATTAAAAAAAAAATATATATATATATATATATATTCATAACTGAATGACAATGACAATATGTCATGTCATCTGCCATTTGCTATGAGCCGTCCTATGTGCAGCCTGTGTAGGTGTAAGCCTCATGATCTAGGCTTTAGCCACACTTTGGAAACCAGCCCCTACGTCTAATTCTTCAGGTCCCATCTATGTATTTTAGTAATTTATTAAAAAGCTTTTCCTTTTATATAGAGGCACTGTGGGATGAAAATAGCAGAGGATGGGGGTTCGGATCCGGACAAGCCCCACTTCTCTCCCCTACAGACAGCTGTGTGTCTGTCCTGGGCAAAATAATTCTAAATTTCATGTTTGTAACCGGCCCTTTAAAAGCAACCAGAAATGCGGATGTGGAGGAGTTTAACCTCCCGGGTCTAGAGTTAGTTAAAAATGGATTATGGTTGGAACCCGCTGTGCCCATCGTGATCCGAGCTGCTTCTGTTGCTTATTTCAGGCCGTCCCAACTCTTTTGGCCGGGAATGGTTTTGGTCTTAATTTCGCTTTATTCTGTACAGGACACACAGAGCTCCTCACTAACTCTAATCTCTCAAGAAACACTGAACAGACCCCTGGCCTTCATCTCAGATCATCTCTTCCTGTTACGTTGTGTGGTCTGGCCCTGCTGGTGGTCTCATGTCCCCCATGGTCCCGGGCTGGCCATATTGTTTATAGATTATCTGTATAGGGTCAGAGATCCGTAAACACTCACACAATATGACCACAGCGCCGCTAAGGAAAGGAAGTACAGATAGCTCTTCCTCTTCTCTATCCTCCCTTATACCCTAATAGAGTGTAAGCTCTTCCTCTTCTCTATCCTCCCTTATACCCTAATAGAGTGTAAGCTCTTCTCCTCCTGTATCCTCCCTTATACCCTAATAGAGTGTAAGCTCTTCCTCTTCTCTATCCTCCCTTATACCCTAATAGAGTGTAAGCTCTTCTCCTCCTGTATCCTCCCTTATACCCTAATAGAGTGTAAGCTCTTCTCCTCCTGTATCCTCCCTTATACCCTAATAGAGTGTAAGCTCTTCTCCTCCTGTATCCTCCCTTATATCCTAATAGAGTATAAGCTCTTCTCCTCCTGTATCCTCCCTTATACCCTAATAGAGTGTAAGCTCTTCTCCTCCTGTATCATCCCTTATACCCTAATAGAGTGTAAGCTCTTCCTTTTCTCTATCCTCCCTTATACCCTAATAGAGTGTAAGCTCTTCTCCTCCTGTATCATCCCTTATACCCTAATAGAGTGTAAGCTCTTCCTCTTCTCTATCCTCCCTTATACCCTAATAGAGTGTAAGCTCTTCTCCTCCTGTATCCTCCCTTATACCCTAATAGAGTGTAAGCTCTTCTCCTCCTGTATCCTCCCTTATACCCTAATAGAGTGTAAGCTCTTCTGTATCCTCCCTTATACCCTAATAGAGTGTAAGCTCTTCTCCTCCTGTATCCTCCCTTATACCCTAATAGAGTGTAAGCTCTTCTCCTCCTGTATCCTCCCTTATATCCTAATAGAGTGTAAGCTCTTCTCCTCCTGTATCATCCCTTATACCCTAATAGAGTGTAAGCTCTTCCTTTTCTCTATCCTCCCTTATACCCTAATAGAGTGTAAGCTCTTCTCCTCCTGTATCATCCCTTATACCCTAATAGAGTGTAAGCTCTTCTCCTCCTGTATCCTCCCTTATACCCTAATAGAGTGTAAGCTCTTCTCCTCCTGTATCATCCCTTATACCCTAATAGAGTGTAAGCTCTTCCTTTTCTCTATCCTCCCTTATACCCTAATAGAGTGTAAGCTCTTCTCCTCCTGTATCATCCCTTATACCCTAATAGAGTGTAAGCTCTTCCTCTTCTCTATCCTCCCTTATACCCTAATAGAGTGTAAGCTCTTCTCCTCCTGTATCCTCCCTTATACCCTAATAGAGTGTAAGCTCTTCTCCTCCTGTATCCTCCCTTATACCCTAATAGAGTGTAAGCTCTTCTCCTCCTGTATCCTCCCTTATACCCTAATAGAGTGTAAGCTCTTCTCCTCCTGTATCCTCCCTTATACCCTAACAGAGTGTAAGCTCTTCTCCTGTATCCTCCCTTATACCCTAATAGAGTGTAAGCTCTTCTCCTCTCGTATCCTCCCTTATACCCTAATAGAGTGTAAGCTCTTCTCCTTCTGTATCCTCCCTTATACCCTAATAGAGTGTAAGCTCTTCTCCTCCTGTATCCTCCCTTATACCCTAATAGAGTGTAAGCTCTTCTCCTCCTGTATCCTCCCATATACCCTAATAGATTGTAAGCTCTTCTCCTCCTGTATCCTCCCTTATACCCTAATAGAGTGTAAGCTCTTCTCCTCCTGTATCCTCCCATATACCCTAATAGATTGTAAGCTCTTCTCCTCCTGTATCCTCCCTTATACCCTAATAGAGTGTAAGCTCTTCTCCTTCTGTATCCTCCCTTATACCCTAATAGATGGTTAGGTGGGAGGAGGTGTGTGAGTGAGCTCTGCAGGTGCTGTGAATGTCTGGCTCTAGCCCAGGGCCTGGCTGCCTTGGGTGGGGTCGCTCCCCAGGTGAGCTCCAGGCTTCTGGGTCTGAATCTGGAGTCCATGTTAGAGACCCTCTGGCTACTGAATATGCTGCTGACCGGCTGACCGCAGTGGATTACAATGAAGGTGGAAGAGTCTTTATGGAAGAAAGTTACAGTAAAGTAAGTGAAGCTGGAATGGAAGTGGTGGATAATAATGATGGGCCGTGTAGCAGTGTCTGTGTGCAGCATGTAATGGAGGGAGGGCGGCAGCCCCAGCAAAGTGACTGTGCTGATCCAGGCAGGGAGATCCAACAACCTGTTGTGATGGACACTCAGCAGCCAGCTCAGGCCGGCAGTGGGAAGCAGCACAAGCTGAGGAGAACATCTTTGGAAAGACTGACAATGCAGGAAAACCTGCAGCAGAATGTGTGTGTGAGCCGAGAGTCCCGGGCCCTGCGATCCAAGACCCAGCCGGCCACCGGTGACCCCATAACTGGGGGGAAATCTGCTAAATCTGCCACTAGTCATAAATCTGGGAAGTTATCAGACAATGCAAATGCTGAGCTGGGGGCAAATGGCCACAAGTCTCCCAGGACTGAGGCAGCAGAGACATTCAAAGACCCAGCAGGAAAGCCAAGGCGCAAGGCAAGTCTTAAAGAGACAGAGCGCGCACCAGAACTGCAGCTTGCAGACAAGTTTCCAGATTTAGTGAACAACATTAACAGCTTAAGAGCATCCAGGACAGACCTGCAAGGACAAATAGAGGAAATGAATGAACAAAAGACAGTAAACCCCAGCATGGCAGCCTTCTATGATGGGCTGTTAGAGACTTGCCGCACACAGCTTGATGCAATTGATAGAGACATTGAGACACTTGAGAAACAAATGGGACCCATGGCAGAGAGATACAAGAACCTGGATCAGTTTGAGGAGTCTCAGAAGCTCCTAAAACACAGACAGATACCTGAACCCAGCTCAGTCCCCCCCTCACCATCAGAGAAGGAGACATCCTCACAGAAGCTGCTGTACAGGACCCCAGTGCTGCAAGATTCTGCCCCTTTTCATGATGGCAACCAAGTAAGCCAACCACCCCCAGGGGGCAGCAGTGAGCAATCCCTGAATAGCAATGAACTCTGTGTTTCACAAGGAGCCCTCCCCCAGCCTGAGAATGGATGTGATGCAGCCAGTGACACTATGGAAGTTGGAGAGACCCCCCAAATTGCAAGCCCGGGGTCACAGCCGGGACATACTGACACCTCTGAACTGTCCCCCAATCGAGGAAACAAGCAAGCAAGTCCCAATGCATTACAATCTGTTTGGGACAATGAACAGCCTGCGGTTCCTGATAGTAATAGAACTAAATCGTCTGCATGCATTAATAATGTTTTTCCTCCCACAGGTGACCGACCACAGGTAGCGGGTCCCCCGCAATCCAGACCCCGCAGTGATATTACTGGCAATGCATCTGGCCACGCTTTTCCTCAGAATGCCTGGAGCCGCAGTGCCCCATCTTTTAGCCCCGGCTTACATTACACCGGTCAGGCATTTAAGAGGAGGAACGTGGTAAGATTTAAGAATAAGGGGGCAAAGGAAGATCTGCCAGACAGGAGACATGTGATCCGGGAGCTCCTGTGTAACCAGATGGGGTTCACACCCGCAGATATCTTGGCCGTCATAAACCTCCCGGACAGGCAGGGCTACGATATAAGCTTCAAGCTCATGTCCAGCTTGGACAGGTTCTGGGCAAGTGTGACAAAGTTTAGGGGCACTGAGGGATGGGACCAGTTTATCCTTATCCCGGTATCAAAGCCGGGCACTGTGAGCGTTAATATCTTGTTCTGGAATGAATCCGTCCCCCCGCAGGATATTGTGATATGGCTGAGGAGACATTGTGATATGGTGTCTGACCTGACAAAGTGTCTTGATGATGATGGGATCTGGACGGGAGGCTGGAGGGTGCTGGTGAAGCTCAGGCAGCACAGTAATGTTACTTTACATTTGCCCAACTCCTTCTTTATCGGCCGTGAGAGGGGGGTGTGTTTCTATGCCGGTCAGCCCCGCTTGTGCTTTAAGTGTGGGAAGGCCGGTCATGTGGCCGGAGTGTGCACTGTAGTGAAGTGTAACCTGTGCGGGGAGATTGGTCACACCAGCGCCATGTGTACAAATGTCCGGTGTAACTTGTGTGGTCAGATGGGTCATTACCATAAGGACTGCTCGGAGGCCTTCCATAACCTCTATAGCCAGGCTGCGGAGGAGCTGGGGGCAGCAGGTGAGGTTACAGAGGAGGAGGCTCTGATGTCTGGGCAGATAGTAACAAGGCCAGGGTCTGAGACAACTGAGATAAGAGATCAGACAGATGTAACCCCACAGCCTGTGGCCACCATCCCACGGCCAGCACCGGAGCAAGCTGATAGCCCATCTTCCCCTGTAGCCCCTTCCCCTGCTATGGCCCATTGTCCTGCTCCAGCCTGTTCTGCAGATAGTAAAGTCCCTGGTGATAAGAGAGGGAAAAAAAAAGACAAGTCCACCCGCAGACCGGAGGGCGCATGGTCCTTAGTCCAAAAGCCAGGAAAAAAGCCCAAGGGCAGAACAGATACAACAGTGACAGTTACATCCAACCGATATAACATACTGTCTGAGTCAGGTGCAGATATTTCTGGGCACGATACTATGGAGCTGGAGCAAGAGTTAAAGCGTATAACCAGAGAATGTGACTCGGGGTCAGAGGAGGACCCCCCGACTAAGAAAAAGTCACCATCAGCCATAGACCCGATAGACTCTGATATGGAAGTGACTGGCAGGCAGGACGACTCTGATGATTCAGATCTATGATGGTGTTTAATGTGTTACTGCTCTACATAATGATGGCACCTAACCCCTGATCTGTAACCTGATGTATCTGCACTGAGTAATCATTAAGAGTATAGACACGATAGATAATGTATAGTATGTAGTATTCTGCTGTGTTATGTTTATTGTATACAAGTATACGTTATCTTTATATTATGTATTAATGCTGATTAGCTGAGTTTTGTTTGTTTGTTTACCAATAAAAATTCCCTTATACCCTAATAGAGTGTAAGCTCTTCTCCTTCTGTATCCTCCCTTATACCCTAATAGAGTGTAAGCTCTTCTCCTCCTTTATCCCCCCTTATACCCTAATAGAGTGTAAGCTCTTCTCCTCCTGTATCCTCCCTTATACCCTAATAGAGTGTAAGCTCTTCTCCTCCTGTATCCTCCCTTATACCCTAATAGATGGTAAGCTCTTCTCCTCCTGTATCCTCCCTTATACCCTAATAGAGTGTAAGCTCTTCTCCTCCTGTATCATCCCTTATACCCTAATAGAGTGTAAGCTCTTCCTCTTCTCTATCCTCCCTTATACCCTAATAGAGTGTAAGCTCTTCTCCTCCTGTATCCTCCCTTATGCCTTAATAGAGTGTAAGCTCTTCTCCTCCTGTATCCTCCCTTATGCCTTAATAGAATGTAAGCTCTTCTGTATCCTCCCTAATACCCTAATAAGCTTGTTGTGTGTGTGATTGGTGTAACCTCAGTTATGCAGACATTAGATTTCTATACCCAGTCTATCCAGCAGAGGGCAGTGCGGTCATCACACAGCAGCGACACTTTTGCAGCACTCAGACTCTGGGGGCAAAATGTCAAATGATTTGTCACCT
Organism: Gastrophryne carolinensis; assembly: GCA_027917425.1. Taxonomy (NCBI): domain Eukaryota; kingdom Metazoa; phylum Chordata; class Amphibia; order Anura; family Microhylidae; genus Gastrophryne; species Gastrophryne carolinensis. The sequence goes on from CM051241.1 coordinate 2,567,193, forward strand.
TGCACTTCCTTCTGCTGTCACAGCTGTGGAAATATGTCTGCAGTACAGAAGGGAGACATCCGAGAATAAAGAGCCTCAGAGTGTTACTATATTCAGCTCTACAGAAGATTATAGAGCTTTATGCATAAATAAATTAAAGAGGAACATCACAGGACTTGGAGTCTAAAAGACTCCAGGGCCATTCGTGTTACATTCCTTGGGATGCCCCCGTTTAGCTCCTCCCCCTCCCCCATTCACTTCATCCTCTAAACTCTGATTGTAACTACCACTTATTTTCTACACGTCCTACACCCTTAAGGCAATTAAATATACAACTTAAAGTGGATCAACACCCAGGATTTTCACTATCCTGGGTTTTGGTCCACTTCCGCGAGGCACCCCGATCGGGGGTGCCCCGCTGCGTGAAACCCCCCCAGATCGCCCTAACAAACTCACCTCACCCCGCTCCTACGCGAGTGCTCGTCCAATCAGAGCGCTCAGAGCCGCTGTGGTATGCACGTACAAGCGATGGACAACCACAGCGGCTCTGAGCGCGCTGGAGGCCGCATCTCGCGCTTCCCATCCCGATTTCGGATGCCCCGCGGGGAGGGATTTGTTCGGCCCGGGAATCACCCCTGGGTGTTGGTCCACTTTAATCGCCTGCTGTTTTTTTGTCTCGATCCTGAAACCCACACGTCCGTGATTCCCGGTATAATAATCAATCCCCCGGGGCTGGCTTCTGCTCCCATATAACCCTGTTAATGAATCGGTTCTATCTCAGATGGGAAGCTGGTGGCAGTCCTACTGGCCTGGAAGGGCTCTGCTCATAGGTAATAGTGAAGGGGCCCCTAGGCCTGTCAGGGTTTGGAGAGCTGGTGGAAGTCCTACTGGGCTGGAAGGGCTCTGTTCATAGGTAATAGTGAAGGGGCCCCTAGGCCTGTCAGGGTTGGGAGAGTTGGTGGAAGTCCTACTGGCCTGGAAGGGCTCTGTTCATAGGTAATAGTGAAGGGGCCCCTAGGCCTGTCAGGGTTGGGAGAGCTGGTGGCAGTCCTACTGGGCTGGAAGGGCTCAGTTTATAGGTGGTAGTGAAGTGGCCCCTTAGCCTGTCAGGGTTGGGAGAGCTTGATTTTCCCCCATCAGCAGTCACGTGGACCACACTCACTCCCTGTGTCGTCCTGAGTCTGTGCGGAATGGGGGTGTCTGTGTACAACTGTGCCAAGCTGACCTCCCATACCCTAAAGACGGAGAGACCGTATTGTGTGATCCCTGCATTGCAGGGGGTCAGGTGGGGCCACAAGGTCCACAGTGTCAATGCTTTGCAACATGTCAATGGTTGTCAGACGTGACAGTGGTTGTCAACAAAGGCTAGCGCCACTGTGTTATATCAGCCACAGCAATGGTTTCAACAAGTAACAACAACACTGGGTGATGTCAGACGTGGCGATGGTTGTCAACAAGTAACAACGACACTGGGTCATGTCAGACGTGGCGATGGTTATCAACAAGTAACGACGACACTGGGTGATGTCAGACGTGGCGATGGTTGTCAACAAGTAACGACGACACTGGGTGATGTCAGACGTGGCAATGGTTGTCAACAAGTAACAACGACACTGGGTGATGTCAGACGTGGCGATGGTTGTCAACAAGTAACGACGACACTGGGTGATGTCAGACGTGGCAATGGTTGTCAACAAGTAACAACGACACTGGGTGATGTCAGACGTGGCGATGGTTGTCAACAAGTAACGACGACACTGGGTGATGTCAGACGTGGCGACGGTTATCAACAAGTAATGACGACACTGGGTGATGTCAGACGTGGCGATGGTTATCAACAAGTAACGACGACACTGGGTGATGTCAGACGTGGCAATGGTTGTCAACAAGTAACGACGACACTGGGTGATGTCAGACGTGGCGATGGTTGTCAACAAGTAACGACGACACTGGGTGATGTCAGACGTGGCGATGGTTGTCAACAAGTAACGACGACACTGGGTGATGTCAGACGTGGCGATGGTTGTCAACAAGTAACGACGACACTGGGTGATGTCAGACGTGGCGATGGTTGTCAACAAGTAACGACGACACTGGGTGATGTCAGACATGGCGATGGTTGTCAACAAGTAACGACGACACTGGGTGATGTCAGACGTGGCGATGGTTGTCAACAAGTAACGACGACACTGGGTGATGTCAGACATGGCGATGGTTGTCAACAAGTAACGACGACACTGGGTGATGTCAGACGTGGCAATGGTTGTCAACAAGTAACGACGACACTGGGTGATGTCAGACGTGGCGATGGTTGTCAACAAGTAACGACGACACTGGGTGATGTCAGACGTGGCGACGGTTATCAACAAGTAACGACACTGGGTGATGTCAGACGTGGCGATGGTTATCAACAAGTAACGACGACACTGGGTGATGTCAGACGTGGCGATGGTTATCAACAAGTAACGACGACACTGGGTGATGTCAGACATGGCGATGGTTGTCAACAAGTAACGACGACACTGCGTGATGTCAGACGTGGCGATGGTTATCAACAAGTAACGACGACACTGGGTGATGTCAGACGTGGCGATGGTTGTCAACAAGTAACGACGACACTGGGTGATGTCAGACGTGGCGATGGTTATCAACAAGTAACGACGACACTGGGTGATGTCAGACGTGGCAATGGTTGTCAACAAGTAACGACGACACTGGGTGATGTCAGACGTGGCGATGGTTGTCAACAAGTAACGACGACACTGGGTGATGTCAGACGTGGCGATGGTTGTCAACAAGTAACAACGACACTGGGTCATGTCAGACGTGGCAATGGTTGTCAACAAGTAACGACGACACTGGGTGATGTCAGACGTGGCAATGGTTGTCAACAAGTAACGACGACACTGGGTGATGTCAGACGTGGCAATGGTTGTCAACAAGTAACAACGACACTGGGTGATGTCAGACGTGGCGATGGTTGTCAACAAGTAACAACGACACTGGGTCATGTCAGACGTGGCAATGGTTGTCAACAAGTAACAACGACACTGGGTGATGTCAGACGCGGCGATGGTTGTCAACAAGTAATGACGACACTGGGTGATGTCAGACGCGGCGATGGTTGTCAACAAGTAATGACGACACTGGGTGATGTCAGACGTGACAATGGTTGTCAACAAGTAACGATGACACTGGGTGATGTCAGACGTGGCGATGGTTGTCAACAAGTAACGATGACACTGGGTGATGTCAGACGTGGCAATGGTTGTCAACAAGTAACGACGACACTGGGTCATGTCAGACGTGGCAATGGTTGTCAACAAGTAACAACGACACTGGGTGATATCAGACGTGGCAATGGTTGTCAACATGTAACGACGACACTGGGTCATGTCAGACGTGGCAATGGTTGTCAACAAGTAACGACGACACTGGGTGATGTCAGACGTGGCGATGGTTGTCAACAAGTAACAACGACACTGGGTGATGTCAGACATGATGATGGTTGTCAACAAGTAACGACGACACTGGGTGATGTCAGACGTGACAATGGTTGTCAACAAGTAACGACGACACTGGGTGATGTCAGACGTGGCAATGGTTGTCAACAAGTAACGACGACACTGGGTGATGTCAGACGTGGCAATGGTTGTCAACAAGTAACGACAACACTGGGTGACGTCAGACGTGACAATGGTTGTCAACAAGTAACGAAGACACTGGGTGATGTCAGACGTGGCAATGGTTGTCAACAAGTAACGATGACACTGGGTGATGTCAGACGTGGCGATGGTTATCTATCAACAAGTAACGACGACACTGGGTCATGTCAGACGTGGCGATGGTTGTCAACAAGTAACGACGACACTGGGTGATGTCAGATGTGACAATGGTTATCAACAAGTAACGATGACACTGGGTGATGTCAGACGTGGCGATGGTTGTCAACAAGTAACGACGACACTGGGTGATGTCAGACGTGGCGATGGTTGTCAACAAGTAACGACGACACTGGGTGATGTCAGACGTGACAATGGTTGTCAACAAGTAACGACGACACTGGGTGATGTCAGACGTGGCGATGGTTGTCAACAAGTAACGATGACACTGGGTGATGTCAGACGTGGCGATGGTTGTCAACAAGTAACGACGACACTGGGTCATGTCAGACATGGCGATGATTGTCAACAAGTAATGACGACACTGGGTGATGTCAGACGTGGCAATGGTTGTCAACAAGTAACGACGACACTGGGTGATGTCAGACGTGGCAATGGTTGTCAACAAGTAACAACGACACTGGGTGATGTCAGACGTGGCGATGGTTGTCAACAAGTAACGACGACACTGGGTCATGTCAGACGTGGCAATGGTTGTCAACAAGGAACGACGACACTGGGTCATGTCAGACGTGGCAATGGTTGTCAACAAGTAACGACGACACTGGGTGATGTCAGACGTGGCAATGGTTGTCAACAAGTAACAATGACACTGGGTGATGTCAGACGTGACAATGGTTGTCAACAAGTAACGACGACACTGGGTCATGTCAGACATGGCAATGGTTGTCAACAAGTAACGACGACACTGGGTGATGTCAGACGTGGCAATGGTTGTCAACAAGTAACGACGACACTGGGTGATGTCAGACGTGGCAATGGTTGTCAACAAGTAACGATGACACTGGGTGATGTCAGACGTGGCAATGGTTGTCAACAAGTAACGATGACACTGGGTGATGTCAGACGTGACAATGGTTGTCAACAAGTAACGACGACACTGGGTCATGTCAGACATGGCAATGGTTGTCAACAAGTAACGACGACACTGGGTGATGTCAGACGTGGCAATGGTTGTCAACAAGTAACGACGACACTGGGTGATGTCAGACGTGGCAATGGTTGTCAACAAGTAACGACGACACTGGGTGATGTCAGACGTGGCAATGGTTGTCAACAAGTAACGACGACACTGGGTCATGTCAGACGTGGCGATGGTTGTCAACAAGTAACAACGACACTGGGTGATGTCAGACGTGACAATGGTTGTCAACAAGTAACGACGACACTGGGTGATGTCAGACGTGGCGATGGTTGTCAACGAAGGCTAGCGCCACTGGGTGATGTCAGACGTGGCAATGGTTGTCAACAAGTAACAACGACACTGGGTGATGTCAGATGTGGCGATGGTTGTCAAAAAGTAACTACGACACTGGGTGATGTCAGACGTGGCAATGGTTGTCAACAAGTAACGACGACACTGGGTGATGTCAGACGTGGCAATGGTTGTCAACAAGTAACGACGACACTGGGTGATGTCAGACATGATGATGGTTGTCAACAAGTAACGAAGACACTGGGTGATGTCAGACGTGGCGATGGTTGTCAATAAGTAACGACGACACTGGGTGATGTCAGACGTGGCAATGGTTGTCAACAAGTAACGACGACACTGGGTGATGTCAGACGTGGCAATGGTTGTCAACAAGTAACGACGACACTGGGTGATGTCAGACGTGGCGATGGTTGTCAACAAGTAACGACGACACTGGGTGATGTCAGACATGATGATGGTTGTCAACAAGTAACGAAGACACTGGGTGATGTCAGACGTGGCGATGGTTGTCAATAAGTAACGACGACACTGGGTGATGTCAGACGTGGCAATGGTTGTCAACAAGTAACGACGACACTGGGTGATGTCAGACGTGGCAATGTTATCAACAAGTAACGATGACACTGGGTGATGTCAGACGTGGCAATGGTTGTCAATAAGTAACGACGACACTGGGTGATGTCAGACGTGGCAATGGTTGTCAAAAAGTAACCACGACACTGGGTGATGTCAGACGTGGCAATGGTTGTCAACAAGTAACGACGACACTGGGTGATGTCAGACGTGGCAATGGTTGTCAACAAGTAACGACGACACTGGGTCATGTCAGACATGATGATGGTTGTCAACAAGTAACGACGACACTGGGTGATGTCAGACGTGGCAATGGTTGTCAACAAGTAATGACGACACTGGGTGATGTCAGACATGGCAATGGTTGTCAACAAGTAACGACGACACTGGGTGATGTCAGACGCGGCGATGGTTATCAACAAGTAACGACGACACTGGGTGATGTCAGACGTGGCGATGGTTGTCAACAAGTAACGACGACACTGGGTGATGTCAGACGTGGCAATGGTTGTCAACAAGTAACGACGACACTGGGTGATGTCAGACGCGGCGATGGTTATCAACAAGTAACGACGACACTGGGTGATGTCAGACGTGGCGATGGTTGTCAACAAGTAACGACGACACTGGGTGATGAGAGACGTGGCAATGGTTGTCAACAAGTAACAACGACACTGGGTGATGTCAGACGTGGCAATGGTTGTCAACAAGTAACGACGACACTGGGTGATGTCAGACGTGGCAATGGTTGTCAACAAGTAACGACGACACTGGGTGATGTCAGACATGGCGATGGTTGTCAACAAGTAACGACGACACTGGGTGATGTCAGACGTGGCAATGGTTGTCGACAAGGAACAACGGCAGTGGATTATGCCAGGCATGGCAATGGTTGTCTACCAGTTGATAAGTGGCCACCACCTACTCACTGTTGAGCAACCACAACCTACTCGCTGAAGAGCAGCCATCACCTACAGGCTGATGAATGAGGACTATTAGCTGTCACGGCAAACTGACCTGGGTCCCGGTACCGCAGCGTCTCTGGGCGCCGAGCCGGGACACTTCCTGCTGGTCGACCCAGCCGAGCATCGGCTCGAGAGCCGCCGTGGCCTGCCGCCTCCTTCTCCTCTGTGCGGCCCCACTTCCTCATACGTGCTCTCTCTCTGTCGACGACACTGGGTGATGTCAGACGTGGCAATGGTTGTCAACAAGTAACGACGACACTGGGTGATGTCAGACGTGGCAATGGTTGTCAACAAGTAACGACGACACTGGGTGATGTCAGACGTGGCAATGGTTGTCAACAAGTAACGACGACACTGGGTGATGTCAGACGTGGCAATGTTATCAACAAGTAACGATGACACTGGGTGATGTCAGACGTGGCAATGGTTGTCAATAAGTAACGACGACACTGGGTGATGTCAGACGTGGCAATGGTTGTCAAAAAGTAACGACGACACTGGGTGATGTCAGACGTGGCAATGGTTGTCAACAAGTAACGACGACACTGGGTCATGTCAGATGTGACAATGGTTGTCAACAAGTAACGACGACACTGGGTGATGTCAGACGTGGCAATGGTTGTCAACAAGTAACGACGACACTGGGTGATGTCAGACGTGGCAATGGTTGTCAACAAGTAACGACGACACTGGGTCATGTCAGACATGATGATGGTTGTCAACAAGTAACGACGACACTGGGTGATGTCAGACGTGGCAATGGTTGTCAACAAGTAATGACGACACTGGGTGATGTCAGACATGGCAATGGTTGTCAACAAGTAACGACGACACTGGGTGATGTCAGACGTGGCGATGGTTGTCAACAAGTAACGACGACACTGGGTGATGTCAGACGCGGCGATGGTTATCAACAAGTAACGACGACACTGGGTGATGTCAGACGTGGCGATGGTTATCAACAAGTAACGACGACACTGGGTGATGTCAGACGTGGCGATGGTTGTCAACAAGTAACGACGACACTGGGTGATGTCAGACGCGGCGATGGTTATCAACAAGTAACGACGACACTGGGTGATGTCAGACGTGGCGATGGTTGTCAACAAGTAACGACGACACTGGGGGATGTCAGACGCGGCGATGGTTATCAACAAGTAACGACGACACTGGGTCATGTCAGACGTGGCAATGGTTGTCAACAAGTAACGACGACACTGGGTAATGTCAGACGTGGCGATGGTTGTCAATAAGTAACGACGACACTGGGTGATGTCAGACGTGGCGATGGTTGTCAACAAGTAACGACGACACTGGGTGATGTTAGACGTGGCAATGGTTGTCAACAAGTAACAACGATACTGGGTGATGTCAGACATGGCAATGGTTGTCAACAAGTAACGACGACACTGGGTGATGTCAGACGTGGCAATGGTTGTCAACAAGTAACGACGACACTGGGTGATGTCAGACATGGCGATGGTTGTCAACAAGTAACGACGACACTGGGTGATGTCAGACGTGGCGATGGTTGTCAACAAGTAACGACGACACTGGGTGATGTCAGACGTGGCGATGGTTATCAACAAGTAACGACGACACTGGGTGATGTCAGACGTGACAATGGTTGTCAACAAGTAACGACGACACTGGGTGATGTCAGACGTGGCAATGGTTGTCAACAAGTAACGACGACACTGGGTGATGTCAGACGTGGCAATGGTTGTCAACAAGTAACGACGACACTGGGTGATGTCAGACGTGGCAATGGTTGTCAACAAGTAACGACGACACTGGGTGATGTCAGACGTGGCAATGGTTGTCGACAAGGAACAACGGCAGTGGATTATGCCAGGCATGGCAATGGTTGTCTACCAGTTGATAAGTGGCCACCACCTACTCACTGTTGAGCAACCACGACCTACTCGCTGAAGAGCAGCCATCACCTACAGGCTGATGAATGAGGACTATTAGCTGTCACGGCAAACTGACCTGGGTCCCGGTACCGCAGCGTCTCTGGGCGCCGAGCCGGGACACTTCCTGCTGGTCGACCCAGCCGAGCATCGGCTCGAGAGCCGCCGTGGCCGGCCGCCTCCTTCTCCTCTGTGCGGCCCCACTTCCTCATACGTGCTCTCTCTCTCTTTCGTGCGTGCGCACGTTCCTCATATGCCCTCCGGCGGTGCTGCACACAGCGCGGCCGCCGGAGGCTGATTAAGAAGACCAATCCCCTTTATTTTTAAAAGAGGGCGTAATGCCTTTCAAAGCTACCCACACCCCTGTAATGCTCAGTCCTATAAAGGTTTTACCCCTCCAGTACTCCGGTGCCCGTGATAGCGTTTAGCTGAGTGTGCCTTTGATCTTGATTACGTCTGTTTGATCCCGTTTGCCGACCCTGCTTAGTTTGACCATTTTGTGATTGCCGCCTGGACCGACCCTTCCTTGAACCCTGACCACGCTTCTGTCTTACCCCTTGCACCTCGAAACCGTGACCTCCCGGATTGACCTTTGGCTTGACCTCGACTCTTCTATTTGTCTCTCCCTTGGTGCCGCGATATATAAGGATCGACTACTCGTGTATGACCCCTGCTTCTCGACATTGCCCAGTCTGGCCTTTGGTTCACCAGCCTTCACCCCCTGTAAGCTCAAATCCTTTGCGCTACTAAGTCCTGGGGGCAACCGTGTCCGGCGAGGCGTGTATAGCGTCCCGGCAAACGGGGGCTTGACTAAAGTTGACGCTAGCAGTGGAGATTGGGGGTTGTAGGCTTACCTTGAAGGCGGGTGTCCCACGGGGCCTGACATTAGCATTGGATGATGTTATACTGTCTGTGGCTATAGTCGGCAACAAGTGATGGTACTGAAGCTTTAGTTATGCAGGGAACACACCAGACTCCATGTCCATAATGGTTGTCAAAGAATGTGGATATGCACTATCTAATAAATGATATTATGAAGGTGCTAGGGCCCATATGGTCAAAGGAAAGCAATATCTATGTATAGTGAGGGGAACCTGGATATCTCCGCTCAAATGACCACCATATAGCAGGCCGCACTCAAAAGGGTAAAAATAAACATTTATTTTATTGGTAAATTACATCCACAATAATTTAAGAAAAAATGATTATATCAACACATACAACAACACATTACACAATAAAAAACATATACACAAATGCAGGGGATCATATGTACATATGGAGACTATATTGATAATGGTAATGCTGGGTGGCATATAATAAACTAATAAATAAATAAATATGATTGGATAGTACGCATGTATGCCAACAATGAATAAGGGATTGGGAGAAGTGCTATAAACTATATCAATACATGATAAAGTGCGTAATGCATGATGTGCAAATATATGTGCAATTCAAAACAATATAAAGAATATTGGCAAGTGTGTGCCCTGTTAAAGTGCATACAAAAAGAACAACAAAGTGTGCAAAGTGTGCACTTTAACAGGGCACACAAAGGAAAACAGCACTGGGTGATGTTGAATGTGCCATTGGTGGTCAACAAGGAATAACAGCACTGGGCAATGTCAAACGCGGCAATGGTGGGCAACAAGCAATAAGTACACTGGGTGATATCAGAAGTGGCAATGGTTGTCTACCAGTTGATGAGCAGCCACCACCTACTTGCTGATGAACAGACTAGCAGTACTGGCCAATGTTATATGTATCCCTAGCAACAAGAGATGGTACTGAAGCTTCACGTATGTAGGAACAGATATTGTGGCAAAGGTGTGTATGTCCCCCCACGGTCATAATGTTGAGGCTATAGCATTTCTGGGGCCCTTAAAGTAATGCATCACACGGGAATTCTCCCTGTGCATTTTCAGTCTGCTCCTGCAAAACCAGTAGGAGAGAGAAACGAGGGATTAGCTAGTTTATTCTTATAAGATTTATCATCCGGTGATTTGTTTTGCCACCATTTAGGCCACTCGCAATCTCCCAGGCGATGAATTTTCGCTCAATTCCAGGAGCCTGACGTAACAGGGTGACGGACCACCTCAAAAGCCGCCGCATTTTCTGTTGCAGCAATTAAAATAATTACACCCAGATGCGGCGTTTTTGCCGACCTTGTCCGCACCATGAGGTTCCCGGCGGCTATTCAACGTTCTACACCGCATCGCCTCCTCGCAGAGTCCGAATTTCTCTAATCACGCGTGTTTATGTCGAGGTAAACACGGGAGCGGATCAATACGAACGCTATGTCACACACAACCACAAAGCAATGGAACCCCCCTTGATTTATGAGCTTCCACTTCCTGCTGCCCTAGTCCTTGTTTGCTTTGATATTAGAATAAGACTCTGAAGAGCTCATCAGTTGTAACTTATTAAGGGCTGTTTACCAGAATCTTCCTCCGGATCTGATGACTGTGAAACGATTGTTTAGAGAAAGGGAAACTTAATGGCTTCTCTTGGTAGTTGCTTAGTCTTGTGGATATAAAACTCCGCTTTATCAGCTGGAAGGCCGGAGGCTTGGACGACTTACAGCTAAATAGACTGAAAATAGTTTTTCCACTTTCAAACATGACGTACTACACATGCTTTGTGTAGTGTTAGTGTGTAGTGTTCGTGTGTAGTGTTTCTGTGCTGATGAACGGCAACCCTCTACTAGACAATGAGCCCAAACCACGACTAGCTGTGGAGCTGCCACCACCTACTAGTCAATGAGCCCAAACCACGACTAGCTGTGGAGCTGCCACCACCTATTAGCCAATGAGCCCAAACCACGACTAGCTGTGGAGATGCCACCCCCTACTAGCCAATGAGCCCAAACCACGACTAGCTGTGGAGATGCCACCCCCTACTAGCCAATGAGCCCAAACCACGACTAGCTGTGGAGCTGCCACCACCTATTAGTCAATGAGCCCAAACCACGACTAGCTGTGGAGCGAACAAGACCTACTAGCCACTGAGTGGCCATCACCTATTAGCTAAGCACTGGAAGGCCGGAGGCTTGGCAGATTTAAAGGTAAATAGACTAAAGATTTTACACTTTTAAGCAGAAAAAGTTCTCAAGCTTGTGTTCCTGCACTGAGGAGTGGCCACCATCTAATAGCTGATGAGCAGCCACCACCTACAAGCTGATGAGCGGCAATTACCTACAAGATGATGAGCGGCCACCACCTACTAGCTGAAGAGCGGCCACCACCTACTAGCTGAAGAGCGGCCACCACCTACAAGCTGAAGAGCGGCCACCACTTACAAGCTGATGAGCGTCCACCACCTTCAAGCTGATGAGCGTCCACCACCTACAAGCTGATGAGCGTCCACCACCTACAAGCTGATGAGCGTCCACCACCTACTAGCTGAAGAGCGGCCACCACCTACAAGCTGATGAGCGTCCACCACCTACAAGCTGATGAGCGTCCACCACCTACAAGCTGAAGAGCGGCCACCACCTACAAGCTGATGAGCGTCCACCACCTTCAAGCTAATGAGCGTCCACCACCTACAAGCTGATGAGCGTCCACCACCTACAAGCTGATGAGCGTCCACCACCTACAAGCTGATGAGCGTCCACCACCTACAAGCTGATGAGCGTCCAGCACCTACAAGCTGAAGAGCGGCCACCACCTACAAGCTGAAGAGCGGCCACCACCTACAAGCTGATGAGCGTCCACCATCTACAAGCTGATGAGCGTCCACCACCTACAAGCTGAAGAGCGGCCACCACCTACAAGCTGAAGAGCGGCCACCACTTACAAGCTGATGAGCGTCCACCACCTTCAAGCTGATGAGCGTCCACCACCTACAAGCTGATGAGCGTCCACCACCTACAAGCTGATGAGCGTCCACCACCTACTAGCTGATGAGCGTCCACCACCTACTAGCTGAAGAGCGGCCACCACCTACAAGCTGATGAGCGGCCACCACCTACAAGCTGATGAGCGTCCACCACCTACAAGCTGATGAGCGTCCACCACCTACAAGCTGATGAGCGTCCACCACCTACAAGCTGATGAGCGTCCACCACCTACAAGCTGATGAGCGTCCACCACCTACTAGCTGAAGAGCGGCCACCACCTACTAGCTGATGAGCGGCCACCACCTACTAGCTGATGAGCAGCCACCACATACTAGCTGATGAGCAGCCACCACCTACAAGCTGAAGAGCAGCCACCACCTACTAGCTGATGAGCAGCCGCCACATACTAGCTGATGAGCAGCCACCACCTACAAGCTGATGAGCGTCCACCACCTACAAGCTGATGAGCGTCCACCACCTACTAGCTGAAGAGCGGCCACCACCTACTAGCTGATGAGCGTCCACCACCTACTAGCTGAAGAGCGGCCACCACCTACTAGCTGAAGAGCGGCCACCACCTACTAGCTGAAGAGCGGCCACCCCCTACAAGCTGATGAGCGTCCACCACCTACAAGCTGATGAGCGGCCACCACCTACAAGCTGAAGAGCGGCCACCACCTACTAGCTGAAGAGTGGCCGCCACCTACTAGCTGAAGAGTGGCCACCACCTACTAGCTGAAGAGCGGCCGCCACCTACTAGCTGAAGAGCGGCCACCACCTACTAGCTGATGAGCGGCCACCACTTACTAGCTGATGAGCGCCACCACCTACTAGCTGATGAGCGGCCACCACCTACTAGCTGAAGAGCAGCCACCGCATACAAGCTGAAGAGCAGCCACCACCTACTAGCTGATGAGCGGCCACCACCTACTAGCTGAAGAGCGGCCACCACCTACTAGCTGAAGAGCGGCCACCACCTACTAGCTGAAGAGTGGCCACCACCTACTAGCTGAAGAGCGGCCACCACCTACTAGCTGAAGAGTGGCCGCCACCTACTAGCTGATGAGCGGCCACCACTTACTAGCTGATGAGCAGCCACCACCTACAAGCTGATGAGCAGCCACCGCCTACAAGCTGATGAGCGGCCACCGCCTACAAGCTGATGAGCGGCCACCACCTACAAGCTGATGAGCATCCACCACCTACAAGCTGATGAGCGTCCACCACCTACAAGCTGATGAGCGTCCACCACCTACAAGCTGATGAGCGTCCACCACCTACAAGCTGATGAGCATCCACCACCTACAAGCTGATGAGCATCCACCACCTACAAGCTGATGAGCGTCCACCACCTACAAGCTGATGAGCATCCACCACCTACAAGCTGATGAGCATCCACCACCTACAAGCTGATGAGCGTCCACCACCTACAAGCTGATGAGCGTCCACCACCTACAAGCTGATGAGCGTCCACCACCTACTAGCTGAAGAGCGGCCACCACCTACTAGCTGATGAGCGGCCACCACCTACTAGCTGATGAGCAGCCACCACATACTAGCTGATGAGCAGCCACCACCTACAAGCTGAAGAGCAGCCACCACCTACTAGCTGATGAGCAGCCGCCACATACTAGCTGATGAGCAGCCACCACCTACAAGCTGATGAGCGTCCACCACCTACAAGTTGATGAGCGTCCACCACCTACTAGCTGAAGAGCGGCCACCACCTACTAGCTGATGAGCGTCCACCACCTACTAGCTGAAGAGCGGCCACCACCTACTAGCTGAAGAGCGGCCACCACCTACTAGCTGAAGAGCGGCCACCCCCTACAAGCTGATGAGCGTCCACCACCTACAAGCTGATGAGCGGCCACCACCTACAAGCTGAAGAGCGGCCACCACCTACTAGCTGAAGAGTGGCCGCCACCTACTAGCTGAAGAGTGGCCACCACCTACTAGCTGAAGAGCGGCCGCCACCTACTAGCTGAAGAGCGGCCACCACCTACTAGCTGATGAGCGGCCACCACTTACTAGCTGATGAGCGCCACCACCTACTAGCTGATGAGCGGCCACCACCTACTAGCTGAAGAGCAGCCACCGCATACAAGCTGAAGAGCAGCCACCACCTACTAGCTGATGAGCGGCCACCACCTACTAGCTGAAGAGCGGCCACCACCTACTAGCTGAAGAGCGGCCACCACCTACTAGCTGAAGAGTGGCCACCACCTACTAGCTGAAGAGCGGCCACCACCTACTAGCTGAAGAGTGGCCGCCACCTACTAGCTGATGAGCGGCCACCACTTACTAGCTGATGAGCAGCCACCACCTACAAGCTGATGAGCAGCCACCGCCTACAAGCTGATGAGCGGCCACCGCCTACAAGCTGATGAGCGGCCACCACCTACAAGCTGATGAGCATCCACCACCTACAAGCTGATGAGCGTCCACCACCTACAAGCTGATGAGCGTCCACCACCTACAAGCTGATGAGCGTCCACCACCTACAAGCTGATGAGCATCCACCACCTACAAGCTGATGAGCATCCACCACCTACAAGCTGATGAGCGTCCACCACCTACAAGCTGATGAGCATCCACCACCTACAAGCTGATGAGCATCCACCACCTACAAGCTGATGAGCGTCCACCACCTACAAGCTGATGAGCGTCCACCACCTACAAGCTGATGAGCGTCCACCACCTACAAGCTGATGAGCGTCCACCACCTACAAGCTGATGAGCGGCCACCACCTACAAGCTGATGAGCGGCCACCACCTACAAGCTGATGAGCGGCCACCACCTACAAGCTGATGAGCGTCCACCGCCTACAAGCTGATGAGCGGCCACCCCCTACAAGCTGATGAGCGTCCACCCCCAACAAGCTGATGAGCGTCCACCGCCTACTTGGGCCGCTGAGGCCTCCCAATTAAACCAACTATTCTTTGGGAAACTTAAAATAGGAGACTTAGTTAATCTGACCACTTTAGAGGATGGCGGGTTTGTGGCTTATCCACAGGCTTTTGAGGAGCAAATGTGTTAGGCATTCTATGCTACTTCTTTGTGTTTAAGTAGATGTAGCCCAGACCCAGATCATCCTAAGCTCAACTTTCTCTGGTCCATAGAGGATGTTGGTAGTTGACCTAATGCTCGGACAATCTGTACATTCCATGACTGCAGTTCATCCAATGACAGCAGAGCCCCAGTTGTAAATTGACCAGATGTCCTGGCTTCGGTGGGACAGTCTTCCTAATAATACCAGCAAAGTGGAACATTTACTGTAGGTGTCCCTATAGTATTTGAGACGACAGTGGGTCAAAGCCTGCCCCAGTGGGACATTTGGTCAATTTACTTTCTGTTACAGGAAGTAAATAGAAATATTGGAGATTAATGTGAAGCAAATATTAATTTAAATCTTATTTTCCTCTTTTACTCTCGAAGCGTCAGACCAAGATAGAAGCTCGGCCACTTATTTTGACATTTGTACCAGTCATCCTTAAAATAAAGCCCAGTGCCTGCGGCTCACATGAGCACGCAGTCCATTGTCCATAAGGAAGAGCGACGTTGACTTTGGAGCCAGTACATGCCGATTGTGGTCACCCACAATTGGCGACAGTGACCACGCCATGCAATGCGGCCGCCCCTTGTATGTGATTTTCTCGTATTTATAACATCAAAGCCGGAGCTGCGAGCGTTGTAATGGAGCATTGCCCTATGTTAAGGCTTGCTCTGGCATCACGAGTTCGAGAGATGTTCAGAAAGTTATCTACCTGAGATATGAAAAAGACTTCTTCGAGGAAAATGGAACTTCCTTATTTTCTGTGTAAATTCTCTTTTGTTGCCGAAACATTTATTCCGCTTATCCTCCAGTGATCAGAGGCCCTCAGAGCAGGAGGAGACTTCATCCGGGCCTATGGAGAAATGTTTGTGTCCTTAGGGACCTGAATGACCCAGGCAGCTATCTGGGGGACCATAGACTGATCAGGTATCTGTGTGTGTGAGCCATCATGCCCTACACTGATTGTATACTGTCACCAGTGGTCACTTACCCGATCTCTGGGTCCGGCGCCTGGCTTTGCTGGCCAACGTCCCGGGCTGCTTAAGGTGGACCAAAACCCAGGATTTTTACTATCCTGGGTTTTGATTGGGGGTGCCCCGCTGTGTGAAACCCCCCCCCCCCCCAGGTCATCCAATCTCATTTACCCTTCCCCGGTCCTACGACGCATGCACAGCCCTCTCATCCAACCAGCACACTCGGATCTGTTCGAGCCCCTTTGTCCAGGAGCTTGTCTAATACGAGTGGATCCAAGCGCATAGTAGCACTACCCTCTCACAGGGATTGTGCCCGTGCAGACCATTCACAAATGCCTGCCGTGGGCACACACTCTGCTAAAGGGATAGCGGGGATGCGGCCGCTGCTCGCGCATGCGCCGTTAACAAGGGTGAGTTTTCGGATGGCCTGGGGGGGTTTCACACAGCAGGGCGCCTCCAATCTGAGTGCTCCAGGGGGAGCGAGTGTGCCTGCGCTGGAGTCCTGGGTTTTAGTCCTTTTTAACAGCTGACTGGAGGACGGGCAATTTCAATATGCGGACTGTTCCAGCCTTCAGTGAATCCATATCTTGCTGCCGACCCTGCCACATTTGACCATGTCCTGCTGCGACCCTGACTTTTCTGGCCTCTTCTTGCTGCCAACCCCTGCTGCTGTCCCTGCCTTATCTGACCGTATCTTGCTGCGGACCCCGACACATTTGACCACGTATGCTGCAAAGTCCGTTGCTGGCCCTGCCTTGTCTGTGCATGTCTGCTGTCAATCCCGGCTGCCAACCCTGCCTTGCCTAATGTTGCCCCGTTTCCAACTTTGTCATGTTCAACCACATCTGCTGCCAAACCCAGTGGCATACTCTGGCTTGTCTGACCCCGTCCTGCTACTGATCTGCTGTCAAGCCTTGTTGCTGACCTTGTCATGTCTGCTGCCAACCCTGCCTTGTCTAAGCACGTCTAGCTACAAAGCCACGTCTGCTGCCAGGCCCAGCGACAGACCCTGGCTTGTCTGACCATGTCCTGCTGCTGATCCTACCACATCTGCTGTCAAACCCTGTTGCTGACCCTTGCCATGTCTGCTGTCAAGCCCTGCTGCCAACCCTGCCTTGCCTAAGCACGTCTTGCTGCTAAGCCCTGTTTCCGACTTCTCCATGTTCAACCACATCCGCTGTCAAGCTCTGCAGCAGACCATGGCTTATCTGACCACGCCCTGCTGCTGACCCTGCCACATCCGACCACATATGCTGTCAAGCCCTGTTTCTGACCCTGCCATGTCTGCTGTCAATCCCTGCTGCCAACCCTGCCTTGCCTAGGCACGTCTTGCTGCCAAGCCTGTTTCCAACTCTGCCAAGTTCAACTATGTCTGCTGCCAAGCCCTGCGGTGGACCCTGCCTTGTCTGACCACATCTGCTGTCAAGCCCTGTTGCTGACCCTGCCATGTCTGACCACGTGCTGATCCCACCACATCTGCTGTCAAGCCCCGTTGCTGACCCTGCCATGTCTGCTGTCAAGCCCTGCTGCCAATCCTGCCTTGCCTAAGCACGTCTTGCTGACAAGCCCTGTTTCCGACTTTGCCATGTTCAACCACATCCGCTGTCAAGCTCTGCGGCAGACCATGGCTTATCTGACCACGCCCTGCTGCTGACCCTGCCACATCCGACCACATCTGTTGTCAAGCCCTGTTTCTGACCCTGCCATGTCTGCTGTCAATCCCTGCTGCCAACCCTGCTTTGCCTAAGCACGTCTTGCTGCTAAGCCCTGTTTCCGACTTCTCCATGTTCAACCACATCCGCTGTCAAGCTCTGCAGCAGACCATGGCTTATCTGACCACGCCCTGCTGCTGACCCTGCCACATCCGACCACATATGCTGTCAAGCCCTGTTTCTGACCCTGCCATGTCTGCTGTCATTCCCTGCTGCCAACCCTGCCTTGCCTAGGCACGTCTTGCTGCCAAGCCTGTTTCCAACTCTGCAAAGCTCTGCCATGTTCAACCACGTCTGCTGACAAGCCCAGCAGCAGACCCTGGCTTGTCTGACCACATCCTGCTGCTGACCCTACCACATCTGCTCTCAAGCCCTGTTGCTGACCTTGCAATGTCTGTTGTCAAGCCCTGCTGCCAACCCTGCCTTGTCTAAGCACGTCTAGCTACAAAGCTCTGCCATGTTCAACCACATCTGCTGCCAAGCCCAGCAGCAGACCCTGGCTTGTCTGACCACATCCTGCTGCTGGCCCTACCACATCTGCTCTCAAGCCCTGTTGCTGACCTTGCCATGTCTGTGCATGTCTGCTGTCAAGCCCTATTGCCAACCCTGCCTTGCCTAAACATGTCTTACTGCCAAGCCCTATTTCCAACTTTGTCATGTTCAACCACGTCTGCTGCCAAACCCAGCGGCATACTCTGGCTTGTCTGACCACGTCTTGCTACTGATCCTACCACATCTGCTGTGAAGCCCTGTCTTGCCTGAGCACGTCTTGCTGCCAAGCCCTGTTTTGGACTCTGCCATGTTCAACCACGTCTTCTGCCAAGCCCTGTGGTGGAACCTGCCTTGTCTGATGACGTCCTGCTGCTGATCCCACCACATCTGCTGTCAAGCCCTGTTGCTGACCTTGCTATGTCTGCTGTCAAGCCCCATTTCCGACTTTGCCATATTCAACCACGTCTACTGCCAAGCTCTGCAGCAGACCATGGCTTATCTGACCACGCCCTGTTGCTGACCCTCTGCCACATCCAACCACATCTGCTGTCAAGCCCTGTTTCTGACCCTGCCATGTCTGCTGTCAAGCCCTGCTGCCATCCCTGCCTTGCCCAACCATGTCTGCTGCCAAGCCCCGCGACAGACCCTGGCTTGTCTGACCACATCATGGTGTTGATCCTACCACATCTGCTGTCAAGCCCTGTTGCTGACCCTGCCATGTCTGCTGTCGAACCCTGCTGCCAACCCTGCCTTGCCCAAGCACGTCTTGCTGCCAAGCCCTGTTTCCGACTCTGCCATGTTCAACCACTTCTGCTGCAAAGCCCTGCGGCAGACCCTGCCTTGTCTGACCACATCTGCTGTCGAGCCCTGTTGCTGACCCTGCCATGTCTGACCACGTCTTGCTGCTGATCCCACCACATCTGCTGTAAAGCCCTGTTGCTGACCCTGCCATGTCTGCTGTCAAGCCCTGCTGCCAACCCTGCCTTGCCTAAGCACGTCTTGCTGACAAGACTTTGCCATGTTCAACCACATCCGCTGTCAAGCTCTGCGGCAGACCCTGGCTTATCTGACCATGCCCTGCTGCTGACCCTGCCACATCCGACCACATCTGCTGTCAAGCCCTGTTTCTGACCCTGCCATGTCTGCTGTCAATCCCTGCTGCCAACCCTGCCTTGCCTAGGCACGTCTTGCTGCCAAGCCTGTTTCCATCTCTGCCATGTTCAACTATGTCTGCTGCCAAGCCCGGCGGTGGACCCTGCCTTGTCTGACCACATCTGCTGTCAAGCCCTGTTGCTGACCCTGCCATGTCTGACCACGTGCTGATCCCACCACATCTGCTGTCAAGCCCCGTTGCTGACCCTGCCATGTCTGCTGTCAAGCCCTGCTGCCAATCCTGCCTTGCCTAAGCACGTCTTGCTGACAAGCCCTGTTTCCGACTTTGCAATGTTCAGCCACATCCGCTGTCAAGCTTTGCGGCAGACCATGGCTTATCTGACCACGCCCTGCTGCTGACCCTGCCACATCCGACCACATCTGCTGTCAAGCCCTGTTTCTGACCCTGCCATGTCTGCTGTCAATCCCTGCTGCCAACCCTGCCTTGTCTAAGCACGTCTAGCTACAAAGCTCTGCCATGTTCAACCACGTCTGCTGACAAGGCCAGCAGCAGACCCTGGCTTGTCTGACCACATCCTGCTGCTGACCCTACCACATCTGCTGTGAAGCCCTGTCTTGCCTGAGCACGTCTTGCTGCCAAGCCCTGTTTGGGACTCTGCCATGTTCAACCACGTCTTCTGCCAAGCCCTGTGGTGGAACCTGCCTTGTCTGATGACGTCCTGCTGCTGATCCCACCACATCTGCTCTCAAGCCCTGTTGCTGACCTTGCCATGTCTGTGCATGTCTGCTGTCAAGCCCTATTGCCAACCCTGCCTTGCCTAAACATGTCTTACTGCCAAGCCCCATTTCCAACTTTGTCATGTTCAACCACGTCTGCTGCCAAACCCAGCGGCATACTCTGGCTTGTCTGACCACGTCTTGCTACTGATCCCACCACATCTGCTGTCAAGCCCCGTTGCTGACCCTTGCCATGTCTGCTGTCAAGCCCTGCTGCCAACCCTGCCTTGCCTAAGCACGTCTTGCTGCCAAGCCCCATTTCTGACTTTTTCCGCCATATTCAACCACGTCTACTGCCAAGCTCTGCAGCAGACCATGGCTTATCTGACCACGCCCTGTTGCTGACCCTCTGCCACATCCAACCACATCTGCTGTCAAGCCCTGTTTCTGACCCTGCCATGTCTGCTGTCAAGCCCTGCTGCCATCCCTGCCTTGCCTAAGCATGTCTGGCTGCCAAGCTCTGTTTCGGACTCTGCCATGCCCAACCATGTCTGCTGCCAAGCCCAGCGACACACCCTGGCTTGTCTGACCACATCATGCTGTTGATCCTACCACATCTGCTGTCAAGCCCTGTTGCTGACCCTGCCATGTCTGCTGTCGAACCCTGCTGCCAACCCTGCCTTGCCCAAGCACGTCTTGCTGCCAAGTCCTGTTTCCGACTCTGCCATGTTCAACAACATCTGCTGCCAAGCCCTGTGGCGGACCCTGCCTTGTCTGACCATATCCTAGCAGCCAATCATATTCCTTGGTGGGAAACACTATTACTCCTGATGCCGTTATTACACAGCAGCTGAAGTATAATATTTGGGGATTCTGCCACATCCCATCAAGTCTGCTGTCGAGCCATGTTGCCGACCCTGCCACATCCAACTACGTTTTCTGACCCCACCTTGCCCGACTACATCTGCTGGCAAAACTTGTAGCCGACCCTGCCATTTGGATCACCTTCACCAACAATACTGACTGCTGTCCCAAGCTGACATCTCTTTGGGGTCCCTGTTTTCAGGCGGCGACCGTCGAGCGCCCCGCCCGGCGCTGCTCCTGTGTCGGTTAAAGGCTACGACATCTACGCCTCAACAACTGCAGCCTGAGGTACATGACGACGACATTGTGTTGTACTAGTGATCCGTTACATATACAAACTGAATAGGGAGCATTTAGCTTCGCATGCTGCCGTCCAACATCCCCCCCCCCCCCCGCCATCAAATGCCAATTTACAAACTAATGACCTAATTTATTCCAAACTAAGACCTGGAAATTAAAGCCTATGACTGCCCAACATATTTATATCAGAAGATGGACTGATCTTCAGAGGATCAAAGCCATTCCCTGTTCTGGATGTGATTACCGTCGTGTTTGTGCAACAAACAGAAGGGTGACCTCAGCCCGACAAGGCTCTGCGCCGCACATGTGATAACCGAATGCCCGCTGGCTCAGCAGTTTTTGGGGGTGTGGGGTAAACCTGTCCAGGCTGGGATTTATCAGGGGGTGGTGTTTGCTCCCTTGGGATGGTTTATGTGTGATGGTGGTGATGGGAGTTTATGGAGGCTTTGTTATTCTAACCACAACGTTTCGATTCTACCCAGAACGACCAACATATATCATGATTAAGTCAAGAGGGGACGAGTCACTTAGGGACTCCTTTGTTATGGCGTTCCCTAGCCTTACCCATCATTCAGCCATCACAGGTAGGAAGAGATGGGATCTACCCAGAACATGCCTCATATATCAATAGGGAACAAGTCACTTAGGGAGAGACCCCTTTGTTACGGAGTTCCCTAGCCTTTCCCATCATTCAGCCATCACAGGTAGGAAGAGATGGGATCTACCCAGAACATGCCTCATATATCAATAGGGGACGAGCCACTTAGGGAGAGACCCCTTTGTTATGGCGTTCCCTAGCCTTACCCATCATTCAGCCATCACAGGTAGGAGGAGATGGGATCTACCCAGAACATGCCTCATATATCAATAGGGAACAAGCCACTTAGGGAGAGACCCCTTTGTTACGGAGTGCCCTAGCCTTACCCATCACTCAGCCATCACAGGTAGGAGGAGATGGGATCTACCCAGAACATGCCTCATATATCAAGAGGGGATGAGTCACTTAGGGAGAGACCCCTTTGTTACAGAGTTCCATAGCCTTTCCCATCATTCAGCCATCACAGGTAGGAAGAGATGGGATCTACCCAGAACATGCCTCATATATCAATAGGGAACGAGCCACTTAGGGAGAGACCCCTTGGTTACGGAGTTCCCTAGCCTTTCCCATCATTCAGCCATCACAGGTAGGAGGAGATGGGATCTACCCAGAACATGCCTCATATATCAATAGGGAACGAGCCACTTAGAAAGAGACCCCTTCGTTCTGGAGTTCCATAGCCTTACCCATCATTCAGCCATCACAGGTAGGAAGAGATGGGACCTACCCAGAACATGCCTCATATATCAATAGGGAACGAGCCACTTAGGGAGAGACCCCTTGGTTACGGAGTTCCCTAGCCTTTCCCATCATTCAGCCATCACAGGTAGGAGGAGATGGGATCTACCCAGAACATGCCTCATATATCAGATGGGAACGAGCCACTTAGAAAGAGACCCCTTCGTTCTGGAGTTCCCTAGCCTTTCCCATCATTCAGCCATCACAGGTAGGAAGAGATGGGACCTACCCAGAACATGCCTCATATATCAATAGGGAACAAGCCACTTAGGGAGAGACCCCTTCGTTCTGGAGTTCCATAGCCTTACCCATCATTCAGCCATCACAGGTAGGAAGAGATGGGACCTACCCAGAACATGCCTCATATATCAATAGGGAACAAGCCACTTAGGGAGAGACCCCTTCGTTCTGGAGTTCCATAGCCTTTCCCATCATTCAGCCATCACAGGTAGGAGGAGATGGGATCTACCCAGAACATGCCTCATATATCAATAGGGAAGGAGACACTTTGGGAGAGACCCCTTTGTTATGGCGTTCCCTAGCCTTTCCCATTCAGCCATCACAGGTAGGAGGAGATAGGATCTACCCAGAACATGCCTCATATATCAATAGGGAAGGAGACACTTAGGGAGAGACCCCTTCGTTCTGGAGTTCCATAGCCTTACCTTTCATTCAGCCATCACAGGTAGGAGGAGATGGGATCTACCCAGAACATGCCTCATATATCAATAGGGAACGAGTCACTTAGGGAGAGACCCCTTCGTTCTGGAGTTCCATAGCCTTACCTTTCATTCAGCCATCACAGGTAGGAGGAGATGGGATCTACCCAGAACATGCCTCATATATCAATAGGGAACGAGTCACTTAGGGAGAGACCCCTTTGTTACGGAGTTCCCTAGCCTTTCCCATCATTCAGCCATCACAGGTAGGAAGAGATGGGATCTACCCAGAACATGCCTCATATATCAGATGGGAACGAGCCACTTAGGGAGAGACCCCTTTGTTATGGAGTTCCCTAGCCTTTCCCATCATTCAACCATCACAGGTAGGAAGAGATGGGACCTACCCAGAACATGCCTCATATATCAATAGGGAACGAGCCACTTAGGGAGAGACCCCTTTGTTACGGAGTTCCCTAGCCTTTCCCATCATTCAGCCATCACAATTAGGAAAAAAAAAAAATAGAATCAGTAAAAAAAATTACTGCACGGAATCAACCCAGGTGTCAGACTCATTGCAGAATAAGTCCAGGTGCAGCTAACTGAACTGTTAGTAAACAGCAAAAATCCATCTATCCCTTGTATACTCTCTTTCCACTGTATAGGATTCCTCTAATCAATTCAATTTGGGTCCACATGAACCAAAGACCACTGTAAATCAATATTATAAAAAATGTATTAATATATTGTGTCACCCATTAAAATTCATATACTTATGTCCGCATCACATTTGTTACAGTAGATTCATCCACTAAGTAAACGCGTTTCGTTATGATAATTCTTATCTTAATTCTTTTTCTTATCTTATCCTGATAACCATCAAGTAGATAGTTTAGGTCATCTTTAAGCCATTCATGATTTCATAAGGAATATAACTAGAACAATTTTCCTCCCCTTTGGGTGGTGCCTTCACCTTGTAAGGGTGACAAATGATACGATACTCCTATAAGGAGTCTTAAAGTGGACCAAAACCCACGTCCCCTCGACCCACACCCCTCCTTTGTTTACTTTGATTTTGTGAAAGTGTCATGTCCCACGACGTATGTTTTATTATACCCGGGGTAACTGCTTAGTATAATGTTTATTTACATAGGCTGAACAGTGTGCCTTTAACTGCTGTTGTCCTTCCCTGGTTCCCCTAGTCTAGCTGTGATGTAAGCAGCTCCTCCCCTCTGCCTTTCCTAGTTTTGCATCTGAGCAGTGCACACCTGCTGCTCCCTACTGCAGTCTACGGTCTTTTTACCTGCTGCTCTTATGGGTTACATCACAAGTTTCCTGCTGTATTGAATGCTGTGATAAAGCTTCTGAAACTTATCTCCGTATCTCCATGACCAGCCGAGTAAGCTATCTGCCAAGCCTTATGTAGTAAGCCTTATGGAGAACACATTAAGAACACATCCGTCAAAGACACACACAAACAAGGTGAAGCCGTATATCCACATTACTGGCATCTGGTGAGTCAGAATAGGAAGCACATGGGGCGGGGGCCAGAAGCGGTACTGAAAGGCTGTTCACCCTTCCTCCCCGTGTGCTGCACTTGAGGTTATGGGGCAACCTCAGGTAGGCTGCTCCTAATTTATCAATTGCTTTGTATGTCCCAAAGGGGGCGCTCATAGATTACAGTTAGGAGGGCACCTACACAGAGGCACCGTGGTGTTTGGTGGTGCAACTTTAGCTTCTGCAGATGTGTGTGGACCCAGACCTGTTTTTAACCAGATCTAGAGACCGGTTAAAGGTTCGATTGCAAGCTAACAGGGTTTGAGTGCTGTGGCCCATTTAAGACTTGTGTATCCTAATTGCCCTGCTCACACTTACATATAAATTGGTCTGAGCGGCTGCAACCCCTCCTTTGTTTCATTACGGAACGTTGCTCCGAGTCCAATAAACGGGCCGCGGTAACCAAACACCTTGCCAACATGACTATTGTAATTAATTCCATTAATTAGCGAGAGCCGCGGATTTTCATCATGATTAATTTTTATCCGGAGTTGGGATACGCCGCCCTTATCTCGGCGGATCGATGTTTCGCCAAAATCATTTCATGCTTCTAATATCAATTTTTCTCGTAATTAGTTGCAATTACTAAGACGTCTCGTGTAATGACGTTCTTCAAAATCTTCCAAAAAAATTAAGATTATTTTTTTCGATAAGGGAGTTGATGTTGTCTTTTTGGTTTTATGGATTCAAGTACGTATTTGGTTTTCAGATAGATTCCATATGAAAGGCCCCTGTGTAATGGGGACAGCTCCGAGCCAGGGCCAGGATTGGGGCAGATTAAAACACAGGGTGACTTCAGGTCACCGAACAAAGAGTTTAGTAAAGCAAAGAAACAGGCCGTAGATATGCGTTGGAGCCTTGGAAATCAGTGTAAAAGTGCTCATGTGTTGGTACCCGGTAACAGAACATAGTCATCAACTCATACCAAGCACTTCACCTCAAATCCATGACTTGAAGTCATCGGACAAAGAGTTTACTAAAACAAAGAAATAGGCCATAGATGGGTGTTGGAACTATCGGGTATGCATCTGCTTTGCACTGCTTTTGGCTGGCTCCCTTGCTCCCATATGCTGCTCCACCTGCAAGTGGCTCTCTCCTGTAGAGGAGCTGGTAATTAGCCAGCACCTATGTTTCTTCCTTTCCTTTTATAAACTGATCCACACCTGCAGCCGGAGGATCAGCATTGCATTGTCTTCCTGTACTAAGACCCAGACCTTCTGCCACAGCCTTGTTATCTGCTTTTGGACTGTTGAACTAGGATCCCAGGGCATGTATGTTGCCGTGTTCACCTGTATTTCTATACAGCAGCCTTAGCACACGTATGTTGTAGTGTTTACCTGTATTTCTGTACAGCTGCCTCAGCACGTGTATGTTTACTATATTCACCTGTACAGCAGCCTGGTTGTTGTGTATTAAGTATACTTGTTACTGTTACTGTATCACCATTAAAAACGGTTTGCTGCATACCCGTCTCACAGATCTAAATTACTGATCATCCTATTGTCAATATGACATGGGTCTCTCCACATAATGGCTTGTGACTCGGTTTTGGTACTCCCCGACTCACTCTTGAAACATCAAGCCTAAAGCTCGAAACACGTGTACACTAGATGCGTTTGGCTGTGTAAATATAAAGTGATTCCTTGGAATCGCACACTTTGCACTTCGAAGGGCCTTGGATGGCTCAGACACATAAAGAGATGATTTGCATAGCCCCACCTACTGCAAGGATTGATGGGTAATGCTATTTTTTCTCGTGTTGAGTACTGTGCAAATACTTTCCGTTTTAGAAAAGTGCTTCTTTAGAGGGTATTTTGGTCTCTTTAGCCCCCCTTATATTACGACACGGGTCTCTCCACATAGTGGCTTGTGACTCTGTTTTGACTTAATATCTAAACTATTCGGGCTTACTGTCAACCTTTCTCCTGAATATGCGTTGCCAGCAGTAAAACTCCCAGAGTGTAATAGAAACCAGTTTCAACTCCTAAAACATATCTTAACAGCAGCGGAATTAATGATGGCAGCTTCCTGGAAAAATCATCAGCTGCTATTCCAAGACCTTTTCACCAGAGACATTAAAGTAATGACAAGCGAAAAGATATCTGCTATACGAAATAATTCTTTGGGATTATTCATCCAGATCAGGAATCAGTTGGATTCTATACTTCTTTCCAAACCACATGCATATGACAGGACTCATAACATTATTGTCACAGATCTGCAAGGTGTAACCAGCAAGTGATAGACACAGAGGCGGAACTGGTGTAACTAAATGGTGATTTATTCCAAGTATGTCACACACCCCGCTTCCAATATTCATGACATATGAGTTATAACCAGTAGAGGGGGGACTTCTGCAGAGATGACAGGAAAAAAAAGAAGCCCCGCCCAGTCCATAAATACCTGGGACCTCCCACCCATTACCCAGTAATCGTCTCTGCAGACAGCGAGCAAGTCAATAGATGGCTGTCTCCTTCCTTACAGGTAAGCCAGTTTTGCACCCGGCCATTTTGGCCCTATTTCTGCCCGGACCTGAATTAAATTTTAAAACAACTATGCCTCCCAGCCTTGGCTGTGGGTCCGGGCGAGGGTAGGCTACCCCTTAGCATAATAGGAGCCATGCTCCTCCGTGAGACCCCATTTTAGGGGGTAGGCGGTTACCAGGTTTGGTGATCCTGGTTTGGGTTGCCCTGTCCCTGTTATCCCTTCACTACCTTGTAGCCTGGGATCCCCCCTTTCCGTGTCTCCCTGTTCCCCGCAACTGGGGGGGGGGGGGCGGCCCCTTATCCCTTGGTTGTTCGTTTGTTTCACTGTTATGTGCGCAGGGTGTGTGTGTGCTTGTGCTGTGGTCTGCTTGCTGCGGCCGCGCTTTGCTGGCCACCCATTAGTCTCCATTTTTGGCGGGGAGAGATTCTCCCCCTCAATTCCGTGAGGGCGGGGCCGGGCGCTCGACGCGCCCGCGGCGGCCCGCCCCCTGTCTCTAGTGCCATTTGCGGCGCCCAGCTATTCGCTGGGAACCGCGTTGCTTGTACTGGATGGGAAGGGGGCGGGGTCAGGCACGGCGCGCGATCCACGCTGGCCCGCCCCTCTTCTTGCTCTTATCCTCTCGCTGCTGTGGCCGACGCCATTACCTTGGGCTGTGAGTGCCCTGCGGGGCTGCTTTTTTCTTTATTACTTGTGTTTGAACAATGTGATTTCTCTCCTCATTCTATGTGCGGTGAGGCTATGGTATTGTTATGTGGTACACATTATATATATATATATATATATATATATATATATATATATATATGTATATGTATATTAGCCCTGGTGTTTGCAAGTATGGCCTTATGATTGTTATGTGCCTTTCTTGGGATAAATTGGGGTCTTACAAATCCTCCCACTCGGGACTTAAAGGGGCATCCCGGGTAGCTTAATTAGCGTAATTCCCTCTGGTCCTTGCGACTACCATTAAAATCACCTTATGGAGGCTTCCCAGGATACCGGGCTCGGGCTCCCTTCGGGGCAATCCCGGCTGTGTGTGGGCTGTGGGTTGTCCCTTGCGGGGGATAATGTACTGGTTTGCATACCATGTGCTCAGCAGGCCATAACGCGGCAGTCGGGGTCCCAGGCGTCTGGGTCTGTGCCGCCGGTCTCATCACCTACTCCACCCCGCCTGATCCGCACCCCAAGTGACACGGTCATTAGCGGGGAGTCGCAATCTGATGTATGTGCTAGATTGCCCAACATCGAGAAATTGATGTCTAGCTCTACGGCCAGAAAGGCCTCGGCTAAGAGAAAACATTTGCCACCGGCCGCGCCGGTTCTGGGTTTTGAGGATTATTATTCTCTTGACTGGTCTGGTTATTCCCCACTTGAGGAGGGGGAATGGTTTCAGAATCTGATGGCTCTGAGGATCAACGTCTATTTGTGACATGCAAGTTACTTATTTTGTTCTGGTAAGCAACTATTAAAAGTGGGCACGGCGCCTATTGTTTTAAGGATCTTATGCTATTTTAGTCCATTTTTTTACATGTGAATTGCGCAATTGGAGGGGATTGATCTCTAAAGAAGCACGTTTATTATATTTGATTTCTATCTGACCCGACGGAGAAACCAAAAGCTGAGTAATTCATTGTTACCCTGGAAGATTACACCTGTTGTTTATTACAAAGTGTTCCCTGAGAGAAGTTACAATTTTTGGCATTATCTAACTAAGGAATCTGGTACGTGATTTAATCATAAGTGGTGTTGGGACTCACAAAGCCTGCAATTGATTGTCCACACTGAAGGTGTTGTTGTTGTCGATTGAAATACTTTACTACTAACATTTCCTCGGAGCTATTAGTGTATTAATACACAAAATTACTATTGTTTGAAGACTGCACCAATACGGTCTTACTAACTCCAGCGGAAGAAAGGATTGCCTTTTAATACACTGTAATATTTTTAGCGCGGTTTAGAAGAATTGTTCTTACTTCTGCGGTTTTTGGATGCTGATGCTGGGCAGGAGCATGGGGATGCCGTGGATACCCCCAGGATTCTGGCCCACTTATTTGAGGTGCTGAGTATTTCTCCTCCGGCGGAGTCCCCTCCGCAGAAGGCGGAATTTTTTGGGACCTCTAAGCCTAGATTGGAGTTCCCAAATCAGAAGCACTTTGACAATCTGATTCTTAAGGAATGGGAAAGACCTAGCCGGCTTCCCGGTGTTCCTCAGGGATGGGATAGGAAGTATCCTTTTCCGGTGGACACGGTGAAGCGCTGGTCGTCCCCTCCCGAAGTCGATGCGCCCATTCTGGGATCGTCCAACACATCTGTTGTGCACTCTCCGGACGCCACCACGCTAAAGGATGGTGAGGACCGACGTATTGATCAAATGGCTTGTCACGCCTTTGCCAGCGTGGGTTCGGCCGTGCGGTCTGTGTGTGCTTCTGCGCTCGCGGCTGTGGCTACCAGGTCTGTGATTAGGGGCCTTTTGAGTGGTTCCCAGCTTAGCCCGGCCAGTGATGAATTTGCTGCGCTTACGCGGTATGAATTGTTCATGACTTTTGTCTTATCTGCCTTGGATGACACAATATGTATGTGTAGCAGAACTTCCGCGTTGCTGGTGGCTATTGGCCGATCGGTCTGGTTGCGCCAGTGGGCGGCCGACATTGCGGCTAAGAAGTCACTTACAGGGCTACCCTTCCTGGGCACGCGGCTGTTTGGAGATAAGTTGGATTTGGTAGTGAAAGGAGGAAAGCTACCACAACTCAAGAGGCAGCATCGCTCCTTTCGGGGGGCAGGCTCCTTTAATCCTTCCTTTCGTGGTGCCAGAGCAGGCAGAGGAGCTGCCTACTCTACCTTCAGAGGTGACTCCTGGGGCAGAGGCAGAGGACGTGCCCGTCCTGGTCCTGCCTGGGGTTCCAAGCCCAAGGCCGCTGCCAAGCCAGCTCAGCAATGAGGGGCGCCCTCACCCTTGCGGGTGGAGGGACGGCTGCGGCACTTCATCCAGGTCTGGGCCCTGTCACAGACAAATGGATCTTGCAAGTGGTCTCTTCCGGGTACAAACTGGAGTTTGAGTACCGGCCGCCTCCCAGATTCCTCAGGTCTCGGGTTCCCTCGGACCCCTGGGCTGCTTAGGGGCTCCTGTGGGCAGTGCAGAATCTTCTGGATATGGAAGTCATATGCACGGTGCCTTTCTCAGAGAGAGGCCTGGGCTATTATTCCAACCTTTTCACGGTTCCCAAAGAGGATGGCTCCATGAGACCCATTCTGGATTTGAAGCTTCTCAACAGGTTCATCAGAACCAAGAAGTTCCGCATGGAGACCTTGCGCTCAGCCGTCAATTTCCTTCGTCAGGGGGATTTCATGATGTCCATAGACATCAAGGATGCTTATCTTCATGTACCGATTTTCCCAGGACACCAGAGATTTCTCAGGTTTGCGGTGGGAGGTCAGCATTTTCAGTTTGTGGCTCTTCCGTTCGGGCTGCTGTGGTTCAGACACTTGTCAGGGATAGGAAGAGATCTTCCTCTAACATCTACTACAGGACTTGGAGGTCCTATATTGACTGGTGTGAGGCTAGGGCCTTGCGTTGCAGGGTGTTTTCGATTCCTAGAATTTTGGATTTTCTTCAACACGGTCTGGACTTGGGGTTCCAGCTTAGTACCTTAGTACCTCTGCCTTGGCGGTCTTCTTTCAAAGGTCCTTTGCTCTTCATCCTTTGGTTAAGACCTTTTTTCCAGGGGGCCACTCATGTGCGGCCCCCTTGAAAGCTTTGTTGCCTGTTTGGGATTTAATTTGGTTCTGTTGGCCCTCCAGGGGCCTCCTTTCGAGCCGATGCAGGATGTTGCATTTTCTTTGCTCACTCAAAAGGCTGCCTTTTTGGTGGCTATTACCTCTGTTAGACGTGTCTCTGAGTTGGCGGCTCTTTCGATTCAGGCCCCTTACTTTGAGAGACACCAGGACAAGGTGGTCTTTCGCTTTAAGCCAGATTTCCTTCCTAAGGTGGCTTCTGCTTTCCATCTCAATCAGGATGTAGTTCTCCCTTCCTTGTGTCCTAAGCCTAGCGATGACAAGGAGAGGGTTTTGCACTCTTTGGCTTTGGTTCGTTGTTTGAAGTACTATTTGGTGGCTACCTCTCCCTTTTGTAAGACGGACGCCTTGTTCGTGGTGCCCTCCGGGCCCAGGAAGGGTTTGGTGCCCGCCAAGTCTTCCAATAGTAAATGGATACGCCAGGTCATTGTTGGGGCCTATTCTGCTAAGGGGAGGACTCCCCCTTTTAAGATCACTGCTCATTCTACTCGTGCGGTTGGAGCGTCCTGGGCTTTTCAGCACCAGGCTTCTGTTGAACAAGTTTGTAAGGCTGCTACCTGATCTTCTGTTCACACTTTTTCCAAGTTTTACAAGGTTGATGTTCGGGCCTCAGCGGATGCTGTGTTTGGCTGCAAAGTTCTGCAAGCTGCAGTGGTTTAAAATTGTGCATTATTGCCGTATTGGGATCCCCACCCATGATGGACACTGCTATTGGATGTCCCACATGTCATGAATATTAGAAGCAGGGTGTGTGACATACTCGGAATAATACCATTTTGTGATTACTCACCTGTAAAATGGGTATTATAAGTATGTCACACACCCCGCTTCATCCCGCCCTTTCTGTGTATTCTGGATCCTTTATATGGTGAACCTTTTATTGTTGAATTTTTTGTATTAGCTCTTCCTGGTCCCCTTACTGCTTTCCTATACTGGGTAATGAGTGGGAGGTCCCAGGTGTTTATGGACTGGGAGGGGCTTCTTTTTTTCCTGTCATCTCTGCAGAAGTTCGCCTCTACTGGTTATAACCCACATGTCATGAATATTGGAAGCGGGGTGTGTGACATACTTATAATATCCATTTTACAGGTGAGTAATCACAAATGGTATTATTGTGACAGGGTGAAAACACAGCACAGCAAACAAAAAATAAATAAATAAATAAATATATAATATATACAGTGACCTCACACCTACACCAATACAAACACCGAAAATTACCAAAACGATATACAACAGGACACTAAGCACAGCAAACACAACTAATATATATATATATATATATATATATATATAAGCACAGCAAACACAACTAATATATATATATATATATATATATATATATATATATATATATATATAATGAACCTGCACCTACACCAGTGTAAACACAGCAAACAACCAAAACTATATACAACAGGACACCGAGCACAACAAACACAGTTATATATAATGACCCTGCCCTACACTAGTACAAACACTGCAAACGGCCAAAACTATATACAACAGTACACCGGACACAGCAAACACAAATATATATATATATATATATATATATATATATATATAATGCCCCAGCACCTACACCAATAACAACGCAGCAAATGACCAAAACTATATACAACAGCAAACACAACTATATATAATGACCCCACACCTACACCAATACAAACACAGAAAACGACCAAAAGTGTATATACAACAGAGCACAGCAAACACAACTATATATATATAATATATATATATATATATATATATATATATATATATATATATATATATATAGACCCTGCACCTTCACCCTGGTGCTGCAGTAACAGACCTTAAACTCAACAGTAGCTAATGAAGAAATACCTTGACTAAACCTGGACTGAACATACAAGGCGGAAAAACATAGGACCCCTGAGTGCTGGCCCTGCACCTACCCAGCCAGGACTCACCAAACATATCCCAGCATCCTCCAGGAGCAGGATGGGAACTCCTTGGCAGCCATGATTATGCACAGTGGTAGGTGTCGATAGGTTGAACTGCCGCACATATGGCGTGGGGACGTAAATTGATGTGAGTGAATGTGCGATACCAGGGGTTTCACACACAAGAGCATCCCCTGTTTGGTAAAAAATAAAAATGTTTAGTTTTGGGCCACTAACCAAGGTTCTTATCCTTGCCCGGTTTGGGATGCCCTGCTAAGGGTAACCCCCCCCCAGATCGCCGTAAAGCAGTGAAACACCCCTTTAGCGGCACATAGGTGGTGGACCGCACTAGGACAGGCTTGGGGGGGGGTTTGCTGCACATGCAACACATTAAAGCCACACTGCGGCCTTAATAGGGGCCGATTATTATCAGATATTAATAGCGGATTAATTATTATCACATTATGAGGAGAGATCGCACGTTCGGGTGAATGAATGATTAATTAAAGCTGGAGTTCCATAACCGGATGACCTCATATGATGTAAGCGTCATTATCGGAGCAGTACAGATGATCCTTTTCTCATGCTGTCAGGCGGATCTGGAGCCATTTATTTCCCATGATTCACCAGCTGGATGCGCAGTCTTTAATATGATCGGCAATTACTGGTGATGGCTGATATAACGCCGAGACGTAGCCAGATGCGGCGCTTCCCAGCGCTGTTACCGGGGGAGGCCAGAGACAGCGCAGAGACCGACAATGGCGCAATTATAGAGATACATCTGGTCACCGATGAGACTATATAAACATTTTGGGATGCCCCCCGGAGTAACACCCCAGGGTCAGAGGTGAACTAATATGATCAGCAATTATTGGTGATGGCGAATACGATGAGAATGTAATTATATGAGAAACATTGTGGGATGCCCCCCGGAGTGACACCCCAGGGATTAGGGGTGAACTAATATCAGCAATTATTGGTGATGGCTGATACAACACAGAGACGTAGCCAGATGCGGCGCTTCCCAGCGCTGTTACCGGGGGAGGCCAGAGACAGCGCAGAGACCGACAATGGCGCAATTATAGGGATACATCTGCCGTCCGAGGAGACTATCAATGTCCTTATATAAGAAACATTATGGGATGCCCCCCGGAGTGACACCCCAGGGGTCCGTGGTGAACAAATATGATCAGCAATTATTGGTGATGGCCAATACGATGAGACTATCAATGTGATTATATGAGAAACATTATGGGATGCCCCACAGAGTGAACCCCCAGGGATTAGGGGTGAACTAATATGATCAGCAATTATTGGTGATGGCCAATACGATGAGACTATCAATGCGATTATATGTGAAACATTATGGGATGCCCCACAGTGAAACCCCGGGGATAAGGGGTGAACTAATATGATCAGCAATTATTGGTGGTGGGCAATACGATGAGACTATCAATGTGATTATATGAGAAACATTATGGGATGCCCCACAGAGTGAACCCCCAGGGATCAGGGTTTACCTTGTACATCCCTCTGAAAGGCTGCTGGGGGGTGCACAGCATAGAATGCCTATTGGAGGAGGCATGCACATGTGCCGCAGGATTGCGTTAAGTTTACAGCCAACTCTGCTGGTCACCCCAAATCAGGATGCCCCGAGAACTGTGACCAATAGACTCTTTGCTACGTGAAGCCAGCTAGAAAAAGCCAACCTGCGTGACACGTCTACCCCTAAAGAAACAAACCCCTGAAGTGACCGGCCCTGGATAGAGAGGATGTGTCCGCAGCTTGGGCATGTGCTGTTGGACCGGGAAGCAAGGTAAGTAAACGTGGTGACCTGGGGGGTTTCACACAGCGGGGCATCCCGATTTTGGATGCCCTGGGGGAGGGAAGGAATCGATTGCCGTCGGTTTGGTCCACTTTAAACTAAAACTAAACTAGACTAAATGGACGAGAGATATCAAGGTTTACAGTTTCACATTAGGATTTTTCTCCTGAAGCGATCGGGGTGCCCCGGGGGCAAGAGCCAAAAATCCAGGATAGTCAAAATCCTGGGTTTGGGTCCACTTTAAGCCTAACACGGGTCTCTCCACATGGTAGCGTGTTTTGATTCTGTTTTTGGGAAGCACCCTCGGCCCCCATGAGGACATCCGGAGAAGATGGCCATTAGATTGCTTTTTCGGGGTCACCCAAGGTCGGGAAATGGGGCCGGAATCCCATTGGTCGAGGTCTTTTCTTGTTTGTTCTTCTGCCAGCTTATAATATGGAGGAGCATTCGTTTCATCCGTAGAGGAATATCACTCAGCAGGAGAACAAACGAACGTCCCCCACAAATTTCAGTCCTCCCCTTTTTCCTCCGGCCTTTGTTGACCCCTCGATATCTTAAACGCGATCTCGGGGCCGGATTTCTTGCGGCGGTGGGATCGCGGATTGACGGGGACGTAGCTGAGATCTGCTGCAGATATGGCCGTCGGTGACATCACGCGCTGCGTTTCCTCCGGAGCAGATATAGAGTTTCCAGTTTGCGCCTTTGCCAAATTTTTCTCTGTATGTTAATACTAATTCTCCCATTAATGACAGGACGCGGAGCGAGAGCAGGAGCGCGCCCGAGGAGATTTCCTACATTAATGAATGATTTCCTGCTCCCATCTCACATTAGCTGCTCCATCTACTTTAAAACACACGAGTGAGGATGTAAATGGCGAACGCGTCCGAGGGGGCACATCCGCAGACGTTGGGATTCCCCTACCAACTATGTAGTGTTCGTGTTACAATTGTAACATCAGCCACACGCCTAGATGTTACAATGTAACACAGCGGGGAGCTGGCCAGCTTTCTACAGCGTTACAGTAGTATCACAGGTTTTACAACTCCCAGCATGAGTTTCATTGCTCTTCATGCTGGGATAACCCCTACCAACTATGTTGTGTTACAATTGTAGCATCAGCCACACGCCTAGATGTTACAATGTAACACCGCTGGGAGCTGGCCAGCTTTCTACAGCGTTACAGTAGCTTCACGGGTTTTAAAACTCCCAGCATGAGTTTCATTGCTCATTGTGCTGGGATTCCCCTACCAACTATGTAGTGTTTGTGTTACAATTGTAACATCAGCCACACGCCTAGATGTTACAATGTAACACCGCTGGGAGCTGGCCAGCTTTCTACAGCGTTACAGTAGCTTCACGGGTTTTAAAACTCCCAGCATGAGTTTCATTGCTCATTGTGCTGGGATAACCCCTACCAACTATGTAGTGTTTGTGTTACAATTGTAACAACGATGCCATCCTGCCCTGATGATGCTCGTCTTGTCTCGATTATGCCGTCCTGCCCTGATGATGCCTGTCCTTTCCTGATGATGCTTGTCCTGCCCCAATGATGCCCATCCTGCCCTGATGATGCCCGTCTTGTCCCGATTATGCCGTCCTGCCCTGATGACTCCTGCCCTGATGATGCCTGTCGTTACCCCCATTATCCCGTCCTGCTCTGATGATGCCTGTCCTTGTCCCTATGATGCCCGTCCTGCCCCTATGATGCCTGTCCTTTCCTGATGATTCCTGTCTTTACCCCGATGATGCCCGTCTTGTCCTGATTATGCCGTCCTGCCCTGATGATGCCTGTCCTTACCTCAATGATGTCCATCCTGCCCTGATGATGCCTCTTATTGCCCCTATGATGCCTGTCCTTTGCTGGCAATGCCTGTCCCTAACCAGATGATGCCCTGATGATGCCTCTCATTGCCCCTATGATGCCTGTCCTTTCCTGGCAATGCCTGTCCCTAACCAGATGATGCCCTGATGATGCCTCTCATTGCCCCTATGATGCCTGTCCTTTCCTGGCAATGCCTGTCCCTAACCAGATGATGCCCTGATGATGCCTGTCTTGTCCCGATTATGCCGTCTTGCCCTGATGATGCCTATCCTGCTCCTATAATGTCCTTCCTGCCCCTATGATGCCTGTCCTTTCCTGGTAATGCCTGTCCTTAACCCGATTATG
This sequence comes from Gastrophryne carolinensis, assembly GCA_027917425.1. NCBI lineage: Eukaryota > Metazoa > Chordata > Amphibia > Anura > Microhylidae > Gastrophryne > Gastrophryne carolinensis. The sequence continues at coordinate 2,604,549 of CM051241.1, forward strand.
CCGTCTTGCCCTGATGATGCTTCCTGCCCCGATTATGCCCGTCCTGCCCAGAGGGTGCTCATCCATTCTCGATGATGCCTCCTGCCCTGACTATGCTGTCCTGCCCCAATGATGCCCGCCCTGCCCTGATGATGCTTGTTCATGCCCCAATGATGCCCTTGCTGCCTCATTGATGCCCATCCTTTCCTGATGATGCCTCCTGCCCTGATGGTAATTGTCTTCCCCCAAAAATGCCTTGCTGCCCTAATGATACTTGTCTTGCCCCAATGATGCCTCCTGCCCCGATGATGTCCGTCTTTTCTCAAGGATGCCTCCTGCCCTGATACTTGTCCTGCCCCGATAATGCCTTGTTGCCCTGATGATACTTGTCCTGCCCCAATGATGCCTCCTGCCCTGATGATGCCCATCCTTTCTTGATGATGCCTCCTGCCCTGATGGTAATTGTCCTCCCCCAAAAATGCCTTGCTGCCCTAATAATACTTGTCCTGCCCCAATGATGCCTCCTGCCCTGATGATGTCCATCTTTTCCCGATGATGCCTCCTGCCCTGATACTTGTTCTGCCCCGATAATGCCTTGTTGCCCTGATGATGGCCGTCCTGCCCCAATGATGCCTCCTGCCCTGATGATGTCCATCTTTTCTCGATGATGCCTCCTGCCCTGATACTTGTCCTGCCCCGATAATGCCTTGTTGCCCTGATGATGGCCGTCCTGCCCCAATGATGCCTCCTGCCCTGATGATGTCCATCTTTTCCTGATGATGCCCCCTTCCCTGATACTTGTCCTGCCGCCCAATGACACCCGTCCTGCAGCGGTGATGCCCGTTTTGCCCCAATTAGATCTCCAATCACAGCCTGATTATTCCTCCTAAACCGCCAATCAGCCGCACCCTAACATTACCGGTGACATCAAGGCCCGTAATCTCCCCGGTAATGAAAGCCTGATTGGTTGTTGCCGTCGTTACGCGCCCATTAGACGCTGAATGTTGGTGAGGTCATCGCTGCACGCCAGGGCTGACATCTGTTACTAGAACGCGGGCAATGCGTTACCATGCGGCTGGCGGCTCGCAGGATCAACAAATACCGCTAACCCGTAACATGCGTGTGCTGACCCCTGACTGCAGCTTGTGAACCTCGAGGCCTGAAAATAACAGCAAGCCGGAGCATGGCGCTGACAGGAGCCACCCTGGGGGGTATGTGCGAAGGATCTGCCCCACATGCCAAGGGACGCCCGTCATGCTCGCCCCGAAAGATACACAGATGAGCTCAAAGCTGAATGTCATCCTAATTGCCCATCATTAGGCGTTGGGGGGGGGGACTTTTGTTCCATGACTGCTTTGGGGGGGGGGGGACTCTTGTTCCATGACTGCGTTGGGGGTGGGACTCTTGTTCCATGACTGCGTTGGGGGGGGGACTCTTGTTCCATGACTGCGTTGGGGGGGGGGACTCTTGTTCCATGACTGCGTTGGGGGGGACTCTTGTTCCATGACTGCGTTGGGGGGGGACTCTTGTTCCATGACTGCGTTGGGGGGGGGGGACTCTTGTTCCATGACTGCGTTGGGGGGGGACTCTTGTTCCATGACTGCGTTGGGGGGGGGGGGGGGGGGACTCTTGTTCCATGACTGCGTTGGGGGGGGGGGACACTTGTTCCATGACTGCGTTGGGGGGGGGGACTTTTGTTCCATGACTGCGTTGGGGGGGGGTGGGACTCTTGTTCCATGACTGCAGGTTAAATATACAACTTGACCATTGCTGTGGTGATTACTATCATTTCAGATTTGTTGATTTTTTTTTTCCATTTTAAGTCCAACCTATTTTTTATTTTTTTATTTGTTTTATATGGCGGGGTAAATGAAAGCACGGATGCGATGAGCAATGCCGGGCCCTAGAGGTATATTTGGCCCCGGCCTGGACCACCTCCTGAAACCTCTATCTGCACTAGGTGATGGGTGTGGTTTGGGGGCGGGGCCTATTTGCAATGTTCGTGTAGTATAATTGATCGGGGTGTCCCGGGGCCTAGGATCCAAACCCAGAATAGTCAAGTTCTTGTGTTTAGGTCCACTTTAAAGAGGAACAACACCCCTGAATTCCTTGAGTTCCTTCTCAGTGGGGGCATCCGGAATAGAGATGCTGTGCTGTGTGTACCCCGTCCCAGTCATTTACCTTCCGGACGCTACCACAGCGCAGACCTAGGCGAGAACGAGCGCACCGCCAATAAGCGCACTCGCTTTAACCCGGCTCCCGAGTGCAACACTGGCCACATGCCCCTGCGCACCTCCCGGCCATCGCGTGCCCGTGCCACCCATTCAGAAAGGCCGGGCGTGGGCATGGCTAGAGGTGAGCCAGCATGCGGCCGCGCTGCAGAAATGCGGCAAGGGCTCCAGGACAAGGTGAATGAAATGGGGCTTGGGGGGGGGTTTACACAGCGGGGCATCCCAATTCAGGATGCCCCAGGGGGTGGAAACCGGATGGTGTTCCTCTTTAAAGTCTATAAGATTCCCAGGCCGTTTGATTCCCTCCCCTGTGAATGGCCGGCATGGGCACGCTCCCTGTTAGAAGGTAGCGGGGGATGCGTCCGTGAGCTCACTCAGAGCTGCCGGCCTTAGAACAAGCGTAAAACTGCGTAACGCCAGAAGGTCCGAGCACGCTGATTGGACAAGCAGCTGCGCATGCACTGTAGAAACAGGAAGAGGTGAGTTCTCTTCAGTGATCTTGAGGGTTTCACGCAGCGGGACATCCCCGATCGGACCCAGGATAGTCAAATCCACTTTAAAGTGGACCAAAACCCACCTTGATCCCGGATCGATTCCCTCCTCTGGGGCATCCAAGATCGGGATGCCCCACTATGTGAAACCCTTCAGGTCGCCCCTTACACTAACCTTGCTTCCCGGTCCAACAGCACATGCGCAAGCCGCGCCCGCATCCCGGCTATCCCTCTAGCAGGGTGCGTGCCCGTTCCAGGGAACAGGGGGGATGCGGCTGTCAGTGCGCTGGCTTTAGACGATGTGACGTCAGCGGGTCCGAGTGCGCTGATTGGATGAGAGGCCGCACATGCGTCGTAGGACCGGGAAGAGGTGAGTCACAATCCTGGGTTTTGCTCCACTTTAATAGCTGTTGGGACAGGTCTGTGCAAAGTATAGATGACAGCCGCTGCCTCATAGGATGTCCGGCATCATCAATGGCTGACGCGCACATATCAATGGCTGACGCGCACATATCAATGGCTGACGCGCACATATCAATGGCTGACGCGCACATATCAATGGCTGACGCGCACATATCAATGGCTGACGCGCACATATCAATGGCTGACGCGCACATATCAATGGCTGACGCACACATATCAATGGCTGACGCGCACATATCAATGGCTGACGCGCACATATCAATGGCTGACGCGCACATATCAATGGCTGACGCGCACACGCCTACGCTATAAAATCATATCCAGGGGTTTAAAAATAAAAAGAGCGGAGCCACTCGGTGCCGGATGTTAAATATTTATTTATGATGCAGAATAAAAGAGAGAAACATTTTCCTCCGGCAACAAAGGGAACTTTATGGGACTGCGATGCTTATCGGACCCCAACCAGCGGCGCAATAACAATGTCACACTGTACACAGCGCCGGCCAATACAATGCTGCTGTTATGTGCACTGCTGCCGTTCATTGTGCGACCCGTGTCCCTGGATGACCCACCCACCAAGGACATCGCACGCCACTGCAGATAGGGGGTGCTGTCACCTCCCGGAACTCAGGGGGTCATGTGACTGCTTCTATGTACAGCGCTGCGGTATATGTCAGCGCTATATAAATGTATAATAACAGTGTGTGAGTGTGGAGGAGACATTAGAGTGTGAGCTCTGAGGGACAGGGGGTCATGTGACTGCTTCTATGTACAGCGCTGTGGTATATGTCGGCGCTATATAATGTATAATAACAGTGTGTGAGTGTGGGGGAGACATTAGAGTGTGAGCTCTGAGGGACAGGAGGTCATGTGACTGCTTCTATGTACAGCGCTGCGGTATATGTCAGCGCTATATAATGTATAATAACAGTGTGTGAGTGTGGGGGGAGACATTAGAGTGTGAGCTCTGAGGGACAGGAGGTCATGTGACTGCTTCTATGTACAGCGCTGTGGTATATGTCAGCGCTATATAATGTATAATAACAGTGTGTGAGTGTGGAGGAGACATTAGAGTGTGAGCTCTGAGGGACAGGAGGTCATGTGACTGCTTCTATGTACAGCGCTGTGGTATAGGTCGGTGCCATATAAATGTATAATAGCAGTGTGTGACATCCCCAGGCAGGAAGTCGGTGGGAATAATAAAAGGACACAGAATAGAAACAAACCCTTTGTAGGATGAAGAGCCGAACACGGGGAGGACAAAGGATCAAAAGTCACAGGGAAAAAAATGCTCCAGTGTGTGAATAAAGCAGCAAAAACAACATGAGAAAAAAAATGTAAAAAATCTTTTTATGAATCGGCGCGAGCCAAGAACAACAGCCGGGATGTTGGGCGATTCCGGCAGATCTCATGGCTTTTTGGGGGGATTCCGGGAGGGAGAGCAGGAAGGAGGACGGCAGCATGATACGGAGGGAGGGAGGGATGCTCTGCAGTGTTATCTGTCATTACCCTGCGGGAGAATAACTCTCCGATCTGAGCTCTGCCATTACTGGTCCTTCAGGGAGGAAATCCCTCAAAGTCAAGTATTAGTTGTTGCAGTGTCGGACTGGCCCAGCAGAGCCCCTGGTGGGCCCCACACACTAACCCAAGGCCACTATCCGGGCAATACACACACTAACCTGGGGTGAGCCCAATGGTGAGCGAGTCCTACCCTTATTCTATTATAAGGATTATGATCATTGCGACCGACCACCGATAACCCCCCAACTGCTCCCCAGGCTACGGCGTTGTATGATGACAGCGTGAGTGTGGGGGAGACATTAGAGTGTGAGCTCTGAGGGACAGGAGGTCATGTGACTGCTTCTATGTACAGCGCTGTGGTATATGTCAGCGCTATATAATGTATAATAACAGTGTGTGAGTCTGGGGGAGACATTAGAGTGTGAGCTCTGAGGGACAGGAGGTCATGTGACTGCTTCTATGTACAGCGCTGTGGTATATGTCAGCGCTATATAATGTATAATAACAGTGTGTGAGTGTGGGGGAGACATTAGAGTGTGAGCTCTGAGGGACAGGAGGTCATGTGACTGCTTCTATGTACAGCGCTGCGGTATATGTCGGCGCTATATAATGTATAATAACAGTGTGTGAGTGTGGGGGAGACATTAGAGTGTGAGCTCTGAGGGACAGGAGGTCATGTGACTGCTTCTATGTACAGCGCTGTGGTATATGTCAGCGCTATATAATGTATAATAACAGTGTGTGAGTGTGGGGGAGACATTAGAGTGTGAGCTCTGAGGGACAGGAGGTCATGTGACTGCTTCTATGTACAGCGCTGTGGTATATGTCAGCGCTATATAATGTATAATAACAGTGTGTGAGTGTGGGGGAGACATTAGAGTGTGAGCTCTGAGGGACAGGAGGTCATGTGACTGCTTCTATGTACAGCGCTGTGGTATATGTCAGCGCTATATAATGTATAATAACAGTGTGTGAGTGCGGGGGAGACATTAGAGTGTGAGCTCTGAGGGACAGGAGGTCATGTGACTGATTCTATGTACAGCGCTGTGGTATATGTCAGCTCTATATAAATGTATAATAACAGTGTGTGAGTGTGGAGGAGACATTAGAGTGTGAGCTCTGAGGGACAGGAGGTCATGTGACTGATTCTATGTACAGCGCTGCGGTATAGTTCGGCACCAATCAGAAGACACAAATCTTAAAGCGGAACAAGAACCCAGGATTTTGAGTTACCTGGGTTTTGTTCCGCGCCCTATAATGGGATTCCCTGTTGTGTGAAACCCCCGGGATCGCCCAGTACATGTCACCGCTCCTTAGTCTATGCATGCGTGGGCTCTCGTCCAATCAGAGATGTTTGATGTGACTGTGTCATTCTGATAGGCTTCAATAGGGAGCAAGAGCGGTTGCACTCCCGCATCCCCCAACAATCAGGGGCGTTTGCCCAAGGATATAAGCACAGCAAATTGGATGAGAGCCCACACATGCACCATTGAGTAAATACCGGTGAATGGGATGTTTAACACATTGGGGCATCCCAATTGGGATGTCTGCGTCTGGGCATCACCGTGTTTTGTTCTGCTTTAGAGGAGTAACATCTCTCAACCTAGCAACCAACCTATTTGGATTTTCCTGGGTTGTCTCTATTCTCCGGCTGCACCACGTTATTCGGGTTTGGCCGGAGCCACACTCCGATAGGGAGAGACTCGGGATTTCTCCTGCTCCTCGCCATCTGTGTTAACAAACCAGCCACATCTGGGCTGGTGTGAACGCCGCGCTAACACATCTGGACTGCGAGGTATTAGCGAAAGATAAATATTTTAGCGTCCAATCCATCATGGTTGACCAGCGGCGGAGCACCTGGAGCGCGCGTGTTCAGGGAGATCGGCGCTGAGCGGCGGGTGTCTGGAACACATTAAATGTTCTGCATATAAGTAGGTGGTCTCGCAGAGCGGCGGGAGAGTCGGACGTCTGCCGAGCGGAACTAAAGGCTTTTCCAGCTTATGCTCAGGGAATGTGGTCAACCTCTTCTCCTCTGTCATCTTCCCCATTATCATCGTCATCTCGTCCTCTCTATCATCTTCCCCTCTATCCTCTGCTCCATTAACCTCTTCTCCTCTGTCATCTTCCCCATTATCATCATCATCTCGTCCTCTTTATCCTCTTCCCCTCTATCCTCTTCTCCTCTAACCTCTGCTCCTCTGTCACCTTGCCCACTATCTTCGTCATCTCGTCCTCTTCTCTATCATCTTCCCCACTATCCTCTGCTCCATTAACCTCTTCTCCTCTGTCATCTTCCCTACTATCATTGTCATCTTGTCCTCTTCTCTATCATCTTCCCCTCTGTCCTCTGCTCCTCTAACTTCTTCTCCTCTGTCATCTTCGCCAATATCGTCATCTCGTCCTCTTCTCCATTTTTTCCCTCTCTGTTCTGCACCACTAAGCTCTGCTCCTCTATCATCTTCCCCTCCATCCTCTGCACCACTAACCTCTGCTACACTAACCTCTTCCCCACTATCTTCGTCACCTCGTCCTCTTCTCTATCATTTTCCCCTCTATCCTCTGCTCCTCTGTCATCTTCCCCAATATCATCGTCATCTCGTCCTCTTCTCTATCATCTTCCCCTCTGTTATCTGCTCCTCTAACCTCTGCTCCTCTGTCATCTTCCCCACTATCTTCGACATCTCATCCTCTTCTCCATCATCTTCTCTTTCGGTTATCTGCTCTTCTAACTTCTTCTCCACTATTATCGCCATCTTGTCCTCTGCTCTATCATCTTCCCCTCTGTTATCTGCTCCTCTAACCTCTGCTTCTCTATCATCTTCCCCACTATCATCGTCATCTCGTCCTCTTCTCTATCATCTTCCCCTCGGTTATCTGCTCTTCTAACCTCTGCTCCTCTGTCATCTTCCCCACTATCATCGTCATCTCGTCCTTTTCTCTATCATCTTCCCCACTATCCTCTGCTCCATTAACCTCTTCTCCTCTCCACTATCATCGTCATCTCGTCCTCTTTATCATCTTCCCCTCTATCCTCTTCTCCTCTAACCTCTGCTCCTCTGTCACCTTGCCCACTATCTTCGTCATTTCTTCCTCTTCTCTATCATCTTCCTCACTATCCTCTGCTCCATTAACCTCTTCTCCTCTGTCATCTTCCCAACTATCATTGTCATCTTGTCCTCTTCTCTATCATCTTCCCCTCTGTCCTCTGCTCCTCTTACTTCTTCTCCTCTGTCATCTTCGCCAATATCGTCATCTCGTCCTCTTCTCCCTTTTTTTCCTCTCTGTTCTGCACCACTAAGCTCTGCTCCTCTATCATCTTCCCCTCTATCCTCTTCTCCTCTAACCTCTGCTCCTCTGTCACCATCCCCACTATCTTCGTCATCTCGTCCTCTTCTCTATTCTTAGTATACAGCACGTCCTGCTCCATCTATAATACTTACACATGGGTTATCCTCCGCCAGAGGGCGCTGTTCACTGCAGACATGTAAAAACAAGCTCCTCCCGGCCCTTCATATACCCAGGGACCTCCCACAAATCCCCAGATTTCTCTGCAGTGCTGACTGGGAAGACATGAAGTATCACTCTCTTGCAGGTGGGCGGGGCTATTACAGCCTGCGGCCCTGTTGGACTATTTCCACCCGTCCTTGTGATGTGCCTCCCAGCCTGGGCTGCGCTGATCGGGTGAAGGTAGGCAGCACCATGCGTGCTTAACGGAGCCATGCTCCACCGCAGTCCCCCACCATAGGGTAGGCGGTTTAGGCTGATGGTCATTATTGCCCCGTGTAGCAGTGGGCCCTGTACAAAGGACCGCCATCCTCCCTCATTCTCCCTGTAGCCTTCGGAGGGAAAACAAAGGGGGGGGGGGGCGTGTGGGTGTCAGTGTATCGTGATTACGTGCATATGGCCTTTTTGTAATGTCTTTTGGACTAGTATATGTAGGTGTCTGCCGCCGCGCTGACTTGTCATTTTTACTACCGCAAATGCCGCCGCCGCCGCGCGCGTCCTTTCCTCCATTTGGATGTTCCGCACCGGGCGGTGGCGTTACCTCAGACGCTTCTGCGTTATCATTGGCTGCTTGTCTGTGGGCTTCGCGCCCTTCGGGGGGGCGGGGCCTGGCTTGGCGTGCCCTGGGTCGCGGCCCGCTCTGGCCCGCCCTTCGAGGTACTCTCGGCGCCATTTTGTCAGCGCGCGCGTGCGTGTGGCGGTTATACTTACCGCGGTCCTTAAGTGCCCTCGCAGGCGTTTTTATACTCATTGTAGTGTGTTTGGTTCTGACACCCCTTCGCCCTGTCTGTTTCGAGAGCTATGTGCTATGAGCACGTTCATCTTAACGACAGCACTTGTAACCGAGGAGCGCAGCCTAGTCATCCTATATATAAGGATCAATGGCCGCTGTTATGAGAACAGACGGGTGTAGCCATTGACTTCTCCCGGGCCGGTGTAATTGATAGTCGGGCCTTGTAAAATTACTCCCACTTTCCTAGCGGGTCTTTGGGGCATCCAGGGTTGCTTATAGCGTCAATCCCTGCTGGCATATTGTGCCTATTAATCACCATATGGAGGCATCTCAGAATTATGTGACCGGGGTCCCTCCGGGACAAGACCGGCTGTGTATAGCGTGTGGACAACCCCATGCTGATGCTGACAGGGCACGGGTCTGCGCACCATGTGCCGAGCAAGCCCTGGCCCTGCAATCAGGCCTGCCAGTGGCTGCACCTCGTTTCAATTCGTCCTATCTCCCCATGCTTAAATCTCACTCCTGCTGGGTCGCATACAAGAGGAGATTCGCAGCCTGTTGTGTCTTCTAGACTGCCTACGGCTGAACAGATTATTGCGAGGTTGTCAGAGCGCAAGGGCCCTGGTAAGAAGCGGCACTTGACGCCTCATGTTACTGTTTTCCCTATGGGAACTGAGGATTTTACTACTCGGTGTGGTTATACCCCTTCTGAGGAAGGAGAGCTCTTCTCTGACTCAGGCTCATCTGAGGGGCCAGGGAGTCATGACGATTCTGGCCATGAATACTGGGCCCAGAGTGACACTGATGATCTGTTGATGAAGGTCTTTGAGGTTCTGGCTATCTCTCTCCCTGGTGAGGCTCCGAAGCAGAGAGGGGAGCGTTTCCATACTGCGACTGCGCGCTTGGAATTCCTGGAGCAGGCTCATTTCCATACTCTTGTGCTCAAGGAATGGGAATCCCCCAGTAAACTGCCAGGGGTCCCAGAGGACTGGGATAGGAAGTACCCTTTCCCCCCTGAGGTGGTTAATTGTTGGTCATCCCCCCCCCCCCCCCGTGGTGGATGCCCCGATCATAGGGGTTCCTAACCCCCCCTTTATTGCAGCCCCTGCTTATACTACCCTTCGGGATGCTGAGGACCAGCGCATGGATCTGCTGGCCTCCCACGCCTTTACATGTGCAGGGACGGCGCTGCGCCCGGTGTGCCGCGGCTATTACTGCCGTGGCCGCTAGAACCCTAATTAGCAAGATGCTTGCTCGGCCCCCCGATGATCTCCCCTGGGATGCGTTTAATGCACTCTCCTGTTGTGATATGTTTGTAAAATTTATCCTTTTAGCATTGGACAACACCATTAGAATGTGTGCAAGAACTTCTGCCCTTGTGGTGGCTATACGTCACTTGGTCTGGCTGCGACAGTGGGGTGCTGACGATGCTTCTAAAAAGACTCTTACCGGGCTTCCCTTTAGAGGGCTACGCCTGTTTGGGGCCCGTCTAGACCTGTTTGGTAAGAAGGGTAAGTCACCGCAACGCAGGCGGCCGTCACGGCCCCCTCGGGGTCAGGGGCACCCCTCCTCCCCCCTACCATAGTGTTAAACAAGAACCAGGGGTGTCCTTCGCGGGGACTCGCGCAGATTCCTGCCCCACGAGCAGCAGACAACGCCCTGGACCCTCCGGCGGGGCTAAGCCTAAATCTTCCACCAAGCCCCCTCAAGCATGATGGGGCGTCCTCGCCTGTCTGGGTGAGGGGATGGCTGCGGCACTTTGCTCTTGTCAGGAGGCATCACGCCTCATACTGGTGGATTCAGGAGGTTGTGTCCTCCGGATACAAGATAGAGTTTGCTGCGCAGCCTCCCCCAAGATTATCAGGTCCCGGGTACTCCTGGTCCCTGCCTCTGTTCCGGTGCTGGCACAGGCCATGCAAGGCCTGCGGGGTCTGAGGGGTCACTTGCAGATTGCCCTTAAGAGGCAGGGGCTGCTACACCAACCTTCCACAGTCCCCCAAAAGGATGGGTCAGTCTGGCCCATTCTGGATTCACAGGTTCTCGGCAATTCTCCAATTACAGGCAGTTTCTGCATGGAAACTCTGAGATGGGCCATCAGCGCCTTGCGCCCAGGGGGCTTCTTGCCGTCTGTGGAGCTCTAAAATGCTTATGTTCACATCCCTGTGCCTTCAGGACACCGAGGCTCTTCAGGTTCGTGTTGGAAGTCCAACACTGCTAATTTGTGGCCTTGTTATCTGGCCTCTCTTCAGCTCCCAGAGTGCTCACCCAGGTGCTGACGGGGGTGATGTCTCTGATAAGACCAAGGGGCGTCCGCGCGATGACCTACCTGGACGCCCTTTTTCACTTCCCAGTCTCTACGTCAGACTAAGTTGGATACCCGGCTGGGGGTGTCCATTGGGAGTCATTTGGATGGGTGATCAATCACCTCAAGTCCTCATTGTCCCCTTAATTGGTAACTCCATTACTAGGAATGATTCTGGATTAGGTTCAAACAAGAATCTTCCTTTCTCAGCAATAAAGTGGACAATCTGGTTGCATGGGCTCAGTCCCTCATTGCTGTCCCGGTCCCCTCACCAGGCAGGGATGCAGCTGGTGGGCCCATTGGTGACTTGCTCAGAAGAGGTCCCTTATGCTCAGTTCCCCTTGGGCCCTTCTGCGACTTCTATTGTTAATACAGGACAGGGATCCAGCATCCCTGGAGCAGGGTCTGTGTGCCTTCCCACCTGGTAAGGAGGTCCCTCTTGGAGTGGATGAACTCAAGGAACTTGTCTGGGGGCAGTTCCTTCTTGCCCCTTCCTGGAAACGGTCACCATGGATGCCAATCTATCAGGTTGAAGGGGGGGGGGGGTTTCTTCTGAAATTCCCTGCGATTCTGGGGGAGGTGGGGCCCTTAGAAGGTCCTTACGCCTATTGATGTTTGAAGCAGTGAGCGTTTTCAGTTGGTTCTATCTCGCTTGACTACTCCTCTTCTGGGCCTGCCAGTTTGGGGGCGCTCAGTCTGTCTGACGACAGTGTCCTACATTAATCATTTGGGAGGGGCCTGGAGCTGGAGTGTCTATGATCCTAACCTGGTGGAGACAATGTTTCCTGCATATCAGTGATATTCGCTCCGGTGGAGCCCCTCTGCGACAGGATGTGCTAATCCCATCCTGTGTCACTATGGAGTCCAACCAGTTGTGGATCTGTTTGTGTCCCATCACTATCACAAGCTTCCGGCCCTTGTCTCCCTGTCCCAGGATCCTCTGGCCTTGGCCACGGATGCCCTAGAAATGTCATGGCAGGACTTTCAGCTCCTGTATGTCCTTCCTCCATTCCCCCTGCTAGGCAGGGTTATGTGCAAGATTGCTCTGGAAGGGGTGCCAGTGATTCTGGTGGCCCCCAGGTGGCCATGAAGAGTGTGGTTCGCAGACGTGGTGCAGATGGTAGTAGACCAGTACGTCCTGCCAGGAGTGCCAGCTCTGCTCACTCAGGGCCCCTTACGCCATCCCAATTTACAAACTCTGGCCTTGACGGCCTGGCTGCTGAAACTTCCATCTTGATGGAAAAAGGGCTTGTCCGCTTCGGTGGTTGATACATGGTGAAGGCTAGGAAGAAAACTTCTTCCATCTATTACAGGGTTTGGCGTACCTACATTGACTGGTGTGAGTCTAGGTCTCTTCACTGTCGGGTGTTTTCAGTCACCAGGTTTCTGGAGTTCTTACAGCATGGGTTGGAGTCGGGACTCAAACTCAGTACTCTGAAGGGTCAGGTTTCTGCCCTGTCTGTCTTCTTTCAGAAGTCTTTTGCTCAGCATTCTTTGGTTAAGACTTTCTGTCAGGGGGTTACTCAGGTGCGTCCCCCACGTAAACCTATGTCCCTGTTGGGATATGAACTTGGTTTTGTCTGCCTTGCAGGGTGCTCCCTTTGGCTGGTCTGGCTGTACTTACCCTCAAGGTTGTCTTTCTGGTGGCTATTACTTCGGTCAGGCGTGTGTCTGAGCTGGCGGCTCTGTCTATCCAGCCCCCATACTTTGAGAGACACCAGGATAAGATGGTGTTCCGCTTTAAGCTGGACTTTCTGCCTAAGGTGGTTTCTGCTTTTCATTTGAATCAAGATATTGTTCTTCCTTCATTGTGTCCTAATCCTAGCAACGCTAAGGAAAGGGTTCTGCATTCCTTGGATATGGCCAGGTGTCTGAAGTATTACCTGGTAGTCACTGCGTCCTTCGGGAAAACTGATGCTCTTTTTGTGGTCCCTTCTGGTCCCAGGAAGGGTTTGGCTCCTGCCAAGTCTACTATCAGCAAGTGGATCTGTCAGGCCGTGATTCAGGCCTATTCTGCTAAGGGGAAGAATCCTCCCTTCCGCCTTACTGCTCATTCCACTCGTGCTATTGGTGCCTCTTGGGCTTTTCAGCACCAGGCTTCTGTTGAACAAGTTTGCAAGGCCGCTACTTGGTCTTCTGTTCATACCTTTTCAAGGTTTACAAGGTTGATGTTAGGGCCTCAGCTGATGCTGTCCTTGGCCGCAAGGTTTTGCAGGTGACAGTGGTTTAAACTGTCTGCTGTTGCCTTTTTTGTTGGGGATCCCACCCTACTTTATGGACACTGCTATTGGATGTCCCAAGTGTACGTACTATATCTGGAGCAGGACGTACTGTATACTAAGAATAATACAATTCTGTGAAATACTCACCTGTAGAATTTATATTATTTGTATACAGTACGTCCTGCTCCACCCCACCCTGGTTTTTGCATTATTCTGGATCCCCTGTATGGTGATTGTTATCATTTTTATAGTTACCAGTTGGTGGTTAAATTCTCCCGGCTTCTTGTTCACTGCTTTTCAATGCTGGAGATTTGTGGGAGGTCCCCGGGTATTTGAGGGGCCGGGAGGAGCCTGTTTTACATGTCTCTGCAGTGCAGCGCCATCTGGCGGAGGATAACCCAAGTGTAAGTACTATATCTGGAGCAGGACGTACTGTATACAATTAATATCAATTCTACAGTATTTCACAGAATTGTATTATCATCTTCCTCACTATCCTCTGCTCCATTAACCTCTTCTCCTCTGTCATCTTCCCTACTATCATTGTCATCTTGTCCTCTTCTCTATCATCTTCCCCTCTGTCCTCTTCGCCAATATCGTCATCTCGTCCTCTTCCTTTTTCCTCTCTGTTCTGCACCACTAAGCTCTGCTCCTCTATCATCTTCCCCTCCATCCTCTGCTCCACTAACCTCTGCTCCACTAACCTCTTCCCCACTATCTTCATCATCTCGTCCTCTTCTCTATCATCTTCCCCTCTATCCTCTGCTCCTCTGTCATCTTCCCCAATATCATCGTCATCTCGTCCTCTTCTCTATCATCTTCCCCTCTGTTATCTGTTCTTCTAACCTCTGCTCCTCTGTCATCTTCCCCTCTGTTCTCTGCGCCACTGAGCTCTGCTTCTCTATCATCTTCCCCACTATCATCGTCATCTCGTCCTCTTCTCTATCATCTTCCCCACTATCATCAACATCTCGTTCTCTTCTCTATCATCTTCCCCTCTGTCCTATGCTCCACTAAGCTCTGCTCCTCTATCATCTTCCCCTCTATCCTCTGCACCACTAACCTCTGCTCCACTAACCTCTTACCCACTATCATTGTCATCTCGTCCTCTGCTCTATCATCTTCCCCACTATCATTGTCATCTTCTCTATTGTCTCGATCATCTTCCCCTCTGTTATCTGCTCCACTAACCTCTTCTCCTCTGTCATCTTCCCCAATATCATCGTCATCTCGTCCTCTTCTCTATCATCTTCCCCTCTGTTATCTGTTCTTCTAACCTCTGCTCCTCTGTCATCTTCCCCTCTGTTCTCTGCGCCACTGAGCTCTGCTTCTCTATCATCTTCCCCATTATCATCGTCATCTCGTCCTCTTCTCTATCATCTTCCCCACTATCATCAACATCTCGTTCTCTTCTCTATCATCTTCCCCTCTGTCCTATGCTCCACTAAGCTCTGCTCCTCTATCCTCTGCACCACTAACCTCTGCTCCACTAACCTCTTCCCCACTATCATTGTCATCTCGTCCTCTGCTCTATCATCTTCCCCACTATCATTGTCATCTTCTCTATTGTCTCGATCATCTTCCCCTCTGTTATCTGCTCCACTAACCTCTTCTCCTCTGTCATCTTCCCCAATATCATCGTCATCTCGTCCTCTTCTCTATCATCTTCCCCTCTGTTATCTGCTCTTCTAACCTCTTTTCCATCATCGTCATCTCGTCCTCTGCTCTATCATCTTTCCCTCTGTTCTCTGCGCCACTGAGCTCTGCTTCTCTATCATCTTCCCCACTATCATCATCATCTCTTTCTCTTCTCTATCATCTTTCCCTCGGTTATCTGCTCTTCTAACCTCTGCTCCTCTGTCATCTTCCCCTATGATCTTTGACATCTTATCCTCTTCTCCATCATCTTCCCATCGGTTATCTGCTCTTCTAACCTCTTCTCTGTCATCTTCCCCACTATCATCGACATCTCGTCCTCTTCTCTATCATCTTCCCTTCTGTCCTATGCTCCACTAAGCTCTGCTCCTCTATCATCTTCCCCTCTATCCTCTGCACCACTAACCTCTGCCCCGCTATCTTCGTCATCTCGTCCTCTATCATCTTCCCTTCTATCCTCTGCTCCACTAAGCTCTGCTCCTCTATTATCTTCCCCAATATCATTGCCATCTTCTCTATTGTCTCTATCATCTTTCCCTCTATCCTCTGCTCCACTAACCTCTTCTCCTCTGTCATCTTCCCCACTATCTTCGGGATCTCGTCCTCTTCTCTATCATCTTACCCTTGGTTATCTGCTCCTTTAAGCTCTGCCCCTCTATCATCTTTTATCATCTACCCCTCCAGCAGGAGGAGTACGACAGTGACCCTGGGTCTACGTCCGGGGAGGATTCATGGCTACCCGATGACACTGATAGACTGTTGTCTGACATTTTTTGAAACCTTGCACATTGCCCCCCCCCCCTGAGGTGGCTAAGAGGAAGCAGGGTGAGCTCTTTCGTCCTGATAAACAGCGTCTGGAGTTCCCTGACCAGGGCCATTTCTCTAATATGGTGCTCAAGGAGTGGGACCGTCCTAATAAATTGCCCGCAGTGCCCAAAGGGTTAAATAAGAGATATCGCTTTCCTGCTGACTTGGTCAGGTGATGGTCGTGCCCCCCTGAGGTGGACGCTCCTGTTCTAGGGCTGTCCAACACCTCGGTAATGCCTTCCCCTGACACTACTACACTGCGGGACAGCGCGGACCGGCGTAAGGATCAGCTGGCCTGCCATGCCTTTACATTTGTGGGCGCTGGGCTGCGTCCGGTCTGCGCCGCTGCCATTACAGCTATTGCCCTTAAGAAAAAGCTCAAAGCGTCTCACTGATGGCGCTATGGCTGGTAGGAGGAGGGAGGATTATAGGGCCCTCTTGCTTTGCTCTGATTTTGTTGCCTTTGTCCTTACTGCCATGGATGATGCGGTCCGGCTGGGTGGTAGGGCCTCTGCCCTCTCGGTGGCTATGCGCCGCTCTGTCTGGTTGCATCAGTGGGCAGCTGACGCTGCTGCTAAGACGGCTCTCACTGGGCTCCCCTTTGCGGGGCTGCAGCTCTTTGGTGAGCGTCTGGATGTTCTGGCCAAGGATGGTAGGCTACCTCAGCATAGGAAGTAGGCTCGGCCCTTTTGGGGGCCCTCCACTTCCCTCCCCTCCTTTCGTGCTCCCAGAGGAGGTCGTGTCTCCCTCTTCTTGGGTGGCAGATTCCGTGGTCGGCCAGGTCTCTCATGGGGTTCCAAGCCCAAACCCCCTCCCAAGCCCCCTCAGGCATGAGGAAGCGCCCACACACATCCGGGTGGGGGGACGGCTTCGGCTCTTTGCTCACGTCTGGAGGATCTGCGTCTCAGACCGGTGGATTCAGGAGGTAGTGTCCTCCGGTTACAAGATAGAGTTTGCTGCCTGGCCGCCCCCAAGATTCCTCAGATCCTGGGTGTCTCAAAACCCTCTGTCAGCTCAGGGTTTGCGCCTTGCAGTTCAACGCCTGTTGGAGTCAGGAGTCATTTGCCTGGTGCCTTCCCAGGAACAGGGTCAGGGGTTCTACTCCAACCTTTTCACGGTTCCCAATAAGGACGGGTCTTTGAGGCCCATCCTGGACTTGAAGGATCTCAGCAAGTTTGTCAGGTTCAAGCACTTTCACATGGAGACGCTACGCTCGGCTGTCAGTACCCTGCGCCCGGGCGACTTCATGACCACCGTGGACATCAAGCATGCCTATCTTCACGTGCCAATCTTTCCGGGTCATCAGAGATTCCTGAGGTTCGCTCTAGAGAATCAGCATTACCAGTTTGTGGCTTTACCGTTCGGTATCACCTCGGCGCCTCGGGTGTTCACCAAGGTGCTGGTGGGCGTGATGGCTCTGCTGCGGAATCAGGGAATTCGCATTCTCTCCTACCTTCGACGACATTATGATTGTGGCTCATTCTCTTCATCAGGCCGAGAAGGATACTCTGGTGGTGACCTCCACTCTCAAGTCCTTCGGCTGGATGATCAACTTTCCCAAGTCTTCACTGTCTCCGTCTTTGGTGAGGTCCTTTTTGGGCATGACTCTGGATACCTCTCAGGTCAAGGTATTCCTGTCTCAGCAGAAGGTGGAGGGCCTTCAGAAGCAGGCACTTGTGCTCTTGTGTCCCCATCCCTCCATCCGGCAGGGGATGCAGTTAGTGGGTCTGATGGTGTCCTGCTTCGAGGCGGTCCCCTTTGCTCAGTTTCACATGAGACCTCCTCAGTTGCACCTCTTGTCAGTTTGGAACCCGGGACCCTGTGTCCCTGGATCAGGAATTTGCTCTGTCCCCCCTGGCCAGACAGTCCCTCTCGTGGTGGGCTGGACTCAAGGAACCTTCTAGTGGGCAGGACCTTTCTGCCTCCGTGCTGTGAGACTGTCACCACAAGATGCGAGTCTGACCGGTTGGGGGGGCTTTTGGAAGTCTCTGAAGTTCCAGGGTCGGTGGGGCCCCCAGAGGGAACGGAGGCCGATCAGGTTGGTTCTTTCTCAGCTGACCACACACCTTCGGGGTCAGGCTGTTGAGATCCGCTCAGACAACAGAATCATCTGGAAGGGACTCGGAACAAGCGAGTCCTCAGGAAGGTGTCCCTGATACTGTCTTGGGTGGAAGAGAATGTCCCTTGCATCTCGGTCTACATTCCGGGGGTGGAGAACCAGGAGGCAGACTCCCTGAGCAGGGGGACATCTCGGCTGGGGGAATGGTCCCTCAGCAACAAGGTATTTCACTCCCTGTGTCACCGCTGGGGTCAGCCAGATGTGGACCTGTTTGCGTCCCACCACAATCACAAGCTTCCAAGATTTGTCTCCCTGTCGCAGGACCCTCTGGCCTTCGCCCCGGATGCGCTAGCAATGCCTTGGACGGAGTTTCGGCTCCTCTGTGTTCCCTCCCTTTCCTCTGCTGGGCTGGGTGCTGCGCAAGATAGCCCAGGAAGGGGTACCAGCCATTCTGTTGGTCCCCTGTTGGCCGAGGAGGGTGTGGTTTGCAGACGTCGTGCAGTTGGCAGTAGACCGGTACGTCTTGCCCAAGGATCCAGATCTTATCACTCAGGGACACTGTGACATCCCAATTTACAAACGCTGGCTTTAACGGCTTGGCTGCTGAAACCTCCATCTTGATGGATAAGGGGTTGCCGGCCTCTGTTGTTGAAACTATGATTCGGGCTAGGAAGAAGTTCTCGTCCTTTATCTGCTACAGGGTCTGGAATGCTTACATTGCCTGGTGCGATTCCAAGTCTCTTCCTTGTCGGGTGTTTTCTATTCCCAGGATTCTGGAATTTTTACAACATGGTTTGGTTTCGGGCCTTCAACTTAGCACCCTCAAGGGACAGGTGTCAGCTCTGGCAATTTTTTTCCAAAGATCTTTTGCCAATCATCGGTTGGTTAAAACCTTTTTCCAGGGTGTTTCTCATGTGCGTCCACCTCGTGAGCCTATGCTACCAGTCTGGGACTTGAACCTGGTGTTGTCTGCTCTGCAGGGTCCTCCCTTTGAGCCTATCCGTGGGGCTGCCTTGTCCATTCTGACCCTTAAGGTGGCCTTTCTGGTGGCTATCACTTCTGTAAGGCGAGTTTCTGAGCTGGCGGCGCTTTCCTTATTTTGAGAGGCATCAGGATAAGGTGGTGTTTCGGCTTAAGCCGGATTTCTTGCCTAAGGTGGTGTCTGCTTTTCATCTCAATCAGGACACTGTTTTGCCTTCATTGTGTCCTAACCCTGCTAATTCCAAGGAGCGGACCCTTCATTCTCTGGATGTGGTCAGGGCTCTGAAGTTTTATTTGGTCGCTACTGAGCCTTTCAGGAAATCTGATGCTCTTTTTGTTCTCACTTCTGGACCTAGGAAGGGTTTGCCTCCGGCTAAATCCACTATCAGCAAGTGGATCCATCAGACGGTGGTTCAAGCCTATTCTGCTAAGGGAAAGGAACCTCCCTTTAGGATTATTGCTCATTCCACTCGTGCTATTGGTGCCTCTTGGGCTTTTCAGCACCAGGCTTCTGTTGTTTTATAAGGTTTGTAAGGTTTCAACTTGGTTTTCTGTTCATACTTTTTCCAAGTTTTACAAGGTTGATGTTAGGGCCTCAGCTGATGCTGCTTTTGGCCGCAAGGTACTTCAGGCGGTAGTGGTTTGAACTGCCTGTTACTCTTTGGGGATCCCACCCTACCTTACGGACACTGCTTTTGGATGTCCTATACGTAAGGACTTCTGGAAGCAGGCCGTGCCATGCAATAGGAAAAAGATAATGCTGTGAGTACTCACCTGTAGAATTGTTTTTACTATGCATGGCACGGCCTGCTTCACCCCACCCTTGTTATCGTTATTCTTGGTTGCCTCTTTATGGTGATTGTTCAAAGTTAGTTGGGGTTGTTACCTTTTTTATCTTTTTTACCTTTATTATATCCTGGGTTCTTGTATAACTGCTTGTCAACACTGGAGAGGTCTATTGGTGATCCTGTTTTTATATGGTACCGGGAGGAGCCACAACTCTTCTGCAGTGCACTGCGCCACCTTGTGGCGAAATATCCCATACGTAAGGACTTCTTGAAGCGGGCCGTGCCATGCATAGTAAAAACAATTCTACAGGTAAGTACTCACAGAATTGTATTTTATCCACCTATCGTGACTTAACCCACCCATCTACAGTCTTTTTATCGTTCAGAAAACTGGGCACCTGCTTATTACATCCCCTTTGTGACCCAATCCTATTGTCTCAACCCCACACCCTTTAGATTGTAAGCTGCCAATGGCAGGGCCCTCTCTCCTAATGTATTTCTCCATCTATGTGTCTATTGTCTGTTACATTTCATTCATAATATCCTGTGTATTATACACATTGTTGTCCTGTTGTATTATAACTATTTACTTGTCTTACCCCTGTATTTTGTGCAGCACCACATAATGCGATGGCGCTTTGTTAATAAACTTACTTATTACTTGTGACCAGAGCGTGGCAGGTTCGAATCCCGGTCCTGGGACATGACTGAAGTGCTCTTGAACAAGGCACCTAACCCCCCCCCCCCCCAACTGCTTCCCGGGTGCCTTAATTAGGTAGCCCACCATCAAACAATACTGATGATGATGAGCATCACTGGAACTATGGCACGCCCTCTCCATTCACTGCAATGAAGGCGGGGCGTGCCATAGTTTTCGTGAGGCGCCGTATCGTGTCAGCGGTGCCATGAGGTGATGCAGCGAAGGAGGAGGAGGGAGCGGCGCTGACCTGACATCGGGTTATCCGGGAAGTTTGTAAGCACCGGAGTATCAGCGATGGCCTGCGGGGGAATTAAAGGGGAGTATAGCGGTTATTTCATTTTGTGAATAAAGTATGACTTTAAGTAAGTTCTACCTGTTCCACCAATAAAGTAGACCAAAACCCAAGGCCCTGGAATCTATAAGATTCCAGGGCCGCTTGATCCTTTCCTTCCGGGGCATCCAGAATCACGATGCCCCACTGTGTGAAACCCCCCAGGTTACCCATATACTCACCTTGGGCCAGGGAGCAGGGTCCCTCCCCCCTCCCCAGCTATGCCTTTAGCAGGACGTGCACTCACGCTAGGCTTTTGTGAGCAGCCGGCACAGGCATGCTCCCTGTTATAGGGTAGCGGGGGATGCGGGCTGCTGGGCGCGCTCGGGTCCACTCCCCTAGATGAAGACTTAGACGAATGAGCAGGAGCAGATCCAAGTGCGCTGCTTGGACGAGAGGCCGCGCATGTGCCGTAGGACCAGGGAAAGGTGAGTTAGATTGGGCAACCTGGGGGGGGGGGACTTCACAGGGCGGGGCATCCCCAATCGGAATGGATCAAAATATTTCATGTATCGAATTATACCCTTAAGATGGACCAATACCCAGGATTTTGACTATCCTGGGTTTTGGTCCTCTCCCCGCTGTGTGAACCCCTCACCCAGATCGCCTGAGTCAGCTGACCCCTTCCTGGTCCCACGGCGCGTCTAAGAGCAGCGGCTTCGTGAATGGCCGGCGCAGGCATGCTCCCTGTTAGGAAGCGGAGAATGCGGCCGTTAAAGCCACTGCTCTTAGACGCTCCTTGGGACTGGCAAGAGGTCAGTCCGTTTGGGCGTCCTGGGGGGTTTCACACAGCGGACCAAAGGACCAAATCCCAGGATAGTCAAAACGTTTGACTGTCATGAGTTTTGGTCCACTTTAATTGTGAAAAGCCAGATAAAAGACTTGCAACACTGTTACAGATTGTTTCCCTGTCAAGTCAGAGATGCTTCTCTTTTCTTTGCCGTAAAGATCTATATTTAAATACAGAAGAATGTTATGGGCCCTGCTCGGCTTGGGAAGATTTATCGTTCCTGTCTTGCGAGACAATTTGGGCTGAAATTAAAATGTTTTAGGGTTTGAAGTCAGGGGGGCGATCGTAACGCGGAAAATGACTGCGGGCCATAAAGCCGGTGCTCTTTCAATGTCATGCTCGGAACCCCCTGGTTGGAACATAACTCACGGGAAAGCCGCTGGAGACATTTATCTGGCTAATGTCACACTTTGGTTTGATGTGGAAAAGCGTCTCGGAATTCCCGATAGAGGGGGATTGAGCTGCGCGCATTAACCTCCTCTTCTAATAATGCGATACATTCCTCGACTCCTAGCCTAATGCTCGAGCAAAGCGCCGTGTCCCCCGAGGCTTCGCTCACCCTAAATCATCTCCTTAATCCACGTTTTGTTGTCCTGTAGATGTTGGCGCCGCGACAGCTCAAGCATCGACTGGGGGATACTGGACATCTACTGAACCGCAGATTAATTCACTTCCGCGGCTCAGAGATGCTCCGTCCAAATCCACGGCGGGGGTTTCCTCCAGGTTTGAATTACACTGGAAGAGATTTCGGGAGTTATTTGGGACGTTTCTATTTAAATGTCGGATTTTCTATAAACCTCGCATCTGAAGATGTCCAATTTCCACTCGGCATTGGATTCTTCCCAGAACGTATAATGTAGACTCTGGAAGAACCTCGAAATTTTTTGCTGTTCATGAACCAGAAGGGATTTGTTGTGTGAGGAGAAGGTACCACTGTAGAGCAACGAAGAGACATTCATAAAATTCTACATCACCAAATAAATATTAATTTGACGGAGCATCGGGGGATTCTCCAAAACTCACAGGTCAAATAGCCGGGATCATTAATAGCTAAAAAGGAGACGTTTCCAAACTGAGATCATCCCATGCGTAAGTGAAATCGCTGAACACAAGCGCTGCGGGGTTCTTTTTAAAGCCCGGACACGATCGATTTCTTCTTTTTTTTTGGAGCATTTGAGGAACATGAAGTTTTTCTCTCGGTTTATCTTTATTTGATACCTCTTCTGTGAAGTAAAGAGTCCCTGGAGGACACTGATTTCTCTTTATCTCAGATTGAGATCCAAGGCTGATTTTTCTTAAGTTAGACTTAGATCCAAAATCCTTCTCTCAAAATTAGATACAGATCCAAAACCTGATTTGTCTTTATCTCAGAGTTAGATAGAGACCCAAGACTGATTTTTCTTAAGTTAGACCTAGATCCAAGATCATTTTTTCTTCTCTCAAAATTAGATATAGATCCAAAATCTGATTTGTCTTTATGTCAAGGCTGAACATAGACTCAAATATCAGGAATCTTGTTTTTTTCATCCTGCTGGAAGGTTTATTAGCACCAGTACAGTCTTCGTAAACACTAATCTACTGTGTTTGAAGCTCTAGTTTCTCTGGTTCCTCGTAGTAGTGGCCAAAAGTAGTTCAAAGTGATCTAATGTTGGCACAGAAGCACAGATGAACAAGTTGAAATGTAAACAGGTGAGGAGGCCGGCAGGCTGAAGACCATAGCGGAAGCCTGGTCATATGTGGCCATTGGTCAGGAACCAAGCAAGAGCTCTGGACGTGGTTAGATGAGATTAGTAGTTAGCAGTAGCACAAAGGAATCCCAGATGTGATCAGACATGGCTTGAGGCCAGCAGCAGGACTAGGCACTTGGATGTGGTCAGATGGAGCTTAAGGCTGGCAACTGACCGAATGAGTATTTGGTGGACATCGATTTGTCTTTATCCCAGAGTTAGATAGAGATACAAAGATGATTTTTCTCAAGTTAGACGTTGATCCAAGATCTATTCACGGCCATGGTTTAGCTCCATCCAAATCTACGGTAGGGGTTTCCTCCAGGTTTAAATTACACTGGAAGAGATTTCGGGGTTGTTTGGGACGTTTCTATTTTAACGTCGGCCTTTCTATAAACCTCGCTTCTGAATATGTCCAATTTCCCCTCTGCGCTGGATTCTTCCCAGAACGTATAATGTAGACTCTGGAATAAGCTTGGAATTCTTTGCTGTTCATGAACCAGAAGGGATTTGTTGTGTGAGGAGAAGGTACCACTAAAGCACCTAGACACATTCATGAAATTCACCAAATAAATATTAATTTGACGGAGCATCGGGGGATTCCACAAAATGCACGTCAAATGGCTAGGATCATTAATAGCTAAAAAGGAGACGTTTCCAAACTGAGGTCATCCCATGCGTAAGCGAAAATGCTTAACCCAAATGCTGTGGGGTTCTTTTTAAAGCCCGGACATGAACGGCTTTGCCAGATTATTTTGGCGCGTTTGAGGAGCATAGCGTTTTTCTCTCGGTTTGTGAACTTTATCTTTATTCAATACCTCTTCTGTGAAGTAATGGGTCCTTAGAGGACACTGATTTGTCTTTATCTCAGATAGAGATCCAAGGCTGATCTTTCTCAAGTTCGACCCAGATCCAAGATTGGTTTTTCTTCTCTCAAAATTAGATATAGATCCAAAACCTAATTTGTCTTCATCTCAGAGTTAGATAGAGATCCCAAGATGTTTTTCTTTATCTCAAGGCTGAAAATTGAGTCAAATATCAGGAATCTCTGTTTTTTCATCCTGCTAGGAGGTTTATTAGTGTCAGTAAAGTCTCCGTAAACACTGATCTACTGTGAGTTCCTCTGGTTCCTCTTAGTACTGGCCACAAGTGGTTTGAAGTGTTTGAATGTTGTAAACAGGCGGGGCGACCGGCAGGCTGAAGACCGTAGCAGAGGCCTGGTCATATGTGGCCAGTGGCCAGGAACCAGGCAAGAAGCTCTGGACGTGGTCAGATGAGATAAGTGGTCGGCGGCAGTGAAAGGCATTCCAGATGTAGTCAGACATGGTTTAAGGCCGGCAGCAGGTCTAGGCACTGGGAATTGATGCAACGGAGATGGAGGTTGGCGACTGTCTTTAGTGGACACTAATTTGTCTTTATCTTAGGAGTTAGATCTAGATCCAAAACTGTCTTATTTCAAAGCTCACAGCACAGGCTGAAAGTGCAAGGCAGGGGCCACTGTGTCGGCCTCTGAGGTTGGTAGCCTGTACAGATTGAGATGTAGACAGGTGAAGCGACCAGCACGCTGAAGATAGTAGAGGAGGCATTGCTAGTGCTCATGAACCAGGTGTTGCGGACATTGTCATACGGCATATCTAGTCGGAAGCAGGGGAGGGCATTCCAGACGATGCTTGAGGTAGGCAAACCAAAGGCAGGGACTGGAATGACAATACATCTAGCGTCGTGCTGTTCCTGTAGGACACTTCCGTATTAACCATCACCAATCAGCTTTAGATGATGCCTCAGCACACGCACAGGCTTCCCTGGCTTTATTTTTTAGGGTGATGCCTGTACCCAGTCATTTCTGCTTCTCAGACTCTCCGACGTCAGAGCTGACTAGTGTCCGAGGTGATCATTATCCCTGCTCCAGCGGTCTCTCATAAACAGGGCATCCCAAATTGAAGGAACAGTCACCAGGATAGTGGCTTTTCCCTCTGTAATGCCCCAGCCACAAAAGGCCACAGATAGTGGGAGTGTGTGGAGGGGGAGGAAGGCACATGGGGTTGAATGAAATCTGCAGCCGCACCCCCTTCCCTGCCACTGTTGTGGTCATGTGACTCTTTTGTGTTTGAAGCTAGCTATGTAATATGTTCACCTGTTCCTGCGCATTTACCCATTGCACCCTCTCCTCTTCCACATGCAAACCCTGCATTTAACCCCTCGCACTGTCCTCTCCATGCACACTCCCTACATTTAACCCCTTGCACACTCCCTACATTTAACCCCATGCACACTCCCTGCATTTATCCCCTTGCACTATCCTCCCCATGCACACTCCCTGCATTTATCCCCTTGCACTATCCTCCCCATGCACACTCCCTCCATTTAACCCCTTGCACACTCCCTGCATTTATCCCCTTGCACTATCCTCCCCATGCACACTCCCTGCATTTATCCCCTTGCACTATCCTCCCCATGCACACTCCCTCCATTTAACCCCTTGCACTATCCTCCCCATGCACACTCCCTCCATTTAACCCCTTGCACTATCCTCCCCATGCACACTCCCTCCATTTATCCCCTTGCACTATCCTCCCCATGCACACTCCCTGCGTTTAACCCCTTGCACTATCCTCCCCATGCACACTCCCTCCATTTATCCCCTTGCAATATCCTCTCCATGCACACTCCCTCCATTTATCCCCTTGCACTATCCTCCCCATGCACACTCCCTCCATTTATCCCCTTGCACTATCCTCTCCATGCACACTCCCTGCATTTATCCCCTTGCACTATCCTCCCCATGCACACTCCCTCCATTTAACCCCTTGCACTATCCTCCCCATGCACACTCCCTCCATTTATCCCCTTGCACTATCCTCCCCATGCACACTCCCTGCGTTTAACCCCTTGCACTATCCTCTCCATGCACACTCCCTGCGTTTAACCCCTTGCACTATCCTCTCCATGCACACTCCCTGCATTTATCCCCTTGCACTATCCTCCCCATGCACACTCCCTGCATTTAACCCCTTGCACTATCCTCTCCATGCACACTCCCTGCGTTTAACCCCTTGCACTATCCTCCCCATGCACACTCCCTCCATTTATCCCCTTGCAATATCCTCTCCATGCACACTCCCTCCATTTATCCCCTTGCACTATCCTCCCCATGCACACTCCCTCCATTTATCCCCTTGCAATATCCTCCCCATGCACACTCCCTCCATTTAACCCCTTGCACTATCCTCCCCATGCACACTCCCTCCATTTATCCCCTTGCACTATCCTCTCCATGCACACTCCCTCCATTTAACCCCTTGCACTATCCTCCCCATGCACACTCCCTCCATTTATCCCCTTGCACTATCCTCCCCATGCACACTCCCTCCATTTATCCCCTTGCACTATCCTCTCCATGCACACTCCCTGCATTTAACCCCTTGCACTATCCTCTCCATGCACACTCCCTCCATTTAACCCCTTGCACTGTCCTCTCCATGCACACTCCCTCCATTTAACCCCTTGCACTATCCTCCCCATGCACACTCCCTGCATTTATCCCCTTGCACTATCCTCCCCATGCACACTCCCTCCATTTATCCCCTTGCACTATCCTCTCCATGCACACTCCCTGCGTTTAACCCCTTGCACTATCCTCTCCATGCACACTCCCTCCATTTATCCCCTTGCACTGTCCTCTCCATGCACACTCCCTGCATTTAACCCCTTGCACTATCCTCCCCATGCACACTCCCTCCATTTATCCCCTTGCACTATCCTCTCCATGCACACTCCCTCCATTTATCCCCTTGCACTATCCTCTCCATGCACACTCCCTCCATTTATCCCCTTGCACTATCCTCCCCATGCACACTCCCTCCATTTAACCCCTTGCACTGTCCTCTCCATGCACACTCCCTCCATTTAACCCCTTGCACTATCCTCTCCATGCACACTCCCTCCATTTAACCCCTTGCACTATCCTCCCCATGCACACTCCCTCCATTTATCCCCTTGCACTGTCCTCTCCATGCACACTCCCTGCATTTAACCCCTTGCACTATCCTCCCCATGCACACTCCCTCCATTTATCCCCTTGCACTATCCTCTCCATGCACACTCCCTCCATTTAACCCCTTGCACTGTCCTCTCCATGCACACTCCCTCCATTTATCCCCTTGCACTATCCTCCCCATGCACACTCCCTGCATTTAACCCCTTGCACTATCCTCCCCATGCACACTCCCTCCATTTATCCCCTTGCACTATCCTCTCCATGCACACTCCCTCCATTTAACCCCTTGCACTGTCCTCTCCATGCACACTCCCTCCATTTATCCCCTTGCACTATCCTCCCCATGCACACTCCCTGCATTTAACCCCTTGCACTATCCTCCCCATGCACACTCCCTCCATTTATCCCCTTGCACTATCCTCTCCATGCACACTCCCTCCATTTATCCCCTTGCACTATCCTCCCCATGCACACTCCCTGCATTTAACCCCTTGCACTATCCTCCCCATGCACACTCCCTCCATTTATCCCCTTGCACTATCCTCTCCATGCACACTCCCTCCATTTATCCCCTTGCACTATCCTCTCCATGCACACTCCCTCCATTTAACCCCTTGCACTGTCCTCTCCATGCACACTCCCTCCATTTATCCCCTTGCACTGTCCTCTCCATGCACACTCCCTCCATTTAACCCCTTGCACTATCCTCTCCATGCACACTCCCTCCATTTAACCCCTTGCACTATCCTCCCCATGCACACTCCCTGCATTTAAAGTGGACCAACACCCTGAGGTGATCGGCCCGGGAATCTATAAGATTCCCGGGCCGATCACCTCACACACCGCGGGACATCCGAGATCGGGATGAATGGCCGGCGCGGGCACGCACACGTCAAGAGTGACGCGCGGGAGGCGCCGACGGGCAAGCTGCTTGTACGTTGCTGTCAATCAGCTTGTCCGTCGGCGCCGATTGGACGGCGCGGCCACGTGGGAGCGGGGAGAGGTGAGTTTTGGGGGCTTTCTGGGGGGTTTCACACAGCGGAGCACCCCCGATCAGGGTGCCCCGGGGAAGTGGACCAATACCCAGGATAGTCAAAATCCTGGGTGTTGGTCCACTTTAACCCCTTGCACTATCCTCCCCATGCACACTCACTGCGTTTAACCCCTTGCACTGTCGTCCTCATGCACACTCCCCGCATTTAACCCCTTTTCTTATTGCATGGCACGGCCTGCTTCGGTATTCATAACAGTTGGGTTATTCCGCCACAAGGTGGCGCAGCGGTACTGCAGAAGAGCTGTGGCATGTCCAGGCTCCCTATAAAAACGGGATTAACCATAGAGTTCCCAGTGTTTCCTCTGCAGTGGACTGCGAAGTTAGAAGATGTCTCTCTCTCTTGCGCAGGTGAGCGAGGCAACCAAGCCTGCGGCCCTGCATGTCTATTTCCACCCGTTTCCGGACCCTCTGTGCCTCCCAGCCTTGGCTGACAGATCGGGTGAAGGTAGAGGAGCAGGCCGGGTCACGTGAGCGTCATTTTCCGCGCTCTTCGGGGGGAGGGGGGCGGTTGATGCCGCGTATCGCGTCGTTCACCCCGCCACTCGATGTACCTCTGCCGTCGCCATTTTGGACAAGCTGCGCGTCTGGATTTTCTCCCTTCCTGGCTGCAGCGCTGCTTCCTCCGGCGGTCGCCTTATCCAGCGGTCTGTGCCTGTGTGACCCAGCAGTGTCTTTAGTCCGTGAGTCCCACTTGGGTTTTTTTTTTATTGATTTGGGGATGCTCATGTGTGTTTTTATTTATGTCTTTCAGGCGGGATACCATTGGGTTGTGGTTTCTCCCGGCTCCACTCCTTCCTCCCCCTCATCCCCCCTTTATTAACTTCTGGGGGCATCCCGTGGGAAGGCATCCCGGGTGGCTTCTGTCTTAAGCCTGTACCCACTGCTGGCCTATTGCACCTGTGCTAATCACCATATGGAGGCTTCTGGGGATGCTCGGGGGCCCTTTGGGGCAAGCTCGGCTGTGTTCCATGTGTGGGGTATCCCATGTGAGTAACAGTGTCACGGTGTGCGTGCTGTGCGCTGAGAGTGTCCTTGCGCTTCAAGCTGGTTTGCCTGCTTCGCTTCCCAGCTCTGCGCCTCACTCGGCTTCACCTACTCCCCCGCTCCTGCAATTGGGCCCCAGTGAGGGGAATGTTGGCAGGGAGTCTCATTCTGATTTGGCTCTGCGGGTGGCCAGCATTGAAAAGCAGCTTGCCAGGAATGCTCCTAGGAAGGCCTCTGGCAAGAAGAGACACCTGGACCCCAGGCCTGCTCCCCTTACTGAGATGTATGTGGGGATTGATGAGCTTGGTGACTGTCACCCCCTTGATATGAGGGAGCTCTCCCAGGATTCTGACTCCTCTGGGAATCAGCAGGAGGGTTGCGATAGTGACCCTGGGTCTGCGCCCGGAGAGGAATCCTGGTACCCTGAGAACACCGATAATCTGCTGTCACATATTTT
This sequence comes from Gastrophryne carolinensis, assembly GCA_027917425.1. Classification (NCBI taxonomy): domain Eukaryota; kingdom Metazoa; phylum Chordata; class Amphibia; order Anura; family Microhylidae; genus Gastrophryne; species Gastrophryne carolinensis. Next base: position 2,634,286 of record CM051241.1, read on the forward strand.
TGAAATTTTACACATTGCTGCCCCTGAGGTGGCTAAAAGAAAGCAGGGGGGAGCTTTTCCGCCCTGGTAAACAGCGTCTAGAGTTCCCTGAGCAGGAACATTTTACCACCTTGGTGCTTAAAGAATGGGAACGTCCTAACAAGTTGCCTGCAGTGCCCAAGAGTTTGGATAAGCGGCATCCCTTTCCTGCTGATCTTGTTAGGAGGTGGTCTTTTCCCCCTGAAGTGGACGCTCCCGTGCTAGGCTTGTCCAATACTTCGGTCATGCCTTCCCCTGACACTACCACTCTGAGGGACGGAGAGGATCGGCGCATGGATCAAGTGGCCTGCCATGCTTTTACCTGTGTGGGGGCTGGCTTGCGCCCCATATGTGCTGCCGCCATTACTGCTATTGCCCTTAAGAAGCTGCTCAAGAGTCTCATTGATGGCGCAACAGCTGGTAGTGTGGGGGAGGAATATAGGACTCTCTTGCTTTGCTGATTTTGTGAACTTTATCCTTACTGCTATGGATGATGCTGTGCGGCTGTGTGGAAGGACCTCTGCGCTCTTGGTGGCTATGCGCCGCTCTGTCTGGTTGCGCCAGTGAGCAGCTGACGCTGTGGCTAAGAAGGCTCTCACTGGCCTCCCCTTCGTGGGGCTGCGGCTATTTGGGGAACGTCTTGATGTTCTAGCCAAGGATGGAAGGCTGCCTCAGTGTAGGAGGCAGTCTCGGCCCTTTCGGGGGTCCTCTGCCCCCCTCCCTTCCTTTTGCATTCCCAGAGAGGGCCGAGACTCCCTCCTCTCCAGTTGTCGCAGAGATTCTTGGGGCCGTGGCAGAACCCGGTCTCTCCTGGAATCCTAAGCTCAAACCCTCTCCCAAGCATGATGGGGTGCCCTCACCCATCCAGGTGGGGGGACGGCTTTGGCTCTTTGCTCACGTCTGGAGGCTTCAAGTCTCAGACCGGTGGATTCAGGAGGTAGTGTCCTCCGGTTACAAGATAGAGTTTGCAGCCTGGCCCCCCCAAGATTCATCAGATCCTGGATGTCTTTAAACCCCCTGTCCGCTCAAGAGTTGCTTCTGGCTGTTCATTGCCTGTTAGAGTCCGGAGTCATTTGTTTGGTGCTTCATCAAGAAAGAGGTCAGGGGTACTATTCCAATCTGTTCACGGTCCCCAAAAAGGACGGCTCTCTGAGGCCCATTCTGGATCTGAAGGGCCTCAACAAATTTGTCAGATTCAAGCATTTTCGCATGGAGACACTGCGCTCTGCTGTCAGTACCCTTCGCCCGGGCGCCTTCATGACCACTGTGGACATCAAGGATGCTTATCTTCATGTGCCTATCTTCCCAGGTCATCAGAGATTTCTAAGGTTGGAGCTGAAGGATCAGCATTACCAGTTTGTGGCTCTACCCTTCTGTATCACCTCGGCACCTTGGGTGTTCACCAAGGTGCTGCCAGGAGTGATGGCTCTGCTACGGAACCAGAGCATCTGCATCATTCCTTACCTGGATGACATCCTGATTGTGGCCGAGTCTTTTCCTCAGGCCGAGCAGGACACTCAAATGGTGACATCCACTCTGGAGTCTTTCGGCTGGGTGATCAACTATCCCAAGTCTTCTCTGTCCCCGTCCTTGGTGAGGTCCTTTCTGGGCATGACTCTGGATACCTCTCAGGTCAAGGTGTTCCTTCCTCAGCAGAAGGTGGGGGGCCTTCAGCTGCAGGCTTTGGCTCTGCTATTGTGTCCCCATCTCTCCATCCGTCAGGGGATGCAGTTGGTGGGCCTGATGGTGTCCTGCTTCGAGACAGTCCCCTTTGCTCAGTTTCACATGAGACCTCTTCAGTTGCACCTCTTGTCAGTTTGGGATCGGGACCCTGTGTCCCTGGATCAGGAATTTGTTCTGTCTCCCCTGGCCAGAAAGTCTCTCTCGTGGTGGCTGGACTCAAGGAACCTTCTGGGGGGCAGGTCCTTCCTGCCCCCGTGCTGGGAAACGGTCACCACGGATGCCAGTCTGACCAGCTGGAGAGACTTCTGAAGTGGGTGGGGCCCACAAGAGGCCCATGCTTCCATCAACGTCCTGAAACTGAGGGTGATCAGGTTGGTTCTTTCCCGCCTATCCACTCACCTTCGGGGGTCGGGCTGTTCAGATCCGCTCAGACAACCAGATGGCGGTGGCCTACCTCAATCATCAGGGAGGGACTCGGGCGAAGCGAGTCTTCGAGGAAGTGTCCCTGATTCTGTCTTGGGCGGAACAGCATGTTCCCTGCATCTCAGCGGTCTACATCCCAGGCGTGGAGAACCAGGTGGCGGACTCCCTGAGCAGGGGGACGTCTCGTCTGGGGGAGTGGTCTCTCAACAACCGGGTGTTTCTCTCCCTCTGTCACCACTGGGATCAGCCGGATGTGGACCTGTTTGCGTCCCGTCACAATCGCAAACTTCCCAGATTTGTCTCTCTGTATCAGGATCCTCTGGCCTTCGCCACGGATGCCCTGGCAATACCTTGGACGGAGTTTCAGCTTCTCTGTGTGTTCCCTCCGTTTCCTCTCCTGGGGCAGGGTCATGCATAAGATAGCCCAGGAGCGGGTACCAGCCATACTGGTGGCTTCTTGTTGGCCAAGAAGAGTTTGGTTCGCAGACGTCGTGCGTTTGGCAGTAGACCGGCACATCTTGCCCAAGGATCCAGATCTTCTCACCCAGGGGCAGCTACGCCATCCCAATTTACAAACTCTGGCTTTAACGGCTTGGCTGCTGAAACCTCCATCTTGATGGATAAGGGGCTGCCTGCCTCTGTTGTTGATACCATGATTCGGGCTAGGAAGAAGTCCTCGTTCTTTTTTACAGGGTTTGGCATGCTTACATTGCCTGGTGTGAGTCCAAGTCCCTCCCCGTCCGGTGTTTTCTATTCCCAGGATTCTGGAATTCTTACAACATGGTTTGGATTCGGGCCTTCAACTTAGTACCCTCAAGGGACATGTTTCAGCTCTGGCAATTTTTTTCCAAAGATCTTTTGCTAATCACCGGTTGGTTAAAACCTTTTTCCAGGGTGTTTCTCATGTGCGTCCACCCCGTAAGCCTTTGCTACCAGTCTGGGATTTGAATCTGGTGTTGTCTGCTCTGCAGGGTCATCCCTTTGAGCCTATCCGTGGGGCTGCTTTGCCCATTCTGACTCTTAAGGTGGCCTTTTTGGTGGCCATCACTTCTGTTAGGCGAGTTTCTGAGCTGGCGGAGCTTTCCATCAAACCTCCTTATTTTGAGAGGCATCAGGATAAGGTGGTGTTTCGGCTCAAGCCGGATTTCCTGCCAAAGGTTGTGTCTGCCTTTCATCTCAATCAGGACATTGTCTTGCCTTCATTGTGTCCTAATCCTGCTAATTCCAAGGAGCGGACCCTTCATTCTCTGGATGTGATCAGGGCTCTGAAGTTTTATTTGGTTGCTACTGAGCCTTTCAGGAAGTCTGATGCTCTTTTTGTTCTCACTTCTGGACCTAGGAACGGTTTGCCTCCGGCTAAATCCACTATCAGCAAGTGGATCCATCAGGGGGTGGTTCAAGCCTATTCTGCTAAGGGAAAGAATCCTCCCTTCCTCCTTACTGCTCATTCTACTCGTGCTATTGGTGCCTCTTGGGCTTTCCAGCACCAAGCTTCTGTTGAACAAGTTTGTAAGGCTGCTCCTTGGTCTTCTGTTCATACCTTTTCCAAGTTTTACAAGGTTGATGTTAAGGCCTCAGCGGATGCTGCTTTTGGCCGCAAGGTGCTTCAGGCGGTAGTGACTTGAACTACTGGCCGTTACTCTTTGGGGATCCCACCCTACTCTGGACACTGCTTTTGGATGTCCCAACTGTTATGAATACCGAAGCAGGCCGTGCCATGCAATAAAGAAAAAAGCAATTCTGTGAGTACTCACCTGTAGAATTGTTTTTGTTCTTGCATGGCACGGCCCGCTTAGACCCACCCTTGTTATCATTATTCTTGGTTGCCTCTTTATGGTGATTGTTCCAAGTTAATTTGGGTTTTTTTACCCTTTTCACATTTTTTACTTTATTCTCTCCTGGCTTCTTGTCTCACTGCTTGTCTACGCTGGGAACTCTATGGTTAAGCCCGTTTTTATAGGGGGCCAGGAGATGCCTCAGCTTTCTGCAGTACCACTGCGCCACCTTGTGGTAGAATAACCCAACTGTAATGAATACCGAAGCAGGCCGTGCCATGCAATAACAAAAACATTTCTACAGGCGAGTACTCACAGAATTGCTTTTTTGCCCTCTCCTCTCTCACACACCATCTGCCTAGGGCGGCCAACTGCAGGCGCTTTTGCGGACGCTTTAAAGTGGACCTATCACCAGGAATTTCACTATCGTGTCTTTGTAGGGCATCCCGATTTGGGTTGCCCCGCTTTGTGGAACCCACCAGTTCAGCCACACAACACATTTTTTCCGCCGATCCCACGGCTCATGCGTGGGCCAATCCGCACCTTATGCCATGCATACTAATACCCAGCGTAGAGCGCCAGCATAGAAAACAGCCGCATCCCCCGTTTCCCCACACCTGTGCCCAGCCTATCCGAACGGCTTGGTGCAGGAACACACCTCAGCCACAGGGAAGCCGGGGCTACGGCCATGGCCGATGAGAGCTTTGGGAAGGGGAGTGGTTTTTGGGGCATCCAAATCAGGATGCCCCAGGGGGACTGAAACGGCCAGCCCTTGAGTCCTTTAGAATCCAGGTCTGATATGTAAGGAGGTTGGTCCACTTTACCCCGATGCAGCCTTTCCTGATCCACACTGTATTCAACCCCTTGCTCCCCCAAAACATCCACGCGCGTTAGCCCCTTGTGCCCCTCCTCCTCCACACATTGTACATTTAACTCATTGCTCCCTCTCCTGCCTCCACGCCTTATTTTCTGATACTTGTGGCTCACGCCAGCTCAATTGGCTCCTGTGGGCTGACCTGGATAAGCGCCCCCTAGTGATCACAATGGATTCTTTTCTGCCTTGTCCCAAAGGGGGCGCTCACGGATTGGCGTTGGGACAGCACCTAAACAGGGGCACCTTGGCGTTTGGTGGTGCAGCTTCAGTTTCTGCAGATGAGTGCCATCCTGATCCGAGTGCTGTGGCTCCTTAAAGTGGGTCAAAACCCTTGTAGACGGGCCCTGGAATCTAAAGGATTCCAGACCCGACTGCTAGCCTGTATCCTACAACAGATGCCCCTCTGTGCGAAACCCTCCAGGTCGCACCGTTCACTTACCTTGCTTCCCTTCGTGTCAGGAGCTAGTTATGTATCATGTACACCACCTTCTCCTTCTCCACACGCAAACCCTGGATTTAACTCCTTGCACTATCCTCCCCATACACACTCCCTGCATGTAACCCCTTGCACTGGCAACTGGCCACCTCTAGTCGGGCGCGTGCCCACACCAGGAATTTGTGAATGCCCAGTGCAGACCCGCTCCATGTTGGAGGGAAGCGGGTGATGCGTCCCCAGCGCTCTCAGAGGCACTGATCTTAAATGAAGGCTTAAACGACATGACATCAGCGGCTCCGAGCGCTCTGATTGGACGAGCGGGCGTGCGTGCGCCGTAGGACCCGGAAGAGGCGAGATTCTTCCGCTGATCTGGGGGGTTTTACACACAGGGAAAGGACCAAAACCCAGGATAGTAAAAATCCTGGGTTTTGATCCACTTTAATGCAATGAAATAGGGCGCAAGGGCCTAGGGCGGCATGGACACCCAATGCGGCTGCTTTGATTTTACCCTGTATTCTTCATGTACCAGAGTAGGAGTCTAAAGAGTCGGTCAGCAATGGCCGCCCTCATTTCTCTCCTGACAGGTGGAGCTCTCTGTAAATGTTGCAGTCTCTCTTGGGTCGGGTGCTCTCGCCCTCCTGTGTTGCAGATCTCTCCTCTGTATTTCTGACACATCGTCATCAGCAGCCAAAGAATGACGGTGTAACAGGAGAGCGCTGCTGGCTGGAGACAGGCACCGCGCTCCTGCGGCCGTGGCGTGATTCAGCGTTATTACTGGAAGGGGCGTGCTCGGCTGGCACGGCCGGGGCCAAACGGATAATTTGCGACCACCGTGGGGTTCGCCATGTCGGTTAAACGCTGGATAATGTTCATATAAACATTGCGTTTCCTGGAATCATCATTACTTTCGCTTATGGCCCCTCCAGTGATTTCTAGGGCATGGAGGCGGCCATATTGGGGCCTGTGGGACTAATGCCATTTGGTGTTTTTACATCAGTCAATCAAAGGTTACAATAATAAATACAGATATTAAGGATACTAGGAGTATGGTATAGGATCAGAGTAATACTGGATGTATACTAGGAGTATGGTATAGGATCACAGTAATACTGGATGGATGCTAGGAGTATGGAATAGATTCATAGTGATTCTGGATGGATGCTAGTAGTATGGAATGGATTCAGAGTAATACTGGATGTATACTAGGAGTATGGTATAGGATCAGAGTAATACTGGATGGATACTAGGAGTATGGTATAGGATCAGAGTAATACTGGATGTATACTAGGAGTATGGAATAGGATCAGAGTAATACTGGATGGATACTAGGAGTATGGAATAGGATCAGAGTAATACTGGATGGATACTAGGAGTATGGAATAGATTCAGAGTAATACTGGATGGATACTAGGAGTATGGAATGGATTCAGAGTAATACTGGATGGATACTAGGAGTATGGAATAGATTCAGAGTAATACTGGATGGATACTAGGAGTATGGAATAGATTCAGAGTAATACTGGATGGATACTAGGAGTATGGAATAGATTCAGAGTAATACTGGATGGATACTAGGAGTATGGAATAGATTCAGAGTAATACTGGATGGATACTGGGAGTATGGAATGGATTTAGAGTAATACTATATGGATACTAGGAGTATGGAATGGTTACAGAGTAATACTGGATGGATAATAGTAGTATGGAATGGGATTAGAGTAATCCTGGATGGATACTAGGAGTATGGAATGGTAGAGTGATACTGGATGGATACTAGGAGTATAGAATGGGATTAGAGTGATACTGGATAAATCCTAGGAGTATGGTATGGGGTCAGAGTGATAATGGATGGATACTAGAACATATGGAATGGAATTAAAGCGATACTGAAAAGATACTATAGGTATGGATTCTATCTAGAATCATACTGGATTGATATTGAGAGCATGGGATGGGATCAGAGTGATATTGGATCAATACTATGAGTATGGAACTGGATCAGAGTGATACTGGATGGATACTAGGAGTATGGAACGGGATCAGAGTAATACTGGATGGATACTAGGAGTATGGAATGGGATTAGAGTATTGAATTGGATCAGAGTGATACTGGATGGATACTAGGAGTGGGGAATGGGATCAGAGTGATACCCGATGGATAATAGAAGTATAGAATAGGAGCAGAGTGATACTGGGTAGATACTAGGAATATGGAATGGGATCAGAGTGATATTGGAAGGATACTAGAGGTATGGATTCAATCTAGAGTGATACTAGATTGCTATCGGGAGCATGGAATGGGATCAAACTAATACTGGATTGATACTAGGTGTAATACAGGATGTATACTTTGGAATTAATTCAAGAATGATACTGGATGAATACTGGCGGCATGGGGTGAATTCATACTGATACCAGGAGTATGGAATGGGATCAGAATGATACTGGATGGATACTGGGAGTATGGGATGAATTCATACTGATACCAGGAGTATGGAATGGGATCAGAATGATACTGGATGGATACTGGGAGTATGGGATGAATTCATACTGATACCAGGAGTATGGAATGGGATCAGAATGATACTGGATGGATACCGGGAGTATGGAACTGGATCAGAATGATACTGGATGAATACTGGCGGCATGGGGTGAATTCATACTGATACCAGGAGTATGGAATGGGATCAGAATGATACTGGATGAATACTGGCGGCATGGGGTGAATTCATACCGATACCAGGAGTATGGAATGGGATCAGAATGATACTGGATGGATACTGGGAGTATGGGATGAATTCATACTGATACCAGGAGTATGGAATGGGATCAGAATGATACTGGATGGATACCGGGAGTATGGAATAGATAGTGGGTGGATACTCAGGAGTACCAGATTGGATGATCGGTGTCCTGTAGTGACTTTAGTCCCTTTGTTACTTTGTGTATATTTTGGATGTTGAATCTTTCCCTGTTGTGAACGATTTAGCAATTGTGTGATTTCTTTTTAATTCCTGCGTTCGCTTGCCCCTCCTCCAGCCAGTTATCAGCTGGCTCAGAATTCCGGAACGCTGCCCGATACCCGGGCCACCCATCCTCCCCGAGCTCTACCAGCTGAACATTACCTTTAAAAACAAAGCAAAGCGCTTCAGGAGTCTCCCACGTGGGAGGTCGGCTCGCGGCTAATGAGGACGATTTATCACCAGTTATTGAAGACTTTTTTCTTTAGTTGCAGTAAACATTTCCAGTCTCCTTTAATCCTGTCTTGCTTTGATGAGACCGTTACCTCTGCCGGTTCACAATTCTGGGTTTTGGTCCACTTTAAGTGACTCCAGCGCTCTGCTTCCTTCTCTGTCTGTCTCCATAATGAGGAAAATCACTTCCTCATTCAGCTTTCAGTCCCCACCAAGCCGACCTGCTCCAATCAATCAACCATTAGGGGACCAAGAAAAGAAACCCCCCCCCCCTACTCCCTCACCAGACCTCCTGATTGGCCGCCTCTCTCTTAAGATCTTAACCCCGCCCTCCTCTCAAACTCATCACAGTGTACATCGCTGTGACCACACCCACTTTTTCTATGACTCTCTAATGCTGTAATACTTTTAAAGATAACTTGGGAACTAATACGTCTTTTTGAAAACGGATTGAAGTTTGGGACAGTGCAAAGTGTAGCCCAAGGCGATGGAACCATGGGGCTCCCGTCAGACATACGAGGACATTTCTTATAATTTATTAGAATATTGGTTCATTTTATTTTATATATCTCTGCTTATTGTGTGTGTGGGGGGGCTGTGACTTTTTTCTATGGGGCCCCTGTGAAATTTAAGTAAATCCAGGGGCCTCACGCCCGAAACAAAGCCCTCAGAAACAGTCGTCCGTCACTTTTCTGTTTGGAAATGGATACGGCGGAACATGTGCGTCCTTGCTGATCATTCGTCTTAAGCCAGACCCATTCCTTTCTGCCTCGCTGCCGCCATGATGGATTGGGGACCACGAGGTCTGTTTAGAAAGTTTCCAGCGCGGTGTGCAGTTTTCCCCCCAATGTTTATGTAAAGTAGGGGGGGCCGGACAAGTTCTCGGCTTAGAGCGGCATGTCCCTAGGCCGAGGTTCGGCTCCGCGGGGGGACTCACGAGAGACGAGTCGCTCGAGATGCTGGAAACGCTTCAAGAATCACTAGAAAGTAGCCTCGTCGCCTGAGCCGCGGGGCAGCGGATCCCTGGCCGGCTGCCATGACCCCCCCCCACCTCCACCTGTGCACGCTCACGAAATGCGTGGGGTATTCTGCATCTGATTATCGCATGAATGGTGAGGATCTCGCTCTGGCCTGAGTACGCTTACAAATGGATTATATCAAACCTATCCGCACGCGTTTTGTACGAGCGTTACGAAATGAAAGCGGGCTCCAAGGGCCCTATCCAGATCTGATGGGGCCCTATCAAGATCTGGTGGGGCCCCTGCAGCTTTCTAAGATCGGATTAAATATATGAACCTATTTTTTGTCTTAAATCTAGTTTAGGAATTTATCTATTTAGGAAGTAAAACTCGCCACTTCTTTGGCAAACTTTATCGACAGTCACATGATCGGCAGCAATACGATAAGTGAGAAAATGTTCAGCGTTGACTGGATTTGGCTATTGTTCAACTTTAAAGTCAATGTCCAGCCCCCCCCCCCCCACCTCTTGTCCTCCTCGGACTAGCTCTGTTTTAAACCCTACAGATATTGGAGAACGAGCTACACACAGATCAAATATGGCAGCCTCCATCCAGACAAAATCACAACTTCCTAGACACACCCATTCTATTTCAAAGTGGACCAAAACCCATGGCAATCGGCCTGGGAATCTATACGCCAATGGCCAATCGATTACCTCCCCCCCGGGGCATCCAGAATCGGGATGCCCCGCTGTGTGGACCCCCCCGTATGATCATCTCCAGTACTTTGCCCTACTGCTAACCACTAGCCATGCCTGACCAAACCCATTGTCTTGCCCTGCTGCCAGCCACTATCCATGGTGAACCCCATTCAGTGCTTTGCCCTGTTGCTGACCACTGACCCGGCCTGACCACATCCAAGGGCTTTGCCCTGTTGCTGACCACTGACCCGGCCTGACCACATCCAAGGGCTTTGCTCTGCTGCTGACCACTGACCCGGCCTGACCACAACCAAGGGCTTTGCTCTGCTGCTGACCACTGACCCGGCCTGACCACATCCAAGAGCTTTGCCCTGCTGCTGACCACTGACCCGGCCTGACCACATCCAAGGGCTTTGCTCTGCTGCTGACCACTGACCCGGCCTGACCCCATCCAAGGGCTTTGCCCTGTTGCTGACCACTGACCCGGCCTGACCCCATTCAGTGCTTTGCCCTGCTGCTGACCACTGACCCGGCCTGACCACATCCAAGGGCTTTGCCCTGCTGCTGACCACTGACCCGGCCTGAGCACATCCAAGGCCTTTGCCCTGTTGCTGACCACTAGTGAGGTTTGACCATGTCACCTGTACCCCTCTCACCCTTCTATCTACCACACCTGGTCCCATTCCAAACTATACCTGTACCAGCGACCACATGTGGGACCTTATCCAGGGGTGAAACGAGCCTTTCTGCACACTGAGGCAAACTCCTGGTGACCCTGCCCTATACCTGTATATCAAATATCATTGGTGGTTCAGCCGCCTCCCCCCCCCCCCCCCCCCAGCGCGCTAGCCCTGAACCACCAAGTAGCAGTAAAAGGTTAAAAAAAAAATATACCACCCCACTTTCCTCTAGGTCAGGGGCACTCAACTGGTGGACCCCGGGTCCAAATATGGACCACGGCCGCCAGTTGTAGGGACCCCAATGGATCCCACACCACCGCCTGGCGGACGCTGGCGCTCACAGGTGCTCTCATATAGACGACTGCCTGTGACTGCTGTCATCTGTTGCCGAGCAGATTAGCCTGGCCGATGATATTGCCTTTAGCCCTCGCCCATTGGAGGAGACAACGGTGCCCCAGGAGATTAGAAACCCGTTTGGGCTCTGATCTTCTGCGGGGGCCGGGGGGGGGGGGGGTATTCTGGCCACAGGAATAAAGGGTCACTGGTCAGGTAATTATTACCGGCAAACCATGGTGGTTTTACAGAACAGGGCATCTCTCCCCTCCCAGATCTGCCCCCTATTCATCCCTCTCCTCCCAGATCTGCCCCCTATTCATCCCTCTCCTCCCAGATCTGCCCCCTATTCATCCCTCTCCTCCCAGATCTGCCCCCTATTCCTCCCTCTCCTCCCAGATCTGCCCCCTATTCATCCCTCTCCTCCCAGATCTGCCCCCTATTCATCCCTCTCCTCCCAGATCTGCCTCCTATTCATCCCTCTCCTCCCAGATCTGCCCCCTATTCATCCCTCTCCTCCCAGATCTGCCCCCTATTCATTCCTCTCCTCCCAGATCTGCCTCCTATTCATCCCTCTCCTCCCAGATCTGCCCCCTATTCATCCCTCTCCTCCCAGATCTGCCCCCTATTCATCCCTCTCCTCCCAGATCTGCCCCCTATTCATTCCTCTCCTCCCAGATCTGCCCCCTATTCATCCCTCTCCTCCCAGATCTGCTCCCTATTCATCCCTCTCCTCCCAGATCTGCCCCTATTCATCCCTCTCCTCCCAGATCTGCCTCCTATTCATCCCTCTCCTCCCAGATCTGCCCCCTATTCATCCCTCTCCTCCCAGATCTGCCCCCTATTCCTCCCTCTCCTCCCAGATCTGCCCCCTATTCCTCCCTCTCCTCCCAGATCTGCCCCCTATTCATCCCTCTCCTCCCAGATCTGCCCCCTATCCATCTCTCTCCTCCCAGATCTGCCCCCTATTCATCCCTCTCCTCCCAGATCTGCTCCCTATTCATCCCTCTCCTCCCAGATCTGCCCCCTATTCATCCCTCTCCTCCCAGATCTGCTCCCTATTCCTCTCTCTCCTCCCAGATCTGCTCCCTATTCATCCCTCTCCTCCCAGATCTGCCCCCTATTCATCCCTCTCCTCCCAGATCTGCCCCCTATTCATCCCTCTCCTCCCAGATCTGCCCCCTATTCATCCCTCTCCTCCCAGATCTGCCCCCTATTCATCCCTCTCCTCCCAGATCTGCCCCCTATTCATCCCTCTCCTCCCAGATCTGCTCCCTATTCATCCCTCTCCTCCCAGATCTGCCCCCTATTCATCCCTCTCCTCCCAGATCTGCCCCCTATTCATCCCTCTCCTCCCAGATCTGCCTCCTATTCATCCCTCTCCTCCCAGATCTGCCCCCTATTCATCCCTCTCCTCCCAGATCTGCCCCCTATTCATCCCTCTCCTCCCAGATCTGCTCCCTATTCATCTCTCTCCTCCCAGAACTGCCTCCTATTCATCCCTCTCCTCCCAGATCTGCCCCCTATTCATCCCTCTCCTCCCAGATCTGCCCCCTATTCATCCCTCTCCTCCCAGATCTGCCCCCTATTCATCCCTCTCCTCCCAGATCTGCCCCCTATTCATCCCTCTCCTCCCAGATCTGCCCCCTATTCATCCCTCTCCTCCCAGATCTGCCCCCTATTCATCCCTCTCCTCCCAGATCTGCCCCCTATTCATCCCTCTCCTCCCAGATCTGCCCCCTATTAATCCCTCTCCTCCCAGATCTGCCCCCTATTCATCCCTCTCCTCCCAGATCTGCCCCCTATTCATCCCTCCCCTCCCAGATCTGCCCCCTATTCATCCCTCTCCTCCCAGATCTGCCCCCTATTCATCCCTCTCCTCCCAGATCTGCCCCCTGTTCATCCCTCCCCTCCCATCTCTGCCCCCTATTCATCCCTCTCCTCCCAGATCTGCCCCCTATTCATCCCTCTCCTCCCAGATCTGCCCCCTATTCATCCCTCTCCTCCCAGATCTGCTCCCTATTCATCCCTCTCCTCCCAGATCTGCCCCCTATTCATCCATCTCCTCCCAGATCTGCCTCCTATTCATCCCTCTCCTCCCAGATCTGCCCCCTATTCATCCCTCTCCTCCCAGATCTGCCCCCTATTCATCCCTCTCCTCCCAGATCTGCTCCCTATTCATCCCTCTCCTCCCAGATCTGCCCCCTATTCATCCCTCTCCTCCCAGATCTGCCCCCTATTCATCCCTCTCCTCCCAGATCTGCCCCCTATTCATCCCTCTCCTCCCAGATCTGCCCCCTATTCATCCCTCTCCTCCCAGATCTGCCCCCTATTCATCCCTCTCCTCCCAGATCTGCCCCCTATTCATCCCTCTCCTCCCAGATCTGCCCCCTATTAATCCCTCTCCTCCCAGATCTGCCCCCTATTCATCCCTCTCCTCCCAGATCTGCCCCCTATTCATCCCTCCCCTCCCAGATCTGCCCCTATTCATCCCTCTCCTCCCAGATCTGCCCCCTATTCATCCCTCTCCTCCCAGATCTGCCCCCTGTTCATCCCTCTCCTCCCAGATCTGCACCCTATTCATCCCTCTCCTCCCAGATCTGCACCCTATTCATCCCTCTCCTCCCAGATCTGCACCCTATTCATCCCTCTCCACCCAGATCTGCCCCCTATTCATCCCTCTCCTCCCAGAACTGCCCCCTATTCATCCCTCTCCTCCCAGATCTGCCCCCTATTCATCCCTCTCCTCCCAGAACTGCCCCCTATTCATCCCTCTCCTCCCAGATCTGCCCCCTATTCATCCCTATCCTCCCAGATCTGCCCCCTATTCATCCCTCTCCTCCCAGATCTGCACCCTATTCATCCCTCTCCACCCAGATCTGCCCCCTATTCATCCCTCTCCTCCCAGAACTGCCCCCTATTCATCCCTCTCCTCCCAGATCTGCCCCCTATTCATCTCTCTCCTCCCAGATCTGCCCCCTATTCATCTCTCTCCTCCCAGATCTGCTCCCTATTCATCCCTCTCCTCCCAGATCTGCCCCCTATTCATCCCTCTCCTCCCAGATCTGCCTCCTATTCATCCCTCTCCTCCCAGATCTGCCCCCTATTCATCCCTCTCCTCCCAGATCTGCCCCCTATTCATCCCTCTCCTCCCAGATCTGCCTCCTATTCATCCCTCTCCTCCCAGATCTGCCTCCTATTCATCCCTCTCCTCCCAGATCTGCTCCCTATTCATCCCTCTCCTCCCAGATCTGCCCCCTATCCATCCCTCTCCTCCCAGATCTGCCCCCTATTCATCCCTCTCCTCCCAGATCTGCTCCCTATTCATCCCTCTCCTCCCAGATCTGCCCCCTATTCATCCCTCTCCTCCCAGATCTGCCCCCTATTAATCCCTCTCCTCCCAGATCTGCCCCCTATTCATCCCTCTCCTCCCAGATCTGCCCCCTATTCATCCCTCTCCTCCCAGATCTGCCTCCTATTCATCCCTCTCCTCCCAGATCTGCCTCCTATTCCTCCCAGATCTGCCCCCTATTCATCCCTCTCCTCCCAGATCTGCCCCCTATTCATCCCTCTCCTCCCAGATCTGCCCCCTATTCATCCCTCTCCTCCCAGATCTGCCCCCTATTCATCTCTCTCCTCCCAGATCTGCCCCCTATTCATCCCTCTCCTCCCAGATCTGCCCCCTATTCATCCCTCTCCTCCCAGATCTGCCCCCTATTCATCCCTCTCCTCCCAGATCTGCCTCCTATTCATCCCTCTCCTCCCAGATCTGCCCCCTATTCATCCCTCTCCTCCCAGATCTGCCCCCTATTCATCCCTCTCCTCCCAGATCTGCCCCCTATTCATCCCTCTCCTCCCAGATCTGCTCCCTATTCATCCCTCCCCTCCCAGATCTGCCCCCTATTCATCCCTCTCCTCCCAGATCTGCTCCCTATTCATCCCTCTCCTCCCAGATCTGCCTCCATCCATCCCTCTCCTCCCAGATCTGCCCCCTATTCATCCCTCTCCTCCCAGATCTGCCCCCTATTCATCCCTCTCCTCCCAGATCTGCCCCCTATTCATCCCTCTCCTCCCAGATCTGCTCCCTATTCATCCGTCTCCTTTAAGCTTTGCCAATAGACATAATGGCAGAGTGAGGGCACGCAGCCTTTTTTTTTAGTTCTGCTGTTGCAATACGTATTCCCCTGGTGCCATTATTTGAACATCCCCCCCCCCCTCCCATCGGGATGAGCGGACCGCTACAAAAAGTAATAAGTACCCCTGCTCTAGATGGTGCTGCTTGAGGCGGCCGCCCCACGTGGTCTCAATAAAGGTGCACCCCTGGACCTGTCACTGGAGGCCCCATACATCTAATCAGGACTTCCTCCTACAGCCATTACAGGTCCTCTTTATGAGCGGGAAAAAAAGATCTTATCTAAACGCTTAGCTGTCTGGCGGTCGCTGTAGTCGTAGAGCCTTTTCAGCGATCTGGCCGCGCGCCAGCTCCATTATATCAGCCGCCTCGGGCTTTCGAGGAACCGGTTATTTTATAGCTGTAAGAAGGGTTTTTATTTACGACTCAGCAAATTTCCCCCCTTCCCTATAAATTCTTCGCCCGCCCGGCAAATCCCGGGGTTTATTAGTTGCGTTTTACGGTCAACGATACGCAAAGCTGGCTCAGTGCCAGAAACTAAAGATGGGGGACGAGCGGCCTGAAACGGGTTCCGATCCTTCCCACCCATCAGCAAGCCGAAGGTGGATCCGGTGTCTGGGCCCATTATCTGTTCTTTTATCAGCTGAGGTTTTTTAAAATTATTATAAAATTATTATTTTTATTATTTTCATTTTTGTTTTATTAACATTTGTATGTAAATAATTTTATTTTATTATTATTATTATTATTTTTTATTATTATTATTAGTTATTAGTATTAGTATTATTTATTATTTTTATTATTTATTGATTTTATTTATTTTTTTTATTCTTTTTAATATTATTATTTCTATTTAATTATTACTATTATTTTTATCTTAAAATTATTATTATTATTATTATTATTAATAGTATTAATTTATAATTATTTCATTATTATTGATTGATTTTATTTATTTTTCTTATTAATATTTCTATTTAATTATTATTATTTTAATTTTATTATTTTTATTATTATGCTTGGGAACCATCACTACATTGTAATCTGTTCCCTATATTTCTTCTCTTTTATTATTCTCCTTGTTTACCACTATTAATGCGTCCCGAAACGCAAAACATACAGACGCGATTGATACTGCGTTTCCAAGACCTCACAATTTCTAGGTATGCTGTGTATTTCTAAAATTTACAAAAGAAACTCCCATTTCCTATGTCACTTACACACATATTACACAGAATGGGGCCCAGGACTGAGCCTTCTCCTATGTCACTTACACACATATTACACAGAATGGGGCCCAGGACTGAGCCTTCTCCTATGTCACACACATATTACACAGAATGGGGCCCAGGACTGAGCCTTCTCCTATGTCACTTACACACATATTACACAGAATGGGGCCCAGGACTGAGCCTTCTCCTATGTCACTTACACACATATTACACAGAATGGGGCCCAGGACTGAGCCTTCTCCTATGTCACACACATATTACACAGAATGGGGCCCAGGACTGAGCCTTCTCCTATGTCACACACATATTACACAGAATGGGGCCCAGGACTGAGCCTTCTCCTATGTCACACACATATTACACAGAATGGGGCCCAGGACTGAGCCTTCTCCTATGTCACACACATATTACACAGAATGGGGCCCAGGACTGAGCCTTCTCCTATGTCACTTACACACATATTACACAGAATGGGGCCCAGGACTGAGCCTTCTCCTATGTCACTTACACACATATTACACAGAATGGGGCCCAGGGCTGAGCCTTATCCTATGTCACTTACACACATATTAAACAGAATGGGGCCCAGGACTGAGCCTTCTCCTATGTCACTTACACACATATTACACAGAATGGGGCCAAGGACTGAGCCTTCTCCTATGTCACTTACACACATATTACACAGAATGGGGCCCAGGACTGAGCCTTCTCCTATGTCACTTACACACATATTACACAGAATGGGGCCCAGGACTGAGCCTTCTCCTATGTCACTTACACACATATTACACAGAATGGGGCCCAGGTCTGAGCCTTCTCCTATGTCACTTACACACATATTACACAGAATGGGGCCCAGGGCTGAGCCTTATCCTATGTCACTTACACACATATTAAACAGAATGGGGCCCAGGACTGAGCCTTCTCCTATGTCACTTACACACATATTACACAGAATGGGGCCCAGGACTGAGCCTTCTCCTATGTCACTTACACACATATTACACAGAATGGGGCCCAGGACTGAGCCTTCTCCTATGTCACTTACACACATATTACACAGAATGGGGCCCAGGACTGAGCCTTCTCCTATGTCACTTACACACATATTACACAGAATGGGGCCCAGGACTGAGCCTTCTCCTATGTCACACACATATTACACAGAATGGGGCCCAGGACTGAGCCTTCTCCTATGTCACACACATATTACACAGAATGGGGCCCAGGACTGAGCCTTCTCCTATGTCACTTACACACATATTACACAGAATGGGGCCCAGGACTGAGCCTTCTCCTATGTCACTTACACACATATTACACAGAATGGGGCCCAGGGCTGAGCCTTATCCTATGTCACTTACACACATATTAAACAGAATGGGGCCCAGGACTGAGCCTTCTCCTATGTCACTTACACACATATTACACAGAATGGGGCCCAGGACTGAGCCTTCTCCTATGTCACTTACACACATATTACACAGAATGGGGCCCAGGACTGAGCCTTCTCCTATGTCACTTACACACATATTACACAGAATGGGGCCCAGGACTGAGCCTTCTCCTATGTCACTTACACACATATTACACAGAATGGGGCCCAGGACTGAGCCTTCTCCTATGTCACTTACACACATATTACACAGAATGGGGCCCAGGACTGAGCCTTCTCCTATGTCACTTACACACATATTACACAGAATGGGGCCCAGGACTGAGCCTTCTCCTATGTCACTTACACACATATTACACAGAATGGGGCCCAGGGCTGAGCCTTATCCTATGTCACTTACACACATATTAAACAGAATGGGGCCCAGGACTGAGCCTTCTCCTATGTCACTTACACACATATTACACAGAATGGGGCCCAGGACTGAGCCTTCTCCTATGTCACTTACACACATATTACACAGAATGGGGCCCAGGACTGAGCCTTCTCCTATGTCACTTACACACATATTACACAGAATGGGGCCCAGGACTGAGCCTTCTCCTATGTCACACACATATTACACAGAATGAGGCCCAGGACTGAGCCTTCTCCTATGTCACTTACACACATATTACACAGAATGGGGCCCAGGACTGAGCCTTCTCCTATGTCACTTACACACATATTACACAGAATGGGGCCCAGGACTGAGCCTTCTCCTATGTCACTTACACACATATTACACAGAATGGGGCCCAGGACTGAGCCTTCTCCTATGTCACTTACACACATATTACACAGAATGGGGCCCAGGACTGAGCCTTCTCCTATGTCACTTACACACATATTACACAGAATGGGGCCCAGGACTGAGCCTTCTCCTATGTCACTTACACACATATTACACAGAATGGGGCCCGGGACTGAGCCTTCTCCTATGTCACTTACACACATATTACACAGAATGGGGCCCAGGACTGAGCCTTCTCCTATGTCACTTACACACATATTACACAGAATGGGGCCCAGGACTGAGCCTTCTCCTATGTCACACACATATTACACAGAATGGGGCCCAGGACTGAGCCTTCTCCTATGTCACTTACACACATATTACACAGAATGGGGCCCAGGACTGAACCTTCTCCTATGTCACTTACACACATATTACACAGAATGGGGCCCGGGACTGAGCCTTCTCCTATATCACTTACACACATATTACACAGAATGGGGCCCGGGAATGAGCCTTCTCCTATGTCACTTACACACATATTACACAGAATGGGGCCCAGGACTGAGCCTTCTCCTATGTCACTTACACACATATTACACAGAATGGGGCCCAGGACTGAGCCTTCTCCTATGTCACTTACACACATATTACACAGAATGGGGCCCAGGACTGAGCCTTCTCCTATGTCACTTACACACATATTACACAGAATGGGGCCCAGGACTGAGCCTTCTCCTATGTCACTTACACACATATTACACAGAATGGGGCCCAGGACAGAGCCTTCTCCTATGTCACTTACACACATATTACACAGAATGGGGCCCAGGACTGAGCCTTCTCCTATGTCACTTACACACATATTACACAGAATGGGGCCCAGGACTGAGCCTTCTCCTATGTCACTTACACACATATTACACAGAATGGGGCCCAGGACTGAGCCTTCTCCTATGTCACACACATATTACACAGAATGGGGCCCAGGACTGAGCCTTCTCCTATGTCACTTACACACATATTACACAGAATGGGGCCCAGGACTGAGCCTTCTCCTATGTCACTTACACACATATTACACAGAATGGGGCCCTGGACAGAGCCTTCTCCTATGTCACTTACACACATATTACACAGAATGGGGCCCAGGACAGAGCCTTCCCCTATGTCACTTACACACATATTACACAGAATGGGGCCCAGGACTGAGCCTTCTCCTATGTCACTTACACACATATTACACAGAATGGGGCCCAGGACTGAGCCTTCTCCTATGTCACTTACACACATATTACACAGAATGGGGCCCAGGACTGAGCCTTCTCCTATGTCACTTACACACATATTACACAGAATGGGTCCCAGGACTGAGCCTTCTCCTATGTCACTTACACACATATTACACAGAATGGGGCCCAGGACTGAGCCTTCTCCTATGTCACTTACACACATATTACACAGAATGGGGCCCAGGACAGAGCCTTCTCCTATGTCACTTACACGCATATTACACAGAATGGGGCCCAGGACTGAGCCTTCTCCTATGTCACTTACACACATATTACACAGAATGGGGCCCAGGACTGAGCCTTCTCCTATGTCACTTACACACATATTACACAGAATGGGGCCCAGGACAGAGCCTTCCCCTATGTCACTTACACACATATTACACAGAATGGGGCCCAGGACTGAGCCTTCTCCTATGTCACTTACACACATATTACACAGAATGGGGCCCAGGACTGAGCCTTCTCCTATGTCACTTACACACATATTACACAGAATGGGTCCCAGGACTGAGCCTTCTCCTATGTCACTTACACACATATTACACAGAATGGGGCCCAGGACTGAGCCTTCTCCTATGTCACTTACACACATATTACACAGAATGGGGCCCAGGACAGAGCCTTCTCCTATGTCACTTACACGCATATTACACAGAATGGGGCCCAGGACTGAGCCTTCTCCTATGTCACTTACACACATATTACACAGAATGGGGCCCAGGACTGAGCCTTCTCCTATGTCACTTACACACATATTACACAGAATGGGTCCCAGGACTGAGCCTTCTCCTATGTCACTTACACACATATTACACAGAATGGGGCCCAGGACTGAGCCTTCTCCTATGTCACTTACACACATATTACACAGAATGGGGCCCAGGACTGAGCCTTCTCCTATGTCACTTACACACATATTACACAGAATGGGGCCCAGGACTGAGCCTTCTCCTATGTCACTTACACACATATTACACAGAATGGGGCCCAGGACTGAGCCTTCTCCTATGTCACACACATATTACACAGAATGGGGCCCAGGACTGAGCCTTCTCCTATGTCACACACATATTACACAGAATGGGGCCCAGGACTGAGCCTTCTCCTATGTCACTTACACACATATTACACAGAATGGGGCCCAGGACTGAGCCTTCTCCTATGTCACTTACACATATTACACAGAATGGGACCCAGGACTGAGCCTTCTCCTATGTCACTTACACACATATTACACAGAATGGGGCCCAGGACTGAGCCTTCTCCTATGTCACTTACACATATATTACACAGAATGGGGCCCAGGACTGAGCCTTCTCCTATGTCACTTACACACATATTACACAGAATGGGGCCCAGGGCAGAGCCTTCTCCTATGTCATTTACACACATATTACACAGAATGGGGCCCAGGACTGAGCCTTCTCCTATGTCACTTACACACATATTACACAGAATGGGGCCCAGGACTGAGCCTTCTCCTATGTCACTTACACACATATTACACAAAAAGGGGCCCAGGACTGAGCCTTCTCCTATGTCACTTACACACATATTACACAAAAAGGGGCCCAGGACTGAGCCTTTTGAGTAATCAATTGTTCATGGATCCTGATCTTATAATCCTCGTCCTATTGATGTAAGTGGAAGATAGTCACTTGTCTGTGTGTGGTCTACACAGTATAGGGAGCAGCCCACTCCCATCTCTAGTTAAACCATCTATTGTCCCTTCTGATGGAAATCTCCAGCTACTAAAGGGGCAGAATTTAAGCAGTAAGGAAGTTGTCCTACAAGATGTCTCCTCACACAAGGATCAGTCATCGGATCCTTTTCCGAGGACACTTCCTCCAGCATTGAACATTCCCTTCAGCACCTTCACTTCTGATGCCTTTGTCTCCGCAACAATAGCGTCTCCCGGGCCCGAGTGGGCACAGTGCGGCCTTCTGTGTCTCCTGAAATGGAACACCTTATATTTACGAGAAGGGAAAACTGTTCACTTGTGTCCTGCATGAAGCCCGTCCATTGTCACCACAAAGGGAGCCATTTATCCAGGCCCGGGTGAGGGACAGGTAAAGACAGCTAATGGATCTGCAACACCAAATCCTTCATTGCAGTCTGCAGGCCCCACCTGTGATATGGACGGCTGAGGAATATGGCTTAAAGGAGGGTGACCGTCCCAACAGTTGTTTTTGTTCTAACCTGTTTCCTACCTGGTAGTTGATGTAAAGCAGCAGTTCAACTGCTTTCAGCATTCATTTTCTGGCTGCACACATCTGTCTCTTTCCTCTGCCGCAGTAGAGTCTGTCCACCAATGTAACAACATGCTGCTGGACATTCTCCCTTCTGCTCATTTGCAGGTTAAGACAAAAAACCTGGTTACATAGTTAAATGGTTAATACTGTTGACGTATGTCTATCAATTTCAACCAAGGGTGTTGGGGTAGGGGAATTTATTTTTTTATTTTATTTGTTTTTTACTGACAACAGCTTATAGTAACTGTGAAAATGTTATTTTCTTCTAAATAAGCATCTAAACCCTTTTGAAGCTGTCAGCGGTTGATGCTGTAGCAAGCTTCTGTGGGAGATGATAGTCGACTCTGGAGATTGGATTTATTTTTTTCCAAAGTTTTTTAGGGGGGTAAGGGAGGGGTCTGGCATAAATGCTCAAATCCACTTCCCCTAGATAATACTGATGGCTATATACAATATTGTTCCTGTTCCTGTTCAGTTCCTTGCACTGAAAATGGGGGAGGGGGGAGATTCCGCTCCTCTGCCCCCCTTGAGAGTCTTTCTGTGGGGATATACACTACCTGCAAAATGGTGTCTCTTATGTTATTACTCTGACAGAATTAATGCACATATGTTATGCATCTTGCATTCATACAATGGTCCTTATATGTATATGGAGTACAGAAAACAAATACATTTCTTTGTAACAGGTGCATTTAAAGTGTATTTACTTATCTAAGATAACAGACATACTAAGAATAAGTACCAGAGAAATTACAGATTTGATCAAGAATCTGGGGAAGCAGGGAAGAAGGGAGATAAGAGGAAGGACCTACCCTCGCCAGACACATCACAAGAGAAACCTCAACTGGGACTCTCTCCTTTTTTAGAGACCACCGGGAGGGGAGGGGTAAAACAACCAACCCAACCCTCCAAAAAGGGAACATGGGCACTGGCAGAGCCCCGCCCACCCGTATAGCACATGCACAAAGCTCTTCACAAACCTTAGATAATACCAAAAACAACATAATTAACTTAGCGAATATACCACTCACCAAATCACAGATAGAAGTACTACAAATGGGATTAAACTTCTGCCCGGAACAAAACTTAAATCAATTCGAACTCATTAAGGATCTGAACCTATTTGCCAGGAAAATATTGTTACAATTGCAGTATGGAACAAAGAAAGATAGTACAGACCTAGAAGCCCTTACAGCAGAAGATCAAGAGGCCATAGCAATCTTAGAATCGTTAGAGAGTGGGGGGGGGGGGAACCTATCCCCACTCCCTTATAAAACACAACCAGTAAAGAACACACCTAAGTTTAGAAAACCATCAACGTATTTTCCGCCTTTTCAATGAACTCGAGCGTTAAAACGTTTGCGAAAACACAAGAAATAGAAAATATTGACACTAAAGGAAAAAGACCAAAGATTTTTTCGGCAGCACAAAAACAGGCATTGAAAGAACTATCAGATAATAGGGAAATAGAGATTAAACCAGCTGATAAAGGCGGTGATATAGTGATACAGACCAAAGAGCAATACGAGAAAATGTGCCTCAAAATATTACAAAACAAAGACTGGTACCAGAAAACTACATTTTCTAAACTCCAAAAGGACCTTGAGGAGTACACTACAATCATTGACACAGCCCATGACCAGAAAGTTATGAACAAACAAACATGGCAGAGAGGATACCTGAAATAGTGTTTCCCCATATTTTTTGTATGGGCCATTTATATATTTATACAAGTTAGTCATGTCCCCCCTCAGTCGTCTCCTCTCTAGACTAAAGAGTTTTAAATCTCGTAATCTTTCCTCATAACGAAGATCTTTCATTCTCCTTATTAGTTAGGTGTCTCTCCTCTTCTCCCTTTCCATAGTCAGAGCGTCCTTTCTATAATTGGGTGCCCAAAACTGGACGGAATATTGCAGGTGGGGGCGCAGCAGTGCCTTGTAAAGAGGGAAAATGACATCCCTACCCTGTGATTCCATGCATCTTTTAATGCATGATAATATCTTGGCGGCCTTGGAAGCAGCTGCTTGACATTGCATGCTGTTATTTAGCCTGTTGTCTACTAAGCTTTGGTTGTTGTTTTCAGGACTCATTTTCTGCTCTGTCTCTTTCCTCTGCCGCAGTAAAGTCTGTCCACCAACGTAACAACATGCTGCTGGACATTTTCCCTTCTGCTCATTCACACACCCCCAATGCTGGTCTCGATGGTCAGGAACTTACAGCCAGCCAAGCCAAGCTAGTGCACACACAATGGCTTATAGCCCTCGCCTATGCTAATGTAAGCACTATAGTCCTCAGTAGGTGGCCGCGCCCACCTCCTACGAATGTCTGAATAAGCGCTGCAAAGTAAAATGTTTTTTTTTTCTTCTAAGATTTGGTGAATTTGTTTTTAGAGATGTGAAAAAAAATAATGGCACTTAAAAGCAATCCGATTATATAGATTATTTACCAGCATGGACAATTCCTTTAAAGTGGTACCCACCCCCCCCACCCCCATCTTTTCGCCGATCGTCCTTTCCCTGGGAGTAGAAAAATAAATCCCCATTACCCCTGAGATATTGTGAACCTCGTGGGCGTTCTATTCCTGGGCTCCTACGTCATCAGATCAGGGGCCCCGGGGATGGAAATAATGAAAAGGGCCCAGCGACACGAGATGCTTTAAGTGGACAAAACCAAGGATTTTGACTACCCTGGGTTTTGGACCTTGCCTCATGGGGTCCCCCGCTGTGTGAAACCCCCAGGTCGCCCGAATAAACTCCAGATAACGCTCTAACAGGGAGCATGCCCGCGACGGCCACTCAGAAATGCACGGTGCGGGCATTGGTGACGTGGTCGCTGTTCGCACATGCACCAGTGGACCGGGAAACAAGGTGCGTTTTGGGGGTTTCACACAGTGTGACATCCCGATTTTAGATGCCTTTGAGGGGAGGGAATCAAGTGACTCTGGAATCTTATAGATTCCCATGACAATCTGTTGGTTATGATCCACTTTAAATCCCGGGGGTGCGGGGTCATGATTCAATCCAGAAATTGCTGGTCCTGCCACTCAAGCTGCCTGCAATCTGGGGCCACATCTATTGCTGGAAAGGAGAAAAGGAAAATCCAGGAAGGTGAAACCATCCAAATGGTGGGGTGAGAAAACCGGGTTCGATTGGTCAAAAGAACAGGTTTTGGTCCACTTGAATCAATTGATCACTTGCTATTTCTACTGATGCCGCTCATGCTGGACCTTGTAGTACAACAAAGGCTGGCTGCCCAAGCTTTCTTGAGTTGAAGTGAGTAAGCTGGCCTTCCTCTGACCTAATAAGTAAACACATCGGGCTTCGAGAGGCCAGAGATGCTCTCCGTGCTTGGCGAGCTTCACTGAATTCTACCCATAGGCACACCTTTACATAATATGTAAATGAAGCTACTTCCCTCATTGAGAGACAGATGAAGCCATGTCCCTTCATTGAGGGATGGATGAAGCCACGCCCCCTCATTGAGGGATGGATAGCAGTTAGGATGTAACACTTCCTACAATAGAAACCTTTGAATAGGCAAATGAATCATTTATTGCTGCCGATCTGCATGTTACACCTCAAAGGAGGGATGATATGTAAATTAAGCCACACCCCCTCAATGAGGGATGATAAAGTCACACCACCTCATTAAGGGATGATGAAGTCACACCCCCTCATTGCGGGATGAATAGGTGTTAGGATGTAACAGTTACAACAATAGAAACACTTTGAATAGGCAAATTAAACATTTATTGCTGCAGATCTGCATGTTACACCTCAAAGAGGGACAATATGTAAATGAAGCCATGCCCTCTCATTGAGGGATGGATGAAGCCACATCCCCCTTGTTGAGGGATAGATGAAGCCACGCCCCCTCGTTGAAGGATGGATAGGAGATACATTGTAACAATTACAACAATAGAAACACTTTGAATAGGCAAATTAATCATTTATTGCTGCAGATCTGCATGTTACACCTCAAAGAGGGACAAATGAGAACAATGAGGGACAGGGGGACATGGACTCCAAAGATGGACAGTCCCTCCAAATCAGGGGACACTTGGGAGGTATGCCATAGGGTACTGTCATTTACGGACATACTACAATGGAGAGCATCTACACCTCACCTATGGGCCCATCTCATTTGAGCTCCCAGTTGTATGGTGAAGAGCATTTTGTTTTTCGTTTGCACTTTTATATTATTTACTTACTTATATATTACTT
The DNA here is from genome assembly GCA_027917425.1 of Gastrophryne carolinensis. NCBI lineage: Eukaryota > Metazoa > Chordata > Amphibia > Anura > Microhylidae > Gastrophryne > Gastrophryne carolinensis. Next base: position 2,660,667 of record CM051241.1, read on the forward strand.
ATTTTGCGTTCTACAAACTTTGGTATCAAAATAAACTAAGGAGGATCTCCCAAGATGCACCGCTCCTTTACAGATCTTTTCATCACTCGCCCCCGCCAAGGGTGGGGGTAAACCCTTAAAGCTGGGCTATAAACAGAGGGGGAATTATGTGAAGTTGGTGACATTTCCGGGATGGGCAGTGAAATTCTTGGAGTGATTTCTCTTGTACGGTCTTGCTCTCCCTCTGATCGGGGCTTCAGTGCGAAGCAGTCACTCATCCTCTCCGGGAAGATGGCTGTAAATTAAAAACGTCAGATGTGGTGCCGACACCGGATAAGCGGATCACCGAGGTTCCCCCCGCGGGGGAAATGCCCCGCTCACCTTCTAAAGTTCCGGCTGTTACCCAAACGATGCCAAGGACCAAGCCATCCATTCAAGTCAACTGCCTGGGGTGGGAACGCCAGGACAAGTGGGTAGGGAGTGTCACACTTTCATCAGAGGAGCTCCTTACCTACCTTGTTTCCCTTAAAATAAGACCTACCCCGAACATATTTTCAGGATGGGTTAAATATAATCCCTACTCCAAAAATAAGCCTTAGTAGATAAGGGCAGACTAGATGGACTCTATGGTCTCCTTCTGCCGTCAACATTCTATGTTTCTAGTTTCAGGGGAAAAGAAGACAATTGCCTGAGGCACCAGGGTCAGGGTACCAGGTACCCATGACGCAGGCTTCGCATAACAGCCTGTGTCATATTGTAGGGCTAAGCAGATTCCGTCTCTTGCTACACACTGGCATCTGCCACCTAAGCTCATGGAGTAGTGACCAGTGTAGACCTGAGAGACAGTGTCACGTCCACCAGGAGGAACTTTTACTTAGTTAAAGTGATTGGCAAGTCAAAAGTAAAAAATAAAAAAAGAAATCTTGCCTTTCATAGAGTTGTTCCAGCGCTCTCCTTCCTCTACTGTCTGCCTCCTTAGTGAGGAAAATAATTCCCTCATTATGGTTTCCACCCTGCCAATGTGGTTTGCTAATCAACCTTTAACCTTCAGGGGACTAGGATTGGAAACACCACCCACTCCCTGCCCAGATGCGCCTCTCTCGCTACCTATGAAACCCCGCCCTCCTCTCACACTCATCACAGTGTGCTTACATCACATCGCTGTGTCCACATCCACTGTTTCTCCTCATTGTTTCTCTGCATTTCCAAAGCTCTGATACTTTTAATAATAACTTAGGAACCAGAGGGTCTTTTGAAAATGGGATTGAAGTTTGGGAAAGTGCAACGTGTAGCCTGAGACATTGGGACAATAATCAGGCGCTCGCCTTTCGTATAACTTATAACGCATTGCAGGGTGTATCTGGTATGGACCACATTGGACCTCACCACCTCCATCAAAAGACCTCTTCTATGTAGAGTGTTTCTGAGGTGGACCTCCGAGATATCTCCACTTCTTTCAGAAGAGCTCTATACCTTTATAACTCTGTGTAGGATATGTCTGAGACGTAGCCAGGTGGATTGCAGAGAAGTTTCAAACTTCATCTGAAGACCTCCTTACCCTGTGTAACTCTGTGTAGAGTGGATCAAAGGTGGACCTCAGAGTTATCCTTAATTCCATCAGAACCATTAAGCAGTGTAACTGTATCTGAGATGGACCAAAAGGTGGACTTCAGAGATATCTCCACTTGTATCAGAAAAGATGTTTAACTGCAGAATACATCCGAGATGTACCAAGGTGAATTGCAGAGAAATCTCAAACTTCATCAGAAGAGCTCCTCACCCTGTGTAACTCTATGTAGAGTGGATCAAATGTGGACCATTAAGCAGTGGACCAATAGGTGGACTTCAGAGATATCTTCACTTCTATCAGAAAAGCTATTTACCTGCATGCAGAGTATCTGAGATGGACCAATTTGACCCCTTAATATATCTCAACTTCCTTCAAAGGAGCTTCTTACCTATGTAACTATCTAAGGTGAACTTTAGACTTATCTCCACTTCCAAGATCTGTTTACCTAAGTAACTCGATGCAGGATCTATCTGAGACGGGCCAATAGAGATTCTTCCACTTCCTTCACTAGAGCTGTTTTCATGTGTAACTCCATATACTGTAAGGTGTATACGAGGTGGACCTCAGAGATATTTCCCCTTCAATCCCCTTCAAAGTGCTCTTTCCCTATGTTATTATGTAATATGTAGCTGAGTTGGGCCATAGTGGACTTCAGACTTATCTCCACTTCCATCAGCTATGAAACCCTATGCAGGGTGTATCTGAGGTGAACTAATAGAGATATTTCCACTTCCATCAGTAGAGCGGTTTCCATGAGAAGCTCTACGTACCGTAGGGTGTATCTGAGGTGGACCTCAGAGATATATCTACGTCAGTTAGAAGAGCACTTTCCCTATGTAGGGTGGACCACATAGATATTTCCCACTTCCATACTTCCATTACAAGTGCGGTTAACACAAGTAACTCTACATATCGCAGGGTGTATCCGAGATATGCCCACTTCAATTAGAAGAGCTCCTAACCTATGTAACTCTATGTTGGGACCAATAAAGATATTTCCACTTCCATTAGAAGAGCTTTTTCCACGTGTAACTCTATATACCTTAGCATGTATCTGAGGTGGCCCTCAGAGATATTTCCTCTTCAAGTTGGACCCTCTTAATTGGATCCCATATTATAAGTTCCTCCAGAAGATCTCCTTACCTATGTATCTCTATCTAAGGTGGATCAAAGTGGACTTCAGCGATATCTCCACTCAAAAGATCTGCTGTCACGATCGGGCTGCGTCCGGGCAACCCCTGACCCAGTGTGTGCTCTGCGCATGTGAGGCAGGCACTTCCTGGGCGCCCTTTAAAAGGAGGCCTCCAGCACTAGGGAATGGCCTACAGATCTTCTTGGAGTGATGCTTGCCTCTGTTCCTGTGTGACTTCCTGGTTTGACTTTTAGCTCTGACTTCTGGCTTGGATTACGACACGCTCTGGCTCTTGGATTATGACCCCGCTCTGGCTCTGACCCCCTGGCTTTGGACACCGACCTCTCTCTGGTTTTCGACCCCTGGCTTGAACGACTACCTGTTTTCCCGCTCTGACCTTCAGCAACGGATTACGGCTGTCCCTGGATCTGTGCTCTCTGGCTTCCATGAATCAGCTTCCCCCAAACCCTGGACTGGACTTTTCCTATATTTGGGCTCACTGGCCATTGGCAACAGTAGCAGGACCCCAACTTTTCTCCAGTGCAATCCGACACCCCTTGCGAAAGGCTTAGACGAACACCTGATCTGTCGGCAGACTCCACACGCTGAAACCAGTGTGTGGTACAACACTCTACCCATTACTCACGCACTGGCTCCCCTCAGTTACAGTCAGCTTTAACTCCCTATTGCCTTCCAGATCTTCAGTAGTTTCTTACCTGGTGTTCCCGATTCTGCATCATCCTCACACGTGACACTTCGGCCTTCCCTTCTGCTGAGTTTCCCCAGTCTCTACTCTCTGGGGAGACCGCAGGTGGTATTGCTGGCAGCTATCTGTATCTACATCAGCCTGGTCTCCAGAAAGGTACATGATATCTGCCTACCTATGTAACTCTTTGCTGGGTGTATCAGAAATGGACCAAGTTGGATCTTCTACTATATCACAAATTCTTTCAGAAGAGTTCCCAATATATAACTCGATGAAAGATGAATCCGAGACCTAGACTTAGACCTAGAATCTAAACCAATAAAATATTTCCACTTTCACCTGTAGAGATGTTTCCACATGTAAAGTAGGGTAGTTAAACACCCTGAGGTGGGCCAAAGTGGACCTCAGAGATATCACCACTTCATTAGAAGATCTCCTGATATATCTCCATTCAGGTTGAATTTAAGGTGAACCTTTAGGTGCAGCTTAACTTCTTCATAAGAGCTGTCTACTTCTACTTAGAAGTTCTCCTAATATAACTCTATTTAGGTTGTATATAAGGTGAACCTTTAGGTGCAGTTTAACGTCTTCGTAAGAGCTGTACATACTGAAGGGTCTATCTGAGGTAGACCATCGGTAGAGCGGTTTACCTTTGTAACTCCACACAGGATCTATTTACCCTTGTGGGCTTTATCTGAGCGATCATCCCAGACATCTGCTGTCACTTACGATCCTGTAACCTGTGTCCAGACACATGATATTCTACGACTTACACTGGCAGCCATTTCTTACAAGGCGCATTAAGGGATACAGAGGAGAAATCCAAGAGATTGTATCGCATTCCAGCAAAAGTCCTAGAATGAGACACAGTTGGCACCTTCACAGGTTCGGTGTTCTGCCAGGAACCTGTCAGGGCCTCGTCCCGGCGGCAGCCAAGATGAAGCATCCGATTACTCTAACGGTTATGTAATAAGGACCCAGCGGATGACGCGTCTTGATCTTCTTTCTCCTCGGCCCCTTCTAGACATGAACATGTCAACGTTTTGCTTGGATGAGCCTATACTCATCAACATCACACTTGCTATTTGTGATCGCGGTGTGCGAGGTGACGACTGATATCATGTCTCCTTCTGCTGAGTCCATGGAAGGAGAGGACGGCATAGAAGCATACCTCCCAACTTTTTAGGGTAGGAAAGAGGGGCAATTGTTATATTAGGCCAAGACCCCTCATTCGATAGGAGATAGGGTGTAACAGTTACAAAAACATAAACACGTTGAATAGGCAAATTAATCATTTATTGCTGCAGATCTGCATGTTACACCTCAAAGAGGGACAATATGTAAATGAAGCCACATCCCCTCAGTATAGGATGGAGAAAGCCACACCCCATCATTGAGGGATGGATGAAGCCACACACTCTCATTGAGTGACTGATAGGAGATAGGAAGTAACAGTTGATAGGATGAAACAGTTACAACAACATAAATATTTGGAATAGGCAAATAAATAATTTATTGCTGAAGATTTGCATGTTACACCTCAAGCAGGCAGAATATGTAAATTAAACCACTCCCCCTCAGTTTTGGATGGATGAAGCCATGCCCCCTAATTGAGGGATGAATAGGAGATAGGATAGTTACAACAATAGAAACACTTTGAATAGGAAAATGAATAATTTATTGCTGCAGATCTACACGTTAAACCTCAAAGAGGGACAATATGTAAATGAAGCCACTGAGGGGTAGATGAAGCCACACCCCCTCATTGAGGGATGGATGAAGCCACACCCCCTCATTGAGGGATGGGTAGGAGATACATTGTAACAGTTACAACAATAGAAACACTTTGAATAGGCAAATGAATCATTTATTGCTGCAGATCTGCATGTTACACCTCAAAGAGGGACAAATGGGACGAACATGGGGCAGTCCCTCCAAATCACACATGGGAGGTATGTAGAAGCCCACTCCAACCTATTCCATCCCACCTCATTCCAGCCTTACAGCCGGGAATCCAGCGCCGCAATTGGCTGCCCGACTCTAACGTGGGCAGGACATTTGGCGACCAGAACATCACTGCTCACGTGATCGCTGGGCAGCCAATCATGGTGCTGGATTCTTTGCAGGGAGCGAGAGAAAGCTAAGATTTAAGGGCATCCTGGGGGGTTATGTGTGTGTGTGTGGGGGGCTCCAGCATTCTGGATGCTTTCAGATAGTGGCGGCGCCGGCGGTCACCAACACCCTTGCCGCGGAGGGTGTTGGTCCGCTTTAACCTTTATATTTAACCTTTCCCTCCTCTTACAAACATGCAGTTATTACTCCAATAATCAAGAAACCCTCTACGGTCATTACTCATCTACCAACAACTTACTCGATCCCCTACCATCGGGATTCCGCACCAACCAATCCACTGATACTGCCCTCACCATAGTCACTAATGTTCTGCTCACTGCTAAAACCAAGAGGTCGCTACTCCATCCTCATCCTCCAACAGGTCGCTACCCCATCCTCATCCTCCAACACTGCTGCCCACCCCCTGCTTGTCGATAATCTCTCCCCTTTTGGGGTCCAAGGCCTTGCACTCTCTTGGGTCACCTCTCCGACAGATCTATTAGGGTATCCTACTCTGATAGCATATAATTTTCTCAGTTCACTTCAATAGGTTTTCAAGGATCAAAGCCCTTAGTGAAGCACTTGCTGTATAAACCTTGATCAAGGAAACCACACAAAAACCACAGACAACAGTTCTGTAGTTGGAAGCGTGATAAATGATATTTAATCCACAGCAGCATAAGATATATATAAGGGGGCAGAAATTCAAATCAAATGTCAAATCTCAAGGACGTATGACGGATCATTTGGTTTGCAATAAAGGAACAAAGCCTAGTTTTAGGGTTTTTTTGATAGTTTTAGAACTTATCGGAATCTGGTTCCTGTATTGCTACATCCGGTTGTGAAATATGGAACAAAAGAATTAAAATTTCCAACAAGTGGAATAAGAAACCTTAAGGTATTACTCTTCACTCTAACACGGTCTCATCCTCCCGTTATCTTTCTGTTGGTAGCCGCAAGGTTCTGTCCTAGGCCCCCTACTTTTCTCAGTCTACACCTATGGTCTTGGAAAACGTGTAGCTTCACTAGGCTTTCAATGCTGGTGATTGAGAGCTAAATATACAGATGCAGCATTCTTTAAACTGGACCAACACCCATTTTTACTTTAACGGGCGTAGGTCCAGCTGTCAGGTGATTGAAAGAAGCTCGGGGAGCCCCCCTCACAGCAAACCGCACACAAAGCTTGAAATACTCACCCTTATTACGAGCCTATCTAACAGATCCCTGGGCCCATCTCCTTGGGTTTTGGTCCACTTTAAATGAATGCTGCATCTGTACCAGTAAGCTTCTATTCCAGACACCAACATCATAACAGACTAGTGGATATGAGGACCCTGGAGGTAAGTTACTGTGTTCAGAAGCAAAATACAATTGTAAAGATGTGCTCGCCGTCAGTTTGGCTCTACTTTGGATACAGGCTCCGATTTCTCACAACATGCTTCAGTATCGTGGACAACATGCTTCAGTATCGTGGAGTTCAGAGCTGCAGGGCCCTAGGCACTTTAATTACTTAAAGTGGCTCAAAACCCAGCTCAATTGGCCCGGGAATCTATAAGATTCCTGGGCCGATCGATTCCCTCCCCCGATCGATTACCATCCAAAATCGGGATGCCCCACTGTGCGATACCCCCAAGGTCGCCCCGTTCACTCACCTTGTGCGCTCCAATGTGCATTCCCACTATCCCTCTAGCAGGGGGCGTGCACAAGGCGTTTGTGAATGGCTGGCCCGGGCACGCTCCCTATTAGAGGGAAGCGGGGGATGCGGCCGACGTGACGTCAGTGGCTCTGAGCGCACTGATTGGACGAGCTGCCGCGCATGCGCCGTAGGCTCGGCAAGAGGTGAGTTTCTTTGGGAGATCTGGGGGGTTTTACACAGCAGGGCGTCCCCGATGGGAGATAAGACCAAAACTCAGGCTAGTCAAAATCCTGGGTTTTGGTCCACTTTAAACCCCCCTCCCCTGAGCCACTTACATAGATATGCATTCACCCAGCACTTAACGTCCCCCTCTATCTGTATAGATGCCCCCTTAGGTCTCCAAAAAATAAAGCAAATCATTTGCCCCTCAGCTCCCCAAAATATGTGTATATAGTGCGTACTCCACTCCTGCAACACTCCTGCTCCCCCAAACCTCACCAATCTGCTGCCCCCCCCTCTTCCGGTTTTACCTTTGGGCAGTATTGCTGACCTCACTAGCGATCCATCTTTTGGGTCCCTCGGATTCCGGGCAACCTTCTGACGGGCAGCGCGTGTGGCCCCTGTTCCCGCGCCTGAGCAGTGCCCATGTGTGGAATGCCAATGAGCTGCCTGAGAACGGCGCGGGACTAAAGCCGCGCTGTCACTTACAGACGGATAAGCCAGCGGGGGGGGGGGGGGATCGGGCCCTGAGGTCTCAGCAGCGTCATCCAAAAGGTAAGTAGGGGCCGATGGGATGAGTCGCCCCCTTTTTATTTTAGGTTCGATGTTCCTCTTTAAACCGGACCTTCAGCAGTATTTAATGAAAAGCCCAAACCCTTAAAAAAACGATTCCCAAGCATCTATAAATACCATTTTGCGAGTACTCACCTGTAAAATGGTTATTACGAGTATGTCACACACCCCACTTCCAAAGATCCATGACACTTGGGAAACCGGCCTGTAGAGGGCGATCTTGCAGAGATGACATGGAAAAAGGAGCCCCTCCTGGTCCATAAGTACCGGGTTGCTCCCACTATTCCTCAGTCTTATTAAAAAGCAGTGAGAACCAGGAAGAGCCAATTATATTCAATAATAATCACCATATAAAGGATCCCTAGAACAAAAAGGGCGGGGGAAGTGGGGTGTGTGACATACTCGTAATAACCATTTTACAGGTGAGTACTCACAAAATGGTATTATTCCTAGTATGTCACACACCCCACTTCCAAAGATCCATAACACTTGGGACATCCAATAGCAGTCTCTATAATGGGTGGGGATCCCCAAGGAATAATGCATAACTTAAATTACTGCAGCTTGCAGAATTTTGCGGCCAAAAGCAGCATCCGCTGAGGCCCGCACATCAACCTTGTAAAACTTAGACAAAGTGTGCACAGAAGACCAAGTCGCAGCCTTGCAAACTTGTTCAACAGAAGCCTGGTGCTGAAAAGCCCAAGAAGCTCCAATAGCATGAGCGGTGACACGAAAAGGGGGAACCTTCCCCTTCGCCATATAGGCCCCAATGATGGCCTGACGTATCCACCTACTAAGGGAAGATTTGGCAGGAGCAAAACCCTTCTTGGACCCAGAAGGCACAACAAAAAAGGCATCCGTCTTGCGGAAGGCAGAGGTAGTAACTAAATAATACTTAACACAATGAACTACATCCAAAGAATGTAAGACCCTTTTCTTGTCGTTACCAGGTTTAGGACACAAGGAAGGAAGAACTATATCCTGATTTAGGTGGAAAGCAGACACCACCTTAGGAAGGAAATCCGGTTTAAAAACGGAAAACAACCTTATCTTGATGCCTCTCAAAATAAGGGGCTAGAATAGACAAAGCCGCCAGTTCAGAAACTCGGCGGACAGAAGTAATAGTAACCAAAAAGGCAACCTTCTGAGTAAGAACAGGAAGAGGAATATCCTGCAAAGGCTCAAAGGGAGCTGCCTGCATAGCTGAAAGCACCAGGTTAAGGTCCCAAACAGGAAGTATAGGCTTTCTGGGAGGCCGCACATGCGCGACTCCTTGTAAAAAGGTCTTAACCAAAGGATAAAGAGCGAACGACCCTTGAAAGAAAATAGCCAAGGCAGAGACTTGCCCTTTCAAAGTACTAATCTGGAATCCCATATCCAGACCTCGTTGCAGATATTCGAGAATTCTAGGAATAGAAAACACTCTACAGGGCAAAGCCCTGGATTCACACCAATCAATATGGGACCTCCAAGTCCTGTAATAAATGACAGAGGAAGACTTCTTCCTAGCTCTAATAAGAGTCTGAATAACCACATCAGAAAGACCTTCTTCTTTCAAGATGGAGACTTCAGCAGCCATGCCGTCAAAGCCAGCGTTTATAAATTGGGGTAACAAAGTTGACCCTGAGTGATGAGATCTGGAAGAAGAGGCAGATGGAACCGATCCACTGCCAGCCTTACGACGTCTGCGTACCACAGACGTCTTGGCCACCTTGGCACCACCAGAATTGCTGGCGCCTCCTCCAGTGCTAACTTGCGAATCATCTTCTCTGATCATGGAGAATGGGGGAAACAGATATAGGAACCCCAGATCCTTCCAGGCCAGATACATGACATCCGCTGCCACTGCCAGAGGATCCTGGGATAGAGACAAAAGCTGGCAGCTTGTGATTGTGACGAGAAGCCAACAGGCCCAACCGTGGAGTCCCCCACTTGTGACAGAGGAACTGAAAGACCCTTGGATTGAGAGACCATTCTCCCTGGCGAGAACATCCCCTGCTCAGGGAGTCCGCCTCCACATTCTCTATCCCCAGAATGTAAACTGATGATATGCAGGGAACATTGATCTCTGCCCACTGAAGGATCAGAGAAACTTCCCGGAGGGCACCCCAACTGCGAGTCCCTCCCTGGTGATTGATGTATGCAACAGCTGTTCGGTTGTCTGACCGAATCTAAACTGGCAGACCCTGTAAGAAATGGGTCAATCGAAGTAGAACAAGACGTATGGCCCGAAGCTCTAATATATAGATTGGAGAATTAGCCTCCTGAGGCCCTCACAATCCTTGGAACTGATGCTTCTTCCAGAAGGCCCCCCCCAGCCTACCAGGCTGGTATCCGTGGTAACCAGTTCCCAACGCGGAGTAGAAATGACTTGCCCTTCTGGAGGTTGTGCGATATTAACCACCACTGAAGGGACTGCAAAACGTGGGGAGACAATAAACAAGTCTGATTCAATGATAGTGGGCACCTGTCCCACTTTGCCAAGAGGAAGAGCTGAAGCGTCCTTATGTGAAACTGGTTAAACGGGACTGCCTCGAATGCAGCTACCATCAATCCCACTAGTCTCATCCCTAGACGGATAGACTGACAAGGGTTGGACAAGAATAGACTAATCAAGTCCTGAATCAGAACCATTTCAGAATCAGGCCCAGGAATTTCCCTGGACGGACAGAGAGAGGATTTGGGGTAACTTATTACCCATCCGAACCTCTCTAGCGAGACCACCACCCTGGTGTCCAACTCTGATTGTTCGAGGGAGGAGGCCGCGATAAGAAGATCGTCCAGAAAAGGCATAATGCGGATGCCCTGGACCCTGAATATAGCCATCACTCCTGCCAGCATCCTGGTAAAGACTCTTGGGGCCGAGGTAAGGCCAAATGGCAGGGCCACAAATTGATAATGCTGGTCTTCTATCGAGAACCTGAGAAATCTCTGGTGACCGGGAAAATAGGAATGTGCAAATAAGCATCCTTAGGTCTAGGATAGGCCGAACAGAGCCGTCCTTCTTGGGTACCGTGAATAGGTTGGCGTAAAACCCGAAACCCCTTTCCGCCGGAGGCACTAGGCAGATGACAGCCATGTTTAACAGATTCGCTACTGCTGCCCGCAGTCCCTGCGCAATTGCCAGATCTGACGGCATCCGGGACATGAAAAATCTGGGAGGAGGCCGGGACTCGAATTCCAGTTAGTAACCGGAAGAAACTACTTCCAGAACCCAATTTTTCTCCAAATAGGCGCAAACCCACAAACGGAAGCGCTGTATGCGATTTCTTGGCTACAACATCCGCCGCCCACTGCTGCAACCATACAGACCGCCGAATGGCGATTAACAAGGCAGAGGTTCTGCTGCACATGAGCAGAGTATCATCTAAAGCAGAAAGTACAAAAGATGCAAACATCTCACAATGCTTAAGAGCGGCGTACTCATCAGAGGCCGGATCAAGCCCTGAGTTATTCATTAGGTCTCTCATAACAGACCTAATAGCCACCGACATAAGCGCCAACAGGCCGCAAGGCCGAGCCTACACTGGAAAAAGCGTGGCACGCCATTTGATCAATACGTTTGTCCTCTCCATCCATGAGTGTAGTGGAGTCAGGAAGTACAGGGGCATCCACCTCAGGAGTGGATGACCAACGTTTAACCGTATCAGCTGGAAAGGGATATTTTTTGTCCCAGCCAAGGACAAGGGAATGCCATGAAGCCGCACAGGCTTCTCCCATTCTTTAAAAATAATATCATCAAAATGCTTTTTATTTGGAATTCCAAACGAGGTTTAGAGGCTCCAAGAATTCCCCTCTCTTGAGAGGGACTACTTCAGGAGGAGTCATAACAAAACCTCAAATAACTGGGCAAGAGCTTTTGGGGTAACCACAACACTCTCTTCACCCTGCTCACTTTCAGTACCAACAACTTGCTGTTCGTCAGAAACATCTGAATCCTCATATAATTCACCTTCTTCTAAATGAGAAGAGTCAGACCAATCAAGCAATTCGCAATTGTCCAACTCACTTGCCAAGACGGCATGAGTCAAATGCTTTCTTTTAGCTGAGGCCTTCTTAGCCACAGAGGTAGACATAAATCCTTCAAGATGAGCCAATCTGGCACATAAATCAGAATGCGACTCATCACCCATGACAATATCACTGGGGGTACAGACAAGACACGGCGGAGTCGGAGAAGAGGCATTAGCCGCAGACCCTGAAGCCTGGGCCCCAGTTTGCTGCATAATGGTTAATTGTGCACAAGGGACACAAAGAACTGCGTTATCCCAAACAAGGGATGCCCCACATCCAAAACATTGCCGAGTCTGTGCCAAGGGAATTGCATGTCCGTTATCCTGGGATGCCTCCATATGATGCTTTAGTATTATAGTTATAATTGATTATAGTCGCCAAGTATATCTGGGGTTTTTTTTTTTTTAGCCGAGGCCTTTCTGACCACATAGCTAGAAATAACTTTCTGAATATTAGCCATCTGGCACACATATCAGATTGTGACTCCCCAACTGTGACAACATCATCTGGGGTACGGATAAGGCGGGGTGGGGTAGGAGAAAAGGCCAGGGCCACAGACCCAGAGGCCTGGGCCCCCAACTGCTGTGTTATGGCCTGCTGATCACAAGGAATGCAAACAAGTACATTATCCCCCACAAGGGATACCCCACAATTCACACACTGCCGGGACTGCCCCGAGGGGAGCCTAAACCCAGTATCCTGGGAAGCCTCTATATGGTGATCTTTAAGGTAGTCACAATGACCAGAGGGAATTACGCTGTTAAAGCTACCCGGGATGCCCCTTCAAGTCCCAAATGGGAGGAATTCTTTTTTTTTTTTTTTTTTTTTTTTTAAATCCTTTAGGACTATTTAAGGGCAGACTAGATGGAGCATAAGGTCTCATTCTGCCGTCAACCTTCTATGTCTCTATGTTGTTGGTCTTTAACACATAGAGCCAGGTAACATGAATCCAGGTCCACCTTAAAGTGGAACACAAAACCTGAACATAAGGGCAGGAGGACATAAGCCAAACATACGCATCACTCAAAACCAATACATATATCTGTGTATCTATCAGACATATTTTCTTCAGTAGTCAAAACCCAGCATATCCAGAGTCAAGGCACCAAAGAAGGCTGAACAGGCCAGCTGCTCCAGCCCCAAGTAATGGCTTTAGCAGCAGTTAGGCTTGCACACAAGTGTATGTGAGGCAGCTCAGCACAGGGGAGTGTTTACAAAGAAACTCCAGCCTGTGCAATAAAAGTGTTGTCTCTCTAGACAGAGCTGGAGCTAGCTACTGAAAAATACCATTGAGTGAATCACAGAGTAAATATATGCATAAGAATATATAACACAAGTGGCAAAAACTCACGTGTCCTAAGGAAAGACTGGAAGAAGAGACAGAAAGGAGAGACAGGAAGGAGAGGGCGGGCCAGAAAAAAAACACCAGTGAAGCCAATATAGCTGAGCTCCCGGCCCTGCCCTCTCCTTAATCACAGCTGAAAATCAACAATGGCCGAATTTGAAGATTACACCATCTATTTTAAAAGCAAAGACCTGCCACAAGCTGAGCTTCCTGCGATACTTGTGCTGTTGAACAGTGCTAAAACACACACAGACACACACACACTTTTCCCATGTGATTTTTTAGCTTTATTATGGGAGAAAGGCCACCCCCCTCCCCCTCCTCCCCCAAGGGGCACGGAGAGACACTGCGGGGGGGGGGGGGGGCCCACACCAATAGGTGAAAGGGCAAGAGGGAGAGGGCATCCCAAGTCGGGGATCACCAACCCGGACACCGCCGGGAGGCATATTGTTATAGCTTAACTTTTAAAAGAAAAAGAAGTCCGGGCAGAAACAGACATAAAAGGAATGCTGGGAGTTACCCCGGCTACCTGCAAGGAGGAGAGAGTCATCTTCTGACTTGCTTCGCCGACTGCAGAGACGAAAAGACTGAGGAATAGTGGAAGGAACCCAGTACTTATGGACCAGGAGGGGCTCCTTTTTCCATGTCATCTCTGCAAGATCGCCCTCTACAGGCCGGGTTCCCAAGTGTCATGGATCTTTGGAAGTGGGGTGTGTGACATACTAGGAATATTAACATATTTTACGTTTTTAGTCACTTACTTATTATTATTTCCCCCCCCACTGGGCTGCAACTCTGTCAGGACTCTAGGACGTGGGCGCCGCCATCTTTACTCAGAAGTATCACATACTGAGGAGAGGAGAGGGGGATAAAGTGCAGGGGGTGGGGTTATAGCTGTGCTTTGCTCAGACAGAGCAGAGCCAGGGTCAAGGTAAGGACAGCAATCCCAGAATTCTGAGCGACAGTCAGAGGACACTTCCTGTTTGCAGGCTGCCTGATGCTCCATGAGCCACCATCTTGGATGTTTAAAGGCTCATAACATGCAGTAGATGCAGGTAGGATGATTATTAATGTGAGCAATCTGTATGTACAGGGTGTGGGAAACATATAAGCAGCTAACTAGGGCCACACTGTACTTTTGGCTACAGGGCGGCTTTGGCGGCCATATTGTTTATGATGCGAGTATTGGGGGGGGAGGGGTGGTGCGCACCTGCATCTTCCTGTGAAGAATCATCGTTGAGGCCAAAGTTCTGTTTAGGGAGGAAAAGTTTTGGGAAGCTTAGGCGGAGGGTTCGCCGATCAGCAGGAAGCGGGGACGTGGCTCTCGTTCAACGGCTGCGAATACGCAATGATCCAACGCGGTCTCCGCAGAAAGCCGCGCGACGAAGCGGCCGCTCTCATGCGGAGCTACAGTCACAGCCCGAGCCCGTTTTGCCTCTGTCCAACAGGAAATAACTGAGCTGAAAGAAAGCCAGACGTCACATCGGGATAATGAAGAGCAGATACCGAGAATGACACACGCGGCTCTAGAGGGACGCAGCTGGGTGCGTTCCATATAGACGCAATACAAACACATCCCGAAAACAGGCGCACGTGTGAAATGTAGAAACGTACGCGAGGGCGGATACCGGGAACGACAGGGGACCAGCACCAACGTATACTGAGAATAAGCTGTGCAGCTTCTATATATGAACCCACGAAGAGAAGAGGGCGAAACGTACGCACAACTTCAGCGCAACATATACTGAGAATAAGCCGTGCAGCTTCTATATATGAACCATGAAAAGAAGAGGGCAAAACATATGCACAACTTCCCAAACCCAACACCACTTACATATGTACATTATATAGGCTTTTTTAAAGGGGACCAAAACCCAGCATTTTGACTATGCGAGGGGCCCTCAGAGGCAGAATCGCCCCCAAAGTTCAGGCCAGGTCAGAGTTTCGGTCCCCGAAACAAACTTTTATTCAAGGTTTGGCTGAACCTGGCGAACCCGAACCTTGGGAGGGGGGGTTCACCCAACACTACTTACATACATAATATTGACTTCTTTAAAGTGGACCAAAACCCAGGATATTGGACTATCTTAGAGGCACAATTGCCCCCCAAAGTTTGGGCCGGGTCCGAGTTTGGGTCCCCAAAACTAACTTTTATTCAAAGTCCGGCTGAACTTGCTGAACCTGAACCTTGGGGGGGTTTGGTCCTAGCCCCTGTGGCACTCCGAAACCCTCCAGGTCACCCAAACTAACTAATCTTTTCCCGGTCCTACGGCGCATGCGCAACCTCCTGTCCAATCAGAGCTGACTCAGCTAGGCTTGTCTAAGGGTCCGAGTGCTGCTGATCGCTACGGCGACCGCATCCCTGCCACCCTCTAACAGGGAGCGTGCCTGAGCTGGCCATTCACAAATGCCTGGCGCAGGCACGCGCCTTGCTGAAGGTATAGCGTGGATGCGGTGCTGCTCACTCATGCGCCGTTGGACTGGGAGAGAAGGCGAGTATACCGGGCGCCCTCGGGTGTTTCACACAGTGTGGCTTCCCAATTCTGGATGCCCCGGGGGCAGGAATCTATAAGATTCCAGGGCCATAGCTTTAAAGTTTTGGTCCACTTTAAACTTTTGTCATGTTAATTATTCGACGTCCCTTAAACTTACATCAATGATGATGTCATCAAATCTTACAAATGGTTTTGTGTCCCTTATTATAATATAATTAGTTATTAATTGACCCTTCAAAGCCTGACAGCATCGCGCCCGCTGCTTTGCATTACCCGGAATAGATTTGCTCCTCTGCGTCCTGTCAGTTGTCATTGGTCCCCCTGACATGTAAACAAGCAGGTCAGCTGTGCCCGAACACATGGGCCTCCATTTAGTAAAGGTAGAAGAAAATTCTCATGGTAGTAAAAAATTCAATTCATGACAACAAACCCTGAGAATGTCACTGTTACTGAATCACCAGATAAAAAGACAATGAAAGTCAATGTCACTGTTACTGAATCACTAGATAAAAAGACAATGAAAGGCAATGGCAGCTTTTACTACAGTGTAGAAAGGAGGAAACACTTGTCTACTTTTCTTAGTAGTAAAAAAGTGCCATTGACTTTCATTGTTTCATAGCTGGTGATTCAGTAACAGTGACATTGACTTTAACTGTCTTTTTATCTGGTGATTCAGTAACAGTGACATTCTCAGGCTTTTTTCTCATGAATTGAATCTTTTACTACCATGAGAATTTTTTCCTAGCTTTATTGAATTGAGGCCATGGTCTGGGTTTGACAGCCGTGGATGGATGCACCGCTTCTGCATGTCACAGACTTCCCCTTTCGTGCTTCGTGCATACATAACTTTTCAGGGTGGGAAAGATGGACATTTGTTACATTAGGCCACGCCCCCTCATTGAGGGATGGATGAAGCCACGCCCCCTCACTGAGGGATATATGAAGCCACGCCCCCTCGTTGAGGGATGGATGAAGCCACGCCCCCTCATTGAGGGATGGATAGGAGATACACAGTAACAGTTACAACAATAGAAACACTTTATATAGACAAATAAATCATTTATTGCTGCAGATCTGCATGTTACACCTCAAAGAGGGACAATATTTAAATGAAGCCACGCCCCCCTCATTGAGGGATATATACAGCCACGCCCCTCATTATGGGATGATGAAGCCATGCCCCTCATTATGGGATGATGAAGCCACGCCCCTCATTATGGGATGATGAAGCCACACCCCCTCATTGAGGGATGGATAGGAGATACATTGTAACAGTTACAACAATAGAAACACTTTGAATAGGCAAATGAATCATTTACTGCTGCAGATCTGCATGTTACACCTCAAAGAGGGACAATATGTAAATGAAACCACGCCCTCTCATTGAGGGATATATGAAGCCACGCCCCCCATTGAGGGATATATGAAGCCACGCCCCCTCATTGAGGGATGGCTGAAGCCACGCCCCCTCATTGGGGGATGTTAGGAGATACATTGTAACAGTTATAACAATAGAAACACTTTGAATAGGCGAATGAATCATTTATTGCTGCAGATCTGCATGTTACACCTCAAAGAGGGACAAATGAGAACAACGAGAGACAGGGGGACACGGACTCAAAAGAGGGACAGTCCCTCCAAACCAGGGACACTTGGGATGTATGGCTTTGTGCATTTGCTTTAGACGCCACTTGTCATCCAGGAGCAGCGCCATTCATGACACACACCAGAGAAAGCCTCAGCACCTTTCCGATGACCTCACAGCCCAGATGTGCGAATGCAAATTTGCCACGAGCTGTCAGCCGCGCTGTGCCCACGCAGCTCCCACATTACAATTATAACTCAACGCAGGACCGTCGCATTCCTCCACTGCGACAGCGCCAAAAGTTACAACTTTAAAGGGGAGAGAAAACTTCTGC
Organism: Gastrophryne carolinensis; assembly: GCA_027917425.1. Taxonomy (NCBI): domain Eukaryota; kingdom Metazoa; phylum Chordata; class Amphibia; order Anura; family Microhylidae; genus Gastrophryne; species Gastrophryne carolinensis. The sequence goes on from CM051241.1 coordinate 2,678,367, forward strand.
GCAACAGATAACTGGCTTAGCCTAAAGTTTCACCCCTTGGCGGGTCAGCGCCGGGCACCGTTCTTTTTTTGTACGTCAGTCAAATGCAACAAACCCCACCAGCCGCATGTCATGCATTAAGCCAGCAAACCCCACCAGCCGCATGTCATGCATTAAAGCCAGCAAACCCCACCAGCCGCATGTCATGCATTAAGCCAGCAAACCCCACCAGCCGCATGTCATGCATTAAAGCCAGCAAACCCCACCAGCCGCATGTCATGCATTAAGCCAGCAAACCCCACCAGCCGCATGTCATGCATTAAGCCAGCAAACCCCGCCAGTCGCATGTCATGCATTAAGCCAGCAAACCCCACCAGCCGCATGTCATGCATTAAAGCCAGCAAACCCCACCAGCCGCATGTCATGCATTAAAGCCAGCAAACCCCACCAGCCGCATGTCATGCATTAAGCCAGCAAACCCCACCAGCCGCATGTCATGCATTAAGCCAGCAAACCCCACCAGCCGCATGTCATGCATTAAGCCAGCAAACCCCACCAGTCGCATGTCATGCATATAGGCAACAAACCCCACAAGTCGCATGTCATGCATATAGGCAACAAACCCCACCAGTCGCATGTCATGCATATAGGCAACAAACCCCACCAGTCTCATGTCATGCATATAGGCAACAAACCCCACCAGCCGCATGTCATGCATTAAGCCTGCAAACCCCACCAGCCGCATGTCATGCATTAAGCCAGCAAACCCCACCAGCCGCATGTCATGTATTAAGCCTGCAAACCCCACCAGCCGCATGTCATGCATTAAGCCTGCAAACCCCACCAGCCGCATGTCATGCATTAAGCCAGCAAACCCCACCAGTCGCATGTCATGCATTAAGCCAGCAAACCCCACCAGTCGCATGTCATGCATTAAGCCAGCAAACCCCACCAGCCGTATGTCATGCATTAAGCCAGCAAACCCCACCAGCCGCATGTCATGCATTAAGCCAGCAAACCCCACCAGCCGCATGTCATGCATTAAGCCAGCAAACCCCACCAGCCGCATGTCATGCATTAAGCCAGCAAACCCCACCAGCCGCACCCCTCTTCTCCACACCTTGTAAAGCGCTACGGAAGATGATGGCGCTATATAAATAAACAATAATAACAATGTCATGCATTAAGCACCTGAGAACAACCTGTTCCCAGCCACGCCGCCGCCACAGAACGAGCATAATGGTGCCCATTCAGGCTGTGTCTGCGCACTTACCCCACAGGCGGAGGTGCCAGGCATGGCTATAGGTTCCCCCTATAGGAAACGAGGAGATTCCTCCCGAGCCGTCAGTGACTTTCCCATCCGGACGCAGAGCTGCAGCATGATGTCTGAACCTCCCGATTCAGCTAAATGCTCTCAAGTTCCAAAGCTGGGATTCCCTCACCCGCCCACTTTCCACAGACACTTAACCCTCGTCCTGCCGGAAACCCCCGGGTGCTGCAGCAGCGGGACACCTGGGATGGTCGCGGCCCGGACTGCGGATAAGGGAAAACTTGGTTTACTGTTAACATATAACTATATGTTGAGGGGAACCAAGAATTACTCGGGAGACCTAGAAGCGCACGCGACCCGCCACTGCACTATCGCAAAATTGTGTAATGATAAAAACCCATATAAACTCGTCAGCCAATGAGAGGAGGGGTCACTTATACACCCCAACTGCATAACACTCCCGCCAAGCTTGTGGGTTATTATCTAATGAGAGGAGGGGTCACTTATACACCCCAACTGCATAACACTCCCGCCAAGCTTGTGGGTTATTATTATCTAATGAGAGGAGGGGGTCACTTATACACCCCAACTGCATAACACTCCCGCCAAGCTTGTGGGTTATTATTATCTAATGAGAGGAGGGGGTCACTTATACACCCCAACTGCATAACACTCCCGCCAAGCTTGTGGGTTATTATCTAATGAGAGGAGGGGTCACTTATACACCCCAACTGCATAACACTCCCGCCAAGCTTGTGGGTTATTATCTAAAGAGAGGAGGGGTCACTTATACACCCCAACTGCATAACACTCCCGCCAAGCTTGTGGGTTATTATCTAATGAGAGGAGGGGTCACTTATACACCCCAACTGTATAACACTCCCGCCAAGCTTGTGGGTTATTATCTAATGAGAGGAGGGGTCACTTATACACCCCAACTGCATAACACTCCCACCAAGCTTGTGGGTTATTATCTAATGAGAGGAGGGGTCACTTATACACCCCAACTGCATAACACTCCCGCCAAGCTTGTGGGTTATTATCTAATGAGAGGAGGGGTCACTTATACCCCCCAACTGCATAACACTCCCGCCAAGCTTGTGGGTTATTATCTAATGAGAGGAGGGGTCACTTATACACCCCAACTGCATAACACTCCCGCCAAGCTTGTGGGTTATTATCTAATGAGAGGAGGGGTCACTTATACACCCCAACTGCATAACACTCCCGCCAAGCTTGTGGGTTATTATCTAATGAGAGGAGGGGTCACTTATACCCCCCAACTGCATAACACTCCCGCCAAGCTTGTGGGTTATTATCTAATGAGAGGAGGGGTCACTTATACACCCCAACTGCATAACACTCCCGCCAAGCTTGTGGGTTATTATCTAATGAGAGGAGGGGTCACTTATACACCCCAACTGCATAACACTCCCGCCAAGCTTGTGGGTTATTATTATCTAATGAGAGGAGGGGTCACTTATACACCCCAACTGCATAACACTCCTGCCAAGCTTGTGGGTTATTATCTAATGAGAGGAGGGGTCACTTATACACCCCAACTGCATAACACTCCTGCCAAGCTTGTGGGTTATTATTATCTAATGAGAGGAGGGGTCACTTATACACCCCAACTGCATAACACTCCCGCCAAGCTTGTGGGTTATTATCTAATGAGAGGAGGGGTCACTTATACACCCCAACTGCATAACACTCCCGCCAAGCTTGTGGGTTATTATTATCTAATGAGAGGAGGGGTCACTTATACACCCCAACTGCATAACACTCCCGCCAAGCTTGTGGGTTATTATTATCTAATGAGAGGAGGGGTCACTTATACACCCCAACTGCATAACACTCCCGCCAAGCTTGTGGGTTATTCTCTTCTAATGAGAGGAGGGGTCACTTATACACCCCAACTGCATAACACTCCCGCCAAGCTTGTGGGTTATTATTATCTAATGAGAGGAGGGGTCACTTAAACACCCCAACTGCATAACACTCCCGCCAAGCTTGTGGGCTATTATCTAATGAGAGGAGGGGTCACTTATACACCCCAACTGCATAACACTCCCGCCAAGCTTGTGGGTTATATTCATCTAATGAGAGGAGGGGTCACTTATACACCCCAACTGCATAACACTCCCACCAAGCTTGTGGGTTATTATTATCTAATGAGAGGAGGGGTCACTTATACACCCCAACTGCATAACACCCCCGCCAAGCTTGTGGGTTATTATTATCTAATGAGAGGAGGGGTCACTTATACACCCCAACTGCATAACACTCCCGCCAAGCTTGTGGGTTATTATCTAATGAGAGGAAGGGTCACTTATACACCCCAACTGCATAACACTCCCACCAAGCTTGTGGGTTATTATTATCTAATGAGAGGAGGGGTCACTTATACACCCCAACTGCATAACACTCCCGCCAAGCTTGTGGGTTATTATTATCTAATGAGAGGAGGGGTCACTTATACACCCCAACTTCATAACACTCCCGCCAAGCTTGTGGGTTATTATCTAATGAGAGGAGGGGTCACTTATACACCCCAACTGCATAACACTCCCGCCAAGCTTGTGGGTTATTATCTAATGAGAGGAGGGGTCACTTATACACCCCAACTGCATAACACTCCCGCCAAGCTTGTGGGTTATTATCTAATGAGAGGAGGGGTCACTTATACACCCCAACTGCATAACACTCCCGCCAAGCTTGTGGGTTATTATCTAATGAGAGGAGGGGTCACTTATACACCCCAACTGCATAACACTCCCACCAAGCTTGTGGGTTATTATCTAATGAGAGGAGGGGTCACTTATACACCCCAACTGCATAACACTCCCACCAAGCTTGTGGGTTATTCTCATCTAATGAGAGGAGGGGTCACTTATACACCCCAACTGCATAACACTCCCGCCAAGCTTGTGGGTTATTCTCATCTAATGAGAGGAGGGGTCACTTATACACCCCAACTGCATAACACTCCCGCCAAGCTTGTGGGTTATTATTATCTAATGAGAGGAGGGGTCACTTATACACCCCAACTGCATAACACTCCCGTCAAGCTTGTGGGTTATTATCTAATGAGAGGAGGGGTCACTTATACACCCCAACTGCATAACACTCCCGCCAAGCTTGTGGGTTATTATCTAATGAGAGGAGGGGTCACTTATACACCCCAACTGCATAACACTCCCGCCAAGCTTGTGGGTTATTATTATCTAATGAGAGGAGGGGTCACTTATACACCCCAACTGCATAACACTCCCGCCAGGCTTGTGGGTTATTATTATCTAATGAGAGGAGGGGTCACTTATACACCCCAACTGCATAACACTCCCGCCAAGCTTGTGGGTTATTATCTAATGAGAGGAGGGGTCACTTATACACCCCAACTGCATAACACTCCCGCCAAGCTTGTGGGTTATTATTATCTAATGAGAGGAGGGGGTCACTTATACACCCCAACTGCATAACACTCCCACCAAGCTTGTGGGTTATTATTATCTAATGAGAGGAGGGGTCACTTATACACCCCAACTGCATAACACTCCCGCCAGGCTTGTGGGTTATTATTATCTAATGAGAGGAGGGGTCACTTATACACCCCAACTACATAACACTCCCGCCAGGCTTGTGGGTTATTATTATCTAATGAGAGGGGGGGTCACTTATACACCCCAACTACATAACACTCCCGCCAGGCTTGTGGGTTATTATTATCTAATGAGAGGAGGGGTCACTTATACACCCCAACTACATAACACTCCCGCCAAGCTTGTGGGTTATTATTATCTAATGAAAGGAGGGGTCACTTATACACCCCAACTGCATAACACCCCCGCCAAGCTTCTGGGTTATTATCTAATGAGAGGATGGGTCACTTATACACCCCAACTGCATAACACTCCCGCCAAGCTTGTGGGTTATTATCTAATGAGAGGAGGGGTCACTTATACACCCCAACTGCAAAACACTCTCGCCAAGCTTGTGGGTTATTATTATCTAATGAGAGGAGGGGTCACTTATACACCCCAACTACATAACACTCCCGCCAAGCTTGTGGGTTATTATTATCTAATGAGAGGAGGGGTCACTTATACATCCCAACTGTATAACACTCCCGCCAAGCTTCTGGGTTATTATCTAATGAGAGGATGGGTCACTTATACACCCCAACTGCATAACACTCCCGCCAAGCTTGTGGGTTATTATCTAATGAGAGGAGGGGTCACTTATACACCCCAACTGCATAACACTCCCGCCAAGCTTCTGGGTTATTATCTAATGAGAGGAGGGGTCACTTATACACCCCAACTGCATAACACTCCCGCCAAGCTTGTGGGTTATTATCTAATGAGAGGAGGGGTCACTTATACACCCCAACTGCATAACACTCCCACCAAGCTTTTGGGTTATTATCTAATGAGAGGAGGGGTCACTTATACACCCCAACTGCATAACACTCCCACCAAGCTTTTGGGTTATTATCTAATGAGAGGAGGGGTCACTTATACACCCCAACTGCATAACACTCCCGCCAAGCTTGTGGGTTATTATCTAATGAGAGGAGGGGTCACTTATACACCCCAACTGCATAACACTCCCGCCAAGCTTGTGGGTTATTATTATCTAATGAGAGGAGGGGTCCCTTATACACCCCAACTGCATAACACTCCCGCCAAGCTTGTGGGTTATTATCTAATGAGAGGAGGGGTCACTTATACACCCCAACTGCATAACACTCCCGCCAAGCTTGTGGGTTATTATCTAATGAGAGGAGGGGTCACTTATACACCCCAACTACATAACACTCCCGCCAAGCTTGTGGGTTATTATCTAATGAGAGGAGGGGTCACTTATACACCCCAACTGCATAACACTCCCGCCAAGCTTGTGGGTTATTATCTAATGAGAGGAGGGGTCACTTATACACCCCAACTGCATAACACTCCCGCCAAGCTTGTGGGTTATTATCATCTAATGAGAGGAGGGGTCACTTATACACCCCAACTGCATAACACTCCCGCCAAGCTTGTGGGTTATTATCTAATGAGAGGAGGGGTCACTTATACACCCCAACTGCATAACACTCCCGCCAAGCTTGTGGGTTATTATGTCATGAGAGGAGGGGTCACTTATACACCCCAACTGCATAACACTCCCGCCAAGCTTGTGGGTTATTATCTAATGAGAGGAGGGGTCACTTGTACACCCCAACTGCATAACACTCCCGCCAAGCTTGTGGGTTATTATCATCTAATGAGAGGAGGGGTCACTTATACACCCCAACTGCATAACACTCCCGCCAAGCTTGTGGGTTATTATCTAATGAGAGGAGGGGTCACTTATACACCCCAACTGCATAACACTCCCGCCAAGCTTGTGGGTTATTATGTCATGAGAGGAGGGGTCACTTATACACCCCAACTGCATAACACTCCCGCCAAGCTTGTGGGTTATTATTATGTCATGAGAGGAGGGGTCACTTATACACCCCAACTGCATAACACTCCCGCCAAGCTTGTGGGTTATTATTATGTCATGAGAGGAGGGGTCACTTATAGACCCCAACTGCATAACACTCCCGCCAAGCTTGTGGGTTATTCTCATCTAATGAGAGGAGGGGTCACTTATACACCCCAACTGCATAACACTCCCGCCAAGCTTGTGGGTTATTATTATCTAATGAGAGGAGGGGTCACTTATACACCCCAACTGCATAACACTCCCGCCAAGCTTGTGGGTTATTATTATCTAATGAGAGGAGGGGTCACTTATACACCCCAACTGCATAACACTCCCGCCAAGCTTGTGGGTTATTATTATCTAATGAGAGGAGGGGTCACTTATACACCCCAACTGCATAACACTCCCGCCAAGCTTGTGGGTTATTCTCATCTAATGAGAGGAGGGGTCACTTATACACCCCAACTGCATAACACTCCCGCCAAGCTTGTGGGTTATTCTCATCTAATGAGAGGAGGGGTCACTTATACACCCCAACTGCATAACACTCCCGCCAAGCTTGTGGGTTATTATTATCTAATGAGAGGAGGGGTCACTTATACACCCCAACTGCATAACACTCCCGCCAAGCTTGTGGGTTATTATTATCTAATGAGAGGAGGGGTCACTTATACACCCCAACTGCATAACACTCCCGCCAAGCTTGTGGGTTATTATCTAATGAGAGGAGGGGTCACTTATACACCCCAACTGCATAACACTCCCGCCAAGCTTGTGGGTTATTCTCATCTAATGAGAGGAGGGGTCACTTATACACCCCAACTGCATAACACTCCCGCCAAGCTTGTGGGTTATTATTATCTAATGAGAGGAGGGGTCACTTATACACCCCAACTGCATAACACTCCCGCCAAGCTTGTGGGTTATTATCTAATGAGAGGAAAGGTCACTTATACACCCCAACTGCATAACACTCCCGCCAAGCTTGGGGGTTATTATCTAATGAGAGGAGGGGTCACTTATACACCCCAACCGCATAACACTCCCGCCAAGCTTGTGGGTTATTATTATCTAATGAGAGGAGGGGTCACTTATACACCCCAACTGCATAACACTCCCGCCAAGCTTGTGGGTTATTATCTAATGAGAGGAGGGGTCACTTATACACCCCAACTGCATAACACTCCCGCCAAGCTTGTGGGTTATTATCTAATGAGAGGAGGGGTCACTTATACACCCCAACTGTATAACACTCCCACCAAGCTTGTGGGTTATTATTATCTAATGAGAGGAGGGGGTCACTTATACACCCCAACTGTATAACACTCCCACCAAGCTTGTGGGTTATTATTATCTAATGAGAGGAGGGGTCACTTATACACCCCAACTGTATAACACTCCCACCAAGCTTGTGGGTTATTATTATCTAACGAGAGGAGGGGTCACTTATACACCCCAACTGCATAACACTCCCGCCAAGCTTGTGGGTTATTATTATCTAATAAGAGGAGGGGTCACTTATACACCCCAACTGCATAACACTCCCGCCAAGCTTGTGGGTTATTATCTAATGAGAGGAGCGGTCACTTATACACCCCAACTGCATAACACTCCCGCCAAGCTTGTGGGTTATTATCTAATGAGAGGAGGGGTCACTTATACACCCCAACTGCATAACACTCCCGCCAAGCTTGTGGGTTATTATTATCTAATGAGAGGAGGGGTCACTTATACACCCCAACTGCATAACACTCCCGCCAAGCTTGTGGGTTATTATTATCTAATGAGAGGAGGGGTCACTTATACACCCCAACTGCATAACACTCCCGCCAAGCTTGTGGGTTATTATCTAATAAGAGGAGGGGTCACTTATACACCCCAACTGCATAACACTCCCGCCAAGCTTGTGGGTTATTCTCATCTAATGAGAGGAGGGGTCACTTATACACCCCAACTGTATAACACTCCCGCCAAGCTTGTGGGTTATTATCTAATGAGAGGAGGGGTCACTAATACACACCAACTGCATAACACTCCCGCCAAGCTTGTGGGTTATTATTATCTAATGAGAGGAGGGGTCACTTATACACCCCAACTGCATAACACTCCCGCCAAGCTTGTGGGTTATTATTATCTAATGAGAGGAGGGGTCACTTATACACCCCAACTGCATAACACTCCCGCCAAGCTTGTGGGTTATTCTCATCTAATGAGAGGAGGGGTCACTTATACACCCCAACTGCATAACACTCCCGCCAAGCTTGTGGGTTATTATCTAATGAGAGGAGGGGTCACTTATACACCCCAACTGCATAACACTCCCGCCAAGCTTGTGGGTTATTATTATCTAATGAGAGGAGGGGTCACTTATACACCCCAACTGCATAACACTCCCGCCAAGCTTGTGGGTTATTATCTAATGAGAGGAGGGGTCACTTATACACCCCAACTGCATAACACTCCCGCCAAGCTTGTGGGTTATTATTATCTAATGAGAGGAGGGGTCACTTATACACCCCAACTGCATAACACTCCCGCCAAGCTTGTGGGTTATTCTCAGCCTATGAGAGGAGGGGTCACTTATACACCCCAACTGCATAACATTCCTGCCAAGCTTGTGGGTTATTATTATCTAATGAGAGGAGGGGTCACTTATACACCCCAACTGCATAACACCCCCGCCAAGCTTGTGGGTTATTATCTAATGAGAGGAGGGGTCACTTATACACCCCAACTGCATAACACTCCCGCCAAGCTTGTGGGTTATTATTATCTAATGAGAGGAGGGGTCACTTATACACCCCAACTGCATAACACTCCCGCCAAGCTTGTGGGTTATTATCTAATGAGAGGAGGGGTCACTTATACACCCCAACTGCATAACATTCCTGCCAAGCTTGTGGGTTATTATTATCTAATGAGAGGAGGGGTCACTTATACACCCCAACTGCATAACACTCCCACAAGCTTGTGGGTTATTATCTAATGAGAGGAGGGGTCACTTATACACCCCAACTGCATAACACTCCCGCCAAGCTTGTGGGTTATTATTATCTAATGAGAGGAGGGGTCACTTATACACCCCAACTGCATAACACTCCCGCCAAGCTTGTGGGTTATTATCTAATGAGAGGAGGGGTCACTTATACACCCCAACTGCATAACATTCCTGCCAAGCTTGTGGGTTATTATTATCTAATGAGAGGAGGGGTCACTTATACACCCCAACTGCATAACACTCCCGCCAAGCTTGTGGGTTATTCCAAGTATGCAGCACGTCCTGCTCCAGTAATGATTCATTACTTCTGGATATAGTCCACAAGAGGGCGCTTTACTGCAGAGATGGCAAAAAAAGAGGCCCCTCCCGGTCCATATATACCCGGGACCTCCCACTAATTCCCCCGTTCCTTCTCTGCAGTGGGCTGCGAAGGTCAAGATGATGGCTTCTCTCCTCGCAGGTAAGCTGGGCTTCACAGCCCCTGGACCTTTGTCCTATTCCCACCCATTCTTTACTTGCCTCCCAGCCTTGGCTGCGTGGTCAGGTGAAGGTAGGCAGCACCTATTAGAGGTGCTTTTTACTGGAGTATTGCTCCACCACAAACCCCCCACCAAAGGGTAGGCGGCACAGGTTGGTGAGCCTGATATGGGATGCCCCGTCCGCTTAGCCCCCATCACATGGCCCAAATGTGACTATGGGCTTATTTTCCCCCTTCTCCCCTTGCCCGGTTAGTCGGGGGGGGGGGGGTGTTAGTGTCTGTTTGTTGGTATGACTGATGCTTTTGTGTTTTACTTGTGACACTGTACTGCGGAGCGCTGGCACTTAGGCTCAGTGCTCCTTCCTCCTCTCCTCCTGTGGTCTTTCACATGTGTGCCGTTTGAATGGCCCGCGCGCGCTTGACAGCGGCGGCGGTCCGGTGACGTCACGGGGCTGTGATTGGCTGCCTGGCCGCCTGTGCTGGGCCTGTCCCCGCGTTCCCTCCCGAGCTGGTCAGCGCCATTTTGCCTGCATCGCTATCCCATGGTGGAGCAGATCGCTAGCTCTGCAGGACGTCCGTGAGTGCCCTCTGCGGGCTTGTATTTAATCTCCTTATGTATTTTCATGGTTATACATTCTGACTGTGTGTTTCTATGTTTAGTCTTTCAGGCGGGACAACCTAATTAGAGGTTTCTCCCGGTCCTGTGCCCTAGGTTAATCATACTGAAATTGGGGGCTTAAAGTGGACCAACACCTACGTGACCGCTGCAGCCAATCCCCACGACGGACAAACGAGAGGCAGCGCCGGACAAGCAGGGCGCGTCCGCCGCCGCCGCCTCCCGTGCGTCCCTCTTACAGGGAGCACACCCGCGCCAGCCATTCACAAACGGCCGGCGCGGGAGTGCGCCCTGCTAGAGGGACGAGCGAGAGGTGGCGGTGGACGCGCATGCGCAGCTGGAACGTGGAAAAGGTAGGATTGTGGGCTTCCTGGGGGGTTTCACCCCGCGGGAGATCCCGATTTCGGATGCCCCACGGGGAGGGATCTGATCGGCCCAGGAATCTTATAGATTCCCGGGCCGATCCCCCCTGGGTGTTGGGCCGCTTTAATTGTAAATCCTCCCACTAGCGGACTCTTAAGGGGCATCCCGGGTAGCTGCACAGCGTAATTCCCACTATTCATTGTGATTTAAAAAAAAAAATCACCATATGGAGGCTTCTCAGGATCTGGTGCTCGGGCTTTCCTCGGGGCAAGCCCGACTGTGTGTGGTGTGCGGGGCATCCCATGTGGACGATGATGTGTGGGTTTGTGTACCCAGCGCCCGGCAGGCGCTTGCGCCGCAATCTGGGCCTCAAGTGTCTGGGTCGGCACCCACTGTCTCATCTCCCACGCCACCTCGCTTGATTATGTCCCCTAGTGATATTAACACTAGCGGGGATTCTCAACCTGACATTTCCATCAGACTGGCCAACACTGAGAAACTAATTGCTAGCTCTGCGGCCCGTAAGGCCCCAGCTAAAAGACGGCACATGGCGCCTGCTGCGTCGACCTTTACTATGGATCAAGATGATTTCCTTGATTTGTCTGACTATATCCCTCTCGAGGAAGGGGAGTTATTCTCAGTTTCAGATCTTTCTGACAATCAGCATTGCCTTGGCGCTGATGCCGGCTCAGAGCATTGGGATGCTGATGACACCCATAGACTTTTGACTCAAATTTTTGAAGTACTTTCCATTTCCCCTCCTGCAGCGGCTCCTAAGCAGCAGGGGGAATTGTTTGGTACCACAAAACCACGTTTGGAATTCCCAGAACAGACTCATTTTAATAATCTGATTCTCAAGGAATGGGAGCGGCCTAGCCGTCTCCCCGGTGTCCCTAAGGGGTGGGATAGGAGGTATCCCTTCCCCTTGGATGTGGTCAAATGTTGATCAACTCCCCCGAGGTGGATGCCCCTGTTTTGGGGTTGTCTAACACTTCTGTGGTGCATTCCCCTGATTCCACTACCTTGAAGGATGGTGAGGACCGGCGTATTGACCACCTGGCCTCCCACGCCTTTGCCTGTGTGGGATCGGCCCTGCGCCCAGTCTGTGCTTCTGCTATTACGGCCGTGGCTATTAGGACATTGATCAGAGGCCTTCTGGATGGCTCCCATTAGGATCCTTCTAGTGCTGAATTTAGAGCCTTGTCACAATGTGAGATGTTTATCACCTGTGTTCTTTCTGCCTTAGATGACACCATTCGGATGTGTAGTAGGAACTCGGCCTTGGTTGTCTCTATCCGCCGTTCGGTATGGTTACGTCAGTGGGCAGCTGACAATACTGCCAAGAAGGCTCTCACGGGGTTTCCCTTTAAAGGATTGCGCCTGTTTGGTGATCGTTTGGACCTTTTTGCTAAGGGAGGTAAATTACCCCAACGCAAAAAGCAGCCGCGACCTTTTCGGGGCTCCGGGTCTTTCGCTCCCTCCTTTCGTGGGCCTAGGTCAGGCAGGGGGGTATCCTTTGCGGGGCAAAGGGGAGATTTCTGGGGCAAGGGCAGAGGCCGTGCCCGGCCCGGATCCTCCTGGGGTGCCAAACCCAATACTGGAGAGAGAGAGCCCTCCAATTCCAGGGGCTGTGGGGCCCTCAGGAGGCCCACGCCCCCATCAATGTTCTGGAGCTGAGGGCGGTTCGGTTGGTGCTGGCGCAGCTGAAGTCTCACCTCCAGGGCTGGCCGTACAGGTGCGCTCCGACAACCGGACTGCGGTCACTTAAATCAATCATCAGGGAGGGACTCGGAGCAAGAGTGCCCTCCGGGAGGTGTCATTGAACCTGTCTTGGGCCGAGGACAATGTCCCGTGCATCTCTGCAGTTTACATTCCGGGAGTGGAGAATCTGGAAGCGGATTCTCTGAGCAGGGGGGCCTCTCGCCGGGGAGAATGGTCCCTCAACAGCGAGGTCTTCCTATCCCTTTGTTATCGGTGGGGGATGCCGGACGTGGATCTGTTTGCTTCTCGCCACAATCACAAGCTGCCAGCATTTGTCTCCCTGGATTCTCTGGCTCTGGTGGTGGATGCCTTGTCTCTGTCCTGGCAGGGGTTCGGTCTCCTGTACCTCTTCCCTCCATTTCCCCTTCTGGGCAAGGTTCTGCGCAAGCTGATTCAGGAAAGAGTGCCAGCTGTTCTGGTGGCCCCCAGGTGGCCAAGACAGGTGTGGTTCGCAGACGTCGTGCAGCTGGCGGTGGATCAGTACCCTCTGCCCCTGGTTCCGGATCTTCTCACTCAAGGACGGCTCTGTTACCCCAATTTACGAACGCTGGCTTTGACGGCCTGGCTGCTGAAACCTCCATCCTAAAGGAGGAAGGACTGTCTGATTCGGTTGTTCAGACTCTGGTCAGGGCTAGGAAGAAATCCTCTTCTACCATCTACTATAGGACCTGGCGGACCTACATTGACTGGTGTGAGGCTAGAGCCCTTCCCTGTTGGGTGTTCTCCATACCTCGCATACTGGAGTTCCTTCAACATGGTCTGGATTTGGGTTTTCAGCTCAGCACGCTCAAGGGTCACGTTTCCGCCTTGGCTGTTTTCTTCCAGAAGTCCTTCGCTCTACATCCTCTGGTCAAGACTTTCTTCAAGGGGGTCACTCCTGTGGTCTCCCCTCAAACCCATGTTACCGGTCTGGGATTTGAATTTGGTGTTGTCTGTCCTTCAGGGTCCTCCATTTGAGCCTGTGCATGAGGCTGCGCTGTCTATTCTCACCTTGAAAGTTGCCTTCTTGGTGGCTATCACCTCGGTCAGGCGCGTGTCAGAGTTGGCAGCTGTGTCCATTCAGGCCCCCTACTATGAGAGACACCAGGACAAGGTGGTTTTCCGCTTGCCTAAGGTTGTCTCTGCCTTCCATCTCAATCAGGACATTGTGCTTCCTTCCTTGTGCCCTAATCCTGGCATGACAAGGAGAGGGCCTTACATTCCCAGGATGTTGTCAGGAACTTGAAATACTACCTGGTGGCTACAGCGCCTTTCAGGAAGACGGACGCCTTGTTTGTGGTTCCCTCGGGTCCCAAGAAGGGGTTGGTGCCTGTTGAGTCTAATATTAGCAAATTGATTCGTCAGGCCATTGTTGGGGCCTATTCTGCTAAAGGGAAGGATCCTCCTTTCCGAGTCACTGCTCATTCCACTCGTGCTGTTGGTGCCTCTTGGGCTTTCCAGCACCAGGCTTCTGTTGAGCAGGTTTGTAAGGCCGCTACTTGGTCTTCTGTTCACACTTTTTCCAAGTTTTATAAGGTTGACGTGCGGGCTTCAGCTGATGCTGCTTTTGGCCGCAAGGTTCTTTTTTGGGATCCCCACCCATTTATGGACACTGCTATTGGATGTCCCAGATGTTATGAATCATTATTGGAGCAGGGCGTGCTGTGTACTTGGAATAATACAATTCTGTGATTGTAGAATGAGTATTATAGGTATGCAGCACGTTCTGCTCCACCCCACCCTGAGTTTTATTCTTGGATCCTCTATAGGGTGAAGTTTTCCTGGTTAATGTTGTTATTTTGGTTTTGGCTTCTCCTGGTCTCCTTACTGCTTTTCTATACTGGGGAATGAGTGGGAGGTCCCGGGTATATATGGGAGTGGGAGGGGCCTCTTTTTTGCCATCTCTGCAGTAAAGCGCCCTCTTGTGGACTATATCCCAGACGTAATGAATTATTCTGGAGCAGGGTGTGATGCATACTTATAATATCCATTCTACAGGTGAGTATTCACAGAATGGTATTTTTCTGTTCGCATTGTCTGCTGGCAGGCTGGAGACACTCTTGGCCTGCAGCATCTCTCGCCCCCTTTTTCTGGTCACACTAAGTGCTGGCAGGCTGGAGACGCTCTTAGCCTGCAGCATCTCTCACCCCCTTTTTCTGGTCACACTATGTGCTGGCAGGCTGGAGACGCTCTTATCCTGCAGCATCTCTCACCCCGTTTTTCTGGTCACACTAAGTGCTGGCAGGCTGGAGACGCTCTTAGCCTGCATCATCTCTCGCCCAGTTTTTCTGGTCACACTATGTGCTGGCAGGCTGGAGACGCTCTTAGCCTGCATCATCTCTCGACCCCTTTTTCTGGTCACACTAAATGCTGGCAGGCTGGAGACGCTCTTAGCCTGCAGCATCTCTCACCCCCTTTTTCTGGTCACACTATGTGCTGGCAGGCTGGAGACGCTCTTATCCTGCAGCATCTCTCACCCCGTTTTTCTGGTCACACTAAGTGCTGGCAGGCTGGAGACGCTCTTAGCCTGCATCATCTCTCGCCCAGTTTTTCTGGTCACACTATGTGCTGGCAGGCTGGAGACGCTCTTAGCCTGCATCATCTCTCGACCCCTTTTTCTGGTCACACTAAATGCTGGCAGGCTGGAGACGCTCTTAGCCTGCAGCATCTCTCACCCCCTTTTTCTGGTCACACTAAATGCTGGCAGGCTGGAGACGCTCTTAGCCTGCAGCATCTCTCACCCCCATTTTCTGGCCACACTTTGCGTTTCCGAGACTCCCGTCCCCTCAGATGTCTCTCCAGTCGCTCGGAGCTCTTGGGATCTGCGCCAGCAGACTTGTTCTCCGCCTTGTAGCGTTGTCACCCCCGCGGGCGCAGGTATCGGTTGGGCCCCTCGTCCGATCATCCCGATAACACAGCGCTCACACACGCGTGACGGGACGACGGGGATGGATTCTGTGGGAACGTGCCAAGCGCGCGCCCCTACAAACGCACAGAAGCCCGGCCGGTGTTATGTGGGATCGCGGCCAGCTGAGAGTGAATCACAGCGAGCGGAATGCGCGCGCACGCACGCACGCGGGACATTGTCATCATGCCTGACATGCCTGAATGTGACGCTCGCCGGGGAAGAGACACAACAAGAGACATGAGAGAAAGAGATGCATGACAGAGAGAGAGACAAGGGATAGAGAAAGAGACCACAGATAGGAGAGAGAAAGACAAAAGAGAGAGAGAGATAAAGAGACAGCAGAGAAATCAATAAGAGATAATAGAGGGAATGAGACGAAAGATAGTAGAGCAAGAGACTTGAGAGAAAGAGACGTGAGAGAATGAGACACACAAAAGAGACATGAGAGGAAGAGACATGAGAGAACGAGACACGGGAAAGAGACATGAGAGGAAGAGACACAGGAAAGAGACATGAGAGAACGAGACACGCGAAAGAGACACGGGAATGAGAAATGAGAGAAAGAGACATGGGAAAGAGACATGAGAGGAAGAGACACAGGAAAGAGACATGAGAGAACGAGACACAGGAAAGAGACATGAGAGAAAGAGACACGCGAAAGAGACACGGGAATGAGAAATGAGAGAAAGAGACATGGGAAAGAGAAATTAGAGAAAGAGACACGGGAAAGAGACATGAGAGAACGAGACACAGGAAAGAGACATGAGAGAAAGAGACACGCGAAAGAGACACGGGAATGAGAAATGAGAGAAAGAGACATGGGAAAGAGAAATGAGAGAAAGAGACACGGGAAAGAGACATGAGAGAACGAGACACAGGAAAGAGACATGATAGAAAGAGACATGGGAAAGAGAAATGAGAGAAAGAGACACAGGAAAGAGACATGAGAGAACGAGACACGTGAAAGAGACATGAGAGAGACACGGGAAAGAGACATGAGAGAAAGAGACACAGGAAAGAGACATGAGAGAACGAGACACGGGAAAGAGACATGAGAGAAAGAGAGAAGCGAAAGAGACATGAGAGAACGAGACACGGGAAAGAGACATGAGAGAACGAGACACGTGAAAGAGACATGAGAGAACGAGACGCGCGAAAGAGACATGAGAGAAAGAGACACGGGAAAGAGACATGAGAGAACGAGACACGGGAAAGAGACATGAGAGAACGAGACACGTGAAAGAGACATGAGAGAACGAGACGCGCGAAAGAGACATGAGAGAAAGAGACACGGGAAAGAGACATGAGAGAACGAGACACGGGAAAGAGACATGAGAGAACGAGACACGTGAAAGAGACATGAGAGAAAGAGACACGGGAAAGAGACATGAGAGAAAGAGACACGGGAAAGAGACATGAGAGAACGAGACACGGGAAAGAGACATGAGAGAACGAGACACGTGAAAGAGACATGAGAGAACGAGACGTGCGAAAGAGACATGAGAGAAAGAGACACGGGAAAGAGACATGAGAGAACGAGACACGGGAAAGAGACATGAGAGAACGAGACACGCGAAAGAGACATGAGAGAAAGAGACACGGGAAAGAGACATGAGAGAAAGAGACACGGGAAAGAGACATGAGAGAAAGAGACACGGGAAAGAGACATGAGAGAAAGAGACACGGGAAAGAGACATGAGAGAAAGAGACACGGGAAAGAGACATGAGAGAACGAGACACGGGAAAGAGACATGAGAGAACGAGACGCGCGAAAGAGACATGAGAGAAAGAGACACGGGAAAGAGACATGAGAGAAAGAGACACGGGAAAGAGACATGAGAGAACGAGACGCGCGAAAGAGACATGAGAGAAAGAGACACAGGAAAGAGACATGAGAGAAAGAGACACGGGAAAGAGACATGAGAGAACGAGACGCGCGAAAGAGACATGAGAGAAAGAGACACGGGAAAGAGACATGAGAGAAAGAGAGAAGCGAAAGAGACATGAGAGAAAGAGACACAGGAAAGAGACATGAGAGAAAGAGACACAGGAAAGAGACATGAGAGAAAGAGACACGGGAAAGAGACATGAGAGAAAGAGAGAAGCGAAAGAGACATGAGAGAAAGAGACACAGGAAAGAGACATGAGAGAAAGAGACACAGGAAAGAGACATGAGAGAAAGAGACACGGGAAAGAGACATGAGAGAAAGAGAGAAGCGAAAGAGACATGAGAGAAAGAGACACACAAAAGAGACATAAGAGAAAGAGACGATAGAGCCAGACAGGAGCAAGACAAGAGAGAGACATAAGGCTCGATTCAGAGGGACATTCGTCCGGAATTCCGTAGCTGTGTGTAAAAGTTTTGGTGGGTGTTTGTCATTTTCTTGCTTTTTTTCGTCCATTTTCTACTCGCACGGGCGTTCGGGAATGCGCTTTTGATGATCGGAAGCAAATCGGATCTTTTCCGTTAGTTCGGATCATTTTCAAACCAAAATCTGATATTTTTTGTTCGTTCAGATAACTTCCGTTGTTGGGATGGGCTTGCGTCTGATTCAGAGAGCTGATTTCCGATGGACCACCACCCTATAAATCCGTTTCATTTCCGATCCACTTACGGGACCTTTGAGGGCTCGGATTGCTATTGTTGAACATGTTTTGCGGCTATGTGGAGGAGTCTGCGCGCCTTTAGCACCAAGGCATTGCATGTATCAGCATGGCTGAGGCCATAAATTGTATAGCAATGCATACCTGAATCAATACATTTCATGTATGCCTTATAGAAGCATTTTAATGCTGACCTTAATTAGTCCTTAGCATGTAAACATTTATTTTCCCACACATCCATACAATTGCTATATTTTTTTAGACTTATGTCCTTTGTGAATTATATTTGGATTGTTGAACTTGAATCTTAATTTGTTGTAGGAGTTATTGTTTTAGTCGGTTACCTTTGCTCTGTGTAATTATTTTATATTTGGTTGCAGGAACCGCAAGATGTGCCACTCGCACAACATACAAGCAGTGTTTGGTCCAGCTATGCGATTCCTCAGTGTTCTTGCAGGGCATCCAGGGTCGTCCCATGATGCTTATATATTGCAGAGCTCCGGCTTATTTTGTCAGTTTGAGCCAGGAGAATTATCTGGTGGATGGCTCCAGGGTAAGTTTGCTCACATTCCATCAATCCATTTTCACTGTATGGCAATGAATATAGTTGATGACCTATGTCTTAACCTGTTGCTGTTTTTAGCCCTTGATGACATGTTAAACAATATTGTAGCTTAGAATGTGTATTTTATGTTAGTAATTTTAAATTCTTTCAGGGAATTCTGGATATCCACTCCTGCCCTTGCTCCTGATGCCCGTTCTTTGCCTGCAGAATGCGGGCCAGGGGTTCTCTAATCGGGCACTATGCAAAACCCGGGCCGTGGTGGCGAGGGCCCTCTGGCTTTTGAAGTCCAGATTTAGGTGTTTGGACCATACGGGAAGGGGGGGGGGCACTGCAGTATGACCCCAACAAGGTTATACCAATAATTTAATTTACGTTTTTTAACAGGGACCACACGTGCCAGAGTGGCACAACTGAGTGTCAGGGTCCTTCAGTTGGTGGGAGAGATGCAGGAGCTGCGCAACTCGTTGGGGAACACAGATGAAGAATAATGTTCTGTGGCCTGCCATTGCTATGTATTTTGTTTTTTATAGTTGTAAAAATTAGAAATTTTCTAAATATTTTAATATTTTATATTTTATGATGAAAAAAAAATGTTTCAGTGTCATTTCATTTACAAAATACATTAACACAAAACTAATGGGCCCAGAAATATTTAAAGATGAATATTCACATGACCGAGAAGTGATTTGGGTACGTTTTAGGGGGCTAAAATGGAAGAAGAACCTAACCAAGAAGTGGTTTGGGTGAGCTTTAAGGGTCCAAAAGGGAAGAGGGAGGACAGTGCTAAGTGGTTTGGGTGAGCTTTAACCCTTTAAGTTCCAGCCTACCTGGAGTTTCTGTCACACTTTGTTGCCAGACCATTTTGCACTATTTTGCGCTCCCCATGTTCAAATGTGATTTTTGAAGGGATTTCCCAGGAAAATTGTTTTTTTCAGCATAGTCTGGGCTTTAACATGAAATGTCTTGTTTGTCATTTTTTAGGTGTATTCTCAATATTTTTGGGTGAAATATGTGCAAAAAAAAAAAAAAATTTGTACATATTGTAGTTTTTTTTGTAATAAAAAATGTAAGTTTGTCAATGAAATCTTCTTGCGTGTGAAATCCCAATTTCTCCCGGTTACAGCGGTACCACATATGTATAGGTAGACACCCTTTCCTGCCCAGGAGACTCCCCCAAACTGAAACAGCGCTTTAGGGGATTTTCAGATAAAATACAACTATGCTACGCAATATGCGCACCTTGCAGTTTTTCCAGAAAAACAACCCTTTACATTTGAAATACCCCCAACAAACTATATATTCTCTGGAAGTACACACCTCAGGCTTTCTAGGCGTACCAGGCTTGTTGATGTGGCCATAGTTTTCTGGAAGTAATCCCTCAATGGATTCTTTGGTTGCAAAGAGTTTCCCTAAAAAAAGGATAAAAAAGCAGAATCAAAGCCACATTTTCCTAAAAAAACTATATACAAACAAGAAAAAACAAGTTTAATCTGAAAACGCAACATCCCTCGAACAGAACAATACTCAACATGCATAGCTACTGTCAAGGGAAGATTTGCCAAACACCCCAAAGTAAAGCGTGTGCGTAACGGTAATTTTACTTGAAAATTTCAGCTCTGCAGACAAAGTGCGCACCTTGCGATTTTTCAACCAAAACAACCCTTGACATTTGGAATATCCCCCATAAACCATATATTCCCTGAAAGTACACACGTTAAGCTTTCTAAGGGTACCCAGCTTGTTCTAGTGGGCTCATCTTTCTGGAATTATTACCTCAAAGAATTCTTTGTTTGCGCAGGGTTTCCCTAAAAAATTTATAAAAAAGCTGAATAAAAAACACCTTTTCCTAAAATATAAATATGCAAACCAGAAAAAACAAGCTAAGTCTGAAAGCGCAAGGTCCCCCGAACAGAACAATACCCAACATGCAGAGGTACTATTAACCCTTTTAATTGCCAGCCTACTTGAGATTTTGTCACCCTCTGTTGACAGGCCATTTTTCCCCATTTTGCGTCATGTTTTGCGCCATGTTTTGCGCCATTTTTGCTGGAACTTTCAGGAAAATTATATATATATTTTTTTGCAGCAGAGTTTAGGCTTTAACATGAAATGTCTTGTTTTTTTTTTTATTTTTAAGGGTTAAAAACCCTTAAAAAAAAAAAAAAAAAATTGACGTTGGGTCCCCCTTACCCAAAGTAACCAGCCCGGGACCAGCTATGGGGGCTTGTAGGCACAGAGTGGGGGGGCCAGCTTTTGTGGCCCCCCCACCCTGCAGCCTACGAGCCCACATAGCCTATGTGGGCCTGGGCTCTTCTGCCCCCCCCGGCCTTTGGGGAGGCAGGTAATGGGGGTGCCGGGGGTTAATGGCAAGCCACCCGCTAGCGCAGGTGGCTTGCCATCCCCCCAGCCTTGTGAACTGATATAGGGGTCATGGACCCCTTACCAGTTCACAAGGGGTTAAAAGTAAAAAATGACACAGACACATAAGAAAAAAAATCTTTATTATTTTATTTTACACTGTACTCACCTCCGATCCGACGTCCCTCGCCGCTGTCCCGCGCCGATCATCTCACTGACAGATGCCGGTGGTGATCGGCGCAGGGCGGGTGACAGGCGAGGGGGCTCCGATCGGAGCCTCTTCACCTGACACCCGCCCTGCTCCGATCACCACCGGCATCTGACAGATGCCGGAGCTCGGAGGGGGGGGCGGGGCTAAGCGGCGGCAGCCATCGCCGCCTTTACAAGAGGTGAGGACCCGGAAGAGGGTCCTCACCTGAAGACTGCGCAGCCCAGGGGGGGATCGGACCCCCCCCTGGTGAAGAGGAGACCCGATAGAAGGCTCGGGCGCGGAGGTGAGTAAATGACAGTTTGTTTTCTTTTGTTTTTTTACAGCAGCGATGTCAGCGCTGGAAACGGGGGGGGGGGGCGGCTGGTTTCGGGCCCCCTCCTGAAGACGGAGGACGACGGGGGGCCGCAGGAAGAGGGGACCCCAGGCTTCACGGGGATACCGGAGGTAAGTGGGTTTTTTTTTCTATTTTTTAACTGTTAGGGGTAAATGCCAGGCACGTGAAATTTACGTGGCTGGCACTTAAGTAACGGAGAGGCAACCACGTAAATTTTACGTGGCTGGCATTTAAAGGGTTAAGGGTCCAAAAGGGAAGATGGAGGACAGTGCTAAGTGGTTTGGGTGAGCTTTAAGGGTCCAAAAGGGAAGATGGAGGATAGTGCTAAGTGATTTAGCTAAACATTGTAGTAGAAGTGAGGGTGGCAAATATGTAGGCGAGCACTTTAATGAGTTAAGTTTGTAGTGCGCAGGCGCAAGATCGTAAGGTTTTTCGTCTGGACAATTATTTATTGAAAAAGGGAAACAGAATCGAACGGGAAACGTAAAGGATTCGTTGGAGGAGACGATGGGAAAAGGGCAAAAACAAAAGCCTACGTTGTAACATGTGAAAATGAAACGGAAAAGTCACGATGGAAAATGACATCCTCGTATTCGTTCTCTGCCATACGAACGGCGGGAAACTTTACAGAAGGATTGCAATGCATGCATAGAATCGCTCGCACACTCATACGAGAGCGGGAAATTTTCAAAAGAAAAACAGATCGGCACAAAAACGAAAGTATTTTTTGTCTCTCTGACCTTGTCTTGGTTTACCACTCCGTGATTGTCGCCTGGAACGACCTCTGCTTGTTTCCTGACCACGAATCCATCTAATCCTTTGTGCTGCGGACCCGTGACCTCCCGGCTTGATCCCTGGCTCGACCTCGACTCTTCTTTCGTCTCTTCCCTTTGGTCCTGCGCTAGTAAGGACTAAATACTGGTGTATGACCCCGGCTTACCCGACATCGCCCAGTCTTGCCTCGGGTTCATCCCCCTTCACCCCTGTAAGTCCACATCCTTTGTGCTACGAAGTCCTGGGTGCAACCGTGTCCGGCGAGGCTTATAAAGCGTCACGGCAAACGGGGGCTTGGCTATAGGTGAAGCTTGCAGCGGAGATTGGGGGTTGTGGACTTACCTAGAAGGTGGGTGTCCCCCCCCTGACAACCACGTTATATCAAGGTATCTACCAGTGCATGAAAGCAATTTTTGGGGGGTTCAGCACACTTAAATAATGAATGGGTGCAGGCCTATAAGGGACCCAGACACAAATGTATCAGCACTAATGTCACGGACCGGGTGGAGCAGACTCGGGTGTGGATCCGCTTTAACTGTGGAACCGATGGCGGGTACCGTGTCAGGGGAGCGGAGTCTAAGAGGCCACCGGTATTCACCAGAGCCCACCGCAAGGCAGGTTGGTCTTGTGCGGCGAGTGACCCCCAGGTCGCTACCCCCTAACAGCGGCCCAGTCCCACAGTCAGCCGAGGTTCAGTGAGGTACACAAGTGGCAGGCAAAAAGGCGTAGTAAGTACAGGCAGAGATCGAGGCTGGCAGCACAGGTTCGCGGTAAAGGTGAGTAGCCGAGGTCGGGGCAGGCAGCAAAGGTTCAGAGTCGGGGACAGGCAGAGGTCGGTACACGGGTGAGCAATCCAAGAATGTCTGACTTTCAACAAGCATGGAGAGACCAAGATCCGGCACTGAAGGAAGGAAGTGCCTGTTTAAATAGGGGAAGATGATGCAGGATTGGATGACATAAACACCAATCAGTGCTGTAAAGGCCCTTTAAATCTCAGGGATCCTGTGCGCTCGCCCTCTAGTGGACGGAGACGTGTGCGCACCTGACCATGCAAGGAGGAAGCATTGGGGGAAGGGCGGCAGCTGGAAGCAGCCCTGAGGGAAGATGGATGACGGCTGCATGCAGCCATGGAGGTAGGTGAAATGCTGTGAGATGGGCGTGCAGCGCTCGCCTTAACAACTAATGACAAAGAATACACAATGAGCTGCCAGATCGGCTCAATGTGGTCCCAAAAAAAGGCCGCACAACCAAGAATAGTATATTAAAAAAATCTTATACACCTTTAATATTGTATCACATAGCAGAAAATATACACAAATTCACAACACAACAAATTACACAAACCAATATGTTAAATAACATGTAACACACTGCCTGGAATGAATGGACCTATCTGACTCATTTTATGAATATTGCAATACGCCCTGAAAATATAACTTATATTAAAAAGGTAATTATTTAATACATGATCACACAAGTGCAATAGAAAAAACATTCATAACCCTCCTATAATGAAAGTGCAAAGGTGCTGAAAATACTAATTTACTAAATACTAATTTAATCAACATAACCCTACTACAATTAATATTCCAAATGAATTATACAAATAAAGTGCAAAGTGTCTGATAGAAAGGAAAGAATTCCTTATATGTGGAGATACGGATAAACATAGACTGAATTCAAAGTGTCACCATACAAAGATAATAAATTAGGGCTGCATAGAGCAGAACAATGAATAAAATATTCTACACATATAAGGAATTATTTCCTTTCTATCAGAATTTTTAATATACTATTCTTGGTTGTGTGGCCTTTTTTTGGAACTGAATTGATTCATGCTTTCTTCACTTGAGTTAGGCACGTGCGGCATTTTTTCCTGATGCCGATTCCTGAGACAAGGACGGCCAGTGGACCTCAATCATCTCCAGGAGGGCTGAGATCTGAGCTTCCAGCCCATTGGTAACAAATCTTCATTTACACACGAACAATAAAAGAATTCTAAGGTGGGACAATACAGTGGCGCCCAGATGATACTAAATACGTTGCCCATTGTCGGGGTTCTGTGCAGGGCAGAGTGATGGAGCCACCAAGACGTGTGGCACCAAATGACAATTAGGAGACAGGTCGAGGTCAGAGGCAGTAAAGGTTCTCGGTCCAGATCTAGATGAGAAGAGTTGAGAACTAAAATGGTTGGGAAAGCCAGGTCAACATGGGCAGCTATGAGCTGCAGCCAGGAGGCTCCTTTAATATGTACCAGTGCACACGTGATATTGTGACAGTGGTGCTCTACTCACTTTCTACTCTTGTTTTCTTTACTCGAGTTGCCCATTGTGCATGTGTGATATTTTTTTGATGCCGATTCCGCCAGTGGGCCTCAATCATCTGCAATCATCAGCTGAGCTTCCAGTCCATTGGTAAAAACTCTTCATTTACACATGAACAATAAAAGAACAATCTAGTGGCGCCCAGATGATACTAAATACGTTGGCTATTGGCGGGATCATATGCAGGGCAGAATGATGGAGCCGCTGAGCCACATGGCATCAATTGAAGCCAATTCAACACAGTTTACCGGCTTCTATCTGATGTAACCGTGATGATGTAACGCAGAGAGTCGTCATCAGATCTCAGATCAATCAGTGTCTAATTTCCATTAGCTGCAATTTGCCGATGTTTCCTTCTCTGGGTGGTTTCTGTGTCCATTGGTTTTAAGAAACGCAATGCAGTCAGTCTTTTATTTACCAAGGCGACCTGATTATGTATTTTTTAGGAGTTAAAGTCGTTGAGAGTTTATAATCCAAACTGGATTTGAATTGAGATTTCGGTTGCACAAGATTTATTTTTTTGTGTATTCTTAGAAGTATACAGCACGTCCTGTTCCAGAAGATATTCCTTACACTTGGGTTATACATCCAGTAGATGGCGCAGGACTGCAGAGACAGAAAAGTGGCTCCTCCCAGCCCCATATATACCAGGGACCTTCTCTGCAGTCTGGGCTGCGATGACTAGAAGATGGCTCTTTCTTCTCGCAGGTGAGTGGGGCTTATTAGCCTGCGGCCCTGTAGGACTATTCCCACCCGTTTCCTTTTACTGTCTCCCAGCTTAGGCTGCACTGGTTCGGGTGAAGGTAGGCAGCACCGCTGTCAGGTGCTAATGAGCGTCGCTCCTACCGCAGTCCCCCACCAAAGGGTAGGCGGTATAGGCCCATGGTGAGCCTTATGGGATGCCCCTCCCGCGTCCCTGCCCCTGCAGTTGGCTCCCTTTAGGCTGGCCGTTGCTTCCCCTGGTAGATCTCAGGGGGGGGGGGGGGTTCATGTCTTGTCTATATGATTTATGTGATGATCCCTTTTGAATTGATTGCACTGGTTTCATTGCCGCCGCCGCACGCTTGTACTCCGCTCTGTGGTCGGCGGCGACATCGCCTCAGGCATTGCTGCGCCATCATTGGCTGGTTTTGTCATGTGGGCGCTTTTTGCGCTCTTCGGGGGGGGCGGGCCTTGCGGCTGACGCGTTCTGCATCGCTGTCTCCGCGGCCCGCCCCTTGAGGGATATGCGGGCGCCATTTTAGCTCTCTGCTGCGTGTATCGCGGTCCGTAAGTGCCCCTGCGGGCTGATTTATTCTGTATTTCTCTGTATTGTATATTGCTTATGGGATCTTTTTGCTTATGTCTTGCAGGCGGGTCAAACTTTTGTGGTTTCTCCCGGTTCTATCCCCTCTATTTAGTGTTAACTGTTATTGGAGGGATATAGTATTCCCTTACACTCCCACTTCCCTAGCAGGCTATTGGGGCATCCCGGGTAGCCTTATTGGCGTCAATCCCAATTGGCCTATTGTGCCACAATAATCACCTGTGGTAAATTGTATCAAAATGTCTATTTCTCCCCTGCTTGGCTGTATAAAGCACAATCTGGGCCGGGTTTTCAGGACCCGGGTCACTTCCCCAATTCCATAACGGGTTGTTACATGTTCTAAGGACTCCACAAGTGTGCACGCTGATTACAGGAGAAGCCTGTATAAGAAGAGAGCACACAGCCTTTCCTTTGTCTATGACCAGCCTGTTGGAGTGAGCCCAGGCTGAGCTGCACCGTGGTGAAGGATAGCACTGGACATTGAGCAGAGGGCTGATACGCCCTGTAAAGTGGACTGGAACTGATCAGCTTGCTGGAGTACCCAGCCCGGGACTATTTGGTTGGTGAAGTAACCCTTTTTGCTTACTGCATTTATGCTGCAATCTTTGGACTATCTACTGAACTTTGCTGAATAAAAGCCGTTTTGCCGTTCAAATCCGTTGTCCGTCACTACTGATTGTTTGCCCGCTTACACACCATATGGAGGCTTCTCAGGATAATGTGCTTGGGGTTCCTTCGGGACAAGCCCGGCTGTGTGTGGCGTGTGGGGTATCTCCTGTAAGTGATGATGTCAGGGTGTGTGTTCCCTGCGCCCAGCAGACGCTTGCACTGCAGTCTGGGTTACCGGTGGCTGGGCCTGCGCCCCCTCGGGCTTCGCCTACCCCCCCCACGCTTACATCTGACTCCTAGTGAGGTGCATACCAGTGGGGAGTCTCAGCCTGATTTGGCTGCACGGGTGGCCAGCATTGAGAGACATATTGCTGGGTCTGGCCCGCGTAAGGCTTCTGGAAGAGGGGGAATTATTTTCTGATTCAGAATCATCTGAGGAACAGCCTAAGGTTTATGGTGCTGATTCTGGGTCTTTCCCTGGCTGTCCAAGGCCTTCTGGAACTGGGTGTCATCTGCCAGGTGCCCTTGAGGGAAAGGGGCAAAGGCTATTACTCCAATCTTTTCATCGTCCCCAAAAAAGATGGGTCCATCAGACCCATCCTGGATTTGAAGCACCTCAACAAATTTGTCAGATTCAGACACTTTCGCATGGAGACTCTGCACTATCAAGGATGCTTACCTTCACGTACCTATCTTTCCAGGTCATCAGAGATTCCTCAGGTTTTCTCTGGAGGATCAGCACTACCAATTTGTGGCCTTGCCCTTCGTTATCACCTCGGCTCCCAGGGTATTCACCAAGGTGCTGGCAGGAGTGATGGCTCTGCTGAGATCTCAGGGCATTTGCATTCTTCCCTACTTGGACGACATGCTCATCGCTTCTCAGTCCTTCCATCAGGCAGAGCTGGATACCCAGCGGGTGGTGTCCAGACTGGAGTCATTCGGCTGGGTGATCAACCACCCCAAATGTTCCCTGTCTCTTTCCATGGTGAAGTCCTTCCTGGGCATGATTCTGGATTCATCTCAGGTCAAGATCTTTCTTCCTCAGCAGAAGGTGGAGAGTCTTCAAGAGAAAGCTCATCTCCTTCTGTCTTGTCCCCATCCATCCATCAGGCAGGGAATGCAGCTGGTGGGCCTGATGGTGTCCTGCTTCGAGGCGGTTCCATATGCTCAGTTCCACATGAGGCTTCTTCAGCTTCACCTCTTGTCAGTATGGCATCAGAACCCTGTGTCCTTGGATTAGGTGTTTGTCCTGTCCCCTCTGGTCAGGCAGTCTCTAGTGTGGTGGCTGGACTCAAGGAACCTGCTGGGGGGCAGGTCCTTTCTGGCCCCCTGCTGGGAAACTGTCACCACGGATGCCAGTCTCAAAGGTTGGGGGGCTTTTGGAAGTCCCTGAAATGCCAGGGTCAGTGGGCCCCTCAGGAGGCCCATGCCCCTATCAACATTCTGGAATTGAGGGCGATGATTTTGGTTCTCGCCCACTTAACCCCACACCTGAGGGGTCGGGCTGTTCAGGTCCGGGATCCGGAGCAAGAGGAAGTGTCCCTGATACTGTCCTGGGCGGAGGCAAATGTTCCCTGCATCTCAGCTGTGTACATCCCGGGGGTGGAGAATCTAGAGGCAGACTCTCTGAGCAGGGGGACCTCTCGTCTGGGAGAATGGTCCCTCAGCAGCGGGGTGTTTTGCTCCCTGTGCCACCGCTGGGGTCAGCCGGATGTGGATCTGTTTGTGTCCCGTCACAATCACAAGCTTCCAGTCTTTGTGTCTCAGTCCCAGGATCCTCTGGCCTTGGCCATGGATGCTCTGGCAATGTCTTGGATTGGGTTTCAGCTTCTGTATGTCTTTCCCCCTTTTCCCCTGCTGGGCAGGGTGCTGCGCAAGATAGCTCAGGAAGGGTGCCAGCCATACTGGTGGCCGCCCGTTGGCCAAGAAGAGTGTGGTTCGCAGACATCGTGTAGCTGGCAGTAGATCAGTACGCCCTGCCCCGGGTTCCAGATCTGCTCACTCAGGGGCACCTATGCCACCCCAATTTTAAAACGCTGGCTTTGACGGCCTGGCTGTTGAAACCTCCATCTTGATGGAGAAAGGGCTGCCTGCCTCGGTTGTAAATACCATGATCAGGGCTAGGAAGAGGTCCTCTTCTTCCATATACTACAGGGTTTGGCGTACTTACATTGACTTATGCGAGTCTAACTCGCTTCCCTGTCGTGTGTTTTCTATTCCCAGGATTCTGGAGTTTCTGCAACATGGTTTGGATCTGGGTCTTCAGCTCAGTACTCTGAAAGGTCATGTTTCTGCTTTGGCTATTTTTTCCAAAGATCCTTTGCTCAACATTCCCCGGTCAAGACTTTCTTCCAGGGGGTTACTCACATGCGTCCCCCACGTAAGCCTATGTTACCAGTCTAGGACTTGAACTTGGTCTTATCTGCCCTGCAGGGGTCTCCCTTTGAGCCCTTGCAGGGGGCCCCTTTGTCCATTCTTACGCTTAAGGTGGTCTTTTTGGTGGCTATCACTTCTGTGAGGCGTGTTTCTGAGTTGGCGGCGCTTTCTATCAAGCCTCCTTATTTTGAGAGACAGCAGGACAAGGTGGTGTTTCGTTTTAAGCCAGATTTTCTGCCTAAGGTTGTATCTGCCTTTCATCTCAATCAGGACATTGTGTTGCCTTCTCTGTGCCCTAATCCTAGTTCTAAGGAGAGGGTTTTACACTCTCTGAATGTGGTCAGGACTCTGAAGTTCTATCTGGTGGCTACTGAATCCTTCAGGAAGACTGATGCTCTCTTTGTGCTCCCGTCTGGACCTAAGAAGGGTCTGGCTCCGGCTAAGTCGACTATCAGCAAGCGTATACGTCAGTCTGTGATTCAGGCCTATTCTGCTAAGGGACAGAATCCTTCCTTCCGCCTTACTGCTCATTCCACTCGTGCTATTGGTGCCTCTTGGGCTTTTCAGCACCAGGCTTCTGTTGAACAAGTTTGTAAGGCCGCTACTTGGTCTTCTGTTCATACCTTTTCAAGGTTTACAAGGTTGATGTTAGGGCCTCAGCTGATGCTGCTTTTGGCCGCAAAGTTCTGCAGGCGGCAGTGGTTTAAACTGTCTGATGTTACTTTTGGGGATCCCACCCTACCTTACGGACACTGCTATTGGATGTCCCATGTGTGAGGAATATCTTTGGAACAGGAAGTGCTGTATACTTAGAATAATACAATTCTGTGATTACTCACCTGTAGAATTGGTATTATATGTATACAGCACATCCTGTTCCATCCCACCCTTGTTATCATTATTTTTAGTTACCTCTTTATGGTGATTGTTCTTATGTTCAAATTTTCATAATATGGTTATAGTTCTCCCAGTCTCTTGCTAACTGCTTTTTAATACTGGGGATTTTGTGGGAGGTCCCAGGTAAATATAGGGCCGGGAGGAGCCTCTTTTCTGTCTCTGCAGTCCAGCGCCATCTACTGGAGTATATTGCATGTGTAAGGAATATCTTCTGGAACAGGACGTGCTGTATACATATAATACCAATTCTACGGGTGAGTAATCACAGAATTGTATTTTTCCGCTCATGCTTTCTTCACTTGAGTTGCCCATTAAGCACGTGCAGTATTTTTCCTGACGCGGATTCCTGAGACAAGGACAGCCAGTGGACCTCAATCATCTCCAGGAGGGCTGAGATCTGAGCTTCCAGCCCATTGGTAACAAATCTTCATTTACACACGATCAATAAAAGAATTCTAAGGTGGGACAATCCAGTGGCGCCCAGATGATACTAAATACGTTGCCCATTGTCGGGGTTCTGTGCAGGGCAGAATGATGGAGCCACCAAGACGTGTGGCACCAAATGACAATTAGGAGACAGGTCGAGGTCAGAGGCAGTAAAGGTTCTCGGTCCAGATCTAGATGAGAAGAGTTGAGAACTAAAATGGTTGGGAAAGCCAGGTCAACATGGGCAGCTATGAGCTGCAGCCAGGAGGCTCCTTTAATATGTACCAGTGCACACGTGATATTGTGACAGTGGTGCTCTACTCACTTTCTACTCTTGTTTTCTTTACTTGAGTTGCCCATTGTGCATGTGTGATATTTTTTTTGATGCCTGAGACAAGGACTGCCAGTGGGCCTCAATCATCTGCAATCATCAGCTGAGCTTCCAGTCCATTGGTAAAAACTCTTCATTTACACATGATCAATAAAAGAACAATCCAGTGGCGCCCAGATGATACTAAATACGTTGGCTATTGGTGGGATCATATGCAGGGCAGAATGATGGAGCCGCTGAGCCACATGGCATCAATTGAAGCCAATTCAACACGGAGTTTACTGGCTTCTATCTGATGTAACCGTGATGATGTAACGCAGAGAGTCGTCATCAGATCTCAGATCAATCTGTGTCTAATTTCCATTAGCTGCAATTTGCCGATGTTTCCTTCTCTGGGTGGTTTCTGCGTCCATTGGTTTTAAGCAACGCAATGCAGTCAGTCTTTTATTTACCAAGGCAACCTGATTATGTATTTTTTAGGAGTTAAAGTCGTTGAGAGTTTATAATCCAAACTGAATTTAAATTAAGATTTCGGTTGCACAAGATTTATTTTTTTTTTGTGTATTCTTAGAAAGAATATTTTTTATTCTTGTTTTAATATTATTTTATCTATTATTTTTGTTTTGTGAAGAACCTCACTGAAGGCATAGAAATAAAGGGAGGAAAACACTGCTGCTGTGCCAAAGAACCAGGGTTTAAACCCTAAAATCATCCACAAGTCACAGGAGAGAGACCTTATGGTGAGCACGGCCTTCAACTGCAATGGAAAGGTTAGTCTTCAGTTGTTGTCATGTCCCACGACGTGTATTTTATATTACCCGGAGTAACTGTTTATTATAATGTTTATTTACATAGGCTGAGCAGTGTGCCCCCTTTGTCTCTTCCTGGCTCCCTTAGGGATTCTGTGATGCCAGCAGCTCCTGCCATCTCCCTAAGCCATTTCTAGTTTGACATCCGAGCAGTGCACACCTGCTGCTCCCTTCTGCAGTCTACAGTCTTCCTACCTGCTGCTGCCGTTATGGGTTACATCACAAGTTTCCTGCTGTATTGAACTTACATGTCAAGATTCCTGCTGTAAGAAGTTTTGCTGCAAGATTCTGTACCAAAATAAAGCTTTTGAAATGTATTCCATGAAGCTCAGTGGTGGAGGACTCGACTTGAAACATCAAGAATTAATAAGAACCAGGGTTCGAATCCCTTGTATGCAGTTTTTATGTTTGGCTTTAAGTGTGTTTAATGTATGAAGATCCTTTTAGCCAGAAATAGAAAGTCCCAATTGAGATGAGTGGATGGGTCAGAGGCTAAGTCCTTGGGCTCATGACACAGAAGACAGTGGTTCTATTCCTGAGCTTGCTTTTTGTTTGGTTACTGGATTATTTATCAATGTGTGAGATGATATTAGCCTGAAATAGAAATAAGGTGGGTTCTTAAAGTGAGGAGATAGCTCAGTGGCAAAAGGTTTTGACTCATGTTGAGGACCATCACGGCTGAGGGTTTGTTTCTCTTGAATGCAGTTTTTATCAATGTGTGATGATCCTTTTAGCCTGAAATAAAAGAACCCAAATCTTGCACACCTGAGCTTTGTGAATGGTTTAGAGGCTAAGTGCTTTGCCTGGTGACTGTGAAGACTGAGTTTAATTCCTGAGCTTGCTTTATGTTTGGTTAATTGATTATTTATGAATGTGTGATTATTTATGATGCTGTTTTTATGTTTGGTTTTTAGCTTATCAATGGCTGACAATCTTTTTAGCCTGAAATAGAAGTTCAGAATCCCAAGATATGAAAGGAGGTAATAGCTCAGTGGAGAAGGGCTCAGCCTGGGGGGAGATGAAGGTTTGAGGACTTAGGTTCAAATCCCTACTGGTGGTTGGTCCTCTGGCTGAGCTTTTCTATCAATCCAGGAGGAGTTATTATTACTTGAAATAGAAGAACCAAAAGCTTCATACAGAAGAGGAGCAGATAGCTCAGAGGTGAAGGACTCCAGCTATTGACCATGAAGAGCAGGGTTTGAATCCTGAGCTTGCTTTATGTTTGGTTGCTGCTTAATTATCAATGTGTGAGATGCTTTTATCCTGAAATAGAAGAACCAGAACGACTGTATGCGACTGTATGCGACTGTATGCGACTGTATGCGACTGTATGCGACAGCTCAGTGGAGAAGGACTCAGATTGGCGTGAAATGAAGGTTGAGGACTTGAGTTCAAATCCCTGAGCAGCACCCTGTGGTCCTGGACAAGCCACTTCACCTCTACAGGGGTCCCAGTCAGAGGAGGGCTATGTGGATAGCTGGTGGTTTATCTATGAGGAGGCAACAACTCAGAAGATGAAGTATCAGAATAGGGCAAATGATGAAGGTTGAGGAGCTGAGTCGAAATCTCTGATTGAAGCCTTGTGACCCTGGAACAAGTCACTTCACCTCTCAGGGGTCCCAGGCATGCAGGTGCCTGTAGCATGTATCACCATACACAAAGAGGCCACAGGACTTCCCTTCTGCCTGTAGCTCAGTGGTTTGTAAATGACATAATAATTAAGTGGGGCACTCTTACTGGAGACTGCCTCATTCAAAACCAACAATTGCTAAAATTCTCCCCCATCTTGGACACAGTGCTCAACATACAAGAATGGACACTGGGCCAATTACTAAACAGCAGTACACACTTCTCTGTCTATAGGGAGCGGAGGTGTTAGCTCAGTGGAAAATGACTCAGACTAGTGAAGGTTTGAGGCCCTAGGTTCAAATCCCTGAGCAGGCTGGTGCCTCTACAGGTGGTTAATCTGCTTATTTATCACTCTGGGAGGTGTTATTATTACTTGAAATAAAATAATCAAAAGCTTTATTTAGGGGTAGGGCAGATAGCTCAGAGGTGAGGGGCTTTGGCTAAAGACCATGAAGAGCAAGGTTCAATTCCTGAGCGTGTTTGTTTCCTGCATGTTTATCAATGTGTGAGATGATTTTATCCTGAAATAGAAGAACCAGAACCTCAGCATCTGAGCGGAGGGGATAGCTCAGTGGAGAAGGACTCAGACTGGGGCAGGTGAAGGTTTGAAGGCCCTATGTTCAAAACCCTGAGCAGCCTTATGTCTCTATTGGTGGTTGGTCCTCTGGCTGAGCTTATTTATCAATCAAGGAGAAGTTATTATTATTTGAAATAAAAGAATCAAGAGCTTCAAGTAAGAGAGGAGTAGGTAGCTTAGAGGTGAAGGACTCTGGCTATTGACCATGAACAGCAGGGTTTGAATCCTTAACTTGCTATAAGTTTGGTTCCTGCTTATTTATAAGTGTGAGATGCTTTTATCCTGAAATAGAAGAACCAGAACCACTGTGTCTGAGCGGAGGTGATAGCTCAGTGGTTAAGGTTTTGGGCTACTGACAATGAGGAACAGGGTTCTATTCCTGAGCTAGCTCGGTGTTTCTTTATCAGTGTGTGAGACGCTTTTATCCTGAAATAGAAGAACCAGAACCCCTGTGTCTGAGCAGAGGTGATAGCTCAGTGGTTAAGGTCTTGGGTTACTGACCATGAAGATTGGGAGCCAGATGCTTCTTGTGCCCAGTTATTGGTTACATTTTATATATCAATGTGTGTGACGCTTTTATCCTGAAATAGAAGAACCAGAACCACTACCACTGTTTTGGAGTGGAGGTGATAGCTCAGTGGAGCAGAACTCAGACTGGGGCAAGATGAAGGTTCTGAGTTCAAACCCCTGAGCAGCACGGTGTGGTCCTGGACAAGCACTTAACCACTCAGGAGTCCCAGTCACAGGAGGGCTATGTGGATAGCTGGTGGCTGATCTGTGAGGAGGCAGTAGCTCAGAAGATGAGGACTCTGACTGGGGTGAGATGAAGGTTGAGGTTCTGAGTTCAAATCCCTGAGCAGTGCTGTGTGGTTCTGGACAAGCCACTTCACCTCTCAGGGGTCCTAGGCCTGCAGGTGCCTGTAGCATGTATCACCATACACAAAGAGCACAGGACTTCCCTTCTGCCTGTAGCTCAGTGGTTTGTAAATTAGAAAATAATTAAGTGGGGCTGTCTTACTGGAGGCAGACTCATTCAAAACCAACACTTTGAAAAAATCCTTCCCTTTTTTTTTCCACCTTCCATATTGGACTCAGTGCTCCACACAGAAGAGGGGACACTGGTCCCTTTACTAAACAGCACAGGCATTCTTATCTAACACACCAACACTTACATGCTCAGGGATTTGAACTCTGGTCTCCAAATCAACAGTCACACTTCCTTTCCTCTGAGCCATCACCTCAGGCTGGAAACCAACTGCTTGTCCATAATACTTCACATACTAGGGCTCCTAATGGGATATGAACTCCAGTTCCTCCTCAATCAAAGTCCCTCTCCTCTGAGATATATTTATCAGATGACCCTGGAACTAACTGCTTGTCCATAATACTTCACATATAAAGACACCTAATGGGATATGAACTCTGGTTCCTCCTCAATCAAAGTCCCTCTCATCTGAGATATCTTTAG
The DNA here is from genome assembly GCA_027917425.1 of Gastrophryne carolinensis. Classification (NCBI taxonomy): domain Eukaryota; kingdom Metazoa; phylum Chordata; class Amphibia; order Anura; family Microhylidae; genus Gastrophryne; species Gastrophryne carolinensis. Next base: position 2,713,792 of record CM051241.1, read on the forward strand.
TAGATGATCCTGGAACCAACAGCTCGTGCCTAATACTGCACATATAAAGACACCTAATCTGATATGAACTCTAGTTCCTCCTCAATCAAAGTCCCTCCCTTCTGATATATCTTCATCAGATGATCCTGGCAGCGACAACTCATTCCTAATACTTCACATGTAAGGACATGAAGGACTGGAAAACCCTCTGTGACATCATCAATATAATAAGACCTTCTCAGGGATTTGATCTCTGGCCTCCTCCCCCGTCACCTCAGAGCTATCTTCTCATCAGGTTACCCGCTCCTTATAAGTCACATGTAAGTAAAAAAAAATGGCTAGCAAAAGCCCAAATATCTCATGGACAGACGGCAGTAGCTTCAGCACAGTGCACAGATGGAGGGTTCCATATTATATTATAGCCCTGGTCACCCCCAGCCCATAGGTGGGAGACAGCGGTCACATGGTGTCTGCACAGGGATGTGAGCTCTGGCCTCCAGCACATTGGCCGATGGAAGTTTCTATGTTATATTATATAATATTCTTCAGAAGGAAGGTGGTAGGTGGTCGAGGGTTGGTCCAATTCATTAGAAGGTCCCCCTCTATATCTCCAGCACAGGACTGGAGGTCGGGCCTCTGCACCAATCAGAGCTCTTCTTGTTCCAGGTACAAACGTCTCATTTCAGGTCAACTCAGAAGTACATGTGGCATCAGGTAACACTGAGTGCTCACACTTGGGTTAGGGATTTTCCAACATCGTTACAAATAACCACAGAACAGAATGAAGAGGTGACGTCTTACCTCCCAACTGTCCAAGTGTTAAATCAGGAACTGTCCCTCTTTTCAGTCCATGTCCCCCTGTCCTTCGTTGTTCTCGTTTGTCCCTCTTTGAGGTGTGACAGCAATAAATGATTCATTTGCCTATTCAAAGTGTTTCTATTGTTGTAACTGTTACATCTTACCTCCTATCCATCCCTCAATGAGGGGGCGTGGCTTCACCCATCCCTCAATGAGGGGCGTGGCTTATTTTACATATTGTCCCTCTTTGAGGTGTAACATGCAGATCTGTAGCAATAAATGATTAATTTGTCTATTCAAAGTGTTTCTATTGTTGTAACTGTTACAATGTATCTCCTATCCATCCCTCAATGAGGGGCGTGGCTTTATCTATTCCTCAATGATGAGGGCGTGGCTACATACATCCCTCAAATGAGGGGGCATGGTCTCATTTACATACTGTCCCTCTTTTCCACCCTGAAAAGTTGTGAGATAAGGAGTAGCGCATACGGAATGCAATCAGCACATGCGCGGGGAGAGAGAGGTGGGCAGGAGAGGGGGAGAGAGAGAGAGAGGTGGGCAGGAGAGGGGGAGAGAGGTGGGCAGGAGAGGGAGAGGTGGGCAGGAGAGGGAGAGAGAGAGGTGGGCAGGAGAGGGGGAGAGAGAGGCGGGCAGGAGAGGGGGAGAGAGAGGCGGGCAGGAGAGGGGGAGAGAGAGGCGGGCAGGGGAGGGAGAGAGAGGCGGGCAGGAGAGGGGGAGAGAGAGGTGGGCAGGAGAGGGGGAGAGAGAGGTGGGCAGGGGAGGGAGAGAGAGGTGGGCAGGGGAGGGAGAGAGAGGTGGGCAGGAGAGGGGGAGAGAGAGGTGGGCAGGAGAGGGGGAGAGAGAGGTGGGCAGGAGAGGGGGAGAGAGAGGTGGGCAGGAGAGGGAGAGAGAGAGGTGGGCAGGAGAGGGGGAGAGAGAGGTGGGCAGGAGAGGGGGAGAGAGAGGTGGGCAGGGGAGGGAGAGAGAGGTGGGCAGGAGAGGGGGAGAGAGAGGTGGGCAGGAGAGGGGGAGAGAGAGGTGGGCAGGAGAGGGGGAGAGAGAGGTGGGCAGGAGAGGGGGAGAGAGAGGTGGGCAGGGGAGGGAGAGAGAGAGGTGGGCAGGAGAGGGGGAGAGAGAGGTGGGCAGGAGAGGGGGAGAGAGAGGTGGGCAGGAGAGGGGGGAGAGAGAGGTGGGCAGGAGAGGGAGAGAGAGAGGTGGGCAGGAGAGGGGGAGAGAGAGGTGGGCAGGAGAGGGGGAGAGAGAGGTGGGCAGGGGAGGGAGAGAGAGGTGGGCAGGAGAGGGGGAGAGAGAGGTGGACAGGAGAGGGGGAGAGAGAGGTGGGCAGGAGAGGGGGAGAGAGAGGTGGGCAGGAGAGGGGGAGAGAGAGGTGGGCAGGGGAGGGAGAGAGAGAGGTGGGCAGGGGAGGGAGAGAGAGGTGGGCAGGAGAGGGTGAGAGAGAGGTGGGCAGGAGAGGGGGAGAGAGAGGTGGGCAGGGGAGGGAGAGAGAGGTGGGCAGGAGAGGGGGAGAGAGAGGTGGGCAGGAGAGGGGGAGAGAGAGGTGGGCAGGGGAGGGAGGTGGGCAGGGGAGAGAGAGGTGGGCAGGGGAGGGAGAGGGTGGTGGGCAGGGGAGAGAGAGAGAGGTGGGCAGGGGAGAGAGAGAGGCGGGCAGGGGAGGGGGAGAGAGAGAGAGGCGGGCAGGAGAGGGGGAGAGAGAGAGAGAGGTGGGCAGGAGAGGGGGAGAGAGAGGTGGGCAGGAGAGGGGGCGAGAGAGGTGGGCAGGAGAGGGGGCGAGAGAGGTGGGCAGGAGAGGGGGAGAGAGAGGTGGGCAGGGGAGGGGGAGAGAGAGGTGGGCAGGGGAGGGAGAGAGAGGTGGGCAGGGGAGAGAGAGAGGCGGGCAGGGGAGAGAGAGAGGCGGGCAGGAGAGGGGGAGAAAGAGAGAGGTGGGAAGGAGAGGGGGAGAGAGAGAGAGGTGGGCAGGGGAGGGAGAGAGAGGTGGGCAGGAGAGGGGGAGAGAGAGGTGGGCAGGGGAGGGAGAGAGAGGTGGGCAGGAGAGGGGGAGAGAGAGGTGGGCAGGGGAGGGAGAGAGAGGTGGGCAGGGGAGGGAGAGAGAGGTGGGCAGGGGGAGAGAGAGGCGGGCAGGGGAGGGAGAGAGGTGGGCAGGGGAGCGAGAGGTGGAGAGAGGTGGGCAGGGGAGCGAGAGGTGGGCAGGGGAGCGAGAGGTGGAGAGGGGTGGGCAGGGGAGCGAGAGGTGGAGAGAGGTGGGCAGGGGAGCGAGAGGTGGAGAGAGGTGGGCAGGGGAGCGAGAGGTAGAGAGAGGTGGGCAGGGGAGCGAGAGGTGGAGAGGGGTGGGCAGGAGAGAGGGGGGAGAGAGGTGGGCAGGGGAGAGAGAGAGGTGGGCAGGGGAGCGAGAGGTAGAGAGAGGTGGGCAGGGGAGCGAGAGGTGGAGAGGGGTGGGCAGGAGAGGGGTGGGCAGGAGAGGGGGGGAGAGAGGTGGGCAGGGGAGAGAGAGAGGTGGGCAGGGGAGCGAGAGGTGGGCAGGGGAGCGAGAGGTGGAGAGGGGTGGGCAGGAGAGGGGGGGGGGAGAGGTGGGCAGGGGAGAGAGAGAGGTGGGCAGGGGAGCGAGAGGTAGAGAGAGGTGGGCAGGGGAGCGAGAGGTGGAGAGAGGTGGGCAGGGGAGCGAGAGGTGGAGAGAGGTGGGCAGGGGAGCGAGAGGTGGAGAGAGGTGGGCAGGGGAGCGAGAGGTGGAGAGAGGTGGGCAGGGGAGAGAGAAAGACAGGTGGGCAGGGGAGCGAGAGGTAGAGAGGTGGGCAGGAGAGGGGGAGAGAGAGGTGGGCAGGGGAGGGAGAGAGAGAGGTGGGCAGGAGAGGGGGAAAGAGAGGTGGGCAGGAGAGGGAGAGAGAGAGGTGGGCAGGAGAGGGGGAAAGAGAGGTGGGCAGGAGAGGGGGAGAGAGAGGTGGGCAGGAGAGGGGGAAAGAGAGGTGGGCAGGAGAGGGGGAGAGAGAGGTGGGCAGGGGAGAGAGAGAGGTGGGCAGGGGAGCGAGAGGTGGAGAGAGGTGGGCAGGGGAGCGAGAGGTGGAGAGGGGTGGGCAGGGGAGCGAGAGGTGGAGAGAGGTGGGCAGGGGAGCGAGAGGTGGAGAGAGGTGGGCAGGGGAGCGAGAGGTGGAGAGGGGTGGGCAGGGGAGCGAGAGGTGGAGAGAGGTGGGCAGGGGAGCGAGAGGTGGAGAGGGGTGGGCAGGGGAGCGAGAGGTGGAGAGGGGTGGGCAGGGGAGCGAGAGGTGGAGAGAGGTGGGCAGGGGAGCGAGAGGTGGAGAGAGGTGGGCAGGGGAGCGAGAGGTGGAGAGGGGTGGGCAGGGGAGCGAGAGGTGGAGAGAGGTGGGCAGGGGAGCGAGAGGTGGAGAGGGGTGGGCAGGGGAGAGAGAAAGACAGGTGGGCAGGGAAGAGAGAGAGACAGGAGAGAGAGAAAATACAATCACCTGTAGAATTGTTTTTGCTATGCACAGCACGGCCTGCTTCAAGAAGTCCTTACATCTGGGTATTCCGCCACAAGGTGGCACAGTGGACTGCAGAAGATTTGTGGCTCCTCCCGGCCCCATATAAAAACGGAAATCAGCCATAGACCTCCAGTGTTGACAAGCAGTTATACAAGAAGCCGGGAGGTAATAAGGCAAAAAAGGTAAAAAAAACCCCTTAACTAACTTGGAACAATCACCATAAAGAGGCAACCAAGAATAACGATAACAAGGGTGGGGTGAAGCAGGCCGTGCCATGCATAGTAAAAGCAATTCTACAGGTGAGTACTCACAGAATTGTCTAATTCTAAGTATGTCACACACCCCGCTTCAGAATAGTCATTACACTTGGGTTATACCGACCTGTAGAGGGCGATCTTGCAGAGATGTCATGAAAAAAAGTGAGCCTCCCACTCATTCCCCAGTCTTTCATCTCTGCAGACGGCGAGCAAGTCAGAAGATGGATGTCTCCTCCTTGCAGGTAGCCGGGGTAACTCCCGGCCCGCTTGTTAGTCTATTTCTGCCTGGACCCCCCTTTCTTAGTATTTCACCTTGCCTCCCAGCCTAGGCTGCTGGTCCGGGCAAGGGTAGACAGCACCTAATGGTGCTTAGGAGCTACCCCCACCGTGAGACCCCATACTAAGGGGTAGGCGGTTTGCCGAGTTGGTGATCCCGGTTCGGGATGCCCCGTCCCTTGCCCTTCCACCTTCCAGCGTGGATTCCCCCTCTCCCGGATTACCCTTGCTCCTTAGAGGGGGGGGCCCTTTCTCCCTTAGTGTAATCGTCTTTATTGAGTGTTTGTCACAGCTGTACTTTTTGTTGTGTGTGTGTGTGTGATCCACTTGGGTGCATTTTTATGTCAGCCGGCGCTGGCTGTGCCGTTGTGGCAGCTTCGGTGGGGGAGCTTCCTCCCCTCGGGTCCGGTTGGTAGGGGGGCGGGCGCTCGGCGCGATCGCCTACGGCCCGTCCCCCGTGCTCCTGGCGCCGCTGCGGAGCCTGGCCACTGGCCGGGAGCGGCGTTGTTGTCGGGAGGGGGAGGGGGGGCGGGGCCGCGCCGGCCCGCCCTTCTTCTCCCTCTGCTTCTCGCGTTCTTCGCCTCTGGCAGGACGGACGCCATCTTCCTCCGTGAGTGGCCCTTTGGGGCCTCATTGCTTTCATGACATGCATATATATTTATATATCTATTTTTTTTATGTTATTGCATATCAGTATGTCTGCCTTTTGTGTGCTTGGGCATGATTGAGGTGCTGAATAGCCCTGTATTCTGTCTTCCAGGTGGACCCTTGTTGGATCTTAAAGGGTCCTTCCGGTCCTAAGGGTCCCTGGTTTAATTTAAGAACTCCCCATAAATCCTCCCAATCGGGACACAAAAGGGGCATCCCGGGTTGCTTATATCGCGTAATTCCCTTGGGTATTGCGACTACCAATAAAATCACCATATGGATGCTTCCCAGGATACCGGGCTCGGGCTCCCCTCGGGGCAACCCCGGCAGTGATTGGGGTGTGGGGCATCCCTTACAGGGGATGATGTTTTCCTTTGCATACCATGTGCACAGCAGACTATTACGCAGCAGTCCGGATCCCATGCGTCTGGTTCTGCGCCGCCGGCCCCTTCTCCTACCCCTCCCCGCCTGACCCGTACCCCATGTGATGTTGTCACGAGTGGGGAGTCGCAATCTGAGGTGTGTGCCAGATTGTCCAATCTTGAAAAATTATTTTCTAGTGCTGTGGCCAGAAAGGCCCCGGCTAAGAGACCCGGCTAAGAGAAAGTACTTGTCCCCAGCCATGCAGGCCTCTGATCTTGAGGAGTTTGATTCACTGGACTGGTCCGATTACCCCCCGCTAGAGGAAGGGGAGCTTTTTGAGGAGTCGGATGGTTCTGACGATCAGCAATTTGTTGGCGCTGATGCCCGAGCGGGGTCAGGGGGATTCTGTGGATACCCCTAAGATCCTGGCTCATATGTTTGAGATTCTGGCAATCTCTCCTCCTGAAGTGACTCTTCCGCAGAAGGGGGAGTTCTTTGAGGAGGCTAAGCCGCGCTTGGAATTCCCTAATCAAAGGCATTTCGACGGCATTATTCTTAAGGAATGGGAGAGGCCTACTCGGCTTTCGGGCGTCCCTCCGAGTTGGGATAAGAAGTATCCTTTTCCGGTGGATGTGGTGAAGCGCTGGTTGTCCTCTCCCGAGGTGGATGCCCCTGTTTTGCATTCTCCTGACTGTTCTACTCTCAAGGACGGTGAGGACAAACGCATTGACCAGATGGCTTGTCACGGTTTTGCCAGTGTTGGGTCGGCCTTGCGGCCTGTTTGTGCTTCAGTGCTTTTAATAGTGGCTTCTAGGTCGGTTGTCAGGGACCTGTTGTCTACCTCCAGGCTTGACCTGGCTAGTGATGAGTTCACCGCCCTTAAGCGGTGCGAATTGTTTTTGTCATTTGTGCTAGCCGCCCTGGATGACACCATGGTGATGTGTAGTAGAACTTCGGCCCTGCTGGTGGCTATTCCGCGGTCGGTTTGGTTGCGCCAGTGGACGGCTGATTTTGTGTCCAAAAAGTCTCTTACAGCTCTTCCCTTTCTGGGCTTGCGGCTCTTTGGAGAAAAATTGGATTTGGTCGCAAAAGAAGGTAGGTTACCTCAGCGAAAGAAGCAACGTCGTCCCTTTCGGGGGGCGGCTTCATTTACCCCTTCCTTTCGTGGGGCCAGAGCTGGACGGGGATCGGCTGTCTTCCCCTCCAGAGGTGATTCCTGGAACAGGGGAAGAGGTCGTGCTCGTCCAGGTCACAGCTGGGGCTCCAAGCCCAAAGCCACTGCTAAGCCGACTCAGCAATGAGGGGGCGCCCTCACCCTCGCGGGTGGGGGGACGGCTGCTACGCTTCTCCCAGGTCTGGGACAGATAGATTCGGGAAGTGGTGTCTTCCGGTTACAAACGGGAGTTTGAGATCCGGCCTCCTCCCAGATTCTTCAGGTCTCGGGTGCCCTTGGATCCTCTGGCCGCGCAGGGGCTCCGGCGGCAGTAAAAGATCTCCTGGACATGGCTGTCATCTGCCCGGTGCCTCCCTCGGACCGGGGCCTGGGATACTATTCGAATCTGTTTACGGTGCCAAAGAAAGATGGATCCGTTCGTCCCATCCTGGATCTGAAGTTTCTCAACAGGTTTATCCGTCCCAGGAAGTTCCGCATGGGAACTCTGCGTTCCGCCATAAATTCACTTCGGCAGGAGGACTTCATGACGTCCATAGACATCAAGGATGCTTATCTGCATGTTCCAATCTTCCCGGCACATCAGAGATTTCTCAGGTTCGTGGTGGAAGATCGCCATTTTCCGTTTGTGGCCCTTCCATTTGGCCTTACCTCGGCTCCAAGGGTTTTCACCAAGGTGCTGGCGGGGGTGATGGCCCTCCTCAGAGCCCAGGGAATCCGCATCGTGCCTTATCTGGACGACCTTCTTATTATGGCATCCTCTCTCAGCCAGGCGGACCTAGATACCAGGACTGTGGTAGCCACCCTGGAGAGATTTGGCTGGGTGATGAACTATCCCAAGTCCTGCCTCTCTCCGTCCAGGGTGGTGGCATTCCTGGGAATGTCTCTGGATACTTCTCAGTCCAGGGTGTTCCTCCCCCGGCCCAAGGTTCTTTTGATTCAGGAATTGACTCAGTTCTCCTGATGGTGGCATCGTTCGAGGCGGTTCTCTTTGCCCAGTTTCACACAAGGACGCTCCAGCTCCATCTCTTGGTGGCCTGGGATGGGTCCCCACTGTCATTGGATCAGTCTTTTCTGATGTCCCCCCGGGTTCGGCATTCCCTTCGGTGGTGGCTGGAACCGAGCAATCTGATGAGGGGCAGATCCTTCCTGACCCCTCGTTGGGAGACGGTCACCACGGATGCCAGCCTGTCAGGTTGGGGGGGATTTTGGAAGGATCTTCAGTTTCAGGGACTGTGGGGGCCTCAGGAGGCTTACGATCCCATCAATGTTCTGGAGCTGAAAGCCATCAGGTTGGTTCTGGCGCACTTGACTCATCAGTTACAGGGCTTACCGGTTCAAGTTAGGTCGGACAATCGGACGGCGGTCGCTTACATCAATCACCAGGGAGAGACTCGCAGCAGGCGTGCCCTCAGGGAAGTGTCTTTGATCCTGGCTTGGGCAGAGAGCAATGTCCCATGCATCTCGGCGGTGTACATTCCGGGAGTGGAGAACGCGGAGGCAGACTCCCTGAGCAGGGGGTCATCTCGCTGGGGGGAATGGTCGCTCAGCCCAAAGGTGTTTCGGTCGCTTTGCCACCGGTGGGGGACTCCGGAGGTGGACCTCTTTGCCTCTCGTCACAATCACAAGCTTCCGGCATTTGTGTCTCTCTCGTGGGATCCACTGGCTCTGGCAGTGGATGCCATGTCTCTGAACTGGAGGGATCTGGGGTTTCTGTACCTGTTCCCTCCGTTTCCCATGGTGTGCAAAGTGGTGCGCAAGCTGGCCCTAGAGGGCGTGTCAGCAATCCTGGTGGCTCCAAGATGGCCAAGACAGGTTTGGTTCGCAGACGTGGTAAGGTTGGCAGAGGATCAGTTAGACCTGCCCCTTCTGCCGGATCTGCTCACTCAGGATACACTGCTCTACCCCAATTTACCAACGCTGGCTTTGATGGCGTGGCTGCTGAAACCTCCATCTTGAAGGAGGAAGGTCTTTCTGATGCTGTCATTCAGACTCTGGTTAGGGCTATAAAGAAGTCTTCCTCTGCCATCTGCTATAGGATTTGGAGGTCTTATATTGATTGGTGTGAGGTCCGGGCCTTGCCTTGCAGGGTGTTTTCTATCCCTAGGGTTTTCTTTCAAAAATCTTTTGCTCTTCATCCTCTGGTTAAGACCTTTTTCCAGGGGGTTACGCATGTGCGGCCTCCTAGGAAGCCTTTGCTCCCAGTTTGGGATTTGAATTTGGTTCTTTCTGCCTTGCAGGGTCCTCCTTTTGAACCTTTGCAGGATATTGCTCTTTCTACGCTTACTCAGAAGGTTGTGTTTCTGGTTGCCATCACTTCCGTTCGGCGTGTATCGGAGTTGGCAGCCTTGTCCATTAAGGCCCCTTACTTTGAGAGGCATCAGGACAAGGTTGTTTTCCGCTTCAAGCCAGATTTCCTTCCTAAGGTGGTCTCTGCTTTCCATCTTAATCAGGATATTGTTCTACCCTCCTTGTGTCCTAAGCCCAGCAATGACAAGGAGAGGGTTTTGCATTCTTTGGATGTGGTTCGCTGTGTGAAGTACTATTTGGTGGCTACTTCTCCTTTTCGTAAGACTGATGCTCTTTTTGTGGTGCCCTCCGGGCCTAGGAAAGGTTTGGCTCCCGCCAAGTCTTCCATTAGTAAATGGATTCGCCAGGCCATTGTTGGGGCCTATTCTGCTAAGGGGAAGGTTCCCCCTTTTCGTGTTACTGCTCATTCTACTCGTGCCGTTGGGGCGTCCTGGGCTTTCCAGCATCAGGCCTCTGTTGAGCAAGTTTGTAAGGCTGCTACTTGGTCTTCCGTTCACACTTTTTTCAAGTTTTACAAGGTTGATGTGCGGGCCTCAGCGGATGCTGTTTTTGGCCGCAAAGTTCTGCAAGCTGCAGTGGTTTAAGTTTGTGCCTTGTTGCCTTGTTTTTTGGATCCCCGCCCTTTATGGACACTGCTATTGGATGTCCCACATGTAATGAATGTCTTGAAGCGGGGTGTGTGACATACTTAGAATAATACCATTTTGTGAATACTCACCTGTAAATAAAATGGGTATTATAAGTATGTCACACACCCTGCTTCACCCCGCCCTTTGGTATTCTGGATCCTTTCTATGGTGAACCTTTTTTTACTGTTACTGGTTATTTTGGCTCTTCCTGGTCTCTTTACTGCTGTCTTAATACTGGGGAATGAGTGGCAGGTACCAGGTATTTATGGACCGGGAGGGGCTTCCTTTTTTTTCATGACATCTCTGCAAGATCGCCCTCTACAGGTCGGTATAACCCAAGTGTAATGACTATCTGAAGCGGGGTGTGTGACATACTTATAATACCCATTTTACAGGTGAGTATTCACAAAATGGTATTTTTCCAAATGCACAGCACGGCCTGCTTCAAGAAGTCCTTACATCTGGGACATCCAAAAGCAGTGTCTGTAAGGTAGGGTGGTGTGACAGACTCTCTGCCTTTTGGACTTTACACAGGTTCATTACTTTCCTTTTCTTAAGCATGTACAGACTGCCATTGTGTTGATTGATTACGTTATTCATTGTTCTGATTGACTGTGTTAGACTGCAATTGTTCTGATTGATTGTGTTACAGACGTTTATTGTGTTGCTTATTGCGTCACCGGCAGAGTTGAGGGATTGTGTGCCCTGCTCCCATTGGTCCGTGTATTTGTCATGCAGTCCTCCATCAGGTCCACGGGGGAGGTCCCCTTGCATGGAGCCTTGCATATAAGGCACAGTGTGGCACTAATAAAGTTCACTTCACCTTCACCCTCAATACTGAAGTTCTGTCTCTTATTGGGGGGAATGCTATATTACAATTCACTAGCCCTTGTAAGGGCTGTTCCTGTTTCCTCACGGACGACTCTGGAATTCCAGCAGCACCTCTTACGATTGGGAAAAGGACGTCTCGGGCGGTGAAGCCCTCCGGCGATAAGGGTTATGGCTACAATGGGATCCCCAAAGAGTGACAGCGGGCAGTTCAAACCACTACCGCCTGAAGTACCTTGCGGCCAAAAGCAGCATCAGCTGAGGCCTTAACATCAACCTTGTAAAACTTAGAGAAGGTATGAACAGAAGACCAAGTCACGGCCTTACAAACTTGTTCAACAGAAGCCTGGTGCTGAAAAGCCCAAGAGGCACCAATAGCACGAGTGGAATGAGCAGTAACCCTTAAAAGAGGAACCTTCCCTTTAGCAGAATAGGCCTGCTCCACCGCCTGACGGATCCACTTGCTAATAGTAGATTAAGCCGGAGGCAAACCCTTCCTAGGTCCAGCAGCATCAGACTTCCTGAAAGACTCAGTAGCAACCAAATAAAACTTCAGAGCCCTGACAACATTAAGAGAATGAAGGGGCCGCTCCTTGGAATTAGCACGGTTAGGACACAATGAAGGTAAGACAATGTCCTGATTGAGATGAAAAGCAGACACATCCTTAGGCAAGAAATCCGGCTTAAGCCGAAACACCACCTTATCCTGATGCCGCTCAAAATAAGGAGGTTTGATGGAAAGCCATCTCAGAAACTCGCCTGACCGAAGTAATAGCCACCAAAAAGGCCACCTTAAAGTGGACCAACACCCAGGATTTTGACTATCCTGGGTATTGGTCCACTTGCCCGGGGCACCCCGATTTGGGGTGCCCCGCTACCTGAAACCCCCCCCAAACACCCCGAAAACTCACCTCTACACGCTCCCACGTGAGTGCGCTGTCCAATGCCCGCCGACGGACAAGTGACGTCCGTCGACGGACAAGGGATCGCGCCCGCCGCCGCCTCCCGCGCGTCACTCTTGACGTGTGCGCGCCCGCGCCGGCCATTCAGAGACGGCCGGCGTGGGCGCGCGCACGTCTAGAGGAGCGCGAGAGAGGCGGCGGCGGCGGAAGCAGCGGCTGGAGAGGTAAGGATTTTTCGGGGTTTTGGGGGGGTTACACCCCGCGGGACATCCCGATCTCGGATGTCCCGCGGTGTGTGAGGTGATCGGCCCGGGAATCTTATAGATTCCCGGGCCGATCACCCCTGGGTGTTGGCCCACTTTAAGAGTCAGGATGGGCAACGCAGCCCCACGGATAGGGAGGACCCTGTAGAGCAGACAACACCAGATTCAGGTCCCAAACCGGTAGCATGGGCTTACTAGGTGGACGCACATGAGTAACTTCCTGGAAAAAAGTCTTAACCAACCGGTGATTGGCAAAGGATCTTTGAAAAAAAATTGCCAGAGCTGACACCTGTCCCTTACGGTTACTAAGTTGAAGGCCTGAATCCAAACCATGTTGTAAAAACTCCAGAATCCTGGGGATAGAAAACACCCGACAAGGAAGAGATTTGGACTCACACCAGGCAATGTAAGCATGCCAGACCCTGTAGTAGATAAAGGACGAGGACTTCTTCCTAGCCCTAATCATGGTATCCACAACAGAGGCCAGTAACCCCTTGTCCATCAAGATGGAGGCTTCAGCAGCCAAGCCGTTAAAGCCAGAGTTTGTAAATTGGGATGGCGTAGCTGCCCCTGAGTGAGAAGATCTGGATCCTTGCATGGGCCTCCTGGGGGCCCCACTGACCCTGGAATTTCAAAGACTTCCAAACTCCCCCCCAACCGGTCAGACTGGCATCCAAGGTGACAATCTCCCAGCACGGCGGCAGAAAAATCCTGCCCACTAAAAGATTCCTCAAGTCCAGCCACCACGAGATGGACTGCCTGGCCAGAGGGGACAGAGCAAATTTCTGATCCAGGGACACAGGGTCCCGATCCCAAACTGACAAGAGATGCAACTGAAGAGGTCTCATGTGAAACTGAGCAAAGGGGACCGCCTCGAAGCAGGACACCATCAGACCCACTAATGCATTCCCTGCCGAATGGAGGGATGAGGACACAAGAGCAGAGCCCGTGCCTGCATCTGAAGGCCCTCCACTTTCTGCTGAGGGAGAAATACCTTGACCTGAGAGGTATCCAGAGTCATGCCCAGAAAAGACCTCACCAAGGACGGGGATAGTGAACATTTGGGATAGTTGATCGTCCAGCCGAAGGACTCGAGAGTGGAGATCACCACCTGTGTATCCTTCTCGGCCTGATGAAGAGACTGAGCAGAAATCAGGATGTTGTCCAGGTAAGGGAGAATGTGAATGCCCTGGTTCCTCAGAAGCGCCATTACACCCGCCAGCACCTTGGTGAACACCCGAGACGCCGAGGTGATACCAAACGGTAAGGCCACAAACTGGTATTGCTGATCCTCCAGGACGAACCTCAGAAACCTCTGATGACCTGGAAAGATTGGTACATGAAGATAGGCATCCTTGATGTCCACGGTGGTCATGAAGTCGCCCCGGCCGCAGGGTACTGACAGCCGAGCGTAGAGTCTCCATGCGAAAGTGCTTGAACTGGACAAACCTGTTGAGATCCTTCAAGTCCAGGATGGGTCTCAGAGGCCCGTCCTTTTTGGGAACCGTGAAAAGATTGTAGTAGTACCCCTGACCCTGTTCCCGATAAGGCACCAGGCAAATGACTCCTGACTCCAACAGACGTTGGACTGCTAGGCACAAACCCTGAGCTGACAGAGGATTTTGAGACATCCGGGATTGGATGAATCTTGGGGGCGGCCAGGCTGCAAACTCTATCTTGTAACTGGAGGACACCACCTCCTGAATCCACCGGTCTGAGACGCAAAGTCCCTAGACGTGAGCAAAGAGCCGAAGCCTTCCCCCCACCCGGATGGGTGAGGGCGCCTCCTCATGCCAGAGGGGCCTTGGGAGGGGGTTTGGGCTCGGAACCCCAGGAGAGACCGGGACGCCCACAGGATCTGCCACGGCCCCAAGAATCTCTGCTGCTACCCGAGAAGAGAGAGCCATAACCTCCTCTGGCGGCACGAAAGGAAGGGAAGGAAGCGGAGGGCCCTCAAAAGGGTTGAGGCTACTTCCTTCGCTGAGGGAGCCTACCATCCTTGGCCAGAAACATTCAGACGCTCACCAAAGAGACGAAGTCCCGTAAAAGGAAGTCCGGTGAGGGACTTCATAGCTGCAGTGTCAGCTGCCCACTGAGGCAACCAAACAGAGCAGCGCATAGCCACCAAGAGGGCCGAAGCCCTACCGCCCAGCCGGACGGCATCATCCATGGCAGTCAGCACAAAGGCAACAAAATCAGAGCAAAGCAAGAGGGCCTTATAATCCTCCCTTCTCCTACCAGCCATGGCGCCATCCGCAAGACGCTTGAGGTTCTTCTTAAGGGCAATAGCCGCAATGGCTGCGGCACAAACCGGACGCAGGCCTGCCCTCACGAAGGTGAAGGTATGACAGGCCAGCTGATCCAAACGCCGGTCCGCGCTGTTATGCAGTGTAGTAGTGTCAGGGGATGGCATGACCGAGGTGTTAGCCAGTCCTAGAACAGGAGCGTCCACCTCAGGGGGGCACAACCAATGCTTGACCAGCAGAAAAAGGATACCTTCTGTCCAATCCCTTGTGCACCGTGGGCAATTTGTTAGGATGTTCCCACTCCTTGAGCACCATATTGGAGAAATGACCCTGCTCCGGGAACTCCAAGCGTTGCTTGTCAGGGTGAAAGAGCTCACCCTGCTTCCTCGTTGCTACCTTAGGGGGGGGCGATGTGCAATGTCTCAAATATATCCGAAAACAGTCTTATCAGTGTCATCAGGGAGCCAGGTATCCTCATCAGAGGCAGACCGCGGGTCACTGTCGTACCCTACCTGATGGTCCCCAGATGAGTCTGAATCATGGAAAAGCTCCCCCTCCTCTAGGGAGTCACAGCCACAAACACATCCAGGCTCTCATCCTCCTCGGCAAAGAGGGAAGGCGCGACGTTAAGATGCCGCTTCTTGCAAGAAGCCTTGCGCGCCACAGGTCGGGCCAGCTGCCTTTCAATGCTGGCCACGCGTAGTGCCAGATCAGATTGGGACCCCCTGCTAGTATCCACCTCACTGGGGGCTAAATGCAGGCGCGGGGGAGTAGGAGGGAGCGCAGAACTGGGAAGAGAAGCTCTCATCCCAGCCTGGACCGCAATAATACCTTTGGCACACGACACACAAAACGCACCACCACCACTCAAAGGGGATGCCCCGAACATGTCACATAGCCGGGATTGTCCTGAAGGACCCCCGAGCACACTATCCCCAGAAGCCTCCATATGGTGATTAACACAGGCACAATAGGCCAGTATAGGGTAAGGGCTAATAAAAGCCACCCGGGATGCCCCCCAAGGGATGCCCACAGAGGGCCAGGAAGGGAGAGGTGGGGGGGAGCGGGACCGGGAGAAAACACAATAAACAGTTATCCCGCCTGAAAAACATAAGCAAAAATACACATAAGTATCCAGGAGCTCGTCTAATGCGAGTGGATCCGAGCTCTGCGGCGGAAGCATACCTCGCTACTCTCTAACAGGGAGCGTTCCCGTGCCGGCCATTCATGCCTGGCGCAGCCACGCGTCCTGCTAAACGGATAGCCGGGATGTGGCCGCAGCTCACACATGCACTGTTGTTGGACAGGGAAAGAGGTGAGTTTCTGGGCATCCAAAATTTTGATGCCACGCTGTGTGAAACCCCCCCAGGTCACCCCATTCACTTACCTTTCTTCCCAGTCCAATGGCGCAGGAGCGAGCCGTATCCCCGCTATCCCTGTAGCAGGGCGCGTGCCTGTGTCAGCCAGGAAGCGGGGGATGCGACACTGCTGCATATTCTCCAATATTCGCTACTTTCTCAGCTCATCTCTGGTCCCCACCACCAGGGAGAAGTATGAAGGATGACCAGCAGTGGATATATCACCAAGAGACAAGGACCATAGGACTATCATTTGTAGATCATTGTTGCCTTCTCTCTTAGTGATATATCCACTGCTGGTCATCCTTCACCCTGCTAATTAAGAGTCCAACGCTACTGCCGACCATTATCTGGTCCTTGTTTCTGCACTGCTGCTGATCATCCTTTAGTCCTCCCCGCTTTCCTCTACTAATGATGGTCCTCTGGTCCTTGTTGCCTTCTACCTTAGTGCTATCTCCGCTGCTGAGTCCAACTCTACTGCCGACCATCCTCTGGTCCTTGTTTTTGCACTGCTTCAGAATGATGGTGCTCCGGTCCTCATTGCCTTCTCTTTTAGTGCTGTCTCCACTGCTGACCATCCTTTAGTCCTCGCCGCCTTTCCTCTACTAATCATGGTCCTCTGGTCCTCGTTGCCTTCTCTTTTAGTGCTATCTCTGTTGCTGATCATCCTTTAGTCATTACCTCCTTCTCCCCTGCTAATTAGGAGTCCAACGCTACTGCCGACCATCCTCTGGTCCTTGTTTGTGCACTGCTACTGATCATCCTTTAGTCATTACCTCCTTCTCCCCAGCTAATTAGGAGTCCAACACTACTGCCGACCATCCTCTGGTCCTTGTTTGTGCACTGCTACTGATCATCCTTTAGTCATTACCTCCTTCTCCCCAGCTAATTAGGAGTCCAACGCTACTGACGACCATCCTCTGGTCCTTGTTTGTGCACTGCTACTGATCATCCTTTAGTCTTCACTGCCATTTCCTCTACTAATGATGGTCCTCTGGTCCTTGTTGCCTTCTCTCTTAGTGATATATCCACTGCTGGTCATCCTTCATACTTCTCCCTGATAATTAAGAGTCCAACGCTTCTGCCGACCATCATCTGGTCCTTGTTTCTGCACTACTGCTGATCATCCTTTAGTCCTCACTGCCTTTCCTCTACTAATGATGGTCCTCTGGTCCTTGTTGCCTTCTCTTTTAGTGCTATCTCTGCTGCTGATCATCCTTCAGTCACCGCCTCCTTCTCTATTGCTAATTAAGAGTCCAACACTACTGCCCACCATCTGGTCCTTGTTTCTGGACTGCTGCTGATTATCCTTTAGTCCTTGTTGCCTTTCCCTCTACTAATGATGATCCTCGTTGCCTTCTCTTTTAGTGCCATCTTCGCTGCTGATCATCCTTCAGTCATCACCTCCTTCTCCAATGCTAATTAATATTCCAACACTACTGCCAACTATCCTCTGGTCCTGGTTTTCTGCACTGCTGCTGATTATCCTTTAGTCCTTGTTGCCTTTCCCTCTACTAATGATGGTCATCTGGTCCTTGTTACCTTCTCTCTTACTGCTATCTCCGCTACTGATCATCCTTCAGTCATCGCCTCCTTCTCTACTGCTAATTAAGAGTCCAACGCTACTGCAGACCATCATCTGGTCCTTGTTTCTGCACTTCTGCTGATCATCCTTTAGTCTTTGCTGACTTTTCCTCTTCTATTGATGGTCCTCTGGTCCTTGTCTTTTCTTAGTGCTATCTCCACTGCCGATCATCTTTCAGTCATCGCCCTCTTCTCCAATGCTAATTTAAGAGTCCAACTCTACTGCCGACCATCATCTGGTCCTTGTTTCTGGACTGCTGATGATCATCCTTTAGTCCTCGCTGCTTTTCCCTCTACTAATGATGGTCCTATGGTCCTTGTTGCCTTTTCTCTTAGTGATACATCCACTGCTGGTCATCCTTCATACTTCTCCCTCCTAATTAAGAGTCCAACGCTTCTGCCAACCATCATCTGGTCCTTGTTTCTGCACTGCTGCTGATCATTCTTTAGTCCTTGTTGCTTTTCCCTCTACCAAAGATGGTCCTATGGTCCTTGTTGCCTTCTCTCTTAGTGATACATCCACTGCTGGTCATCCTTCATACTTCTCCCTGCTAATTAAGAGTTCCAACGCTTCTGCCAACCATCATCTGGTCCTTGTTTCCGCACTGCTGCTGATCATCCTTTAGTCCTCGCTGCCTTTCCCTCTACTACTGATGGTCCTCGTTGGCTTCTTTTTTAGTGCCATCTTCGCTGCTGATCATCCTCCAGTCATCACCTCCTTCTCCCCTGCTAATTAAAGAGTCCAACACTACTGCTGACCATCATCTGGTCCTTGTTTCTGCACTGCTACTGATCATTCTTTAGTCCTCGCTGCCTTTTCCTCTACTAATGATAGTTCTCTGGTCCTTGTTGCCTTCTCTCTGTGTGCTATCTCCACTGCTGCTGCATATCCTCCAATTTTCGCTACTTTCTCCATTGATAATGAAGGGCCCACCTCTGGTCCCCACCACGTCCTCCAATGCTTCTCAAGGGTCCAGCTCTTCTGCCAACCATTCTTTGGTCCTCATCACCTTCTGTTGATCACCCTCTATTCCTTGTTACTTCTCCATTGCGGCTGATTGTCCTTTGATCCTGGGGTCGGCTGAGCACATGGGACACCTGGCCCACTGGAGAATCATCTTGCACCCTGGCCTGGGTGGGCTCCAGAGGCCCTGGCACTTGCCCAGGTATTTCCAGTGCGGTCATAGGCCCTGAGCCGTTGCATTACTGTGACATCACACACCCTACCTTTTGGGCTTTATCATGGGTACAATTGGAGTCGTATCTTATATTGATGCCAGTGAAATAATAAGGGCAGTGGAAGGGTACTGGTATACTTTGGCTCAGGGGGCATACGAGTGCTCCATCCCTCCATTGTGAATCATTCTCTTAGTATGCGATGACTGTGAAGGAAGGATTATCTCCCGTATTTGGTCGATATATTTCCATGACCATGATGTTATTGCTAATAAATTCTATCTGAGGCAGCGGTACAATTTTGGGGATCCGAGGTGAAACTCTGAAGAAACGTTATCTGGTTCTCCTGCCCCGGCCAGTGTGTCCCTTGGCCTAGGCTCAAGCATCTTAGCTATGGGCCCTGGTGGTAGAACAAGAGACCTCAAGAACCGCAACGAGCGAAGCCTCTGTCCTTACCCAAACGTAATTATTAGCAGGAACTTCTATTGCTCACATCTGGGATAAATAGTGAAAACCTGATTAACCTGCTCTTGGCGTCAACGTTGGAAAATTTCACTGTGTCCTCCTGGCTCGTGACTCCTGGACCTAATTAGTGAAGCATCTCGGTAGACATCGGGAATAACGTCTCTGTCTGCTCTGTGCCGACAGGGTAGATCAACGGGGTGCGGGGCACAAAGGCCTGTCGTGTATCGTGTTCCTTTTCGCAATGCTCGGTAACTGATGAGGCGAAGACTCGGACCTCGGAGGTGTTGCCTCATATTTTCATGGTGGGTTCCTCCTTTTTTTAGGAACAACTTTATCTTTCGATCTGCAATCCAAGCTCCACACTGGGTTCCTCCTTTTTTTTGGAATCCCTCGATCTGCAGTCCAAGTCATCTCTTTGTTGAACGTCGTGTAGTGATCATAGTTGAGTGTGATCAATGTGCCCCAAGCTGGGTTACTCATTTTATTGGAATCCCTCGATCTGCAATCCAAGTCATCTCCTTGTTGAACTTCGTGTTGAGTGTCATCATGTTCACCACACCCAGTAGGCCAGTAGAAACATAGAAGTCTGCCCTTATTGTGCTCTGATCCTGGGACCGGCTAATCAGGTCTGCACATGGGCCACCTGGCCCACTGGAGAATCATTTTACAGCCCGGCTTGGGTGGGCTCCAGAGGATGCACTGTACGTAGGACTTTTCTGAAGGATCAGTGGGTAACCATAGACACATTGGTTTGATATGTAGATTAAAGGGGGTGGGGGTTGCTCCATCACTAATATTTATACAAAATGAGCACAGCCAATCGGCTTTTCTTAGTCTTAGCCGACGAAAGCGATTGTCGGGTAAGGGCACAGTTGAGCCAGGCCGGCCGTATCCCCTGCTTCTCTCTAACAGAGTGTGCCCGTTCCGGCCATTCACAAATGCTTGGCATGTGCACTGCTAGCGGGATAGCGGGGATGCGGCCGCTGCTCGGATCGGGAAAGAAAGTAAGTGAACGGGGTGACCTGGGGGGTTGCACACAGCAGAGCATCCCGATTTAGGAATTGTATAGGCCATTTCTTCTTCAATTTAAAAACAGAAAACTGTTTAGGACAGCGCCAAACGTAGCCCGACACAATGATGTAACACTTACCTTTCCCTGCCGGGTCACTTAAACCTCAGTTTCATATTATTATTTACTTATGATAATTATAAGTGAGATAATTATAAATACGCTTTAATAAGTACAATTTGTTATTCCCTTGGTTGTCACATTGTTTCAGCCTAGAGGTGCAACATTGTCTGGTCGATATAAGTAGCGGCAATTAAAGCCCTTTGGCTGCGTTTCATGTGTTATCTTAATTTATTATTGTTTTTTTGTGGCCTATTGTAGCAATAAATTAATTAGTGGTTTAGTTTAGGGCCACATTTATTGTTTGAAGATTTAAACTGCCTTCCTTTACCTAACACAGTCACTTTTCATGGTCACTGAGGGCTGAGCCGGTGCGGCATCATCCTGCGTAGAGTTCGGCCTGGTTGGCAGTTGCATTTGCCAACTACTGGGAAGAGTAATTCCCTACAACATAATCATTAGGGGCTGAGTTTTACATCAAAGCCCCTCCCCTAATCTCAGCGGCCGCCATGCTGCAATCTGGCTTGTTAACTAGCCTTTCAGGGACTAAGCTGTAAAAACACGACGGCACAATAATTTTACATGAAAACGCGACGGTACGATCACTTGTTACACTGTAAACACGACAGTATGAGCATTTGTCACATGAAAACACGATGGTACGAGCATTTGTCACATGAAAACACAACGGTACGAGCATTTGTCACATGAAAACACGACGGTACGAGCATTTGTCACATGAAAACACGACGGTACGAGCATTTGTCACATGAAAACACGACGGTACAATCATTTACGAGCATTTGTTACACAAAAAAAATGACGATGCGATCATTTGTTACATGAAAACATGACAGTGCGATCGTTTGTTACATGGTAACACGGCAGTACAATCATTTGTTACATGAAAACACGACGGTAACATGAAGGTATGATTAGTTGTTACGTGAAAACACGACAATACAATCATTTGTTACATGAAAACACAATGGTACTGATCATTTGTTACATGAAAACACAGTAAAATCATTTGTTACATGAAAACACAGCAGTACGATCATTTGTTACATGAAAACACAACAGTACAATCATTTGTTACATGAAAACACAACGGTATGATCATTTGTTACATGAAAACACAACGGTACAATCATTTGTTACATGAAAACACAATGGTACAATCATTTGTTACATGAAAACACAACGGTATGATCATTTGTTACATGAAAACACGACGGTACAATAATTTGTTACATGTAAACACGACGGTACAATAATTTGTTACATGAAAATGTGACGGTACGATCAATAGTTGAATGAAAACACAATGGTACAATCATTTGTTACATGAAAATACAACGGTACAATCATTTGTTACATGAAAATACGATGGCACAATCATTTGTTACATGAAAATACGATGGCACAATCATTTGTTACATGAAAACATGACGGTACGATCATTTGTTATATGAAAACATGACGGTACAACCGGATAGACATCACCTGGCGCTGGATAACAAGATGGCATTTATTTTTTTTAAGCTATTTGATGGGCACAAATCCGTCGCCTCGCTTGTTCCAAGTATTTGCTGTACATTGCACGGACGACACTCACACATATTCCTAGAAGCCTCGCTGTTACCTGGGAACGATCATTTTCATATTTTACATTCCATCGTAGACTGTTAGAAAGCGTCCAACCTGAAGGCCTCCCGCCCGCGGTCATGGCGGAGGACGACTTTCCAGGAACACGGGAGGGGGGTGTAATGAGCTCTACAGATACACGTGCGATTCTGTGTGCTGACACTCCCAATGGACATTTGGAGCCGTAGTTTAGCCGGAGGGCAAACAGGGGCAACTGCCCAGGGCGCTGAGGACAAATGCCAAGCTTGGTCGTTTTCCTTATTGATTCCAAACACACACACATTGGTCTTCACTTGGGCTGATCATTGAACATCTTCAGTAGAAAATGCGATCAGATATCCCATCTATAAAAATTGCTCAAAAATCCTAGCTGCGTCCGGGGGCAATGGTAGACTGGGGCCAAAAATCAGCCCTGGATTTTACATTTATTCATTGGTGGCTCAGCGTCCCATCCCCTCCCCCCCCCCGCCTGCATCGAGGTAGTTATTCAATAAGGCGGGCAGCATTCTATTGTACGTTAGCAGGGAAGATAGGTTAATCCATGGCTACACCACCAACTAAGTCCAGGACGTGCCCAACTAAGTCCACCACTAGTCCAGGACTTGGCAGGCTGAGGCAGATGCATTCACATGGGCAGACATGGTGGGTGGGCAGATACTGTAATGAGCGGAGTCAGCAATGCGGCTGGTATCTGGACAAAGCCAGACTTGGCAATGGTTGGATGTAGAAAAACAGGCAGGCTGGGCATCGGAGGCTCAACACTTGAAGGCGGTTACACAGGCAGGATCGGCAGCAGAGACTTGTCGCTTGGATGTAGCAAAACAGGCAGGCTGGGCATCGGAGGCTCAACACTTGGAGGTGGTTACACAGGCAGGATCGGCAACAGCGGCTTGTCACTTGGATGTAGTAAAACAGGCAGGCTGGGCATCGGAGGCTCAACACTTGGAGGTGGTTACACAGGCAGGATCGGCAACAGCGGCTTGGCACTTGGATGTGGTAAAACAGGCAGGCTGGGCATCGAAGGCTTGATACTTGGAGGTGGTTACACAGGCAGGATCGGCAACAGCGGCTTGGCACTTGGATGTGGTAAAACAGGCAGGCTGGGCATCGAAGGCTTGATACTTGGAGGTGGTTACACAGGCAGGATCGGCAACAGCGGCTTGGCACTTGGTTGTGGTAAAACAAACAGGGTCGGCAGCAGGAGCTTGGCATTTGGACCTGATCAGACATGTGGGGTCAGCAACAACCTTGTCAGATCTTGTTAGATGTGGTCAAATGGCCCGAGGCTTGGCACATTTTATAGTTCTAGTTTGTACCTTGATAAAGGAGCCCCTTGCGGTTCCGAAACATTGGATTTTTTTTTTATGGAATAAACCATAGCACCTATGAATTAGTCAGGATCAGCATCAGGTTCTGCGCTTGGACGTGGTAAAACAGACGGGGTCGGCAACAGAGGCTTGGCACATTTTATAGTTCTAGTTTGTACCTTGATAAAGGAGCCCCTTGCGGTTCCGAAATGTAGGATTTGTTTTTAATGGAATAAACCATAGCACCTATGAATTAGGCAGGATTGGCAGCAGAGGTTTAGAGCTTGGAGGTGGTAAAACAGGCAGGGCTGGCACCAGAGGCTTGGCACTTGTGTTCAGAATTGGCAACAAAGGGTCCGGTAGCAGCAATCCAAAACAAGCCCGGAACTGACCTGGAACAGTGCAGTCTCAGCGCAGAGTCTCCTCAGGGCATCCCCTGGGATTGGGTTTCGGCATATCGTGCCAACATGGTCTGGAGAAGCCCTCCTCCTATCGCTGGCCACCTCCTACGGGGCCCCTCCTGGATGTGATCCAGGGGGCCCCAGGCTGGCACTGCTTGTCTGAACCATGATCACCTCTAGGTTATAGGTCAGGCATCTTCCAGGACTAACTCGCTGTCCCCATCAGAACATCCCCGGCCAGGCTCACAGCTCCCCCCCTTCGCCTCCCACCGCTGCCGACCCACAAAATCGCTGACTCAGACAGATTCCCCCACAACAGCAAATCACGTGAAATCGCTGCTCGGGCCGCATCACTATTGTATCTGCATCTCCACTGGTCTGGTGTCTATAAAAGTAATAAAAAACATTCAGCTGGAACAAAAACGTACATGTGCTGGAGTCTCGGGGGATTCCGGTCATCGTATAAAGACCCCTCAGGAGACACAGGGGGGATTGGAGTTATCCTAGTGGCATGCAGACACCAGGCTTACCAACCATTGTAGAGGGAAACCAGGGCAGTGGATACAGGGGGGGCTCTCTATCAGACAAGCCCCGCCTCCATCTGATGACAAGGAATGTAAGGACATCCCCAGTGGTCACCTGAGGCTTTCTGGCGCCCAGGGCAAAGATTCACCTGTTCTCAAGCC
Organism: Gastrophryne carolinensis; assembly: GCA_027917425.1. Classification (NCBI taxonomy): domain Eukaryota; kingdom Metazoa; phylum Chordata; class Amphibia; order Anura; family Microhylidae; genus Gastrophryne; species Gastrophryne carolinensis. The sequence goes on from CM051241.1 coordinate 2,737,706, forward strand.
CCCCTTTGGCGCCCCCCCCGACCTGCTGCACCTGGGGCAAGTGCCCCCTCTGCTCCCCCCATGCAAGTGGGGGATAGACTGGGCTGCTTGGGAAGCCTCAGTGTCACCTGATATCAAGCACTGGTGTCAGAGTCTCTGCTGGCGAACAATAGAGCCTGCTGCTCTGGACTAGAGATAAGTGAAGCGACTGTCACAGAAAAACTCATGCAAGTGGGGGATAGGTTGGGCAGCTTGCGAAGCCTGTGTTACCTGATATTAAGCACTGGTGGCAGAGTCACTGCTGGAAGCAGACAGTAGAGACTGCTGCTCTGGACTAGAGATAGGCTGAGCAGCTTGGGAAGCTTCAGTGTCACCTGATATCGAGCACTGGTAGCAGAGTCATTGCTGGAGGTGGACAATAGAGCCTGCTGCTCTGGACTAGAGATAGGCTGGGCAGCTTGGGAAGCCTCAGTGTCACCGGATATTGAGCACTGGTAGCAAAGTCACTGCTGTAGGCGGACAATAGAGCCTGCTGCTCTGGACGAGAGATAAGTGAAGCGACTGTCGCGGGAAAACAGAGCCCCATGCAAGTGGGGGAGGGGGGGGATAGGCTGGACAGCTTGGGAAGCCTCAGGGTCACCTGATATCGAGCACTGGTAGCAGACAATAGAGACTGCTGCGCTGGACTAGAGATAGGTTGGGCAGCTTGGGAAGCCCCAGTGTCACCTGATATCGAGCACTGGTAACGGAGTCACTGCTGGAGGCAGACAATAGAGACTGCAAATCTGCACTAGATATAGGCTGGGCAGCTTGGGAAGCCTCAGTGTCACCTGATATCGAGTACTGGTAGCAGAGTCACTGCTGGAGGTGGACAATGGAGCCTGCTGCTCTGGACGATAGATAAGTGAAATGACTGTCACAGGGAAACAGAGCCCCATGCAAGTGGGGGATAGGCTGGGCAGCTTGGGAAGCCTCAGTGTCACCTGATATCGAGCACTGGTAGCAGAGTCACTGCTGGAGGCGGACAATGGAGACTGCTGCTCTAGACTAGAGATAAGCTGGGCAGCTTGGGAAGCCTCAGGGTCACCTGATATCGAGCACTGGTGGCAGAGTCTCTGCTGGAGGAGGACAATAGAACCTGCTGCTCTAGACTAGAGATAAGCTGGGCAGCTTGGGAAGCCTCAGGGTCACCTGATATCGAGCACTGGTGGCAGAGTCTCTGCTGGAGGAGGACAATAGAACCTGCTGCTCTGGACTAGAGATAGGCTGGGCAGCTTGGGAAGCCTCAGTGTTACCGGATATTGAGCACTGGTAGCAAAGTCACTGCTGGAGGTGGACAATGGAGCCTGCTGCTCTGGACGATAGATAAGTGAAATGACAGGAAAACAGAGCCCCATGCAAGTGGGGGATAGGCTGGGCAGCTTGGGAAGCCTCAGTGTCACCTGATATCGAGCACTGGTAGCAGAGTCACTGCTGGAGGCGGACAATAGAGACTGCTGCTCTGGACTAGAGATAAGTGAAGCGACTGTCACAGGAAGATTTGATTTGGCACGAATCTGAGTTTCTGTGGGATTCCTGCCCTGAAATTCTTAAAGTGGGCCAAAACCATCCCTGGAGTGTATGAGACTCCAGAACCGGCTTACTCCCTCCCCCTGAGGCATTCTGAACTGTGATGCCCCGCTGTGTGACACCCTCAAATTCTTACCTTTGCCCCGAGCCCACAATGCATGCACGGCCGGCATCCCTTCTCGGCTGTATGTGGCCCATCCAGTTCCTGTAGCTGCGTGCCGCCGTTGTGTGCGCCTGGGATCCCGATTAGTTCCTCCAGCTGCACATTAATATGCACGGTCAGAGAAGAGGCCCCGCCTACGTAGTGGGCTTGAGAGAAGAGTCGATTCGGCAACTTGGGGGGTTTCACACAATGGGGCACCCCAAACCCCAATAGTGAAAATCCAGGTTTTGGTCCACTTAAAAAAAAATAAATAAAACTCAGCTGCATGCCAGGTCCCGCGTCGCTCCAGTCCCACGGTGGGGCGCCATCTCCTCAGCATCTTACACTTACACCTCTAGTCTATAAGTGTCTCCTCGAACCAAAGGCACCCCAATTTCCACCCTAGTAATATAATTTACCTAATCACCCATCCGCTCTCCATAACCAAGGCTAACCGCGCCCCCGCACTAGATCAATGCCCGGTAGCTGTGTATATCTAGATCAACCAGTCATTTGCTTCTCAGTTATGAGAGGCGAACCCCAAGGTGCTTCAATTCTGCTCTCCTGCATTCTTTCTAGACCATGAGTTTTCCAACTGGTAGTAATCAAGATCGTATCATGTGGTAACTCCAGGTCACACACTGATCTGCACCCCAAACTAATTTCTGGTTATATAAACTTTCCACATAGGTCCAGAACTGTTTCAACACCCAGGTGGTACTTTAGATAACCTATATCTAACACCTAGGTGGTACTTGAGATAACCCATATCTAACACCCAAGTGGCACATGAGATAACCCATATCTAACACCCATGTGGTACTTGAGATAACCCATCGCTAACACTCAGGTGGTACTTGAGATAACCTATACCGAACAACCAGGTGGTACTTGAGATAACCCATACCTAACACCCAGGTGGTAATTGAGATAACCCATACGTAACACCCAGGTGGTACTTGAGATAACCCATATCTAACACCCAAGTGGTAATTGAGATAACCCATACCCAACACCCAGGTGGTAACTGAGATAACCCATACCTAACACCCAAGTGGTACTTGAGATAACCAATACCTAACACCCAGGTGGTACTTGAGATCACCCATACCTAACACCCAGGTGGCACTTGAGATAACCCATACCTAACACCCAGGTGGCACTTGAGATAACCCATACCTAACACCCAGGTGGTACTTGAGATAACCCATACCTAACACCCAGGTGGTACTTGAGATAACCCATACCTAATGTCCAGGTGGTACTTGAGATAACCTATACCTAACACCCAGGTGGTACTTGAGATAACCCATACCTAACACCCAGGTGGTAATTGAGATAACCCATACGTAACACCCAGGTGGTTGTTGAGATAACCCATATCTAACACCCAAGTGGTAATTGAGATAACCCATACCCAACACCCAGGTGGTAACTGAGATAACCCATACCTAACACCCAAGTGGTACTTGAGATAACCAATACCTAACACCCAGGTGGTACTTGAGATCACCCATACCTAACACCCAGGTGGCACTTGAGATAACCCATACCTAACACCCAGGTGGCACTTGAGATAACCCATACCTAACACCCAGGTGGTACTTGAGATAACCCATACCTAACACCCAGGTGGTACTTGAGATAACCCATACCTAATGTCCAGGTGGTACTTGAGATAACCTATACCTAACACCCAGGTGGTACTTGAGTTAACCCATACCTAACACCCAGGTGGTACTTGAGATAACCCATACCTAATGTCCAGGTGGTACTTGAGATAACCTATACCTAACACCCAGGTGGTACTTGAGATAACCCATACCTAACACCCAGGTGGTAATTGAGATAACCCATACGTAACACCCAGGTGGTTGTTGAGATAACCCATATCTAACACCCAAGTGGTAATTGAGATAACCCATACCCAACACCCAGGTGGTAACTGAGATAACCCATACCTAACACCCAAGTGGTACTTGAGATAACCAATACCTAACACCCAGGTGGTACTTGAGATCACCCATACCTAACACCCAGGTGGCACTTGAGATAACCCATACCTAACACCCAGGTGGCACTTGAGATAACCCATACCTAACACCCAGGTGGTACTTGAGATAACCCATACCTAACACCCAGGTGGTACTTGAGATAACCCATACCTAATGTCCAGGTGGTACTTGAGATAACCTATACCTAACACCCAGGTGGTACTTGAGTTAACCCATACCTAACACCCAGGTGGTAATTGAGATAACCCATACGTAACACCCAGGTGGTTGTTGAGATAACCCATATCTAACACCCAGGTGCCACTTGAGATAAACCATATCTTACTTGAGATAACCCATGCCTAACAACCTGGTGGTATATGAGATAACCCATACTCAACACCCAGGTGCCACTTGAGATAACCCGTATCTTACTTGAGATAACCCATGCCTAACAACCTGGTGGTATTTGAGATAACCATTCCTAACACCCAGTTGCCACTTGAGATAACCCATATCTAGTACTTGTTGGAAAAAAGGTGGAACCCCTCTGTCCTAGAATTTCCTCAACCTCGTCCCTTGGTACTTGATGGATCAACTGTACTGAAGATCTATGTAGATAGTTTAGATGGGTTTCGGTAGACCAACCAAAAGGTTCCCCAGTTTCCCATCCGCTCTCCACCAGTTGGACGGGCCGGGCCCCGCACATGACCAATGCCTGTCCCGTCCGGACGTTATCTCTGTATATCTGGATTAGCCGCTCATCATTAGCTACTAGAGGCAACCGCAGTGTTTAGAGAACATCCCGCAATGGTCGTTCCTGGGATTCCAGCGCATTCTGTGAGGGTCTGGCTCATATATTTAGGCGCGTACGCGTTCTCAGCGCGGGATGCCGGCGTGTTGATGTGCGGCTGACCCTTAGGCCTATTCCTAGAAAGCGAAGCCGCGCGGCCGACGTTTGTGCAACGTTAGTGTCACGCTTCTTCAGGATCTGTCCCATCATTCTTGTGACGTCGTCTAAATAGCCGAACCATCTGCTGCAGCTTTCTGTGTTTACCGCAGCACCGTGCGATAAGCCGACCAACTGAACGGAAACAGGAATAGGTTTAACCCCCTCAGGTCAGTGACACTAGAACTAGAGCCACGTCACCCTGTAGTCAAGTCAGTCTCTGATATTGGGGGTTGGGGAGCATATCCAGGACTGGTTCTCGGTTGGGGTGAATGGCGTATATGGGTCCCAGGCCTGTGTGGCACAATCAAGCTATAGAGAAAATCCTCACAGTGAAACCAACATTCACATCATTTTTTACACAGGTTTCCAGATTTGGCCCTTTCTAAGGCATGGGCCCACTTCACAAGCTGCATCCAGTGCTAGCGACCACACTGAAGGAATCCCGTCGCCTTGAGCCCATTTTCTTTTAATGCTTTAAATGCTGATATGCAACCAAAATTAACATATGCTGCCTTGATCCTGCCAGCCCATTTGAATGCAGGCAAGGGGGATGAAACGGAAACAGGCCTCATGTTTTGATTTCAGCTGCATGACTGCATATGAAATTGGATTCCCGGAAAGGGCCACATATCTGGAAACTTGTGTGTGAAAAGATGGTGGTGAAGGCTGTATTACATTTCAGCCGCACATCCGCATTGAAACCACATGGAAAAAAAACAGAAAAGGGTGCAGGCTTCACTGATTGGAGCAGGGACCAGTAATAAGCACTAAGGGGCGGAGAACGGATTCCCATCAGGAAGCATTGGAAGTGTGCCCCTGCCCTCGGAAAGGGCCACGTCTAGAAACCTGTGAGTGAAATGATGGGATCAGTGGTGAAGGCGGCATTACATTTCAGCAGCACATCCGCATTAAAACCATATAGAATAAAAAAAACATATAGGGATCCAGGCTCCAGTTATTGGAGCAGGGACCAGTAATAAGCACTTAGGGGGCGGGCCATGGATTCTAGGCTTTTCCTGCCATCACTTGAAAGATGAGTTGATGTTTAGTAGGGCTCCTTGTAAGCCGCACAGTCTTAGAAGCCTTTCTTGTACCAGATTTTTGTATAAGCTTTTGTTGCAGATATGTGGCAGAAATGCAATGTCAACCCCACCCAGGGTTCATCACTTTTTTCACAAAGGTTTCCTGATGTGGCCACTTCTAAGACAAGCTTCCTTCCTTGACAGTGATCACCCTGAAGGAATCCTGTCACCTTGTCCCGCATTCAATGGCAGATATGCAACCGATATTAATATATGGTGGTCATGAAGGTTTCCTGATGTGGCCACTTCTAAGACAAGCTTCCTTCCTTGACCGTGATCACCCTGAAGGAATCTTGTCGCCTTGTCCCGCATTCAATGGCAGATATGCGAGCGATATTAACATATGGTGATCATGAAGGTTTTCTGATGACCATTCTAAGACAAGCTTCCTTCATTGACCGTGATCACCCTGAAGGAATCCTGTCGCCTTGTCCTCCATTCAATGGCAGATATGCAGCTGATATTAACATATGGTGGTCATGAAGGTTTCCTGATGACCATTCTAAGACAAGCTCCCTTCATTGACAATGATCACCCTGAAGGAATCCTGTCTCCTTGTCTCCCATTCAATGGCAGATATGGGACCGATATTAACATATGGTGGTCATGAAGGTTTCCTGATGGCCATTCTAAGAGAAGCTTCCTTGATTGACAGTGATCACCCTGAAGGAATTCTGTCTCCTTGTCCCCCATTCAATGGCAGATATGCAGCTGATATTAACATATGGTGGTCATGAAGGTTTCCTGATGGCCATTCTAAGACAAGCTTCCTTCATTGACAGTGATCACCCTGAAGGAATCCTGTCGCCTTGTCCCGCATTCAATGGCAGATATGCAACCGATATTAACATATGGTGGTCATGAAGGTTTTCTGATGTGGCCACTTCTAAGACAAGCTTCCTTCATTGACAGCGATCACCCTGAAGGAATCCTGTCGCCTTGTCCCGCATTCAATGGCAGATATGCAACCGATATTAACATATGGTGGTCATGAAGGTTTCCTAATGTAGCCACTTCTAAGACAAGCTTCCTTCCTTCATTGACAGTGATCACCCTGAAGGAATCCTGTCTCCTTGTCCCCCATTAAATGGCAGATATGGGACCGATATTAACATATGGTGGTCATGAAGGTTTCCTGATGGCCATTCTAAGACAAGCTTCCTTCATTGACAGTGATCACCCTGAAGGAATCCTGTCGCCTTGTCCCCCCATTCAATGGCAGATATGCAGCTGATATTAACATATGGTGGTCATGAAGGTTTCCTGATGGCCATTCTAAGACAAGCTTCCTTCATTGACAGTGATCACCCTGAAGGAATCCTGCCGCCTTGTCCCCCATTCAATGGCAGATATGCGACCGATATTAACATATGGTGGTCATGAAGGTTTCCTGATGTGGCCACTTCTAAGACGAGCTTCCTTCCTTCATTGACAGTGATCACCCTGAAGGAATCATGTTGCCTTGTCCACCATTCAATGGCAGATATGCGACCAATATTAACATATGGTGGTCATGAAGGTTTCCTGATGGCTATTCTAAGACAAGCTTCCTTCATTGACAGTGATCACCCTGAAGGAATCCTGTCGCCTTGTCCCTTATTTAAAGGCAGATACGCAACTGATATTAACATATGGTGGTCTTGAAGGTTTCCTGATGGCCATTCTAAGACAAGCTTCTTTCATTGACAGTGATCACCCTGAAGGAATCCTGTCTTCTTGTCCCCCATTAAATGGCAGATATGGGACTGATATTAACATATGGTGGTCATGAAGGTTTCCTGATGGCCATTCTAAGGCAAGCTTCCTTCATTGACAGTGATCACCTTGAAGGAATTCTGTCTCCTTGTCCCCCATTAAATGGCAGATATGGGACTGATATTAACATATGGTGCTCATGAAGGTTTCCTGATGGCCATTCTAAGGCAAGCTTCCTTCATTGACAGTGATCACCCTGAAGGAATCCTGTCTCCTTGTCCCCCATTAAATGGCAGATATGGGACCGATATTAACATATGGTGGTCATGAAGGTTTCCTGATGGCCATTCTAAGACAAGCTTCCTTCATTGACAGTGATCACCCTGAAGGAATCCTGTCTCCTTGTCCCCCATTAAATGGCAGATATGCGACCAATATTAACATATGGTGGTCATGAAGGTTTCCTGATGGCCATTCTAAGACAAGCTTCTTTCATTGACAGTGATCACCCTGAAGGAATCCTGTCTCCTTGTCCCCCATTAAATGGCAGATATGGGACTGATATTAACATATGGTGGTCATGAAGGTTTCCTGATGTGGCCATTCTAAGAGAAGCTTCCTTCATTGACAATGATCACCCTGAAGGAATCCAGTCATCTTGTCCCCTATTTAAAGGCAGATATGTGATCAATATTAACATATGAGGTTCCGGATTGGAGCAGGGACAGTAAGGGACCGGATTCTTGGATTTATTTATTTTTTTTGCCATCTGTGGGGCAACACTGCATGCACATACAAAGGATTGTGCCGGGGGATAGAGAGCCAGTGCCAGCGCAATATTAGGGTCTGTAAATTCTGCAGCATCTGTCTATCTATAATGTTCCTGAAGGTATTTTCTCTTTATCCAGGGTTGTTAGCCCTGGATGAGGTGCCGGAGTGGGAACGGGGAGGAGTCCGGTTGGACCTGATATCAGTTTGGCGGCCTCATCGCTCTGGGAATGGGGAAAAGTGAGATTTTCGCAGATGAGGCAACTCCCTTCAACACAAATTGTCTGCGAGACAAAAACAAAAACCTGCAAGTAGCATATTTATCAGCGCGAGTCATCTGCTGAGCGCCGGCTGTTGGCTGCGGATCTGGCCCCGCTGTGAAAGCTGCCCCGGGGCCGCACACTGGCCAAGCCCTGCTCCGCTCTATGAAAATATTACACGTAATGAGCCACTCTCTGCGCCAGATTCATCCGAAGAGTGCCAGACACTCAGCGCACTGAGGACAGGGGGCAGTAAGGGTAGGGGGTAAGCAAGGACAGGGGGCAGCGAGGAGCAGGGGGAAAACAAGGACAGGGGGCAGTAAGGGTAGGGGGTAAGCAAGGACAGGGGGCATCTAGGAGAGATGGGGGAAGCGAGGACGGGGGCAGTGAGGACATGGGGGAAGCAAGGACAGGGGGGCAGAGAGAAGCAGGGGGAAGCAAGGACAGGGGGCAGCAAGGAGCAGGGGGGAAAGCATGGACAGGGGGTAGCGAGGAGCAGGGGGGAAAGCAAGGACAGGGGGCAGCGAGGAGCAGGGGGGAAAGCAAGGACAGGGGGCAGCGAGGAGCAGGGGGGAAGCAAGGACAGGGGGCAGCGAGGAGCAGGGGGCAAAGCAAGGACAGGGGGCAGCGAGGAGCAGGGGGGAAGCAAGGACAGGGGGCAGAGCGGAGCAGGGGGGATGCAAGGACAGGGGGCAGCAAGGTCAGGGAGGCAGTGAGGACAGGAGGGAAGCATAGACGAAGTGGGAAAAATGGGGGGGTGGCAAGAACAGGGGGGCGGCAAGGACAGGGGGAAGCCTCCCTTTTTCTTTATTTCATTCTCTGCCCCTTTCTTTCGCTCACATTCCTTCTCTCTCTTTCATTCCCTATTTCATTCAGTTTTTTTCTCTCTTTTACTCTCTTTATTTCATTCTCTTTCACTCTCTCATTCCCTCTTTATTTTATTCTCTCCCTTTCATTCGCTCTCTTTCTTTCTTTCTCTCTATTTTATTCTATGCCCCTCTCTTTCGCTTGCATTCCCTCTATCTCTCTTTCCTTAATTGTCTATCTTTATTTCTTTCTTTTGCTTCCTCTCTTTATTTCTCTTATTGTTTCTCTGTATTTCATTTTTTCTCTCTCTCTTTGCTGTGCTGTGAATACATTTAGGACATCACAGACATCAGCGTCCTTATCAGGATTTCATTGGCCGAATTCCAGGCAGTGTGCCGTACCCTGGGACATTGCTGTGCAGTTAATAGCCAGCAGGGGGCAGAGCTTCCAGGAGGGGCAGAAGCTTGTGCAGCTCCACTGTGGTGTTTTTTTTTTTTTTCTGTGCATATATGGTAATTGTAATTGAGTGCAGCGAGTACACGCGTGCCCGAAACGTTGGGCCCCCCAAAACGTTGGGCCTGGGACGCAGTTGGGGGCTTGCTCAAGATCACTTCCCGGTCAGGAATTGAACATATAACAAGATCACTTCCCTACATCTAAGCCATGACTAGTCCATACATTGTTGGAGGCGGGATCAGGAGAGCAGGCTTCTATACATATTGGGGGCGGAGTTTGGTGAGCCTGACTTCCTTGCAAACTGGGAGGCGGGGTTTGAAGCCCATTACTAATGGGCATTGGGGCATGCCACATATTGGAAGGCGGGGTTTGAGGGCTAGGCTTCCATACATATTAGGAGGTGGGGTTTGAAGGACTTTACTCATTGACACAGAGGTGTGCCACTTATAGGGGGCGGTGTTTAAAGCCCCTTACTAACTGGGACGTTGCTGTGCAGTTAATTGCCAGCAGGGGGCGGAGCTACCAGGAGAGGCAGAAGCTCGTGCAGCTCCGATGTGCTATTTTTTTTTTTTTTTTTTTGTGCATATATGGTACGAGCAGTAAGTTCACCCACGTGCCCGAAACGTTGGGCTGCCCCCAACCATGAAGCAGTAAGTTCACCCACGTGCCCGAAACGTTGGGCTGCCCCCAACCATGAAGCAGTAAGTTCACCCACGTGCCCAAAATGTTGGGCTGCACCCAACCATGAAGCAGTAAGTTCACCCACGTGCCCGAAACGTTGGGCTGCCCCCAACCATGAAGCAGTAAGTTCAGACACGTGCCCGAAACGTTGGGCTGCCCCCAACCATGAAGCAGTAAGTTCACCCACGTGCCCGAAACGTTGGGCTGCCCCCAACCATGAAGCAGTAAGTTCACCCACATGCCCGAAACGTTGGGCTGCCCCCAACCATGAAGCAGCAAGTTCACCCACGTGCCCGAAACGTTGGGCTGCTCCCAACCATGAAGCAGTAAGTTCACCCATGTGCCTGAAACGTTGGGCTGCCCCCAACCATGAAGCAGTAAGTTCACCCACGTGCCCGAAACGTTGGGCTGCCCCCAACCATGAAGCAGTAAGTTCACCCATGTGCCTGAAACGTTGGGCTGCCCCCAACCATGAAGCAGTAAGTTCAGACACGTGCCCGAAACGTTGGGCTGCTCCCAACCATGAAGCAGTAAGTTCACCCACGTGCCTGAAACGTTGGGCTGCTCCCAACCATGAAGCAGTAAGTTCACCCATGTGCCCGAAACGTTGGGCTGCCCCCAACCATGAAGCAGTAAGTTCACCCACGTGCCCGAAACTTTAGGCTGCTCCCAACCATGAAGCAGTAAGTTCACCCACGTGCCCGAAACGTTGGGCTGCCCCCAACCATGAAGCAGTAAGTTCACCCACGTGCCCGAAACGTTGGGCTGCCCCCAACCATGAAGCAGTAGGTTCACCCACGTGCCCGAAACTTTGGGCTGCTCCCAACCATGATGCAGTAAGTTCACCCACGTGCCCGAAACGTTGGGCTGCCCCCAACCATGAAGCAGTAAGTTCACCCACGTGCCCGAAACGTTGGGCTGCCCCCAACCATGAAGCAGTAAGTTCACCCACGTGCCCGAAACGTTGGGCTGCCCCCAACCATGAAGCAGTAAGTTCACCCACGTGCCCGAAACTTTGGGCTGCTCCCAACCATGAAGCAGTAAGTTCACCCACGTGCCCGAAACGTTGGGCTGCTCCCAACCATGAAGCAGTAAGTTCACCCACGTGCCCAAAATGTTGGGCTGCTCCCAACCATGAAGCAGTAAGTTCACCCACGTGCCCGAAACGTTGGGCTGCCCCCAACCATGAAGCAGTAAGTTCACCCACGTGCCCGAAACGTTGGGCTGCCCCCAACCATGAAGCAGTAAGTTCACCCACGTGCCCGAAACGTTGGGCTGCCCCCAACCATGAAGCAGTAAGTTCACCCACGTGCCCGAAACGTTGGGCTGCCCCCAACCATGAAGCAGTAGGTTCACCCACGTGCCCGAAACATTGGGCTGCCCCCAACCATGAAGCAGTAGGTTCACCCACGTGCCCGAAACGTTGGGCTGCCCCCAACCATGAAGCAGTAAGTTCACCCACGTGCCCGAACCGTTGGGCTGCCCCCAACCATGAAGCAGTAAGCTCACCCACGTGCCCGAAACGTTGGGCTGCCCCCAACCATGAAGCAGTAAGTTCACCCACGTGCCCGAACCGTTGGGCTGCCCCCAACCATGAAGCAGCAAGTTCACCCACGTGCCCGAAACGTTGGGCTGCCCCCAACCATGAAGCAGCAAGTTCACCCACATGCCTGAAACGTTGGGCTGCTCCCAACCATGAAGCAGTAAGTTCACCCACGTGCCCGAAACGATGGGCTGCCCCTAACCATGAAGCAGTAAGTTCACCCACGTGCCCGAAACGATGGGCTGCCCCTAACCATGAAGCAGTAAGTTCACCCACGTGCCCGAACCGTTGGGCTGCTCCCAACCATGAATCAGCAAGTTCACCCACGTGCCCGAAACGTTGGGCTGCTCCCAACCATGAAGCAGTAAGTTCACCCATGTGCCCGAAACGTTGGGCTGCCCCCAACCATGAAGCAGTAAGTTCACCCACGTGCCCGAAACGTTGGGCTGCTCCCAACCATGAAGCAGTAAGTTCACCCACGTGCCCGAAACTTTGGGCTGCTCCCAACCATGAAGCAGTAAGTTCACCCACGTGCCCGAAACGATGGGCTGCCCCCAACCATGAAGCAGTAAGTTCACCCACGTGCCCGAAACGTTGGGCTGCCCCCAACCATGAAGCAGTAAGTTCACCCACGTGCCCGAAACTTTGGGCTGCTCCCAACCATGAAGCAGTAAGTTCACCCACGTGCCCGAAACGTTAGGCTGCCCCCAACCATGAAGCAGTAAGTTCACCCACGTGCCCGAAACGTTGGGCTGCCCCCAACCATGAAGCAGTAAGTTCACCCACATGCCTGAAACGTTGGGCTGCCCCCAACCATGAAGCAGTAAGTTCACCCACGTGCCCGAAACGATGGGCTGCCCCCAACCATGAAGCAGTAAGTTCACCCACGTGCCCGAAACGATGGGCTGCCCCCAACCATGAAGCAGTAAGTTCACCCACGTGCCCGAAACGATGGGCTGCCCCCAACCATGAAGCAGTAAGTTCACCCACGTGCCCGAAACGTTGGGCTGCCCCCAACCATGAAGCTGTAAGTTCACCCACGTGCCCGAAACGATGGGCTGCCCCCAACCATGAAGCAGTAAGTTCACCCACGTGCCCGAACCGTTGGGCTGCCCCCAACCATGAAGCAGCAAGTTCACCCACGTGCCCGAAACGATGGGCTGCCCCCCAACCATGAAGCAGCAAGTTCACCCACGTGCCCGAAACTTTGGGCTGCTCCCAACCATGAAGCAGTAAGTTCACCCATGTGCCCGAAACGTTGGGCTGCCCCCAACCATGAAGCAGCAAGTTCACCCACGTGCCCGAAACGATGGGCTGCCCCCAACCATGAAGCAGTAAGTTCACCCACGTGCCTGAAACGTTGGGCTGCCCCCAACCATGAAGCAGTAAGTTCACCCACGTGCCCGAAACGTTGGGCTGCCCCCAACCATGAAGCTGTAAGTTCACCCATGTGCCCGAAACGTTGGGCTGCTCCCAACCATGAAGCAGTAAGTTCACCCACGTGCCCGAAACGATGGGCTGCCCCCAACCATGAAGCAGTAAGTTCACCCACGTGCCCGAACCGTTGGGCTGCCCCCAACCATGAAGCAGCAAGTTCACCCACGTGCCCGAAACGATGGGCTGCCCCCAACCATGAAGCAGTAAGTTCACCCACGTGCCCGAACCGTTGGGCTGCCCCCAACCATGAAGCAGCAAGTTCACCCACGTGCCCGAACCGTTGGGCTGCCCCCAACCATGAAGCAGCAAGTTCACCCACGTGCCCGAAACGATGGGCTGCCCCCAACCATGAAGCAGTAAGTTCACCCACGTGCCCGAAACGATGGGCTGCCCCCAACCATGAAGCAGCAAGTTCACCCACGTGCCCGAAACGATGGGCTGCCCCCAACCATGAAGCAGTAAGTTCACCCACATGCCCGAAACGATGGGCTGCCCCCAACCATGAAGCAGTAAGTTCACCCACGTGCCCGAAACGTTGGGCTGCCCCCAACCATGAAGCAGTAAGTTCACCCATGTGCTTGAAACGTTAGGCTGCCCCCAACCATGAAGCAGCAAGTTCACCCACATGCCTGAAACGTTGGGCTGCCCCCAACCATGAAGCAGTAAGTTCACCCACGTGCCCGAAACGATGGGCTGCCCCCAACCATGAAGCAGTAAGTTCACCCACGTGCCCGAAACGATGGGCTGCCCCCAACCATGAAGCAGTAAGTTCACCCACGTGCCCAAAATGTTGGGCTGCTCCCAACCATGAAGCAGTAAGTTCACCCACGTGCCCGAAACGTTGGGCTGCCCCCAACCATGAAGCAGTAAGTTCACCCACGTGCCCGAAACGTTGGGCTGCCCCCAACCATGAAGCAGTAAGTTCACCCACGTGCCCGAAACGTTGGGCTGCCCCCAACCATGAAGCAGTAAGTTCACCCACGTGCCCGAAACGTTGGGCTGCCCCCAACCATGAAGCAGTAGGTTCACCCACGTGCCCGAAACATTGGGCTGCCCCCAACCATGAAGCAGTAGGTTCACCCACGTGCCCGAAACGTTGGGCTGCCCCCAACCATGAAGCAGTAAGTTCACCCACGTGCCCGAACCGTTGGGCTGCCCCCAACCATGAAGCAGTAAGCTCACCCACGTGCCCGAAACGTTGGGCTGCCCCCAACCATGAAGCAGTAAGTTCACCCACGTGCCCGAACCGTTGGGCTGCCCCCAACCATGAAGCAGCAAGTTCACCCACGTGCCCGAAACGTTGGGCTGCCCCCAACCATGAAGCAGCAAGTTCACCCACATGCCTGAAACGTTGGGCTGCTCCCAACCATGAAGCAGTAAGTTCACCCACGTGCCCGAAACGATGGGCTGCCCCTAACCATGAAGCAGTAAGTTCACCCACGTGCCCGAAACGATGGGCTGCCCCTAACCATGAAGCAGTAAGTTCACCCACGTGCCCGAACCGTTGGGCTGCTCCCAACCATGAATCAGCAAGTTCACCCACGTGCCCGAAACGTTGGGCTGCTCCCAACCATGAAGCAGTAAGTTCACCCATGTGCCCGAAACGTTGGGCTGCCCCCAACCATGAAGCAGTAAGTTCACCCACGTGCCCGAAACGTTGGGCTGCTCCCAACCATGAAGCAGTAAGTTCACCCACGTGCCCGAAACTTTGGGCTGCTCCCAACCATGAAGCAGTAAGTTCACCCACGTGCCCGAAACGATGGGCTGCCCCCAACCATGAAGCAGTAAGTTCACCCACGTGCCCGAAACGTTGGGCTGCCCCCAACCATGAAGCAGTAAGTTCACCCACGTGCCCGAAACTTTGGGCTGCTCCCAACCATGAAGCAGTAAGTTCACCCACGTGCCCGAAACGTTAGGCTGCCCCCAACCATGAAGCAGTAAGTTCACCCACGTGCCCGAAACGTTGGGCTGCCCCCAACCATGAAGCAGTAAGTTCACCCACATGCCTGAAACGTTGGGCTGCCCCCAACCATGAAGCAGTAAGTTCACCCACGTGCCCGAAACGATGGGCTGCCCCCAACCATGAAGCAGTAAGTTCACCCACGTGCCCGAAACGATGGGCTGCCCCCAACCATGAAGCAGTAAGTTCACCCACGTGCCCGAAACGATGGGCTGCCCCCAACCATGAAGCAGTAAGTTCACCCACGTGCCCGAAACGTTGGGCTGCCCCCAACCATGAAGCTGTAAGTTCACCCACGTGCCCGAAACGATGGGCTGCCCCCAACCATGAAGCAGTAAGTTCACCCACGTGCCCGAACCGTTGGGCTGCCCCCAACCATGAAGCAGCAAGTTCACCCACGTGCCCGAAACGATGGGCTGCCCCCCAACCATGAAGCAGCAAGTTCACCCACGTGCCCGAAACTTTGGGCTGCTCCCAACCATGAAGCAGTAAGTTCACCCATGTGCCCGAAACGTTGGGCTGCCCCCAACCATGAAGCAGCAAGTTCACCCACGTGCCCGAAACGATGGGCTGCCCCCAACCATGAAGCAGTAAGTTCACCCACGTGCCTGAAACGTTGGGCTGCCCCCAACCATGAAGCAGTAAGTTCACCCACGTGCCCGAAACGTTGGGCTGCCCCCAACCATGAAGCTGTAAGTTCACCCATGTGCCCGAAACGTTGGGCTGCTCCCAACCATGAAGCAGTAAGTTCACCCACGTGCCCGAAACGATGGGCTGCCCCCAACCATGAAGCAGTAAGTTCACCCACGTGCCCGAACCGTTGGGCTGCCCCCAACCATGAAGCAGCAAGTTCACCCACGTGCCCGAAACGATGGGCTGCCCCCAACCATGAAGCAGTAAGTTCACCCACGTGCCCGAACCGTTGGGCTGCCCCCAACCATGAAGCAGCAAGTTCACCCACGTGCCCGAACCGTTGGGCTGCCCCCAACCATGAAGCAGCAAGTTCACCCACGTGCCCGAAACGATGGGCTGCCCCCAACCATGAAGCAGTAAGTTCACCCACGTGCCCGAAACGATGGGCTGCCCCCAACCATGAAGCAGCAAGTTCACCCACGTGCCCGAAACGATGGGCTGCCCCCAACCATGAAGCAGTAAGTTCACCCACATGCCCGAAACGATGGGCTGCCCCCAACCATGAAGCAGTAAGTTCACCCACGTGCCCGAAACGTTGGGCTGCCCCCAACCATGAAGCAGTAAGTTCACCCATGTGCTTGAAACGTTAGGCTGCCCCCAACCATGAAGCAGCAAGTTCACCCACATGCCTGAAACGTTGGGCTGCCCCCAACCATGAAGCAGTAAGTTCACCCACGTGCCCGAAACGATGGGCTGCCCCCAACCATGAAGCAGTAAGTTCACCCACGTGCCCGAAACGATGGGCTGCCCCCAACCATGAAGCAGTAAGTTCACCCACGTGCCCGAAACGATGGGCTGCCCCCAACCATGAAGCAGTAAGTTCACCCACGTGCCCGAAACGATGGGCTGCCCCCAACCATGAAGCAGTAAGTTCACCCACGTGCCCGAAACGTTGGGCTGCCCCCAACCATGAAGCAGTAAGTTCACCCACGTGCCCGAAACGTTGGGCTGCCCCCAACCATGAAGCAGTAAGTTCACCCACGTGCCCGAAACGATGGGCTGCCCCCAACCATGAAGCAGTAAGTTCACCCACGTGCCCGAAACGTTGGGCTGCCCCCAACCATGAAGCAGTAAGTTCACCCACGTGCCTGAAACGTTGGGCTGCCCCCAACCATGAAGCAGTAAGTTCACCCACGTGCCCGAAACGTTGGGCTGCCCCCAACCATGAAGCAGTAAGTTCACCCACGTGCCCGAAACGATGGGCTGCCCCCAACCATGAAGCAGTAAGTTCACCCACGTGCCCGAAACGTTGGGCTGCCCCCAACCATGAAGCAGTAAGTTCACCCACGTGCCTGAAACGTTGGGCTGCCCCCAACCATGAAGCAGTAAGTTCACCCACGTGCCCGAAACGTTGGGCTGCCCCCAACCATGAAGCAGTAAGTTCACCCACGTGCCTGAAACGTTGGGCTGCCCCCAACCATGAAGCAGTAAGTTCACCCACGTGCCCGAAACGTTGGGCAGCCCCCAACCATGAAGCAGTAAGTTCACCCACGTGCCCGAAACGTTGGGCTGCCCCCAACCATGAAGCAGTAAGTTCACCCACGTGCCTGAAACGTTGGGCTGCCCCCAACCATGAAGCAGCAAGTTCACCCACGTGCCCGAAACGTTGGGCTGCCCCCAACCATGAAGCAGTAAGTTCACCCACGTGCCCGAAACGTTGGGCTGCCCCCAACCATGAAGCAGTAAGTTCACCCACGTGCCCGAAACGTTGGGCTGCCCCCAACCATGAAGCAGTAAGTTCACCCACGTGCCCGAAACGATGGGCTGCCCCCAACCATGAAGCAGTAAGTTCACCCACGTGCCCGAAACGTTGGGCTGCCCCCAACCATGAAGCAGTAAGTTCACCCACGTGCCCGAAACGTTGGGCTGCCCCCAACCATGAAGCAGTAAGTTCACCCACGTGCCCGAAACGTTGGGCTGCCCCCAACCATGAAGCAGTAAGTTCACCCACGTGCCTGAAACGTTGGGCTGCCCCCAACCATGAAGCAGTAAGTTCACCCACGTGCTTGAAACGTTGGGCTGCCCCCAACCATGAAGCAGTAAGTTCACCCACGTGCCCGAAACGATGGGCTGCCCCCAACCATGAAGCAGTAAGTTCACCCACGTGCCCGAAACGTTGGGCTGCCCCCAACCATGAAGCAGTAAGTTCACCCACGTGCCTGAAACGTTGGGCTGCCCCCAACCATGAAGCAGCAAGTTCACCCACGTGCCCGAAACGTTGGGCTGCTCCCAACCATGAAGCAGCAAGTTCACCCACGTGCCTGAAACTTTGGGCTGCCCCCAACCATGAAGCAGTAAGTTCACCCACGTGCCCGAAACGTTGGGCTGCCCCCAACCATGAAGCAGTAAGTTCACCCACGTGCCCGAAACGTTGGGCTGCCCCCAACCATGAAGCAGTAAGTTCACCCACGTGCCCGAAACGTTGGGCTGCCCCCAACCATGAAGCAGTAAGTTCACCCACGTGCCCGAAACGTTGGGCTGCCCCCAACCATGAAGCAGTAAGTTCACCCACGTGCCCGAAACGATGGGCTGCCCCCAACCATGAAGCAGTAAGTTCACCCACGTGCCCGAAACGATGGGCTGCTGGCCCTGCCCTGGGTTGGTGCTGGCCCTGCTCTCACCTCCATACTCTTAACATTGGGCTATGGTAAGATGGCGCCCCCATGAGTGAGGACACTTTCAGCAGTAGCCAAAAGCAATGGCTACTGATAATGGGCAGATGGCAACCTTAGCGACAGCCAGGGGCCCTCGAGTCCCTGGGGCCCAGTCAGCTGGTTTGCCTGCTCCAAACGCCGGCCCTGGATGCTGTCACTGCATTGTGTGCTCTCTGGTGCATGTGCTGGGGAGGTCGGGACGGAGGAGCGTCCGTGTTGGTGTTCCGCGGACTCGCTGACCTCTAGTGGCCAGAGGCGGCAGACAGCCAGGCTTCCCCAGGGTGCCGGTGGTTTCCTGTCCTTGGCGCTTTGGTGCCGGCTGCACACTGTAATTAGAGCTATTTATAAGCTGCCGCTCGCTTCTCGGCTTCAATTAGATGCGCTGCGCATGCACCTGTCTGATGTGGCCGTGTCCACAGGAAATGCTCACTTCCTGATAGGATGGAGCTGTAACATGTAAAGCACAACAAAACCAAGGGTGGCTGGTAGACTTCCCCGGGCATCCCGAATAGGATGAGTGACCCCCCAGATCGCCGATGTCCGCTTACCTTAACCAGGTCTACAGGCGCATGCGCGGGCTCTCGTCCAATCAGAGCAGCTTGTCATGCCTGTGTGCTTCAGCTAATGGGAAGTGAGAGCGGGCGCATCCTCTGCATCCTCAGGCTACCTGATTGGGACCGCGCGTGCCTCCGGGGATGCTGCCGTTTGCATTGAGGTCTATCAGAGGCGTTCGCTGAATGACATGATGGGGCGAGACCGTGGGTTCGGTAATAGGTGAGTGTTTTCTGGGGGTTTCACGCGGTGGGGCATCCCGATTTGGGCGCGGTCAGTCACAATCCCGGGTTTTGCTCCGCTTTAAGAAGCAATAGAACCTTCTGGATTGTCCGAAGCACTCACCTCTGGGCGCACCCACGCCAGGGCTTACTGAATAGCTGGATGGCGCTCGTTCCATTTCCATTTCCTTTGGCGCCCTGACATCGGAAATCTGAATGGAGCGAGTGTCACTGGCCACGCCCCCTGTGGGCGTGGCCAGTGGCACTCACTTCATTCAAATTTCCAGGGAGGACAGGGCTTCCATACATATTAGGAGGCGGGGTTTGGAGGGCTGGGCTTCCATACATATTAGGAGGCGGGGTTTGGAGGGCTGGGCTTCCATACATATTAGGAGGTGGGGTTTGGAGGGCTGGGCTTCCATACATACTAGGAGGCGGGGTTTGGAAGGCTAGGCTTACATACATATTAGGAGGTGGGGTTTGGAGGGCTGGGCTTCCACACATATTAGGAGGCGGGGTTTGGAGGGATGGGCTTACATACATATTAGGAGGTGGGGTTTGGAGGGCTGGGCTTCCACACATATTAGGAGGCGGGGTTTGGAGGGCTGGGCTTCCATACATACTAGGAGGCGGGATTTGGAAGGCTAGGCTTACATACATATTGGGAGGCGGGGTTTGGAGGGCTGGGCTTACATACATATTAGGAGGTGGAGTTTGGAGGACAGGGCTTCCATACATATTAGGAGATGGGGTTTGGAAGGCTGGGCTTACATACATATTAGGAGGCGGGGTTTGGAGGGCTGGGCTTACATACATATTAGGAGGCGGGGTTTGGAGGGCTTTATTTAATGTGTAACAGATTTCTCCTTCCCATGTGCATAACCTTACATTTATCTGTGTTAAACTTCATTTGCCATTTAACTGCCCATGCTTCCAATTTATCTAAATCTGTTTGTAGCTGCCTGCTGTCCTCTTTTGTTTTGATTACTTTACTCAGCTTAGTATCATCTGCAAAGATTGAGACTTTACTGTTTAATCCATACCCAATGTCATTTATATATATATTGAAGAGAATTGGTCCCAGAACTGACCCTTGTGGTACTCCACTAGTAACAGTGACCCAATCTGAGTGTGTACCATTGATAACCACCCTCTGCTTCCGATCACTAAGCCAACTTCCCACCCATCTGCACACGTTTTCCCCCAGTCCAAGCATTCTCATCTTTTGTACCAGCCTTTTATGTGGCACAGTATCAAATGCTTTAGAAAAGTCAAGATATATGATATCCAATGACTCCCCCTGATCCAATCTTGAACTTACCTCCTCATAAAAGCTGATCAGGTTTGTCTGGCAGGAGCGATTCCTCATAAATCCATGCTGATATGGAGTAATAAGGTCATTTTCCCCAAGGTGCTCCAGGATAGTATCCCTTAAGAAACCTTCAAACAGCTTGCCCACCACAGATGTTAAGCTTACCGGTCTGTAGTTCCCAGGTTCCCCCCTAGATCCCTTTTTGAATATTGGCACCACATTTGCCAAGCGCCAATCCATCGGAACAGACCCTGTAGTTATGGAATCCACAAATATTAGAAATAACGGCTTGTCTATTACTGTACATAACTCCCTTAAAACACGAGGATGTATGTCATCTGGTCCCGGTGATTTATCGAGTTTTATCTGCTTGAGACGGTGCTGGACTTCTTCCTTGGTTAGACCAGTGACATTTAATGGAGGGTTTCAGTTATTCCCCTGCATTTCACTCAGCATGTCATACTAGGAGGCGGGGTTTGGAGGGATGGGCTTACATACATATTAGGAGGTGGGGTTTGGAGGGCTAGGCTTACATACATATTAGGAGGTGGGGTTTGGAGGGCCAGGCTTACATACATATTAGAAGGTGGGGTTTGGAGGGCCAGGCTTACATACATATTAGGAGGTGGGGTTTGGAGGGCTGGGCTTACATACATATTAGGAGGCGGGGTTTGGAGGGCTGGGCTTACATACATATTAGGAGGCGGGGTTTGGAGGGATGGCCTTACATACATATTAGGATGTGGGGTTTGGAGGGATGGGCTTACATACATATTAGGAGGCGGGGTTTGGACGGCTGGGCTTACATACATATTAGGAGGTGGGGTTTGGAGGGCAGGGCTTACATACATATTAGGAGGCGGGGTTTGGAAGGTTGGGCTTACATACATATTAGGAGGTGGGGTTTGGAGGGCTAGGCTTACATACATATTAGGAGGCGGGGTTTGGAGGGCCAGGCTTACATACATATTAGGAGGCGGGGTTTGGAGGGCAGGGCTTACATACATATTAGGAGGCGGGGTTTGGAAGGTTGGGCTTACATACATATTAGGAGGTGGGGTTTGGAGGGCTGGGCTTACATACATATTAGGAGGCGGGGTTTGGAGGGCAGGGCTTACATACATATTAGGAGATGGGGTTTGGAGGGCCAGGCTTACATACATATTAGGAGGCGGGGTTTGGAGGGCCAGGCTTACATACATATTAGGAGGCGGGGTTTGGAGGGCAGGGCTTACATACATATTAGGAGGCGGGGTTTGGAAGGTTGGGCTTACATACATATTAGGAGGTGGGGTTTGGAGGGCTAGGCTTACATACATATTAGGAGGCGGGGTTTGGAGGGATGGGCTTACATACATATTAGGAGGTGGGGTTTGGAGGGCTAGGCTTACATACATATTAGGAGGCGGGGTTTGGAGGGTTGGGCTTACATACATATTAGGAGGTGGGGTTTGGAGGGCTGGGCTTACATACATATTAGGATGTGGGGTTTGGAGGGATGGGCTTACATACATATTAGGAGGCGGGGTTTGGAGGGCAGGGCTTACATACATATTAGGAGGTGGGGTTTGGAGGGCTAGGCTTACATACATATTAGGAGGCGGGGTTTGGAGGGCTGGGCTTACACACATATTAGGAGGTGGGGTTTGGAGGGATGGGCTTACATACATATTAGGAGGCAGGGTTTGGAGGGCAGGGCTTACATACATATTAGGATGTGGGGTTTGGAGGGATGGGCTTACATACATATTAGGAGGCAGGGTTTGGAGGGCTAGGCTTACATACATATTAGGAGGCGGGGTTTGGAGGGATGGGCTTACATACATATTAGGAGGTGGGGTTTGGAGGGCAGGGCTTACATACATATTGAGAGGCGGGGTTTGGAGGGCAGGGCTTACATACATATTAGGAGGTGGGGTTTGGAGGGCTAGGCTTACATACATATTAGGAGGCGGGGTTTGGAGGGATGGGCTTACATACATATTAGGAGGCGGGGTTTGGAGGGCTGGGCTTACATACATATTAGAAGGTGGGGTTTGGAGGGCTGGGCTTACATACATATTAGGAGGCGGGGTTTGGAGGGATGGGCTTACATACATATTAGGAGGCAGGGTTTGGAGGGATGGGCTTACATACATATTAGGAGGTGGGGTTTGGAGGGCAGGGCTTACATACATATTAGGAGGCGGGGTTTGGAGGGATGGGCTTACATACATATTAGGAGGCGGGGTTTGGAAGGCTGGGCTTACATACATATTAGGAGGTGGGGTTTGGAGGGCAGGGCTTACATACATATTAGGAGGCGGGGTTTGGAGGGATGGGCTTACATACATATTAGGAGGCGGGGTTTGGAGGGATGGGCTTACATACATATTAGGAGGCAGGGTTTGGAGGGATGGGCTTACATACATATTAGGAGGTGGGGTTTGGAGGGCAGGGCTTACATACATATTAGGAGGTGGGGTTTGGAGGGCAGGGCTTACATACATATTAGGAGGCGGGGTTTGGAGGGATGGGCTTACATACATATTAGGAGGCGGGGTTTGGAGGGCAGGGCTTACATACATATTAGGAGGCGGGGTTTGGAGGGATGGGCTTACATACATATTAGGAGGCGGGGTTTGGAGGGATGGGCTTACATACATATTAGGAGGTGGGGTTTGGAGGGCAGGGCTTACATACATATTAGGAGGCGGGGTTTGGAGGGATGGGCTTACATACATATTAGGAGGCGGGGTTTGGAGGGATGGGCTTACATACATATTAGGAGGCGGGGTTTGGAGGGATGGGCTTACATACATATTAGGAGGCAGGGTTTGGAGGGATGGGCTTACATACATATTAGGAGGTGGGGTTTGGAGGGATGGGCTTACATACATATTAGGAGGCGGGGTTTGGAGGGATGGGCTTACATACATATTAGGAGGCAGGGTTTGGAGGGATGGGCTTAAATACATATTAGGAGGTGGGGTTTGGAGGGCAGGGCTTACATACATATTAGGAGGCGGGGTTTGGAGGGCTGGGCTTACATACATATTAGGAGGTGGGGTTTGGAGGGATGGGCTTACATACATATTAGGAGGCGGGGTTTGGAGGGATGGGCTTACATACATATTAGGAGGCAGGGTTTGGAGGGCTAGGCTTACATACATATTAGGAGGTGGGGTTTGGAGGGCAGGGCTTACATACATATTAGGAGGCGGGGTTTGGAGGGATGGGCTTACATACATATTAGGAGGTGGGGTTTGGAGGGATGGGCTTACATACATATTAGGAGGCGGGGTTTGGAGGGATGGGCTTACATACATATTAGGAGGCAGGGTTTGGAGGGCTAGGCTTACATACATATTAGGAGGTGGGGTTTGGAGGGCTGGGCTTACATACATACTAGGAGGCGGGGTTTGGAGGGCTAGGCTTACATACATATTAGGAGGTGGGGTTTGGAGGGCTGGGCTTACATACATATTAGGAGGCAGGGTTTGGAGGGCTGGGCTTACAAACATATTAGGAGGCGGGGTTTGGAGGGCCAGGCTTACATACATATTAGGAGGCAGGGTTTGGAGGGCCAGGCTTACATACATATTGAGAGGCGGGGTTTGGAGGGCTGGGCTTACATACATATTAGGAGGCAGGGTTTGGAGGGCTGGGCTTACATACATATTAGAAGGCGGGGTTTGGAGGGCAGGGCTTCCATACATATTAGGAGGCGGGGTTTGGAGGGATGGGCTTACATACATATTAGGAGGCGGGGTTTGGAGGGCTAGGCTTACATACATATTAGGAGGCGGGGTTTGGAGGGATGGGCTTACATACATATTAGGATGTGGGGTTTGGAGGGATGGGCTTACATACATATTAGGAGGCGGGGTTTGGAGGGATGGGCTTACATACATATTAGGAGGCGGGGTTTGGAGGGCTAGGCTTACATACATATTAGGAGGCGGGGTTTGGAGGGATGGGCTTACATACATATTAGGATGTGGGGTTTGGAGGGATGGGCTTACATACATATTAGGAGGCGGGGTTTGGACGGCTGGGCTTACATACATATTAGGAGGTGGGGTTTGGAGGGCTGGGCTTACATACATATTAGGAGGTGGGGTTTGGAGGGCAGGGCTTACATACATATTAGGAGGCGGGGTTTGGAGGGCCAGGCTTACATACATATTAGGAGGCAGGGTTTGGAGGGCTGGGCTTACAAACATATTAGGAGGCAGGGTTTGGAGGGCTGGGCTTACATACATATTGAGAGGCGGGGTTTGGAGGGCTGGGCTTACATACATATTAGGAGGCGGGATTTGGAGGGCTAGGCTTACATACATATTAGGAAGCGGGGTTTGGAGGGATGGGCTTACATACATATTAGGATGTGGGGTTTGGAGGGATGGGCTTACATACATATTAGGAGGCGGGGTTTGGAGGGCTAGGCTTACATACATATTAGGAGGCGGGGTTTGGAGGGCTGGGCTTACATACATATTAGGAGGTGGGGTTTGGAGGGCTGGGCTTACATACATATTAGGAGGCAGGGTTTGGAGGGCTGGGCTTACATACATATTGAGAGGCGGGGTTTGGAGGGCTGGGCATACATATTAGGAGGTGGGGTTTGGAGGGCTGGGCTTACATACATATTAGGAGGCGGGGTTTGGAGGGCTGGGCTTACATACATATTAGGAGGTGGGGTTTGGAGGGCAGGGCTTACATACATATTAGGAGGTGGGGTTTGGAGGGCAGGGCTTACATACATATTAGGAGGTGGGGTTTGGAGGGCTGGGCTTACATACATATTAGGAGGCGGGGTTTGGAGGGCAGGGCTTACATACATATTAGGAGGTGGGGTTTGGAGGGCTGGCCTTCCATACATATTAGAGGCGGGGTTTGGAGGGATGGGCTTACATACATATTAGGAGGCGGGGTTTGGAAGGCTGGGCTTACATACATATTGAGAGGCGGGGTTTGGAGGGCTGGGCTTACATACATATTAGGAGGCAGGGTTTGGAGGGCTGGGCTTACATACATATTAGGAGGCGGGGTTTGGAGGGCAGGGCTTCCATACATATTAGGAGGCGGGGTTTGGAGGGATGGGCTTACATACATATTAGGAGGCGGGGTTTGGAGGGCTAGGCTTACATACATATTAGGAGGCGGGGTTTGGAGGGATGGGCTTACATACATATTAGGATGTGGGGTTTGGAGGGATGGGCTTACATACATATTAGGAGGCGGGGTTTGGACGGCTGGGCTTACATACATATTAGGAGGTGGGGTTTGGAGGGCTGGGCTTACATACATATTAGGAGGCGGGGTTTGGAGGGCTGGGCTTACAAACATATTAGGAGGCAGGGTTTGGAGGGCAGGGCTTACATACATATTAGGAGGCAGGGTTTGGAGGGCTGGGCTTATATACATATTGAGAGGCGGGGTTTGGAGGGCTGGGCTTACATACATATTAGGAGGCGGGATTTGGAGGGCTAGGCTTACATACATATTAGGAAGCGGGGTTTGGAGGGATGGGCTTACATACATATTAGGATGTGGGGTTTGGAGGGATGGGCTTACATACATATTAGGAGGCGGGGTTTGGAGGGCTAGGCTTACATACATATTAGGAGGCGGGGTTTGGAGGGCTGGGCTTACATACATATTAGGAGGTGGGGTTTGGAGGGCTGGGCTTACATACATATTAGGAGGCAGGGTTTGGAGGGCTGGGCTTACATACATATTGAGAGGCGGGGTTTGGAGGGCTGGGCTTACATACATATTAGGAGGCGGGGTTTGGAGGGCTAGGCTTACATACATATTAGGAGGCGGGGTTTGGAGGGATGGGCTTACATACATATTAGGAGGTGGGGTTTGGAGGGCTGGGCTTACATACATATTAGGAGGTGGGGTTTGGAGGGCTAGGCTTACATACATATTAGGAGGTGGGGTTTGGAGGGCTGGGCTTACATACATATTAGGAGGCGGGTTTGGAGGGCTGGGCTTACACACATATTAGGAGGTGGGGTTTGGAGGGATGGGCTTACATACATATTAGGAGGTGGGGTTTGGAGGGCTGGGCTTACATACATATTAGGAGGCGGGGTTTGGAGGGCTGGGCTTACATACATATTAGGAGATGGGGTTTGGAGGGCAGGGCTTACATACATATTAGGAGGTGGGGTTTGGAGGGCAGGGCTTACATACATATTAGGAGGTGGGGTTTGGAGGGCAGGGCTTACATACATATTAGGAGGTGGGGTTTGGAGGGCAGGGCTTACATACATATTAGGAGGTGGGGTTTGGAGGGCTGGGCTTACATACATATTAGGAGGCGGGGTTTGGAGGGCCAGGCTTACATACATATTAGGAGGTGGGGTTTGGAGGGCAGGGCTTACATACATATTAGGAGGTGGGGTTTGGAGGGCTGGCCTTCCATACATATTAGAGGCGGGGTTTGGAGGGATGGGCTTACATACATATTAGGAGGCGGGGTTTGGAAGGCTGGGCTTACATACATATTAGGAGATGGGGTTTGGAGGGCAGGGCTTACATACATATTAGGAGGCGGGGTTTGGAGGGCTGGGCTTACATACATATTAGGAGGTGGGGTTTGGAGGGCCAGGCTTACATACATATTAGGAGGCGGGGTTTGGAGGGCTGGGCTTACATACATATTAGGAGGCGGGGTTTGGAGGGCTGGGCTTACATACATATTAGGAGATGGGGTTTGGAGGGCTGGGCTTCCATACATATTACAGGCGGGGTTTGGAGGGCTGGGCTTCCATACTTATTGGGAGGTGGGGTTTGGAGGGCAGGGCTTCCATACATATTAGGAGGCGGGGTTTGGAGGGCAGGGCTTCCATACATATTAGGAGGTGGGGTTTGGAGGGCTGGGCTTACATACATTTTAGGAGGCGGGGTTTGGAGGGCAGGGCTTCCATACTTATTGGGAGGTGGGGTTTGGAGGGCAGGGCTTCCATACATATTAGGAGGCGGGGTTTGGAGGGCAGGGCTTCCATACATATTAGGAGGCGGGGTTTGGAGGGCTGGGCTTACATACATATTAGGAGGCGGGGTTTGGAGGGCAGGGCTTCCATACTTATTGGGAGGTGGGGTTTGGAGGGCAGGGCTTCCATACATATTAGGAGGCGGGGTTTGGAGGGCTGGGCTTTCATACATATTGGGAGATGGGATTTGGAGGGCTGGGCTTCTATACATATTGGAGGACCAGTCTTCTATGTATATTGGGAGGCGGGGTTTGATTTTCCATTCCCAGAATTCCCTCTGGGCCGCGTATTATTGTAGTGTATATTAAATATATATGTATAGAATGAGAAAAGTAAGGGGCCCAGGACTGAGCCTTGTGGTGCACAGACAGAGACAGACAGAGGATGAGGAAAGGACATGGAAGTTTGGGTAGGATAGTTATTCCGGTTCGGGATGCCCCGCTGTGCGAAACCCCTCCCCCCGGATCGCCCAGGATTTACTTACCTTTTCCAGGTCGTCCAATCAGAGCCGTTCTCTGAATGGCGGGAGCGCGCTCATCCCAGAGATGCTGGGGATGCGGCAGCTGGTGTTTTTTCCATGGAGGAGGGTGAGCTTTGCTGGGACCTGGGTGTGGGGGGAGGGGGGGGCGTGTCACACAGCGGGGCATCCCGATTCCTAACGCCCCAGGAGGAAGGCCAGCGCCCTGGACTTTATTAGCCACACAGAAGGGCATCACAAGTCGGGGTGCCCCCACAGTCTCCGTCTTTAAAGCACAAATCAAGCGACAGCTCCGGGAGATTTTCAAAAACAAAAAAAAAAAAAAAAGAACTTTATTGAGCTTGAACGTTGTGCATTTTAAATCAAAGCCTACAATTCATTTCTTTCTATATCCTCCCCCATCATATAAAATGGTTTAGCCCCTCCCGGGGCCCCACCCACCACATGGGAGGGGCCAAAAATACCTTCAGTCAGATTGGTCTCCAGTTGCGTTATACAGAATGGGCTCCGCCCCTGTGATGTCATAAAGTGAATAAATGATGAGGATCCACTTGCCCTTCCCTGTACTAATAAACATTGGGGCATGAGATTAGGAGGGCTGGGCTTCAATACGTATTAGGAGGCGGGGCCGCCATACATATTAGGAGGCGGGGCTTCCATACATATTAGGAGGCAGGGCTTCCATACATATTAGGTGGTGAGGTTTGGAGAGCTGGGATTCCATAGATATTGTTGGGGTGTGGTTTGAAATCCTTTAACTAACATTAGGCATGTCACATAGTAGGAGGCGGGGTTTGGAGGGCTGGGCTTCCATACATATTGGAGGACCAGCCTTCAATGCATATTGGGAGGCGGGGTTCCATACATATTGAGAGGCGGGGCTTGGAGGGCCAGGCTTCCATATATATTGGGAGGCAGGGTTTGGGGGCTGGGCTTCCATACATATTGGAGGACCAGCCCTCTATGCATATTGGGAGGCGGGGTTTGGGGGCTGGGCTTTCATACATATTGGAGGACCAGCCCTCTATGCATACTGGGAGGCGGGGTTTGGGCTTCCATACATATTGGAGGACTAGCCTTCTATGCATATTGGGAGGCGGGGTTTGGGGGCTGGGCTTTCATACATATTGGAGGACCAGCCCTCTATGCATATTGGGAGGCGGGGTTTGGGGGCTGGGCTTCCATACATATTGGAGGACCAGCCTTCTATGCATATTGGGAGGCGGGGTTTGGGGGCTGGGCTTCCATACATATTGGAGGACTAGCCTTCTATGCATATTGGGAGGCGGGGTTTGGGGGCTGGGCTTCCATACATATTGGAGGACTAGCCTTCTATGCATATTGGGAGGCGGGGTTTGGGGGCTGGGCTTCCATACATATTGGAGGACCAGCCCTCTATGCATATTGGGAGGCGGGGTTTGGGGGCTGGGCTTCCATACATATTGGAGGACTAGCCTTCTATGCATATTGGGAGGCGGGGTTTGGGGGCTGGGCTTCCATACATATTGGAGGACCAGCCCTCTATGCATATTGGGAGGCGGGGTTTGGGGGCTGGGCTTCCATACATATTGGAGGACCAGCCTTCTATGCATATTGGGAGGCGGGGTTTGAAGACCTTGGCTATGTGACATTAGAATGTGAAAGCGGGGTTTGAAGCCTTTTATTAATCATCATTGTAATAAACAACGTTAGGAAGGTCAGGCTTCAAAATCTATTGGGAGGCGGGGCTTGGAAGGCCGGGCTTCCGTAACTATTGGGAGGTGGGGTTTGGAGAGTCGAGCTTCCATAACTATTGGGAGGCGGGGTTTGAAGCCCCTTACTAATTGACATTGGGGTGCACCACGTATTGGAAGGTGGGGTTTGAGGCCCTTTAATTGACATTGGGGTGTGCCACATACTGGGAGGCGGGGTCTGAAAGGCTGAGCATATATATATATATATAGATATTATATATATATATATATATATATATTAGTGGGTGGGGTTTGAAACCCTTTAACTAATCAATATTGGGAGGTGGGGTTTGGAGGGCTGGGCTTGCATACAAATTGGGAGGCGGGGTTTGGAGGGCTGGGCTTGCATACAAATTGGGAGGCGGGGTTTGGAGGGCTGGGCTTGCATACAAATTGGGAGGCGGGGTTTGGAGGGCCAGGCTGCCATTCATATTGGTGGGTGGGGTTTGAAGCCCTTCAACTACATTGGGGCAGGGTTTGGGGGGCTGGGCTTCCATACATCTTGGGAGGCTGGGTTACAGAGTTTTATGTCTCCCCTCCCCCCTCCTGCTCAGTGGAATAATGGATCCCTATGACATAGGACAGACAAGGTGAGAGGAAAACTTAATTTTTTCCCACAGTCCACTTCCCCGCATGGCGATGGCGCATTTTGGCGCAACGTCTGCTTCGATCGGTGAGGCACAAAAAAAGTCACTGATGCCGAAATGCGTACGACCATCCGAGAGCTTGCACTTGATTATTATGTACGAAGCCCCCCCCCCCCCGCCCCTGTCTCTCTGTCCAGTGAAACCCTCCGAAATTATCTGTGAAAACAATATTTCTGCAAAAAAAAATGTGCCAGGGAGGAAGCGCTGTAACCATAGAAACGGAGGACAGGAAACGGACACAGGGGCTCCCATCCTCCAGGGCGTCTTCAGCCGTTGAAGTATGCTTGGTGCGTTTTCTATCGGAGGAAAGTGTGTGTGGGGGGGGCGGTAAGCAAACCGAGGCGGGTGTGCTGGGGCGTGCGCGGGGCGGCGGACATTACTGGATCTGGATGGCTTCGTGTTCGATGTGCATCTCCGGCTGCAGAGCTGATTGCAGGGGCTCCACCGCCTGGAGGAGAGAGAAAGAAACGCGATGAGTGACTGGTGGGTGGGGCAAACGTGATGAGTGACTGGTGGGTGGGGAAAACGTGATGAGTGACTGGTGGGTGGGGCAAACGTGATGAGTGACTGGTGGGTGGGGCAAACGTGATGAGTGACTGGTGGGTGGGGCAAACGTGATGAGTGACTGGTGGGTGGGGCAAACGTGATGAGTGACTGGTGGGTGGGGCAAACGTGATGAGTGACTGGTGGGTGGGGCAAACGTGATGAGTGACTGGTGGGCGGGGCAAACGTGATGAGTGACTGGTGGGCGGGGCCAACGTGCTGCTGCCCATGCGGGCCGACTGTATACAAAATGTGTCCCCTGGGCAATATTTCAGCAGACTCACCTGTTCTGTGGCCGACGGCTCGGTGACGGGGGCGAGCTGCACGTACTGGACCTGGATGTCATTGGCTTGAAGGGGGGAACCGCTCACCACCCCCGACGTCGGGTCAGCCGAGGCCACGGCGATGAGCTGAGCTCCTTGGAGAACCTGAAGGCAGAAGAGGAGGTTGGTCAGGCACTTTGCAGCAGAAGGTGAGCAACACCGGGGGTCAGGGTGAGTAACATGGAGGGGGAGGAGTCAGATTATAGACCGCTGCCGTATAACTGTCCTTTAAGGTCAACCAAGGGCCAGGTAACAGCTAACTAACAATTCAAGGCACGAAAACAAGGATACTCACCTTTTTTTCCCTGCCTCTCGGGACTTCAGATTACAAGGGAGCGGGGTGCATCGCCCTAATCCAGATCACAAGGGAGCGGGGTGCATCACCCTAATCCAGATCACAAGGGAGCGGGGTGCATCGCCCTAATCCAGATCACAAGGGGCGGGGTGCATCACCCTAATCCAGATCACAAGGGGCGGGGTGCATCACCCTAATCCAGATCACAAGGGAGCGGGGTGCATTGCCCTAATCCAGATCACAAGGGAGCGGGGTGCATCGCCCTAATCCAGATCACAAGGGAGCGGGGTGCATCACCCTAATCCAGATCACAAGGGAGCGGGGTGCATCACCCTAATCCAGATCACAAGGGAGCGGGGTGCATTGCCCTAATCCAGATCACAAGGGAGCGGGGTGCATCGCCCTAATCCAGATCACAAGGGAGCGGGGTGCATCACCCTAATCCAGATCACAAGGGAGCGGGGTGCATCATCCTAATCCAGATCACAAGGGAGCGGGGTGCATCACCCTAATCCTGATCACAGGGAGCGGGGTGCATCACCCTAATCCAGATTACAAGGGAGCGGGGTGCATCGCCCTAATCCAGATCACAAGGGAGCGGGATGCATCACCCTAATCCAGATCACAAGGGAGCGGGGTGCATCACCCTAATCCAGATCACAAGGGAGCGGGGTGCATCATCCTAATCCAGATCACAAGGGAGCGGGGTGCATCACCCTAATCCTGATCACAAGGGAGCGGGGTGCATCACCCTAATCCAGATCACAAGGGAGCGGGGTGCATCATCCTAATCCAGATCACAAGGGAGCGGGGTGCATCACCCTAATCCAGATCACAAGGGAGCGGGGTGCATCACCCTAATCCAGATCACAAGGGAGCGGGGTGCATCACCCTAATCCAGATCACAAGGGAGCGGGGTGCATCACCCTAATCCAGATCACAAGGGAGCGGGGTGCATCATCCTAATCCTGATCACAAGGGAGCGGGGTGCATCACCCTAATCCAGATCACAAGGGAGCGGGGTGCATCACCCTAATCCAGATCACAAGGGAGCGGGGTGCATCGCCCTAATCCAGATCACAAGGGAGCGGGGTGCATCACCCTAATCCAGATCACAAGGGAGCGGGGTGCATCACCCTAATCCAGATCACAAGAGAGCGGGGTGCATCACCCTAATCCAGATCACAAGGGAGCGGGGTGCATCGCCCTAATCCAGATCACAAGGGAGCGGGGTGCATCGCCCTAATCCAGATCACAAGGGAGCGGGGTGCATCGCCCTAATCCAGATCACAAGGGAGCGGGGTGCATCGCCCTAATCCAGATCACAAGGGAGCGGGGTGCATCGCCCTAATCCAGATCACAAGGGAGCGGGGTGCATCATCCTAATCCAGATCACAAGGGAGCGGGGTGCATCACCCTAATCCAGATCACAAGGGAGCGGGGTGCATCACCCTAATCCAGATCACAAGGGAGCGGGGTGCATCGCCCTAATCCAGATCACAAGGGAGCGGGGTGCATCGCCCTAATCCAGATCACAAGGGAGCGGGGTGCATCACCCTAATCCAGATCACAAGGGAGCGGGGTGCATCACCCTAATCCAGATCACAAGGGAGCGGGGTGCATCACCCTAATCCAGATCACAAGGGAGCGGGGTGCATCACCCTAATCCAGATCACAGGGAGCGGGGTGCATCGCCCTAATCCAGATCACAAGGGAGCGGGGTGCATCGCCCTAATCCAGATCACAAGGGAGCGGGGTGCATCACCCTAATCCAGATCACAGGGAGCGGGGTGCATCACCCTAATCCAGATCACAAGGGAGCGGGGTGCATCGCCCTAATCCAGATCACAAGGGAGCGGGGTGCATCGCCCTAATCCAGATCACAAGGGAGCGGGGTGCATCATCCTAATC